>CM030889.1:5390942-6590942 GCA_018136845.1 Heterotis niloticus
TCATCTTTAACAAAAGAGCTGGATACGAACATTGAGTCAAGGTTGTTCTTTTTGGCACCGTAAATGTTTGGCAGCAAGCTTGCAAGTTGACACCATAAATATTTGAATTTGATTACATTTAAATTGTGGATGGCACTGTTTCCCTAAGCTTGCTGCCAAAATATGTGTCAGCTCATCTGGCCACAAATGTATTCCTGACCATTTACTCACCTAAACATTGAGATGACTATTTTCATCATTTCATCATAAGTCTCGTGCCACATTGTGGCACATAGGTAGATCATCACTGTTTCATTGTCACTACAGGGGAATGTAAAACAATGTGATCAGTGCTTGTATTTTTTTTTTTTTTTACATTTGTCATGTAATGCAAACGCCTCTGTAGGATTACCTGTGTTTTCCTTTTGAAAATTGGATTTCAAATCTTGTGTTGAGCAGCATGGACTGATCGATGAAAGTGGCCTCATAGTGGGGGCGGGCAAACAGGTCCCGGGTTCTTTCAATTCGGTGGACCTTCAGAAAGCAGGTGTAAATGGTGCAGAGGATGAATCCAATCCACCAGCACAGCAATGAGCTTCCCACAAGGGCCTGGACCAGCTTGTTGCCTTCCAAAAAGGATAATCGAGAGCACAGAGTACGTCTTGCATCCATGGTGAGCTGGGAATAAGTGTCGAGATTCGATGTGCTTGCAATGGCTTCACAGTATGCGGCGACTGACGGGTCTGTGCTTGAGCTGCTGGACACGAAGTGCTGGAAGTTGGTGGTGAAGGTGATCAGGAAGGCAATGAGCACAACAGGGGAGACCATCCACATGGGAATGACAAAGCTCCGGCGGACGGCATGCATTTTGCAGGCTATCAGCGCAAACCAGTGGCAGAGGGCGGTGGAGATGACCTGAATGGCAAACAGGCTGAGGACAACGGTTTTTGTCTGTGGTGACACGGACAGGACGGACGACCACTTCTGGCCCGACAGTTTCACGTAGGCCCCTAGCACGCCGGCTATGACCCCGATTCGGATCAAACCGGAGATGATACAGACGATGTTCCTGGACCTCTTAATGTCTTCTCCCACTCTTTTCAGAAATTGATTTCTAAACAGCATGCTGTAGTTCTCCCACCAGTTCAGCGACACGCACAAAGTACCGCCTATGGCCAGCGCAATGGGCACGATTGGGATCTTGTTGCTTTGCGTAGCATCCACGCGGTATCCGGCAATAAAGAGCCCGTAACCGACAACGATGAGGATTACGGCACACAGGGAGGTTGCGATGAACCTCTTGCGCTCTTTTGTGATGATGTTGGCGACAACTTGAAGCACAGCAGACAGGATGGACACGCTGTTCAGCATCATCACATTGGTGAGAATATCGAAGTTCGGCATGGCGACGATGGTGAGTACAGCTGTTCCGAAGGCTACGACAAACTCCGTGAAGACAACCTGGAAAACGTGTGGATGGATGGATGAATGGATGGATGGATGGATGGATGGATGATAAAGTAAATAGCTTGAATTAATTTAACAATTTGAGAGCAGAAATTAAGATATTTCCTCATATTTTGAGGCTCAACTCACCCATATAATTGTTTGTATCTGAGGCGTCTTTGAGTCCCTAAATGTGATTTTCCACACGCCTTTAATAAGTGACAAAACACTCGGAGCAATAAGAGTGCAAGCAAGAAAAAGAAGTGCGTACGGCTTTTCGGAGACGGTTGTTGAGTTTTCGTTTGCAGAAATTATTAGCAGCAGAAGGGATGACTGTAATTACAAAGAAAAATATATTAGAAAGGCAAATAGTACTGACATTTTAGTTGTCTTAACCCATATGTTTGTTCATGAAGTGTAGTTAAATTCATTTTAGTTATTGATATTGTTCATGTAAGCTCGGGCATTGGGCAGATATTAAGTTTTTATCAAATAACAAAACTGTACCTTACTGAAGAACCCTGATGCAAAGACTATAAACCCAACACAGGTGCAGATGAAAAACTGAACGCAGGTGTGAAGCTTCCTTTGTTTCTGTTCGCTCTGAAAAATGGGAACTTCCCGACAGCCGTCCCAGGCGTCTCTGAAGACACACAAACAAAATATGTCAGTTGTTTTTGGATAAAAAAAAAAAAAAGCAGTCACCCTGTAAGATCTTCTGTCAGTTTTGAAGCGTGCTGAATGATTTGAAATAATTCTTTGCAAAAATGTCACACATTTATTTTCTTTATTGATTTCGTTTCTTCGATGTTGTTGTGGAAACTTCTCTTGGGGTATTCTGTTAAATGAGTAAATAACTTGCATGTGCCATTATCTCATATTTAGGGAAATAGACTTTTTAAAACTTAAAAACTAAACTAAAAAACAGTTTGATCTTGCCAAAATCTACATTTTAGGAATATTGCAGATGTCCCAACTGCAGAAAACCGTGTACGTGTGGTCTCCAACAGACTAGAAATTGTATCTCCCATCTTCCCAGTAACCCCTCGCATTACAACAAATTCCTGATGCTGCCGGATTGTGAAAAAAGCAGTAAAGTGTGATCACATTTTGGGTCTTCGGCAAGCTAAAGTAAAAAGCGACTACCTGATGTCAGAAAATCCGGTTAAGACTCCATTTATGACATCAAAAAAGTTGATTTGCAGACAGTTGAAATGAAGTTTCTGCTATCGATAAAAACTGCGAGGAACGGTGAAACGGCTCACCATGTCGGCTAGGGTAATAAGAAAATTTTAAAAATGATCATCAAAGTTTTTGCCAATTATTTTCTAAAGATGAAGATGCAGGGAAAGCTGCGAATCTGTTAGACAGATCCGAAGGTTAAAAAGAGCAAAATTACCTTTGTTTGTGCATTTTCTCTTGGTCGTCCATGCTGCTTGACTCTCTTGGCATCAGTGCACAGAACGCAGTTTAGGGTGTTTATGCCTCTGCATGATACTGTATGGGCCACAGCTTTCAGAAGTGATTTTTGTGCTGTTGTTTTTACGTCAGCAGCAATTGTCCGTGTGTATTCCTGTTTTTCCACTTCAGTATAACTTTAAAGTTAACCCTTTCGATTAAGTTTTGCTCGTGAAACATGTATGCACAGCTTACATACTGTACATATTTGGCTATCCACCATTTTACATAACATTTATTGACTCATAACAAAATGCTGTATTATTAATTCAAGAATGTGTAAGCAGATTAGTTCAAATTAAACTGGGTCTTAAAATTTGTTTTAAGTAATGTATCTTTTATTTGACCTGGCACATCAATGTGCTTCTTAGGTAAAATTATGTGATTTTATTGTGAAAAGGTTTCTTTTTTTATCCAGGACTTCGTTTCAACTGTCAAAAACAGAAAGTGTTTTTACTGTGTGCATCTAACAAAGGAGCCCAGATTGTTTTTATTCATTTTATTCAGTAAAATATCAAAAAGTGCGTCATGGTCCTGGGCTTACACCCCCCAGCTGTGCGCTCCCTTAACAGTTTGTTTCATTTAAAACATGGTTGAATTTGCTTTTACTGATGTAGCTGAATTTATCGTGAAGTTCAATATTTGTATATTTTTGTGCATTTTTGTGTCAAAAAGTCAGTCAATTTGCCGTTTGAAAGATAATGTAGGCAGTTTCAATTTCTTAATTAAACAGTTTAAGGGCTCTGAAAAACTTATTTTATTTTATTTTATTTATTTATTTAAATTTTATTAAAATCGGGATGTCAGAAAGGCACTTTATCTTGGTTGTCTGCTTTAATAGTCAGTGTCTAAAAATGCTGCCCGGCAGATATTGTTTGATACTCCTTATCTGGGAACGTGATAAGAGACAAGCGTACTGGTAGGGAGGAAAGATCTATTGCTCTTCAACCACACCCAAAACTCTCTTATTGGTGATTCCATGGAACACAGGCTGCTCACGTTCACATTCTTGCCAAAGAAATGTACAGTATTTTAATTCTGTTGTCTACAGCTGACGTTGCCTGTTAATATATGGATGGCTGAAGTGTTTAATTTAATCTTGCTTGAAAACTTAACCTTTGCATTACACACTAATGGAAAACATTTCTGAATGGGACAGTACTGTGTGGCCATACCTGTGGTCCACCATAACCATCTGACCCTCAGCGCTTACTGTACATAGGCACAGGTGCAATGGCTCGGTGTGGCGTCTCTCCTTGTACATATTGCCATGACCAAAATAAAAAAGAGAAAAGAAATCCGTATTGGATTTAATGTTAAACGGCATTCTCTCTGTGTTTGAAAAGGAAACGTCTCATCACAAAGAGGTTGCCCACAAAAACACAATAACTGCATTTTAAATCCTCAGAAACTACAGTGTACCATTGTAGGAAGTCTTTACAGATGTAGCCAGAACATGCAAAGAGCACAGAGACGAGTCAAAGTTCAAATGAGTTTTTCAAAGTCTGTGTGCTAAAATAGTTTAAAAATCCTTACCAGATTACTACAGCCTCTTTTTTTCTCACAAAAACAGCAGCTTTTCACCTCTGCAAGCTGTAAAATTTTCCGTGCTGTAACACTTAGAATTGATGAAAAATGTTCATTAAACTGGGTTTAAAGTAATTTCTAGAATCCAGAAACTCAGTCAAACAGCTTTATTTGAACCCACATGGCGTGCAGCCTGTCAAAAGTTTTGCGCAAAGTAATTTTAAAATGATATCTTAAATAATAATTTTGATTATTTTAAAAATGTTTCTAACAGTTCTGACACAAGAAGCACGCTACAATTCTATATGAGCATATAAAACCAGATATTGCTAAAAACAAGCATTGCCAGTTCTAATGCTGGGCTAGAATAAACGCAAAGAGTATTTTGTCGTGCAAAACAGAAAATGTGCCAAACAGACACAAAGATGGCAAACCATTTATGAATCAACTTGCAATCAGTCTAGGCATTCTCCTGTGTAAGACATCCATTTGTTTCTATATAATACAATAAGCTTTATAGGAGCAGCAGGTGACATAGTGGTTAGAGCCATTGTCTTGTCAGCAAAACACAGGGGTGTAATGCCTGTTTTTCCTGTAATGCCCCTGAGCAAGGTAGTTACCATGAATTCCTCCAGCAAAAAAAGTGTACATTATTATTAGCAGCAGTAGTATCATTATTAGCATAAGGACCTGCTTTTGAATGCTGCTGTCTCTGGCTCAGCCTCGAGGTATTGCATGTCCAAGAGAAAAGCCAGAGAATCCAAGCAAACATTTGGAAAGTATGCAGACTCTGCATAGAACTGTGACAAAATAAGCTGTCCCATAAGAAAGTATCATACACATTACCTGCCCCTGGCCTGCAGACTCATCCCCCTTTTGTCGGGTAAGGCACTGGAGGCCTACACTACAATGGATGAGGACCTGACAAATGACTACAGAGAGCTGAAGGAGGCATTGCTGCTCAAGTTTGATGTCTCCTCAGAGACATACAAGCTGAGGTTCAGAGCATCCACCACCCCAGCAGGAGAAACCCCAAAGGAGACTTACTACAGGCTGAAGGGGCTGTATTGGCAATGGATGAGGCCAGAGAGCCATACCAAGGAGGAAACTGGTGAGGCCATCATTGTGGAGCAGCTGTTAAAGGTAATACCAGCAGATATGCACACCTGGGTGATGGAACATGAACCTAACAATGCTCTGATGGCTGCTCAGCTAGCAGGTCAGTTCCTTAACGCCCATAGGGGATTGTGCCAGAAGGGGGGTAAAGTACGGAAGTCAGACAGAACCCCACTGTACCTCCTACCAGTTATCAGTACCCCATTCCAAAGAGTTGCTATGGATCTGGTGGATCCACTAGAGAAAACAAGGTTCAAACTTCACTTCACAGCTGATGAAATGGTTGCGTTCAGAACTGGGAATAAAAAGCATAAAAACAACACCCTATCATCCCCAAACAGATGTATTAGTAAAGAGACTGAACCAGACCCTGAAGAATAGGCTGAAGAAATTTGTTTCAGACAAATGGTTGCCTTTTCTGTTGTTTGCTTACCATTAAGTCCCACGGGCCTCCACAAGTTTCTCACCTTTTGAGATCTTTTATGGACGACAAATGCAAGGACCACTAGATATCCTTCAGACAACCTGGGAAGCCCAAAAACCATCTGGAAAGCATGTGTTAGCCTATGTTTTGCAGATGAGGGATCATCTGGAACAGTACCGAAGCAAGGCCTGTGCAAACTTGGAGAGGGCTTAAATGGCTCACAAAACCTGGTCTGATCAATATGCTAGACACTGTGAGCTCAAGGTGGGGCAGAAGGTTCTCCTGTTGTTACCAACATCTGCAAACAAACTTTTGGCTAAGTGGCAGGGGCCATATGAGCTTTTGCAGAAAGCGGGTCCGGTCACCTATCATATTACAAAGGAAAAGAGTCCCAAACTTGTCATGTGAATCTCCTGAAAGAATAGAAGGACCATTCAAATGCATTAAAGCCTGTTCTTGCTTGTGAAGTATTGGATGACGAGGAAACCAATGACCAGACCAACACTTGGCTTCTCACACAGAAAATAGATCTGACCCATCTACCAGATGCAGGACATCAAGAACTGCAAGGTATCTTCAAGGCATATCCTTCTCTGTTCAGACAGACACCAAGTAAAACACTGGTCATCAAACTTGTTATCAGGTTGAAGGAACCCACTCCAATCCGTCAGGGACCGTACAGAGTGCTGGAGAAGCTAGTGATTCCTTTGAAGCAGGAAATACAAGTCATGAGAGACTTGGGGGGGTTACTGAACCATCAGAAAGTGAATTGACAAGTCCCATGGTTATTGTTCCAAAACCTGATGGGTCTCTGAGAATATGTATTGATTTCAGGAAAGTGAATGTTGCTTCTGAATTTTATGCATATCTTATGCCCCGAATAAATGGCCTACTTAAGTGTCTGGGTAAGGTACGCTATATTACTACCCTGGACCTTTGTAAGGGCTATTGGCAAGTGCCACTGGACAAGCTGTCCAGTAAGTATACTGCTTTTCGCACACCAGTTGGTTTATACCAGTTTACGGTTATGCCATTTAGATGACATAGAGTCCCAGCAACCTTCCAGTGACTTATGAATACAATTTTATCAGGGTGTGAGGAATTCTCGGCTGCATACCTTGATCATGTGGTTATTTACAGCGTCTCGTGGACTGAACATGTGACACAGCTGAAGGAAGTGTTGAAAAGAATTGCAGAAGCCGGTCTGACACTGAACCTCCAGAAATGTGTTTGGGCAAAAGAAGAAGCTCGGTACCTAGGCTACAACCTTGGAAATTGTGAAATCCTACCGCAAGTGGATAAAGTGGAGGCCAATAGAAACAGGCCATGGCCAAGAAGCAAGTCAGATTTTTTCTTGGTCTTGTTAGTTGGTACCATCATTTTATTCCTCATTTTGCCATAATTGCTGCTCCTTTAACTAACCTTACAACAAAAGCAGGTTAAAAATCCAGTACTGTGGTCTGAAGAATGTGAGGCTGCTTTCAACATGTTAAAGGATTGCTTATGCACATCCCCTGTTTTAAAGAGCCCTGATTGTAATAAGCCATTTATGGTTTCAGTGGATGCATCAGGGGTTGGCCTAGGAGCGGTATTGTCACTAGGTGGAGAGGGAAAGGATAAACCAGTATTGTACCTTAGCCGAAAGCTACTGCTGAGAGAGACCACTTATTCAACTATTGAAAAGGGGGTGCCTGGAAATTAAGTGGGCACTGGACAACTTATGCTACTATTTGTTGGGTCGGGAGTTTATTCTGTATACAGATCATAAAGCCCTTGCCTGGATCAATTCAATGAGAGACAACAACGCAAGAGTTACCCAATGGTATTTGGCCCTTCAACCATTCCAGTTTACAGTATAGCATAAGGCAGGACAGAATAATGTAACTGAAGACTATTTGTCCTGTCTACCAGATTTAGAGTAAGCTGTCCCTTGAGAAACAAACAAAACTAGTATCATACACATTACTACCACTTCACAGCACTGTGTTTGTGGGTGCACACACAAACACAGTGTTAACTCAGCTCATCTTCACAATTCACTGTGGGAAGCACATCAGACAGTCATTACGTATGGGTTGGTTTGTGGTTTATTTGGTTATTTGTTCATTTAAATACTGCAATACTTATCTGGGTTCAAAACACATTCTTATCTTGATTTTTGTCACTTCCTTCTTTCATACAGCCGAAGGGAGATTGTGGGTTTTGACACAACTTTATTGGGTGCAGGGAAAGTGTTCACCCCACCTTTGGGAAATACCTTTACCAGGACAAGATAATTAGGGTAATTCAGCTTCCTCTATGTTAACACCATTTCTGTGTGGTAATATCTCATTTTGTTTCCTATTTAAAATTAATCGTCACCAGTATTGTGCATTTAAAATATCTGTTCAGTTTCAAGACATTGCATATACCAAGGGATAATATTGGTATCACCTAAGGGGGTGGGAGTCTTATATAAAAAAGGCTCTGGAAACAATGAGTGAGTGTTTTGGAAGGCAGTTCTTGCAACCCTGCGTAAGCTAAGCTAGAAAGTGTGTACCATTAATGTTTGATATCCGTACTACATGCTTGTGTCTGCAACTGCTATCAAAGAGTGTGATTTCTCTACAGCCTCACAGTCTACCTTCAACAAAGAACGGTGGTGTGACAAGAATCACTAATTGCTGTCCCACCAAGCTTCCCTGCTCCTTTGCTACTTATATTAAAATACAGGTGGTCCCCAACTTATGATGGGGTTACATTTTGATAAACCCATTGTAAGTCGAAAATGCATTTATTATACCTAACCTACTTTCAACGCCTATGGCCGCTTCAGCAACAGAAACAATGGCGGTTTCTCTGCCCCGGTCTTCAGAATGATTGATTGATTGGCATAGGAACCAATTGTGGATGGAATTTAGTTCGGACCTGGACTTCCTGTCAGCACTCAGTCCCCCCTTATGAACTCTCCTGCAACCATTGTCTTGCTAAGACCTTGTATTCTGTTTATTTTAAATTGTGACATGTATTTTATATATATATACAGCTAATTGCTAATGTTTAGTGCTAACTCCCGGCTAACAGCAACACTCTTAGTCGGAAACAACACTCGGTAAAGAGTTTAACGCAACAAACTAATTACCATGGTTTCTTGTGATTGCTTCCACCAACCCACACCATAACACCTACCAAACCTACCACTGTGTGGCAGACTGGTAGATGCAGATCACTTCTGCTGCCCAGCATCACAAGAGAGTATTGTACTGCATATTGCTTGCCCAGGAAAAAAAATTTAATTCTAAATTCTAAATATGGTTTCTAATGAATGCGTACTGCTGTCACACCATCGTAAAGTTGAAATATTGTAAGTCGGATCATCGTAACTTGGGGACCATTTGTATATGATGGATTTCTCACAGTTGTCTTGGGCTGCCATACCATTTCCTTAAAATGAAAGTAGTCCTTATGTGGGGAAAATTACAAATCATATTAAGGGCATGAGATTGCAGGTTCTGTGAGGGTTGTCCCTACATTACACTGAGCAAACAGCCGGATGAGAGATGACAAACTGTAGTCTTTGTTAAACATGAATATGGAAATCCAGCTATGGTGATTTTAAGAACAAGTTAAGTATGTCAGATGAATGTCACTTTCTGGGTAAGTTTGACAAAAAATAACAGCATAACAAAAGAAAGGCAGACACATAAAGCAAAACCCAGTCTTAGAAATTGGCTGGTCTGGAATGTGTGAACACTACAGCCCTGTGTGACAAATACACATACATTACCACTGGAGTGTGAAATGGGCCAGTCACCTTGGATGCATCACCAGTTGAAGGTTCATGTAAGTAAAGATTTTTGGGTGTGATAAAGCACCAGCAAAAATGAAACTGCCAGTAGTAACGCAGCATGGATTCTTTAATGAGGTGTGATGACAGCAGTAAGATTCTGGCAAGGGTGTGTTATGCTTCTTTGTATTTCACTCTGAACAACAGTTCATTTATTATCTTGGCAATTTCCCACAATTGTGGGTAGAAACCTGCATGCTCTTTTTCAAGTCCTGGCTGCCACAGAACATCTAGGAGGTCCTTTCATAGCTAATTTCAGCCAGCAGATTCTTGATCTGCAGCCAAGACATTCACCAGCCACCCTCCAACAGCAGTTCTTCACCTTTCATAACACCAGCCTTGAGCACAAACTTCCCCTGGAGTTCAGGAGAATGTTTCCCAGAAATAGGCACAGATCTCATCACAAAACAAGGTTTCTGTGAGGTTTTCCCTAGACCCCCATGCTATTTGCAGTAACAGGCTGCTGAGGATTGAGATCAGAAGCAGGAATGCTCCTCGGTTTACTGCTGCTTTCATGCTCATTCTTCTTACATTTGATCAGGGAGCAAAACAAGTACCATAAGACTAGCAGTTGCTTCAGTTGTCGCATTTGTTCAGTTGCTAAAAGGTCACAGAGGTCACATGGTTATGTCCTTACCTCCCATTACCTCCTGAGTGGCTTCCTGAGCAGGAAAGGACACACCTGCAGAGGTGGCGGTAAAGTGGACCACCTGCAAGACAGTTCCACTGATTCTATTGCAATAGCAGAAATATCAGTCGCTCCCTTTCTCGGGGTTTAGTTCATAGTCCTATCTTCAGCTCATCCGGGTCACTGAGTCTTTGTCAGTCATTGCTTTTGTGCTTGGGCTGTGTTTAAAAGTTCTTAGGTGGAAATCACAAGACCCAGCTGATCTAATACGCTTTTCAGTGTTGAAGGTCTCAAAACTCGCACCCATGTTCCATGGAGCCTCCTTTTTCGTAAGCTTTTGTTGCGCAAATGGCTTCAGCTATGAGCATTGTGTTGCGGTGGCCGATGTCTAGTAACAAAACAGAATGTTAGTATCAACATCAACTTTGTCCCTTTTGCTGTCATCATGAAATACAAACCCAGAAATTTCTCAGCATATTTTAGCTTGCTGGGCTCATGGAAGTTAAAGATCAAGGGATCCGTCTGTGGGATTTATTTGCCATGTTAGAACAAGAACAAACTAAATGAACTAATCTGAGGTTGGATAAAGGATGCACAGAACCCTTAACAGCAGAGTTCTTGGAACTTGAGCCAAGCGTGCAGGTTCAGCAAGATTCCATGACAGCTGAGTCAAAGTGGGAAAAAAAATGACAAAGTGACAGCTGGGAGTTTAGTCAGGTAGGTTTCCGGCATGTCTAACCTCTTCATACTGAGGGACAGAGGACCTCTGGTGGGAACTCGTAAACATGACTGCGGAAATGTAATCGGGGAAGGAATTACAGACAGAAGACTGAAACAAAAAGTATAGCTCGGTGTAGAAGAGATAATTCATATAGTTGTTAAACTTTTTGTGAACTTTCTATTTCATAGCCCTACAGTCTAATTTGCCAGAATGAAAGATAATGTAGGGGAAAAGGACTTCACACCTGTGCCATGGTTCTCAGATTTTTTTTTTTTCCGGAAGCTGCTTAAGAGACCTCTGATGCTCTTTTCAGACACTGGGTGTCGGGACTCCAGCCTGGACTGGGGCTTTTGACATTCTGGGCACTGCAACGCCATGTGCTTCTGTTTACCCCTGTGTGCTCCTTACCCCACCCCACCTGAACACCATTATGACCTTCATCTTTATTTTTACTTTTTGCTTTCCTCCAATACCCTGTCTCTGTGTTTATTGTTTTAAGTTTTTAAGTCCTGTCTTTGCACCAGTCACCTATCAGATTGTGTTTCTGCTTTTCTGTGGTAGTGGTCTCTGTTTGTTTCACCAGTTTTGACCCTGTTCCTCTTGACCTGTCTTTGCCCAATGTTTTGGGTTGTTTGCTGTCTTTTTCTCCTGTTTTTGCTCCTATGAATTGGATGTCCCTGTAAACTCCTTCCCTGACACTGGGTGAGTACAGTGATAGGCAGTGCAGGTACAGTAAAAAGTAGTGGCTCAAAGTGAGGGCAAAGTCAGCATCAGAGTGCAGGCAAAGATGTTGATCACTGTTAAATGGATGGGTTTGTGTTTAGTACATTTCAAAGCTTTCCTCCAGAAGTTTCCTTTACCGTCCATATACAGTAGTTCAGAGTCTGCCTTTAATAGTATAATTTCAGTATTGAATATTATTGTATTGGAGATAATTTGCTTTGCATTAATCTCTGTTCAGAATAGTCTTACTTGAGGATATTTCCAGATGAGTGCATATGTTTACTTTTAACATTTACTTTTTCACTTGTGTTTTCAAAGTAGCAGCACATTTACTTGAATACCTGACAGCTCTCCCCATCTCTGTCTATTCATGCAGGCTTTTCAGTAGAAACCAGGTATGCATAAGACTTGATAGCATAAGGAATTGGAAGAAAAAGTAAGGTATCCCCTACTGGCCCGAATATAAGACAGTACTTTGCCCGGAAATTGCATCAAAAAAAAGATGGAGCCGTCTTGTATTCAAGGCCTAGACTTATACCGGTCAGATACCATGAAACACCAGTAGGTGGCATCACTTATCCCCGGCATCAATTACCCACAGAAATGGTCAACTTGAGCTAGCGAGCATAAAAGTAAAAGTCAAGTCAAGTCAAGGTTTATTTGTCGTGGGTGAACAACACAGCATAGCAGTGTTGTCACCATGAAAAGTTTTGTTTCCGGGCATCCTCAGTAATATAAATATGAACATAAATATGTAAAGTATAAATAAATAAGGTACAGGATAGTTAAATAAATACTTGAATTAGGAAAAGGAAAATAAATAAATAAACAATAAAGAAAGATAGTAAATAAATAACAATAGGAAGGAGAAGGAGCCACCGAGGGTGCCGCGCGAGGCCGTTTCGGCCGCTCACCCGAAGAGGCCGCGGCCGGCGAGGAGGGAGAGGAAAGATAAGCATTCTCGCCAGCGCGCAAGGCCGTCGTCCGACCGGTAATGATCCTTCCGCAGGTTCACCTACGGAAACCTTGTTACGACTTTTACTTCCTCTAGATGGTCAAGTTCAATCATCTTCTCACTAAACCATCCAGTCGGTAGTAGCAACGGGCGGTGTGTACAAAGGGTGTGTAAAAGATAGCAAAATTTTGAGGGGGTCTGGAAAAAAGCTCAAAGTTAGGCCAAACTGACCAAAGAATTTGGAGTTATGTTGCCAATTTTAAGACGACAGTGATGAATGAAGCAGAGGTGTCAAACAACTCTCAAGCAGCCAAGAAATGCAAAGTTACATTCAAAGATGGCAAACCCAGAAAGTTATTTTAATGCAAATATGAGTAAATATGATTTTTCTTTCTAAAGGTAAGACATGACTTGGCAAAAATCTTTCTTCAAAAATAAATGTTGAAAAGGGGAGTGTAATTTGGATCATCTTATGTTCGGACCAATAAAGTGTTTTTCCCTTTTCCTACTTTCCCTTTGTCCCCCTTTAATAGAGGGCATGACACGGCTGCAATGTCTATACTCCCCCTACCAATGTTAAGGGTGCAGAAGAAACGGTCTGTTAATCCAGAATATTTATTAGATGCATGATATTACACTATAAGCAACAACCAAACTCATTCCACCACAGTGGACTCCAATTAGAATCATTGTTTTTGTTACTAAATGTTGGCTCAATGTTAAATCAGTGTTCTACATCAAGTTTAACAAAATGGTTAAAGCTTTAATGTTTCATCACAAATGATGCAAATGTTCCACCCAGCATATTACTGATGCAAATCATATTTTATAGTAAAAATATATACATATTCTTAAACTTACTATGGGGTCTACAGTGTCCTTGGGGGGTTTTGAAAGTATTATCGATGGTAAATTACAAAATGACCACTATCATGGGTTTCTGGGTTGCATTTGATGTGACAACATACATTAATGTGTACTCATAGCGATTTTCAGTTCCGGTGATTTCAACTCATATTCCTGTGATTGATAACAGATATAAAGAATACAGTAAACCAATTCTACTAGTGCAAGTGTGTACAGTCACATTAAAATGAGATTCCTATATTGGCTCAGTTACATAAAATAAATAATAAACTGATTTTCAGCCACACATGAAAATTATCATCAACAATAAATAAATGCACAAATAAAATCTGAAAGGAAAAAAAAAATTTAAACACAAAATTCCAAAGGGTGCTAGATATAGAGTTGTCCTTCTTGATGGTGTCAAGCACCCCTGGTGGTACACAGGCAGCCGCTGACCCTTTCCTACAAGCTTGATCCGGAAAGACCGTGAACCTACAAAAAGTTCTGAAAACAGAAGCGTTGCATTACCTACAGTGTCTGCCATGTGGTCAACCAGTTGACAGTAACACAGCAGAAATACGATGAAGGCATTTCCTTTAAAATGCATAGGCATTCCCTTTCAGTCCTTGTGCTGACATTTATTAAACTGTGCAATTTTACAACTAACAATACGCTGTCATTTTGAAATGAAAAACATGGACTGTACCGATCATGACAGCCTACAAACAGCACCCAACATCAAACAAGCATTTACCTTTTCTTCCTTAATCTCTGCCAGTGACCTCCTGTGCGCCTTTCTTATGGCTTTTGCTTCTGTGCCATTGTAGGCCACATAATGCACCAGTGTCTGGACTCTAGAAAATATTTTGGTGGGGAAAGCTCATCTTATTACATTTGTTCATATAACATTTGCTCATATTACATTAACACATTAAAAACTGAAATATATATATATATATATATATATATATATATATATATATATATATATATATATATATATATATATATATATATATATATTGAAACATATATATATATATATATATATATATATATATATATATATATATATATATATATATATATGAGAAGTATCAAGGCCTGAAGGAACAACTGGAACAAATGTGGAAGGTAAAGGCCAAAGTGATTCCCGTGGTAATAGGAGCACTGGGGGCTGTGACTCCCAAACTTGGAGAGTGGCTCCAACAGATTCCAGGTACAACAACTGTACAGAAAAGTGCAGTTCTAAGAACAGCGAAGATACTACGCAGAACCCTCAAACTCCCAGGCCTCTGGTAGAGGAAGGCATACACTCTAACATTTCATTGGAGCGCCTTTAGCTTTGATTCCTTTGAGTCGGACCGCCGCGTAAAGTCTTCTCCAGCACAAAATCCCAGAGATTCTCAATGGGATTAAGGTCTGGACTCTGCATGTGTGAAAATGATGTCTCTCTCATGCTCCCTGAAGCACTCATTCACAATTTGAGCCCCATGAATCCTGGCATTGTATAATAAAGTATATAAGAAACTTTACAAATTTACCTCAGTTAGTGCTACCTATAGCCATGTTTGTTGCTAGTAGCACTAAGTTTGATGGCTGATGGTAGCACTCTGTTTTAGCCCTTTAAGTAATTTATCACAATAATGTACCATACTATATTTTTTTCAGTCAAAACAATTTTCTGCATAACTTATCAAAAAAACATCCTGTTTTCTGTCTTTATTGACCGATATTAATTTACAACAAGTCTATTTTGTATTGTTTTGCACAAGTGCAATGTTCAGGCTTCTGAGTTTTATGCAATGAACTGCATCGATGGCCTGTTACAGTGATGTTTCATTAAGGTGAATGGAGGTATAATTGTGTAGTAATATTGGCTAAATTTATGTACAATTTTCTAACAGCAGGCTGTATGAAATGTGGTTTTACCTGTGCCAAAGCATGGCAAAGAACTGTATCACCAAGAGGGTGGCAAAGCTGATCAGAAACATCAGCCCAATGGGATCGAGGTATATCGTCTGGTTCGCTTCCACCTGTCCTTGAGCGTTAACCTTGGGAATCGGGATGTTGACCGCACCTCCGATTGCTTGGAGGAAGTAGGTGGCCACGAGCCACAAAGCGTTGCACATGAAATAGACAAAGGTTGCCTGGAAGTGAACAGTAGAGGTTGAGCCAAATGTCAAGTATTCTGTGTATCAATGAAAATATTATTCAGACGTCTTTACGTTTAAATTATGTATTATGCTGTGTATATATTTAAGCATCATATTGACAGTATTGTAATACTAAGTTCCAGTCATTGGTTTATACAAAAAATGTGCTGCACGGTGTTCATTCAGGACCGTATTGTATAACGTGAAATAGGGACATATGCAGTCTTTATGTTTATAAATAAAACAAAAGATGAAACATTCTGAAATATCTAATATAAATAAATATCTAAAATTTTTAATATATGAAACTCAAGAAAGGATGCGTTTTCAGCCCGTTTGAACCTAAAGCAACTTCCTAAGCGAGCCATGTAAGAAGGTGATGAGCGCAGTTATAAAGCGCAACCAAGTTACAGCAGCAGCGCTTAAACCAACGTGGTAGCTGCAACCAAAGGGTGCCGTGCTCACCTTTCAAATCCAAATTTTAGAAGAGCTTTTCAATTCAGGTATGTCTGTGCGTCATCACCTTGAAAATTCGTTGAGAACTTCACACCTTCACTAAACCATATCGAATACCGCCTATGGCTATTGCTGAAATGCAAGCTAACTTGTTTTTCTAGAAATATTTATTGCAACACCCTCTGCACCGGGACTAGAAAATTTACATTAAATAAAAATATTTTCAGAGCTCTGCTGCTAGACCCTGACCACCTGCGCCAGTAGTCACATTAGATGAATTTAGTGAGTCCTGGAACTGCCTCCCTGCCAGGTTTCACTGTAACTATTACATTTGTGTTTCAATTCATAAGGCTTTACATGGCTTGGCACTGTTTTACCTGTCCAACTGCTATCTGTCTCTAACATACAGTACTTCACAAACACAACTGTCACATTTGGGCGTTTCATAAATCCCTCAGACTTGTCTGATTTCTTCACACGGAATTTCTCTAGTATGCCCCAAATTTATATGTCCTCAAGAACATCAGAGCTTCCTATTTTGAATTTTCAAACCTTTCAGACCTAAGACCTATTTGTTTAGAAAGCTACGTAGCTTGTGCTTGCTTACTACTGCAAGACACTGTGGTGTACAGCCTAGAGAGTACAGTAAATTTTATTTATCTTAACAGTATAGCAGAGAGCTGGTTTCAAAATTTCCATCCATTATTTAACAACTGCTTGTCCAGTGCAGAGTTGGACTGGTCTGGAGACCAACCCTGGAAGTGTAGGGTATGATCCAAGGTACACACTAGCCTAAATCACAGTCTTCTTGGAAATAAGCCATATACATGCTAAGGGCAATTTACAGCACCCAACACATATGAACCACACATCTTTGGACTGTGGAAGAAATGTACATGAACACAGGGAGAACATGCAAATGCCAGACAAACTGGTCCAGATTCAAACCCATGTCCAAACCTACAACCAAGTAGCTGCAAGGCATCACATGCTGAGTTGCCATGCCATACCTTATTCCTTAGGTCTTTGAGGTCTTCAGCAATTTTCTTCTGATTTTTTTTGTCCTCATCAAGAGGTTTTAGATACCGTTCCTGAAGGTCCTTCCAAAATTCAATCTCATCCTGCAAATTGAATGAATTGAACAATAAATGTGTGTAATTTTTTTTTTTTTTCCAGAAAATTAGAAAACAGAATGGGGGAAAAAAATCACAGCTTGTGTACTTTTCCAACTCACATCCTCAAGTGTATTTTCTTTCAGGGGAAGTTCACATGACTTTTCTTTCAGCTGAGAAATCCAACCTGCAAAACATTTCAAATGATTACGGAGGTGACATACCAAGGCACACAAAATGTGGTTTTTTTAATTAATATTTTTAGACTTTTGTACTACTTACAGGGCTCTGAGAATTCTTCTTCCCTAAGAGAGACAAAAACAAAGTTCAAAGTTCAAGGTAAGGCCAACACCTTCCTAAGGCTTTAAACTAATACTACAAGGTGAGCAGGTATTGGAACGTAGGACCTTCCAAAGGCAAGCTAACCACCACATTAACTGCTGACACATTCAATCCCCTCTTTCAATGTCAAGGTTGCTATTGGTTTCAAAATTGCTTAGAAACTAATTCACATCTCTGTTCGAGAGCTGTTACTAGCAGGTCCGTACCTCTCGTCCTGCATTGGTTGCTTTTGTTCTCCTGTTTGTGCCTCATGAGATGGAGCAAGGGTCACAGGCGGGATCGCAATCACCTTCTCATCTTTGTCCACTTGGAAGTGGACATTCCAGCAGCAGCACTTGCACCTTCTCTTGAACTTTACCACTTGGTTGGTGGTGTTTGTGCCCACCCCTGCGTTTGGCTTAGCAGTCTCTCTTGTGCCCCATGACACATTATTCATGTTGACCAGAGAATAGATAGCCAGTAGGAGATAACCACTTGGTATAGTGAGCACATAAAGGACACCATAGATGATCAGATGGAACTCTTGAGGGTGCAGTGCCGCAGTCACTAGGTACATGAGCACAATGCTGATGAAGAAGAGACCGCTGGGTGTGATGAAGGTTTTGTTTTTGACCATTTCCCCTGAGAAGACGCAAAAAAGATCCAATTTAAAAGAAAGCTTGCTTGCAAGTCCTTCCTGGATAGCCTCAGTATTTTAAGAGTTAGTGTTATAGTTATGTGGCCATGTAGCAAAACTGCAGTACTCCACATAAATTCATGGATAAGCATTCCTTACCAATGATGGATAAAATAGTTGCCGTCATTAGGAATGCATAGAAGATGCTCATGATCCCTGCAATGGTGATCTGGGTGTCGGCCTTCAGTTTGTAGCACAGCACCAGATAGATAGCCGGAGGTATAACGGCAAGAATAAGGCCAGTGTTGGCAGGGAGGCTGAAAACAAATGTGAAGCATCCTGGAAAATTTGAGGTAAAATGAATAAAAAATAATTTAAAAGTTTGCTTCAACATATTGTATTTACAGATGTTTGTAATAGAGTATAAATTGGACATTTTTAACAAATTACCTGCGATCATCAAGCAGACTGTGGCCGGCCCTAGAATAGATGAAGCCATGCTGATGGTCTGGTAGAGAATGTATGGAGTGGATACGGACTTGTTTCTCTGTGAGGTCAATGACCCTGTGCCCAGCAGGTCCAGGGTGTTGGCCATGGTAGAGGGACCCCAGCGCCGTCTCTGGTTGTAGAACTCTTTGAACTCTTGAGGAGCGTTGGTGTAAGAGTCAGAGGCAGCGTTGTACTCCACCCGCCAGCCCTGCTGTAGCAGCAGTGTGCACAGCCAGCGGTCCTCGCCTTTAAGAAACACCACAAAAACACCATAAGTGATGGACGCTAGTATAAATTTTAAATAACAAATGATAAACCTCTGGTTCTCAGCAGCATGTAAATTAAAAACACAGCTACGGTTATGGGTCAAATAATGAAAAAATTTTCCTGCTCAGTTTGAAACATTTAGGGGAAAGTAAAAAGCGTCTGAATCCCTGAATGCGCAGGGGCATGAACAACCGGAGCTGCCCAAAGGAGGGAAAGGAAACAATGGAGTCCAGTGAAGAATATGTTGTAAAGGAGTGGTTCTAAACAAGGGGCTGCACTCCAACGGGGGGGGGCTCAGTAAATTTCAAAGGGAACAGAAAGATGAATGAATAAAATTATAAAGTTAAGCTACAGCGTACAGTAAGTAAAGAATGAAGAAAAAAGCATACATTTATAATCGAAAGTATACAGAAACTTTTCAGATAGCATGTAGCCTCAATGTATTTGTTACTGGGAAGAAAAATTAGGAACGTCCAATGCCTCGCAGAGATCAAATTTTACACTGCGGTGTTCAGTCTTGGCAACATTTCTGTCAAACGAAATGGAAAAATTTTTAAATTGTCCATCGAAACAACTTTCAGCCGATCTAGAGAAATCAAAACCTCTCCGTAACGTTGCCATCGCTGACACAAACGTGCTGAACCCAGAGGATGACGTCGCACCGACAGCTACAGAAAGTATTGGCCCTTGGCTAATGCTCAACCAACAAAAATGTAGATGTTTCGTTCTCCAGCAGGAAACTTTTACCTCGGCTACAGCGTGTAGTCTTTTCCTAAATACGTGCAGCCTAACAAGTTGATCAGACAGTCACAGACAAAACAGAACAAATACAGTAGCTGAAATGACCGTAACTACTTGTGTGGATAAGAAATTGAAAGTATCGTACATGGATGCCGAGAAACGGATTTTGCCTTGTGCAGCTGAAACTGTTATGGAATGAGGAATAGCGAGTTAGGCAAGATAATTTTGAAGCACTGCTTAAGCAGCTGAAATACTAAAAATAATGTATATGTAAAAGTCACAAGTGACATAATTTAATGAAGGCCGCTAAAAAAACAATGGTTTTAGAAATACGTATTAGTTACATGTCAAACTAGAAAAAACACATGGCGATGTTGTAACGCTACCAACCAGTACCTTTTTGTACCCCAAGGCCTGTGTTTTGGGGCATCAAATATTGTTTTGGGCACTGGGGAACCTTGGTGGAACACAGGTTGAGAACCACTGTTCTAAATTCATTGATATGCACGTAATGATTTTTATTATTATAATAAACATCTGTTGCCTAGCAGTGTATCAAGCACAGATTTAGTTCTCTGTGTTCTTTTCCAAATAATGGACTGCGTTGCTTCACAACTGTGGTCAACCAATAGCTCCGTCTACTACTGTCCATCTAAATTTAACCCATTCATTCATCAATCTATTGTGGCTGACCTCTTCATCCTGGTCAGAGTAACAGCGGTCTGGAGCTTATAGATCTGAACCATCAAATCAACATGTGCAGAACTCAGACTGCCATACTATGTGACAGAGAAAACAAAGTAGAAGACTCAAAACGTATGAAAGCGGGTGGAGTCCGGGCTGTACCTTGGTCGTACTGGACGTAGTGGGCAGCTTCTGTGGGCTTTGTGGTGTACTTTTTCATCACGTTGTCGTCCATGAGGGCCTCAGCTCGGAAAAGACTGAAGCAACCAGGGCTGCAGAGGACGGAGCCAAAAATGTGCTCTGCTGACTTCTGCAGCCAGTGGCCCACTGCGTACTCAAACTTCTGGTACCACACCATGGGCCCTGTGTTAGAGAAGAGACCGTTCTTGAAATCATCGTAGTCTGGTAAAAAAAAACAGCTTTGAATTTTGCCTTTGACCCGCATTTCCCTTAACCCCTACCGGTGCCTGTTGGGTGAATCCTGCCGCAAACGGCACCAACTTCGGGGTATAGCCGAAGTCGGTCCACCAGAAGCATGACTGCGGAGGGCTGGAAATCCGTATCACCGTCCAGCGCCAAAATGCACGTGTTCTGTTTTTCTTTCTGAGATTGCATTATAAGCATATGAATTACTATTCCTCTTAAAAAAATAAGGTACAATGTGGCCAGAATTGCATTCATCATGTTTTTACCTTTAAGTCCTTCTCAAGCATTTCTTTGTTTTCTCCATTTTCATATTTCAAGTAATATTTCCGGTTGAGCCTCCAACCCAGCAAGTAGTACAAATACATGATCTGAGGAAAAATAAGTCTGAAATAAAGATGTCGTCCAGTTGATGCGAATTTTAATGTGCAAGTTCACGCCAAAGCTTCCGGTCGTGACATTAGGGGTTTGGGCTGAGGTTTGTCTTTAGCCTCACCTGAGACCATCGCTTTTTGTGCCGAATGAGGTTCTTGTCCTTGAAGTGGATGTTGAGAATGTTTCCCTGTGGCAGAGTGTAGCGCAGGCGGCCTCCATAGGGCGTTTGGATGATTTCCTGGTTTGGAATTTGCATCACTTTTTTGAAGAAGCTTGTATCCTCTTCGTTGAAGATCCTGCGTGTGCATAAAGGTTCATCAGAAGATGCAGGGAACACTGTTGACATGCGAGGGTTAACGCCGCGATGCAATAAAAACCATAAATGAATGACTACTCCATTATAGTACATCCAGTTTTTCACATTAAAATGGTGAGAATGCCAGAAAGAAAGCATGTACTAACATGTAGACTTCTTTGATGACCACCACGAGAGTTTCTGCATATTCATTTACGTGGCGAGTCTTGGTTCCCTTCCCCTCTTGAAAAGCGTCATCGAAGTAAATGTGGAACTCGAAACTGACGTCATTGTACGGGTTTCTCCTTGGCCTGAACTTGTCGAGCCTTACAAAGGAACACATCGTGATTATGTTTACAGCTGCGCTTCCAAAAAATTAAACATTTTTGTACTCATGTACAATTTTTTTTTCTACTTCAGCATTTTGTTGCACTTGGGTACATGAAGGAAGTCAGGCACGCAGTTAAAAATGTGCATCTTAAATATGAATATCTTAAACGTATGTGGATTTAACAATGTTTACGGGATTGTTCCCAGGACTCGGTGGCAAAGCCTATGTTTCTGCTGATATCAATTCATAGGTTTTTAATATTTTACTTACCTGAACATTGAGATTATCATCTTCATCATTTCATCATATGTCTCGTGCCACATTGTGGCACATAGGTAGATTGTCACCATTTCATTTTCACTATGGAAGAAAGCAAAGCACCAAAATAAATGGCTAGCTTCCTTCAGGCAGACATTTTTTCATGTTTGAGAGATAATGCACCTCCTCTGTAGGATTACCTATGTTTTCCTTTTGAAAAGTGGATCTCAAATCTTGTGTTGAGCAGCATGGACTGATCGATGAAAGCGGCCTCATAGTGGTAGCGGACAAACAGGTCCCGGGTTCTTTCAATTCGGTGGACCTTCAGAAAGCAGGTGTAAATGGTGCAGAGGATGAATCCAATCCACCAGCACAGCAATGAGCTTCCCACAAGGGCCTGGACCAGCTTGTTGCCTTCCAAAAAGGATAATCGAGAGCACAGAGTACGTCTTGCATCCATGGTGAGCTGGGAATAAGTGTCGAGATTCGATGTGCTTGCAATGGCTTCACAGTATGCGGCGACTGACGGGTCTGTGCTTGAGCTGCTGGACACGAAGTGCTGGAAGTTGGTGGTGAAGGTGATCAGGAAGGCAATGAGCACAACAGGGGAGACCATCCACATGGGAATGACAAAGCTCCGGCGGACGGCATGCATTTTGCAGGCTATCAGCGCAAACCAGTGGCAGAGGGCGGTGGAGATGACCTGAATGGCAAACAGGCTGAGGACAACGGTTTTTGTCTGTGGTGACACGGACAGGACGGACGACCACTTCTGGCCCGACAGTTTCACGTAGGCCCCTAGCACGCCGGCTATGACCCCGATTCGGATCAAACCGGAGATGATACAGACGATGTTCCTGGACCTCTTAATGTCTTCTCCCACTCTTTTCAGAAATTGATTTCTAAACAGCATGCTGTAGTTCTCCCACCAGTTCAGCGACACGCACAAAGTACCCCCTATGGCCAGCGCAATGGGCACGATTGGGATCTTGTTGCTTTGCGTAGCATCCACGCGGTATCCGGCAATAAAGAGCCCGTAACCGACAACGATGAGGATTACGGCACACAGGGAGGTTGCGATGAACCTCTTGCGCTCTTTTGTGATGATGTTGGCGACAACTTGAAGCACAGCAGACAGGATGGACACGCTGTTCAGCATCATCACATTGGTGAGAATATCGAAGTTCGGCATGACGACGATGGTGAGTACAGCTGTTCCGAAGGCTACGACAAACTCCGTGAAGACAACCTGGAAAACGTGTGGATGGATGGATGAATGGATGGATGGATGGATGGATGGATGATAAAGTAAATAGCTTGAATTAATTTAACAATTTGAGAGCAGAAATTAAGATATTTCCTCATATTTTGAGGCTCAACTCACCCATATAATTGTTTGTATCTGAGGCGTCTTTGAGTCCCTAAATGTGATTTTCCACACGCCTTTAATAAGTGACAAAACACTCGGAGCAATAAGAGTGCAAGCAAGAAAAAGAAGTGCGTACGGCTTTTCGGAGACGGTTGTTGAGTTTTCGTTTGCAGAAATTATTAGCAGCAGAAGGGATGACTGTAATTACAAAGAAAAATATATTAGAAAGGCAAATAATACAAACATTATGTCTTTCAGGCTGATTATCGTTACACAGCTTGCTATTTCATTTTCTTAATTTTTCAGATTGTTCAGGTAAGCTTGGACGCCTGAAGAAAGCTATGAAGTTTGTTCCAAACAGACAGCACTTTTTTTTAAAATGATGTACCTTGCTGAAAAAGCCAAGTACAAAGACTATAATCCCAACAATGGTGCAGAGAAGCATCTGAATGCATCTGACCATCTTCCTTGGTTTCTGCTCATCCTGAATGATGGGAACCTCGCGAGAGCCATCCCAGGCCTGCCTGAATGTTCAGGTGGAAAAAAGAAAAATACTCCTTACAGAACAAAACACCAAACACAAACCAGACAAATTTCACAGAAAGTTCATATTTTTTGACAATTTTTCAAGCAATCCTTCTCCAAGGAGAATATTATGCCACAACGAGATTTGAAGCACAGCAACTGTTTCGGTCCCTCTGTCACAAACCCCAAAGTTGACTAAGGCTCATAATCCAGTAATAAAGATTTGACAGTTTATTCCAGTGACCTTCTTACCTACTTTTACTCACCAAAAGGTTCTGGGAGTCCAAAAATGTCAAAATTATTTTTTTACCTAAATTTCCCCAGCAGTCTTATTTAAATGTTGTTACTGTACAGTATTATGATCTCAGATCCAAAACAACTGCATAAAAACGATAGTTGGGCGATAAATACAAGTAAATCCTTTCGTTTTTTGAAGGCAATATTCTTTTGTCTAATTCTACGGAGATCTGCATGAATGTACAGTATAACTTAATATATATTTTATATATATAATATATAAAATTATATCTATATAAAATCACACAGACTTATCTGCGTTTACATTTATTGTCGCCTGGGAGTGGAAGTCGGTCCGTACTTCAACACCACTTTGAGGGACGAATAAATAAACTTTTTTCTAAAAAAAGGTTGCTTCTTCAGAAGTAACGCGACATTCGTATGAATTTTGGTAAAATTACCTTCTTTCGCGCATTTTCTCGTGTTCTTTCATGGTGGCGATGTCCCCCGGGGCCGCGGTACCGGTTGCGGAGGACTTACAGGTGTCACACCTGTTGAAGGTGCCTGGCGGGTGTGAGCCGCCTCTGCAGTGCGTCAGCGCTACTTGCTCACGCTTTTATTCTCCCGCCCCGTCCGTATTCATCGCCTTGGCAGGCAAAACTTCACCCCTTCCTGGCGCAAAAAAAAAAAAGGAAAATGTTTCTTAGGACCCGTGAACAAATTTGAATGGCAAACAGTTGTGGTTTTATTAGCATTTTTACCTTGATATGTGCATTTATATGATTTCTGCACAGAAGGTGACAAAATGTATCTTGTGGTAGCTTCAACTACACTGTCCGGCCAAAAAAAAGTCACATACTGTAATATTTTGTTAGCGAGCCTTTAGCTTTGATTTTGGCACACATTCAAGCTTATGTAATGTCATAACATTTATTTCCGTCCAGAGTTGCATTCATTTTTTGCCAAGATCTTGTATCGATGATAGGAGACTTGGACTGCCGCGTAAAGTCTTCTCCAGCACAAAATCCCAGAGATTCTCAATGGGGTTAAGGTCTGGACTCTGTGGTGGCCGATCCATGTGTGACAATGATGTCTCTCTCATGCTCCCTGAAGCACTCTTTCACAATTTGAGCCCCATGAATCCTGCCATTGTCATCCTGGAATATCAAGAAAAAATCCATTGATGGAAAAACCTGGTCATTCAGTATATTCAGGTAGGCAGCTCACCTCATTTTTTGGGCACATAATGTTGCTGAACCTAGACCTGACCAACTGAAGCAACCCCAGATTATCACACTAAGTTAAATCCAGGTAGTGACTTTTTTTTGGCCGGACAGTGTATAAAAAACTTTACAAATTTACTTGTTAGTGCTCCCTCCTATAGCTATGTTTGTTGGTAGTAACACTATTTTTGATGACCATGACTGATGGTAGCACTCTGTTTTAACACTAAGATGTTTAACTGTGCATGCATGCAGTTAAAGTGTAGCTGCTGAGCTTCGTAAAAATACAGGGAGTCACCAAATAGCACAAATATGGGAAAATGTGTACATTAGGAATTCCCCTCAAGGAAATGTCCATGTTTGCTGCACCTATTCTGCACATTTGTGCTGCTACAGTGCAGAGAACTTTTCTGTAGAAAAGTCATCACGTAACTTGGTGTTGAGGAATGCTCATCTTAGAATGTAAAGCTAACCTGAGGGGGAAAAGCAAGGGCATCTTGGTGTAGAGTAATGTTGGCCTGAAGTCAAAAAGCTTGACCATGTTGATGTAGCGGTGGGATACCAGGATGTGGGCAGGTAGATGACACGAGTAGCACTTCTACAACGGAGTGTCTGGGCCACTATGTTTGTAAGTTTGAACTTGGCGCACTCTGCATGGATTTTACATGTTCTCCCCATCTGTGAGGGTTTCTTCCAGGTGTTCCTGTTTCTTTCCACTGTCCAGAAACGGTGTTTCAGGTTAAATGGTCACTCTGACGAATAAACTCTTTGGACTTTAACTTTGAAATTGCCTGTAACTCATGCATGTGAGTGTAAATGGGTGTGTGGACACCTTGCAGTGGACTTCTGTCCAATCTAGGGTAGTTTGATAGCCTAGTGTCCACTGCTTCTTGGATAGGCTCCAGACTGCTGTGACCCTTCTCAAAATAGCAGTCACCCCAGCCACAAACTATTCTCCTTGCTCCCATCCGGAAGACGCTTTAGAAGTGTTCGGACAAGGATGAAAAGGTTCCGGGACACTTTTTTCCCCCACACCGTAAGACTGTTAAACCACTGACCCCTCCCTGGGCAGAGGGAACAGTCGATCGGGGTCTGTCTGTCTGTATGCCTGTCCCCCCCATTATGTAAGATAACCGGTGGTGTGTTGTTAGTGTTGTTGTAGGTTTGGTTGCTGTGTGCTGTTGGTTTGGCTGCTGTGTCTCCCCCCCCCCCCCCCGCCACTCCCCGATTTATATCTTTTTTCCTTATACCTATTCCTATTTATTTACTCTCTTTATTTATTAATATTTATTTGTTTTCCTTTTCCCAATTATAGTACTTATTTAACTATCCTGTACCTTATTTATTTATACTTTTACATATTTATATCCATATTTATATTACTGAGGATGCCCGGAAACAAAACTTTTCTTGGTGACAACATTGCTATGCTTGTCACCCATGACAAAATAAACCTTGACTATAAACACGGCTGTCTCAATGGTGTTCAGGGTTTGCTTAAGATGGAGAAGCATGGCCATCAGGATGGAATGTATGGCCAACCTGAGGTATGTAAGCCTCACCCACCTTTGTTCAATGTAGACTTAGATCAGGTGATGAAGAAAATCTAGCATCTCCGGTAAAGTTCTGCTGACTACGTGATAAGCCCTAACCATAGTTTTCATTTGATGGAACTCACACTGACCATTTTAATGAATTAAAATGAAAAGAAACTACACTCTGCCTTGGACAACAGTGCCTTGGAGGGTTGCCGCACATACACACTCACGCGTATACACACATGCACACACACACACACACACACACACACACACACACATGCTATGACCAATTCAAAGAAACCGATTAGCCTACACATGTGTCTTTGGACCGTGGGAGGAAACCAACACAGTCATGGGGAGAACACACAGACTCCACACACACCCCACTAGCTCAGGTGTCCAACTTTTTTAATGCACACTAAGATTATATAATTGATCATTTTATTCTGTGAAAATAAAGAAGCCTTGGGTTGTAAAAAAAAGGGCAGATTAACATATGCAATGAAAACTCGGCAGGTGATTAAACTCGAGCATTGAATCAGACCTCTGTAGGCTCTTTTATAGTCAAATGGGAGCTGAGGGATTGGTTTTATTGTTTCCTGCTAAATGCGGCAAACCTAGTCCTGCATGAACTTGCCCTGCGTGATATTAAACACTTAGAACCTGCTGATGTTAAATAAAGCACAATAATACCAGCAGGGAGAAAGTTATGCCTTTAATGCATGAATATGTTTTTCAGCTGAAAATAGATATTCGGAACCCCTGCTTGCCCAGTGTCCCTCAGGTTTTTGTGCACCAGTGAGGCGGAAGTTGAAACATCATATTCGGTGGGGGGGAAATACCTCACTTAATGTTTTAACTTAAATTACTTCTTCCCACAGGTAGGTGAGCTTCTTTCTTTTCCAGCAGGTATGCTGTTCTGTCATGTATGACTTTCTCACAACAAGAACCAGGAAAAAGAGAGCTAAAGTTTCTACAGGGCAAGTATAGGCAGTAACCCTGGCAAGCATCGTTTTTTTTTTTGTTGTTGTTGCTTTTCTGTTTATTCCTTACTTGAAATTTCACTGAATTGTTCAAAATACTTCAGGTTGAGTGCCTTGCTGAAAGCTGCAAAGATATTTTTTTATACCAACAGCTTTCATGTTATCAGCTCCTTTCCATCCAAATTTTATCTTTTGTTTTTTGATGAAATCGTGATTTAGCTCCAAAAGGCATTTTTCAGCAACCCTAACACGTACTCTTCAGAAGTCATGAGTAGTTGCTTTTCCTAAAACTTTGCTTTACATTAGATTGTTTTCAGATTTTTTGTCTGCATCTCAGGGTGGCTGGTCTAACAAGTCCACAGCTTAATAAGCTGGGTTGTTCCTCTTGGCTTGCTGCCACGCCAATTTTTGCACGTGACTGCATCTAAATAACTTTTTATATGCACGTACAAGCAAGAAAAAAGCAAATAAGATGTTTAATATCGGGATACCAGAGTTGTGGGGGGGTGTATGTTCAATAGAGACTTACAGGAAACTGCATCAAATAAACCATAGATTTCTATCAGGAAGTAGGGTATTTTTGCAAAGGAGGTGGCTTCTAGTTGCAGGTGTTGCCACTTCATCATTCCATTGTATGCACTGTATTACCTACAGTACCTCACATGAAATCCTTCCCCTCTGTTCTGCAAAGCGTGTGCAAAGCTGAAGGGCCATCTCATTGATGCTGCCATTAAATCTCTGTCAGGAAGCGAGGAACCTATGACTGACATTAGAGCAACAAGTGATGTAGAGCATAGGGCAATTCTTTTGTAAGGTACTGGTACAGCAGGAATTCCTTGGCGTGTAAGCGGATAAACAATAGTAAAGTTGCACCGTTGTAAGATTCTGTGCGCAAAATGGATAAATATAAGACAACAGTTATATTAATAATTTTGCATTTAATTGTGTAGCGACCACTACCATTCACTGCACAAAGAGTTGGCAGTGAAAGGTTGTGTAACACTCGAAAATTTTAAATAATTTGCAACAAGAACACCGTATTATTCTTGAGGTGCAAAAACAATGAAAAGATATTGGTGCATGGCACACTACAATACTTTTTAACATTTATTTAAATTCGAGTTTGCAGATACACTTATGCAGTCAAAGATATAAAAGGCATAAAGGCTACATAAACATAATTTCATTTTAAAAGTTTATTGTAAAGGTTGTAGTGTTACATATTTGTCTATTACTATTTACTTACCTATTACCTACATCTACTTAAGTACTCTATATCAGTTTGTCAGTGCTGTCTCAATTTACCATGCTGTCTGTGAATTACATTGTGCACCATGGTCCAGAAGGAACTACAGTTAATTTTCTCAAGTACATCTGCATTTGGGTTAAATTACAATAAAGTAAACCTTGACAAAAATACATACAGGCAAAATATTTTCCATGTCTAACATCTAAAAGCATTTTTGTTGTACACAGCTGCAAGGTCATGCAGATGGTCTCAAGTTATCTTATGGGTAAATGCTCTATTAAGTCTGTTTCATATTTACTATGAATTCTGTATGAAAGCAAATGTGATGAAATCCATATTCAAAAATTATGCACATGATGCCTCATGTGCATAATATTTGAACACGGATTTCATATCAGAATTCTTAAAACATTTGGCTGCATGTTAGGATTTCATAGGTTTTTCTCAGTTGCTTTCCTGAAACATTTCTTAAAACTTTTTAAAAGTTTATATTGCTCAGCACAACACTGTGGTTGATCTGCAAATGGTCATAACTCACCCAAAACCTTTAAGTCATGTGTCAAAAGCAAATAATTTCATCAGTGAATAAGTGAGTGCCACCAAAATGGAAAGTACCTTTATTGTTATTTAAACCATGATGGTCAAAAGGCCTAAAAATATTGTTATGTTCCCTGTAAGCCCTATTCATATCTCCAAATTTCTAAATCGCTATCTTTCCCCACTTTATCACTGACTGAGCACCGTTCACATCATGGACGCCAGTTTTAGCTCCGCAAGGCTCCACACCGCAGTGTGTAAAGATGACCGGCAGGAGAAAACACTCCTGTGTGCATGTATTTTGAAACAAAAAAACAATTTTTAGTCATATGGTCCCCTGACAGAGCACAATACAGTGAAACAGCAAATCCAAAGGGAAAAGTGGTACAGCACTGTAGAATAAAAAGGTTTCAACGCAACAAAAGCGTTCACTGTGGGCACCCCAAAGTGTAGAAAGACAAAAGCAAATGTGTTATCACAGAATGTGTGATGCGCTGTAATGTGTGTTCATTCCACCTCACTGGACATCCTGCCCTCAGGTCTGTCTGCCCACACATTTTCATCCTCATCACACTTGATATTCTTCTTTGCAAACTTCTATTATGGGCACCCATCCCCTACAAGCATCGGCTGTGATGTCCTCACGAGCAGCAGCCACTGCAGCCATTTTAGCCTTCTAGCAAGGAAGGTTGATCATGAGGTCGATGATCATGTGCTTTCCATCTCCATGCTGAACAGAGCTCCTCAGCAGCATGCAGAAAAGGAGGGAGGAATTCCATTTGCATTCTTTGGTGGACACCAAACCACTCCTGGATGGCATTTGTTTGGTAAACAACAGCAACAGCCTCAGGAATGAGGAATAAGATTCATGTAGAGGACATTCCAAAAAGTCAGAAGGTACTGCCTGCCTGCCATAAGGCCTGATGATCTGAGCATGACTGATCACCGTCCTTTGGTATGGAAGCACATGCTGTTATATTCCGCCTTCACTGGCCTGGGACAACCTTTGCTGTGACAGGTCAGCCCCATTGTGCCAAAATGCAAGAATGTCCCCTTCATAAGTGAAATCCAAGACTCACCCAACAAACAATTTACCACTTCATGAGACAATACAGCAACATCCTTTCACTACATTTTATTGAATATGAGTCTTTCTGATTATGACTGTTGGCCAAGCAGCCTTGCATGTGGGGGCCGACGCAGGGATCGAATGTATACGTGGTTTTGAGCATAAGATTATTCAGCTGAGAAGCTACTTGTACTTACAGCTTGGGCCAAATTGTACTTACAGCTACATTGCTGACAATGAGAAATGGTGTTCAGTTGTGTGCATTGGTGTGGAGGTTACATGCATTCTTTCACAAACATTTACTGTCAATTGGGAGTTGTTCCAGAGTAATTGGGAGAAACTGAAAAGTGAGGGTCTTTACAACATATCTGCTGTGACTGTACTGCTGGACTGAGAGACACACCAGTATCTGTTTTCCCACTTTCCCAGCTGGCCCAGAGCATCCAGTATTACAGGAAGCAGCTGGGCCCTGGAACAGCCCAAGGGTCATTCCCACCCCTTTCCACAGCCATTCGATGCTGCAGCTACAGGAACTTTGAAGCTATTAAACCAAATGGGAATAAAAAATACTGACAGTAAAGAACGTTCCTCAGAGGTCAAAGTGAAGTCACTAAATAATTAATAATGATTTATGTCCACGTCATCCAGCCCCCATTTCAAGTAGGTCTTTTTGTTAACTTCAGGACTTCCCTCTTTCTTGCATTTCCCTTCCACCTCTCCTCTTCTTTTTTCTACTTGTGGAGACATTTGGAGGAAATAACAAGCAAGACCGAGCATTTTGTCAATTTCAGCTGTGATTTTTACAAGAGGTTTTCTTTACTGTTTATATAACTTATCGCAGAAAATATGGAATCCTTATTTCCATGAGGCAAATGCTAGATTGTTTAAATTTTTTTAAGCCAGTTGTAAAATTCTTCTCATGATATCATATTTCTTTCAACAGAGCTTATAGGAAATGTGTGGGTGGGTGCTTTTATGCCTGTGTGTACTGCTGGACTCATTCAGATAGATAGATAGATAGATAGATAGATAGATAGATAGATAGATAGATAGATAGATAGATAGATAGATAGATAATGTACACAATCTGTAGTTCAAAGTAACAACTTCATGAACTTGGCTTGAATGTGCTGTTATGAAATGGTGAATAGGATAGAGCAGAAGAGAAATGCCATGTTAATAAAGTTTGTGTTGATGTTCAAAGATTCAAAGAGATTTATTTGTTACATACATGGTAACCAGGTATGCCATAAAGTGAAATGCGAACTGAATCGACAGGAGACTGTGCACAGTGACACTCAAAGGAAATCTAAGTCACACAGCAAATAGACAAGCAAACAAACGAAACAGTAAATAAAAATAAATAAAGTTGAATAAAATTAAATATTAAACAGACCTTAACAGTGACAGTAAGGGGGGGGCAGTTAGAGGATGTTGTAGACCGTGGTTTTGAGGATTGTGATAGGTTCAAAAGCCTTATGGCCTGTGGATAGAAGAGGTATCCCAATGGAGCAAATGGGATGGTTATGGTGTTGTGATATCCTGCTTAGCTCTTTTTACAGAACAAAACAAGTCACATTAATTTTAACTTAACTGCTCTGACAAATGTCAAAGGTGTGATCAACCTACAACCTTTTGTTCATGCATAGATTTCATACAGGCCTACACACCTACCTTTGGTTGGGCAGAGGCATAGCTTGCGTCACAGATCTCTGTGTAACTTTCCTCCAGGAGACTGAAGGAGATCCTCTGAAAATGATTGCTATTGTGAGACAAACAGCTAAACAAATGTCTTGCTCACCTCACTTGTCTTCTAATGTATTCTTCACCATCATAAATATGGAGATTATTTTTCAGTTTCTGCATCACACAAGATGCAAGGATGTAGGAATTGTGGAAAAAGGGAAAAGTACTGCCTCTGGGACACAGCTGTGACTACCATGTAGAGTATGGAAGCATATAATGACCATAATTCATTTTTAATCGATAATTCCATTCAAACCAGCCTATATGTCACAGCACTCTACACAGCTTGGTCCAGGCTATGGTGATGCCCTGTCTGGAAAACTGCAATTCTTTCCTGTCTGGTTTTCAAGATTCTACCATGAAGCCTGTGAAATTGACCCAGAATGCCATGCTACAAGTTGTGTTTGACCTACCAACATGTTCCCATGCATCCTCCCTCCATGTCTCTCTACACCGGCTTCTGAAAGGTGAACATATGAAGTTCATGACTCTGGTTATGTAACATTTATTCAGAAGGTAGATAAAGATCATTTGTATGCCAATGCATGCAAGAACTGATTGTCTGCTCCTCTAGCAGTGCTCCACACACAAAGTTTCCAAAACTGAAAACCAAAAATCTTCTGACTCTACCCCCAATGTGGTGGAATGAGTTCCCTTTCACACGGAACTGCTGCGTCACACTCAAAATTCAATAAAGTTCTCAAAACACGATTCTGTCAAACACACTGCTCTCCTGAGCTTCTACTGAAACTGCTCCTTAAACTTTTTACTACTGACATATGTGTATGCCATATGCATTTTGTATCTCTAAATCTGGTGAAACACACTTTTGTTTCTTTTGAGTGATATGTTGCTTTGGGAAAATGTATCTGCTAAATAAAGATATTTAAATGTATAATAGAAGTAATGCAAATGGAATTTCAAACTAATGAAAGGAAATACATTAGACTGCAGTATGGGTGTAGATAAGACGCAAAGGTGCCACCCACATGTAAATATTGTCATAATAGGTGACTCAAGGAACATCGCTTCATGCCATTCTCTTTCATACATCTGATAATTTTTTAATGAACATTTCACCCACACCCACCCAGTAAAACAATTCATTACATCAGATCTCTTATATGTGTGGAGAAAAAACACTATCTTCACTTAAGCAGAAAGATGGATACTGAGAGTGGTGAGACAAATATATACGTATTAACTATTTTACACAATAACCCACCTCAGTAAAACAACCTGTAAAGTTATAAAGCAGTTGCAGTATACCACAATAATTCAAATAGTTGAAAGGAAAATAAACACTGAGCAGTGAAATGTGAAACTATGGCTGTACCTTTCAAACTTGTGGAAGTTCAGATGTTTGTATTTCTCACTATACTGAAATCCTGTTTGCATAATCTATAGCCTGCAATGAACCCAAGCATGTTTGGGGTGTCACTGGCTGCGACTACACACTGAAGCCTGATGGATGGATGGATGGATGGATGGATGGACTATGACTGTATTATGATACCCACAGCATCAATTGTCTGACAATTAGATTTTGACATTTATGTCCACTGAGACCCTTTCTGCTTATACTAAATAATCTGTCCTGTATTTTACACACTCCATATACAGGCCAAATGTGATAACCTAGGGCAGCGTCTGAGGTTTAGTTTTCTTCCATTTCATTAGTTTGTTGTTTGTTTTGTTTTATTCCCCTCTGTTGACAGCTTTCTTACTTACAAACTGCAAACATTTTTTGACTGAAGCTTCCGCCACTTCTGAATGTGCACTGTGTATCACTTTGAACATTTAATGAAACTAAAATGTAATCGGTTACATAAGAAGCAACCAAACATAACGTCTTATGAAACAACCTGTCCTGTACCTACAACTTGCCAACATTCTTCTTGTAGATATAAGTCTCCTCCTTCTTTGAGAAGAGTTTACAGTAAATGGGTCAGAGTCACTTTACCACCTGATCACCAATACTGACGTAAGCTGAAAGGAAAAAACCATGAGAAACTTATTGGTGAGGTCCAACACATTCCTGCCACACTTTTTTTTGCATGCTATGTGCTGAAAACATCTGGAAAAAATGATAACAAACAAGTGTTGGTTTTTAAGAAATCTTGATAACTTTGTCTATGTGGTCACATTCATTGTAGTTGGCAGGTTTCACACATTCACCACAGTGTAGAGCATAGGGGTTAGAGCTGCTGCTTTTGAGTGTGCACTGTTCATATCCCACATAGTCTAACCTCATTTGAGTTTTCTTTTTTGGAGGTGGAGTGAGCGGTGATCAAGAAAAACTACTTAAAAACAAATCTGGATGTCTGTCAGGAAGCAGGTTCGGACTTAGCCTGATAATGATTTGTTTTCTTTAGCACTGTTTTTTTAAACCATTGTGGGAAACGGCTTGGCTTCTCCCTTCCTTCTATAATGTGAATGTGCCAAGGGAGTCAAATGATTCCATTACACCAATACTGAATATGAAGAACCCAAAAATCACCATCATGTTGTATTTTTGGAAATTACTTACTGCCATAGGTTTGTATACTGAGCTTCTTACAATTATTAATCCATTTATACAGCATAATACTTTTACTGCAGTGGTTATTCAGTGGACAATGAACTCGTGAGAATAACTCCTAGAACCAAAGAACAATTCCAACTTTTATCCACCAGGACCATATTACTACAGTAATTCAGGGTAAATGCTCTGGGGTCGCTACAACAGGAGGTGCTATTTGTGCCCATGTCTTTCAGATAGAAAGGAATGGCACTAACCTCTACATCATCATACTGTAACATACACAGGGTGTGCCTATGTTATTTCAGGCACTGGCTTTATTAATTTTTAATAAAAAAAACATTACTGATGCTGGACCAGCAGGTGTTTGCATATATCCACTTTGCAATGAGATTTTTTTTTTATTCAGATCCCATTCTTGTTGCCCTGGATGAAGTAGAGTAAGAATACCTTAAAAGAGGCCTGTGAAACAGTTCATAACAGGTAGTAATGCAGTTCACAATAAAGATAAGATTGTTTAGCATATGGGTGACTACTTATTCCTATGTTAGATCTTGGTTATGAGAAGAATGTACTCATCATCTTGATTATTCCAAGTCCTCCTCACGTAGACTGATTCACACATTCCAGATCTGTTTATTCATGAGAACAACTTCCAATGAAAGGGAGTGTCTTCTTGTCATTACACCCACCAGTCGACACCAGTCTTCCAAAGAATCATTTCTACTTAGAAACCAGTCTAATTTAACAATTTTTACTTTACTTCCTTTTTTACCTGGTGTCGTTTTCAGTTTAAATATTGGGTTTCAGATTATAAATCTTTCTCCCGTTTATGTTTTCCAAAGCTCAAAAAAAGAAAGTAATTAATAAGATGGGTAATAATGCACTGGACCTTGGGAATAAAAATGCACTTTCAGTGGTCTCTTTGGCAAATGTAATACTGAGCTGTACTGCTCTGCCTTTACTATGATTATAATGCTGTGACGTGATGCTAGGGCTTGCTGTTCTTATTGAGTTTTTCGGTGAATATGAATATTTGTGTTGTTCCCAGAATCACTACGCTGTCTTGAAAAGTACTCCTATTTGCAGTGTCAGGTTGCTTGTACCATTTATCAAAGATTCAAAGAGATTTATTTGTCACATACATGGTAACCAGGTATGCCATACAGTGAAATGCTATCTGAATCGACAGGAGACTGTGCGTGGTGTTAAGGATAGTGGTAGGTTCAAGAGTCTTATGGCCTGTGGATAGAAGCTTCTCTTAAGTCTCTCCATGTTTGCCATAATGCTCCCAAATCGTTTGCCTGACTTCAGCAGGTTGAACAGATGATTGCTGGGGTGAGACAGGTCACCAATGATCGTAGTCGCTCTGGTCCAGCATCTACTGGTGTAGATGTCCTGTAGGGATGGCAGAACAGATCTAGTGCAGCGTTCCGCTGCCCGGATCACTCTATGCAGTGCCTTGATGTCACGAGCACAGCTATTCCCAAACCAGGAGATGATGTTCTGAGTCAGAACAGATTGTATAGCACCAGAGTAGAACGTTTTAAGGATCAACGGAGAGACCTGCAGCTTCTTCAGCTGTCTGAGGTGGTGGAGCCGCTGCTTTGCTCTACTGGCCTGAGCTCGGATGTGTACAGTCCATGTCAAGTCCTCAGCGAAATGAATGCCCAGATATTTGAAGTTGCTCACCCTCTCCACTGCAGTCCCGTTGAGTGTAATGGGGGTGTAGGACTGCTGCTGTCGTCTACCAAAGTCCACCACCATCTCTTTAGTTTTACCTACATTCAGGTGAAGGCAATTATCTTGCCACCATGAAGCCAAGTTCTCCACCTCTTCCAAGTATGCTGTCTCATTGTTGTTGGAGATGAGGCCCAGCACCACTGTGTCGTCAGCAAATTTGATGATGGAGTTGGAGGCGTGCGTGGCCACACAGTCGTGAGTGTAGAGGGCATAGAGCAGAGGGCTAAGTACACAACCTTGTGGAGCTCCAGTGTTGAGTGTGATGATGCTGGAGGTGCAACTACCGATTCTCACCATCTGTGATCTGCCTGTGAGGAAACTGAGAACCCAGGCACATAGGTTGTGGTTCAGTCCCAAGTCATTCATTATCAGCCAAGACCATAGCATTTTATAACCCTGTACCAATTAATCTGGATTTCGACAGTTATAGTTCTTTGTCACAATTCCCTACTCTGACACTATGCTAAAAGCTGGTATATTTTTGTGAGTAGTTGACTCCTACTTGTTTTTTTTTTTTTCTTGCGGATTGCAAATGGTTTTTTTTTGTCTCCTGGTGACAAAAGAAGGGATGCTTAAAACCCCTTTCAACTTTCTCATTGTCCTACAGCCTGAGTCAACCAGCTTTCCACTGAGTGCAACTACCATCATTATTACTATGGGGGTTTATGAATGTGATGCTACCTTTGAATGTTACAAAGAGCCAAGACCCTTTAAACCTACATGTTTGCCACCAGAACCACTTTTGCTTTGCTAGGATGATGTGTGCTTTATGTATGGGTGGCACAGTGGCATAGCAGGTAGGGTCAGTTGGATGTAGTTTTGATGTCTGCTCAGTCTCTGGGGTTTTCTCCTGCAGTCTGAAGGTACAATACAGGTAAACTGGGGAACCCTCTTTCCCCACAGAATATACATATGCGTGTTACTCCATTGGAGGGTAGATGTTCGAACGATAATGAGCACAGAGAGTCTATCATGAAGTCACTTCAAATAAAATAGTAGTAATAGTAATAGTAAGTGCGTGCCGCTTTACTGAATGTATAAATGTAACTCCATCATTTTGCCCAAGCTCTCTGTCCTCAGTTGCTCCTCTTTTTTTCCTGTCCCCAAGGTGACACTTATCACGGCACTGAACAATGCAAGTTGGGAGGCAATAGCTGGTTTGAATTTTGAGCGAACATGCACAGGGTAAACCGAAAACATGGCAAGCCCAAATGACGCTCAGAGAATTATTAGGCGGTGCCTCTTCATTCGTCTTTAACAATTGTTATTATGAAATGTCAAGGTAACATTAAAACTTCATGGTTGCAAGGTTATCACTTCAAAACTAGTACAGGATGAATAAATATGAAGCTTGGGGTAAACTGGCGTTTTTCTAGGTCTTTTAGCGTTTGTGTGTGAGTAGACAGGGCATGATACACTTCCATATTTGTGGGAATAGGAATTAGTTTACCGTGATTTTATGTGTATCAGAAGTTACAGAGAATATACTGAAAGAGCTGCTTTTATAACGATCATAAAAAGACTGACCTCCTACAAAAAATTATTTATTGTTTTACTTATTTTTAAGTATCAAAATAATCGCTGTGGCACCATTGTTTTATTGTTCCTCTCCAATCTAGTATTGTTTATAGTATGTCTTGAACATTTTCATAAGACTAGGTCATCAGTGTGAAGGAGATTCGGCCTTCATCACATTATTATTATTATTATTATTATTATTATTATTATTATTATTATTATTGTTGTTGTTGTTGTTGTTGTTGTTACTATTAGGCAGTATTTAAATAGTTTAGCTTTACTGTGTAACCATGCACAATGGTTTATTGTACAAGTATGCAGAAAAAAATTCCTTTTGCTTTCTCTTGTTTTGCTTTAAACTACTTTTAAAAACAGGCAATTTGACTCCACAAAGCATAAGACAGCCTGGTCCTTAAGTAAACAGAGAGATTAGGCCAATAGGTTCCAGGAATGACAAAGCCCTCTGGTGGATATTTGTTATTATTTTTCCCACAGGTTGAAGACGTGACAGCAGTGGCCACGACTACTGAACCTGTTTCTTTGAACAACATATATTTTTCTCCAATTAGTCATTCAGAATAAGAAGTATAAAAGGCTTTTTACATTAATTCATGGAAAAAAATTTTCATAAACCACTGACAAAAAAAGATTACCTTAGAAATTACAAAATATTACAAAAAATATATTTATCTACCTTTTGAATAAATGTCACATTGCCAGCCATTCAGAAATGTTTTTGCTTTTTTTTAAATTACAGCAAATTTTAATCAAATGATCTGTAATTCTTAAGGCATTGAAGTTGTGTTGCATGTGCAATGCTCTAACATTATTTCCCCTTAGGATAAATAAAGTTTTTTCAGCTCAGTTCAGTAAAATCAATACTGCAAGACTGTCTAGATGGACAGATGACAAGTTAATACTGTCATTAACAACTTGCCCAGATAAGAAGCATGGGGCAGCAGCATTTTCCATACACAGAAGCCATGAAGAGAGACAAAGAAAGTTTCTCAGGTTTTAGGAGGTAGGCCAGAGAGGATGAGAAATGTGCTAGCTGATGGTCTCACTGGTGGATCTGGGGGTTCTGGCATCTCCTTAATATCGGTGCTAGCGAAATACAAACCCAAACATGGCATAGTAAAACGATGGTGCAGTATCTCATTGGGGCTGTGAAGTGAGCACCTTCCTTTGTCGGTGTTTCATCGAGTTAAGCCCGTGACACCTCCGGAGGGCTCAACCACAGCTCAGGCGTCCCAGAACTGCTCCCCTCCACCACCACGTGCACCACCGCATTACCCAGCAACACAACACCACACATGCTATATATTTAATAAAGTTAAAAGTAATATATATATTTTACTTTTTAATTGTTTTCAAAGGATGTCTGGATATGATGGACCCCTTGAGGCCCATCTATGGACCCACCAGACTGAAAACTTCTGTCCAAGAGCAAGAACAAGATCTAAACCAAACTCTAAGGAGCCGTACTGGTAGGTGGCCTGGAGTGCACCAGCTCCCTGCCCAGTCTTTGCTCCCGCTGATTTTGCCAAGGCCATAGTTGAAGCTGCTGCTTTATGTATGGAACCATTGATGTTGTACTTAAATAAACAAAGAGAATAACAACTGCATAGATAGGGGGGAAATTATACGGCTATAAGATGATAAGCATTCAGTCAGGCACCAAAATATGTAATATGAATATTATTGTCCCAAGTTTAGCCACAAGTGTAAAGATATGAAGAAGGTTTTCCTGAACACTGGGGACCCACAAGAAATTTTATCAAGGAAATACTACTCCTTCAATTCAACACACACAGCACAGACAGGTACTCACCCCAGAACAAACAAACAAACAAACAAACAGACAACTTTCTCTCTTTATCGATTATTTACAGCCCAGTTCGCGCTCCTACGTCTAGGGGGCGCCCTTGAGCACCGTAGGACGTTGTCCACCGGATGTAGGGTGGACCGAATTTCAATGCATTAATAAGCCTTTCACTGTTGACTTTGCTTTACTTTTTTATGTTGGTTTTCTTTAAAACGGCATTATTTTATTTTTAACAAACTCCATCAGCAGTTCGCAGCCTATCTTTAAAACCTGCTCCAGCACTTTCGCTCTTCTCCCGATCAGATCTTCTCACGGTGGCACAAGTTACTGCATGTGCGGAGCGAAGAGGCTGTGGTTGCCCCGTGTGGTTTGGTTTCACAAAAACAGTTTTTTGAGGGGGGGGGGACCCCATTTTGTGACCATTTGGAAACCCGGGTCCCTCGATCCCGCACCCCCCACCCCCTTTTCGCGCCCCTCGCCGTTGTGTAACACCGCGCTGACCGTCTGTGTGCTCGTTCTTCATTGGCGCTCTCGCTGCCGTGAGTTTTGTTATCGTTGCTCTTTCTGTCTTGTTTTACGTTTCTTTATCATTATTATTATTATTATAATTATTATTATCGCTATAATGATTATGGTTATTATTTTGATGCAGTGCATATGCTGTAAGGCAGGGAGAAGCGCTGGCGAGACGCCCGTTCCCTCCTTTTTGTTCAGACCAAAGTACAGTTTTTTTTATATATTTTTTTTTTTTTTGTAGCAAAAGAAGTATTGTGGAGCCGTTGAGTTTGTTTGTTTGTTTGTTTGTTTTTGCTATGTGTGATATTGAGTTTATCTTGAGCTCAGTAGGCAAACCGGTAAATCTTGAACAACCGAGAAGCACTTTCGATACTTACTGTTTACTGTCACTATTTGCTGGTATCGGATTCTCTGATGGACAGTTTTTGGGATGGGCTTGTTTGTGTGTGCGTGTTCATCCTGTTATCCTGTTTATTTGCAGACCTGTACTTTCTTCACAGAATGTCTGCAAAACGAACAAATGTTATCCTGCGTTAAATTTGCTGCAATTCAAGTCTGAAATCCGTCTGTAAGGAGAGGGAGGTGTGGTTAGCTTACCGATGCTGTTTTTAAATTTGTTTCATTTTAGCTGTCACTTTCCTCCAAAGCTACTTGCCATGTTTTTCCAGGAGGGATTTAAGGTAAATGGTTTCCTCTAGAGTGCTGTACCTGGAAGCTGGTTTTTGAGTCCTAAGGTAGCAGCTCTGACCGTTATGCCACCTGCCAACTGCTTTTCATATGCTGTCCTGTATTTATTTTTATTTATCAAGGAAAATAATTCATTGTTACCATAGCACAAGTTCACTAAAAAATGATCTATAACACAAACAACCATTATCACATTGTTCCAATCTAATAAGAAGATCCTCCTTAGACGGACCTTCGTGATCATTTTAACAGTTACACAGGAAGAGAAACCGAAGAATTATTTATAACATCTCAGGTTTGGGCTTCGAAAGGAATGTATGCTTGCAATAAACTGGAAAACAGGAGTTAACCAAAGGGATCTGTAGACATAGTTTACTCCATGGGCCAGCGAGAGAAATTTCACTACAATATATTAGATTACAAATTATCGAGAACAATTCATTGCCGGCAGATACAGCTTTGAAACGAACAAAACATTTTTATGCACCTGCTTTTCAGTGTACAAACCCAGCTGAGACAGTTATATAACTGAGTCATAATTGATAAAAGCTGAACATGATTCCCCACTCCAACGTAATTTAAACAAAACTCTGTTTTATTGACAACCAGGCATACAGATTGCCTTCTTACAAGCAAAACCCCAACAACTGTTTTCTCACGGTTTGTGGTAATTTGTTTTTACTAGCCGCAGCCATTGAGAGTTGGAGACTGCAAGTAAGGTCAGGACGTGAGACTGGAAATGTAATGATTCAGTTTATTAGGTAAACAGGAGACAGGTCCGTTAAGGGGAATTAGAGACCTGGAAATGCAGGTCAACCTGGGAGAAAAATTGGTTGTGCCCCAGGAAATAGTTATTACAAACTTGAGACCTGATGTTGTACTGTGGTCAGTAAGCCAGCATGTAGTGTATTTTATTGAACTGACAGTCCCGAGGGAGGATCTAATTCTCCAATATAGCACAGCACTAAATAGAGCAAGATACAGAAGGCATGCAATTTTTCTTCTTTTTTTTTTATTTTCTGGCCAATTTGTTTGCCCGAAGTGCGCCGCGTCGAGCAGATCGGTGCATAAATGGAGAAATGGTATTAAAAATCAAGTCATGCTCTAGTGAAAATGTTTTGTGCGACTCCACACAAATTGATGAGAGACTGTGTTTTGTGTTACAGTTTATTTATCTAGGATGGACTCAGTACCTGATCCTGCCTCAGGAGCCAAAAATGGAGAGCTCCAGACAGCTGTGATTGGCACAAGCAAACCACTCCACCGCTTCATCAGAGGGGAACCCAAGAGTATTGGGGTGAGAAAAACAGACCAGCGGACAAGCATATTAAACTAACTTTTCATGCAGCTACTACTGTACTGTATGTACTGTATGTACTATACATGTATAGACTTCTAGAATGTCTTACATTCCATAATACACAGTAGTAAAGCTTTTAAGAAAAATGACTATACAGTTAACAGAACAACTTTATTACATAACTTTACAACTGAAGTATATATAAAGTATATAAAAACATCATAATTCATATTTCTTAATTTCCTCTAGTCTGAAAGTTGTTTGAGTGTAAACTTATGTGATGACAAGGAGGATTAGTTTATTTTGATAAACCCAAGTTTTAAGAGGATATATTTAAGACAGTAGATCATGGAACAGGTCTTGGAATTAAGTCATTTTTAAATAAATGAACTAATCCTTAGAGAGCACAAGTATTTTGCAAATATAAAATTGAGTTGTCTTTCTGTGTCTTTGCTCAGATTGTTATGCTGTTCCTTGGATGTTCGCAGTTCATAGTTGGCATACCAATGAAGAACGATATCTCAGAGAACTCGACCAGTAGTTTCTGTGAATTCTGGCTGGGGATTCTGGTCTGTTTGAGCGCCTATATGTTGTATTTCCGTGTAAAGCAAACGTGCAATAATGGCCTGTTGTTTTATTGCATGTATCACTACTTGGTGTTTCAAACTTATGTGATCTTAGAATGTCAGCTTTCAGTGACTTATTTTAATCCTTGCTTGAGATTTTCCTTATACAGATTTTGCTGACCAGCTTCTGATCATTAACATTTTGAAACATATACGGTACATAGCTGATGGTTGTCAGACTGATTATAAAATTAGTTAAATTATACAAATCAGTCAGTCAACCCTATAACTTGGTCTACCACAGTGTAATAGTTAACCTGCCAATACTGTATTCTATAAATCAGCCTGGGATCAGGTTCCCAAATGCATGTCAGCAAGTGCAGCAAGCGGCTCTGGTGCCCCACAGTTGCTGACCTGCGGGACTGAATCCAGTTCAGTCTCTGTGGAGTTTGAACGTTCTCCCCATGTTCATATAGGTTTCCTTCCACAGGCCAAAAATAAGCATTTCAGCTGAATTGGTGACTCTGCATTGCCTATAGTGTGTCTGTATATCAGCCAATGTCCATGTGTGATAGCCTTGTGATGGACTGATATCCCATCTAGGGTGCACCCTACGTCACCTTGTGCTTCAGGCATAAGCTCTGCACCACAGAGACCCTGCATAGGGCAAACAGTGCTTGACAACAAATGTTGTTACAGTGATGCTAAACTCACTGTTTTAATCTATGATTATTGCAGTTTCATTATGTGTTTGAGAAATGCATTCAGTGTTGTTGTTCCCATATCACACTTGTTTGCAGTTTTTCATCAGTGGTCTTCTTTACATCCTCTCTCAAAAAAGCCCATCCAAAAAGCTGGTGAGTGCCTATGTGTGCTGTTTCCATTTATAAGACCATATAAAATATCCAGTTAGTTGACACAGTCCAAATACATTCATTCTGTGTAAATAATTTAACAGATGTTTGCTTTTCTCATGTGCTGATGAAAAAGTGCTTAGCTACCAACAGTGGTTTATGGTGGCACAAATTATAATTAGTACTTCAAATTATTATTTTGCAGTAAGATGTCATTCATACATGAGATCACTTAATCCATAGGTCTTTAGGTAATGTCTTTATAAAGAATTATTTTTTCTGCTTGATTCCTAACAAACTGTCAGTGGCTAATCATTTTTCCCCTCACTCTTCATTGCACCCCTTTAGATATAAACCTAAATATCCTTTTTGGTGGCTAAAATGTGGTTCTCTTCATCAGTATTTGGTGGGAGTCTTATAAACAGGGGAAACCCTTTCAGGAGAATTGTTGTGTTTTAGTGTGTGGGGGGCTGGTAAAGTAGTGGATGGTGCTGGGACCTTTTTTTAGGGTAAGTACCTCGGTTAAAGGCAATAGGAGGTAAGACCAAGGTTTCACTCCTACCTCCGGCTATACTTCCCTTGAGCAAAGCACTTACCCTAAAAAATTTCTACATTAAAAATTACCCAGAGGGACCCTTATTTTATATGCTGTAGCCTATATACGTATCACCCCCCACGCACACACACATTCACATACCAGTTTTTAAAATTGATTTCAATACAGGTGTCACTGAAATGTATTAATTTAGTTGACACTTTCCATCAGAGAATTGTACAGTATGTTGGATAGCAGCGGTCCCCAACCTTTTTTGCACCACGGACAGGTTTCATGTAAGACAATTTTCCACAGACCGGCCATCACACGTGCATAAATACAACTCGCCATAACGCAGAATCATTTGGAGCCCTGAACTTGTTTCCCTGCAACAAGATGGTCCCATCTAGGGATGATGGGAGACAATGACATCTGAAGCATGTTCCTTATGTCCAGTCTACTCCGTAATTTCATTTTGGTTGCTGTCACTGCACAAAACCCCACTTCACAAAGATAGGATGTTGGAAATGGAAGCAGGGTTTTCAGTGCTTTTGTGGCGATCTCAGGATATTCCGCCTTGATTTTAATTGATTTTTCTAAATAAAACACCCTGCAGCCTCCGATAGTTAATAAAATGGAAATAAAATAAAAATAAAAAGTTTTTTTATTCTTTCTGTGCGGCCCAGCACCAGTCCGCGACCCAGTGTTGGGGACCGCTGTTGTATAGAATCCAACTTATAATAATTTGCCAATTTAAGCAGGTGCATAATTTTTACTACAGCGTTTCAGGGTGAATATTTTACTCAGGGGTTCTACAATAGTAGGTGGGGTCTGTATATAGTAGCATCTTTACTGAAAAGGTGACACGTAGCCAATGCACTGCTTCTAAAACCCAGTATAACTTTTTTCTTGCAAGATGAATAGTAGCACTGTAATGGGTTGATGGTTTTTAATGAGATATTAATATTTGCACTCTTTATTTTCCACTCTTTGTATGTCTCCTAGGTATCAGCAAGTATGGCAGTGAGTATAGTGTCCATAATCGGAGCTGTCCTGGGTTTCTTCGAGTTCCTCATGCATATACTGAATTTTCATAACAACAGATTATATTACCCTGATTACGATATAGACTATGACAACCTGACAAATGATGAAGACATCTGGCAAACCTATCATTCGGTGTGTTTCACCTACTCTTTTTAAGTAAAAAATTGTTATTAGTTACCTTTTTAACTTGTAAAACAGTATACAAATCACAATTATATGTTGTACTGCATCAAATAGCCCTTACATGTACATTTATACACTTGGGAAATACTTTTCTACTAGGCAATACAGATGGTCCTTGACTTACAATGGTCCGACTTACGATTTTTCAGCTTTACGACGGTGCAATAGCAGTGCATATCCAGTAGAAACTGTACTGCGAATTTTGAATTTTTCCTGGGCGAGCAAAATGCAGTACGATAGTTATTAGACTTTATAATGCCTCCCCTTTCTCTAGGGAGGACACCTAGGCAGCTGATTTCCACTTCAACTTTCCCCTGATTTTTTTTTTCCCCCATAGACATATAATTTTATTTAATTTCATTATTTATTGACTATCTCTGTGTTGTATTATCGCACTTAGCATGTTGCTGACATAAGACATTCTTTGGGATCAATAAAGTTTTGTCTTATTTTATCTTATGATACTCTTGATGCTGGACAGTGGCAGTGATTTGCATGTCCCAGTCTGCCACACAGTTGCAAGTGTATACAACCAACATGCTACAGTGTTCTGTGTTGCCAGCATTTTTTTTGATAAACCCCCATCTGTGTCTGTGTCTTCTGAAAGTGGCAAGCCTTTTAAGGTAGGCTTGGCTAAGATGTTCACTAGGTGTTAAGCGTGGGTGGGTAGAAGCAATCATGAGACATCACGGTAATAAGTTTCAGTTCCGTTAAACTCTTTACTGAGTGTTGTTTCCGACAAACAGTGTTTCCATTAGCCGGGAGTTAGCGCTAAACATTGGCGATTGGCAATAAACAAAAGCAGAACATTGCCACAATTCAAAATAAACAAAATACAAGGTCTTAGCAAGACATCGGTTGCAGGAGAGTTCACAAGGGGCAGCAGAAACTGAGCACTGACAGGAAATCCAGGTAGGAACTAAATCCCGTCCACGACTGGTTCCTAAGTCAATCAGTGCTCAGTCTGAAGATGGGGGCAGAGCAACCGCCTACATTCCATTGCTGAAGCGGCCACAGGCATGACAGTAGGTTAGGTGTACAGGTATGCGCCACATAATGATGTGTCGATCAACGATGGACCACATATATAAGTGTGGCTTGTAGCCTTGGAGCTATAGGCTGAGCCATATACAAGTCAAAACAGACAATGCGGCACATGTACACTATGATGTTCGCACAACAAAATTGCCTAATGACACATTTCTCAGAACATATCCCTATTGTTAAGTGACGCGTGCCTGTATTAAATGCATTTTCGACTTACGATATTTTCAACTTACGATGGGTTTATCGGAACATAACCCCATTGTAAGTTGGGGACCACCTGTATACAACTCAGACTGAAGTACATCCCATAAGAGATACTGTAGATGAATAAGATACAGTACATACTCATTAAAATGCAGCTTGCCATCATTTCCCTAGAACACAAATTCTAACTGCTGCAAATAGTGACATGCAGATTGCAAATGCATAGATAAACATAATAGATTGAGATGGACAAACCTAAAAATGTGCAAGGATGCTGGGATTCAGCAGTTCTGAGCAATAGACAGAGCTCATTTTATCGCATGAGGGCCAGGCTGAGAACTTGTGATCTTTGAATTGTGGTCCTCTTGTGAAGAGAACAAGCAGATAGGCAGCTACAGAGCACGGTGTTCTTGCAGGGTCAAAGGGAACAATTGGGTTCTATTGCTGTCCAGCTTCCAATACACTGACAGTTTTGTAGACTCTAACCAGAGACAATTTGCATCATGGCATTCTGCAATACCTGAAGAGGCTTGATGCAGGCAGAGACCACAAGGCCAGATAAGAGGCAACGGCAGTAGCTTGAAGGAGATACCATTATAGCCTGTTCAACACAAAGTAAATAGTTTTGACCAGCTCACAACTTTTGTCTCTTTTTCATAGAATCAGATGGGAGGTGTGGAGGCAGTTTTGCTTTTCTACTGCATCATTGCTACTGTACTTCTGATAGTAATGACCACATTTGCCAAAGCTGGTTTGCGATCTAGTAAAACACAGGTATGGCAAAGCGTGACAACATGCATGAATTCAGTTTCTTTTTTCTGGACTTTAATCTGATATTTTTCCAAATAGACACATTTACACAGAGCATATGTATTATGAGCATATACACATAACCATAGTATCAAGAAAATACAATTACATGCATGTACATAATAAAACTTAAAAGGCAAAATTGATTTCTAACAGGTTTTACTTATACCACTGTAGCTGTCAGCTTTCCAAGTTAACATGTCATTTCCATTAGTACAGTGCTGTATAAAAGTACTTTTTCTTTAGTTATTATATCTTTCTCATACAGAATGGTTTCAGATTTTTTCAGGAATTGTAGTATTAGAGAAAGGAAACCTGTGTAAACATACAACAGAGTTTTAGTTATTACTTTAAGAAACTAAATTATCCATTGTTCATGTGAAAAAGTAATAGCTCCCTTAGTTAATAAACCAATTGAGCAAATGTAATTAATTATTATATTTGTCTAACCAAAAACAAGCAGGCTTAATTGCAAACTATTGGATGTGAACCTCACTACATACTAAATTTTACCATGAAAGTGAAGTAGTCACCACAAAGTATCTCCAAGAACACTATGTCACAATAAAAGGAAATACCAGAATGCATGAGAAAAAAGCTATTTAAATGACATTCTGAAAAGGGTTGCAAGGTCATTTATAAGGCTCTGAGACTCCACTGAACCACAGTGAAAAAATTATCACCAAAATTCAAAGATTTGGATTGGTAGTGACTCTTCCCAGTGTGTCCAGCCTCCCAAAATTACTCCAAGGGCATAGGAAGAACTTCTCCAAAAGCCATAAAAAAACCTAGAAGGGCATGCAGTAAACTAGAGGCCTCTCTGTCCTTGGTTAAGATTAGTGTTGTGACCTTACAATAAGCAGACGGGGCAAAACTGGGATTCACAGAAGAGAAGCAAAGCAGAAACTACTGGTATCCAAGAATGCCTGTCTTCTTCTTTCTTCTTTATCTTTCAGCTTTTCCCGTTAGGGGTCGCCACAGCGGATCAACTGTTTCCATTTCTTCCTGTCCTCTGCATCTTACTCTGTCACACCAACCACCTGCATTTCCTCCTTCACCACATCCATAAATCTCCTCTTAGGCCTTCCTCTTTTCCTCTTGCGTGGCAGCTCCATCCTTAGAATCCATCTCCCAATATATCCAGCATCTCTCCTCTGCACATGTCCAAACCAACGCAATTTCGCCTCTCTGACTTTGTCTCCAAACCGTCCAACCTGTGCTGACCCTCTAATATACTCATTTGACCCTCTAATATACTCATTCCAAGAATGCCTGTCTCACAACTGTAAAAACACATCTGGATGATCAAAAAAACCTTTCTGGATAATGTTTTATGGATAGACAAGTCAAAAATGGAACTCTCTGGACAGCACAGAATCCTTTATGTCTGGCTTAAAACAAATACAGCCATTCCACATTTAAAAATATACCAAAGCCAAACGTGGTGATAGTGTGATGCAGGATGTTATACTGCCTCGTGACAAGTACAACGTGGCTTTATTGTCAGAATCATTATACTGCCCTCTACCAGAAAATGTTTAAGGACAAGGTCCGGTAATCTGGCCGTGACCTGAAGCTGAAACTGGGTTATGCAGTAAGACAAAGATCTAGAACATAAAAACAAGTCTACACTTGAATAGCTGAGAAGAAACAAAGTTAAAGTTTTGGAGTGGCCCAGTCCTGAGTCCTGACTTGAACCCAGCAGAAATGCTGTGGCAGAACCAGAAACAAAGCAGTTCATGCTTGAAAACCTACCAATGAGCTTGAGATAAAAGCAGTTCTGCAAATAAGAGTGGGTTATGGTTGTGATTATAATAATTATTACTGCTAAAGGTGGTTCAACCAGTTATGCTTAAGGGGGCAATTACTTTTTCACATGGGTAATATGGGTGTTGGATTACTTTGTTCCTTAAATATATTCATTTTAAAACTGTCCTATATGTTTATGTTTCTTTTGCCTATAGATCTGAAACAATTCAGTGTAACAAATATGCAATAATAGGGGCAATCAGAAAGGGTGCCAATACTTTTCACAATCGTGTGCTTAGTCACAGTATTACTTGTTAATAGTCCTTCTTGTTCAAGTAGGGTACATATTTCTTGCACTTACATCCATCTTGCTGGTTTTGATCACAATGCTAGAAGTTAATAAAATGTAAACTGTAGTTGTTAATGTGTGGATATGAATGGCATAAATTAATGATACCTTCCTCTGTCTGTTCCTTGTAGGCAGTTGTCATAATGCAGACTCTTCCAACAAACTAACTCATGAAAGGATGCAAGGCTTGACAACAGCAAGATAAACACACGGAAACTGCGGTACAGGGAAAAATTTGCAGCACTTCTCTGTAAAAGCAGTCAAAATCATTGTAATGTGAACTTATTTTAAACTTACTTTTAAAAACAGTGGTCTCAGAATATGTACCTGTATTCATACAATACATTAAATTTTGGTTAATTTACTTAACAAAAACTTTTTGAAAACAATGGCAAAATTAACAAGGTTCTTTACTGTTATTGTGTTTCAGCACACCATACTGTATATACACTAGGCTCAAAAGTAATTACATAATGTGATTTTTAAATAACTCTGACTACAAATATGTGAAATTACAAACAATATAACGTGAGTAAAATAAATGCAAATAAAATTAAAATTTATTTATCTTTTAACAAGAACTGTTACCAATAAAAACTCACAAATGAATCTGGACAATCTCTGAAAATCTTACAAAAATGATCCTCTTGCAAAAATCAACTTTTTAGATACTTACAAATATTTAAAATAATGTATAGCAACATATAAGTGTGACAATACTAACATTTTGAACAGCTAAGGTTCTTTCTTTTTAACACATAGAAGATATTTCAGATGCCATTGCTAACAAAATGTTCCTGTTATCATGAAAAACAAATATAATCTATGGCCTGGACCAAAATGCAGTTGTATAACTCCGGCTCAAAAATGATAATAAGGTTTATAATCCAATTTAACTTTTAATTTACTAATTATCAAATAACCGTAAAGTATTTTACACTCATTTCCTATAAAATATGAGATCTAGTGGTTTGCTAAAGGTCATTGTTAAGAAACTTTTGGAAACTTTTTGTATCTGCATCTTTGTTTTATTTGCAGCTACTTTCAAACTTAAAAACGCCGATGGGTGTGATGTTGTGCGTACGGCCCCCGTTTCAATTCACGATCATGTTAAAATGGTGCCGTCTTTACTGCTCCAGATACGTTCCTCCTCCGTTTGCAGACTGAAAATGTCGTGTCCAGCAGGCCAGTATGAGGGCGGCAGGGTGAAACGGTGCTTTGTTTCCCACATGGCGCTCGCATGGTCGCCTTCGCCCGCTGGTGGATCCGGTGGGCCCTGTCCTCTGGAGGTCCTCTGGGCGCAGAACTGCAGGTTGAAGATTAAGTCATTTCCTTATAATAATAAAGTTCCTTATAATAATAAAGTTTTCTCTGATTCTGATCACTACTAGGTTTCACCCCAAAGTGGGAGTGGAGTCCCATGGGGTGCGACCCCCAGCAGGCCGTGCACTGCCTTGCACCCCAGTCCGGCACCTTGCATCCTTGCAGCCCGCAGGTTTTGCCCAAGAAATAAATTTAGCACTGCTTGTGCACCTTTTCCACTGCCTTTAAATAATGGTGCACAAACAGTGAGTTGCTTAGAAAACAAACCAGAATTGGTGAACATGGAAGTATAGGTAAGGAGTGTTCAAATACTGTATTATCCTCAGCAAGTTTTATATCGATGTGAGGTTAACGTTTAGTTTGTTTTATTTTCCTGTACTAGTGGTAAAAATGTATCTTTGTAACAGCAATGTAAACATGGTTGGATAATTAAAAAAATGCATTTTATCGCAGTTGTTTTGGGCTCTTTTTGCCGCTTTCGGTGTTTTTGTGCTGCAGAATCGTCCTTCCGCTTCCCGGCGCTTACAGTCGGCTGCGTGAGGCGAAGTGAGGCAAACCGTTGTGCCCGTGGATGCCCGAGTGTCACTGACAAAAAAAATGGAACAAAATAGTATATTTTAATACTGTTTGTACCGAATGACACTGTTGTAACACAGACCGGACGGCTCCGTTTCATTCCATTCCGCCTTTTTCAGTGTCCGGTGGGGGGTTTTATAGCGAACTTCGACGCCCATTTTGGAGCGGCGACCCCCGTCCGCTCCCTGTCAGTTGTGCAACGTCGTCGCGCAGTTTCTTCAGCGAGCAACCAGGTCTGTGGACTTATTTCTTTTTTTAAAAAAATCTGTTTAAAGTCGCCCGCTTTTTCTTGAGTTTCTTTACTCGCACTGCCGCGCAAATTCCAACTTTTTTTTTTTTTTTAAAGCGACGGACAGAGTTTAAAAAAAAAAAAAAACAATAAAGCAGGAGAGCAGCATAGGCAAAGCAGCCATTAAAATTCCAGGATGCAGTAACGTTTTCTCAAATTTTGCTGCTAAATCGTATTTTTGAAAGCCATTTAACATGGCCTTAACCGTGGGGGGTTTTATGTAATCTTGTAAAACGGGGCTGCAGATCGTTTTGGTTCCATTTCATGTGTTCTTCGTTACTGGGGTTTACTCTGCTGTGCTTGCTCTTCTCTTACTGAAGACGACATTATGTGGTTTGTTCTCCAATTCCCTTTGTTAAAGCTTTTTTGTCGTCTTCCCTGTCTGTATAGGAAATTGAAAATCCCAAACCTAAACATTGTAATGTGAGCTTATTCATTGTGATAAGTGTTGTATCTCATGTATTCGGCTTATATCGTCCCTTATATGTTAAAAAAATATTGGCAGGCTGTGTTTGTCCTGTCAGTTTCTGCACTTCCTCTCTGGCGATTTGCAGATGACCAAAGACATTTTGGTAAAACAGTCCTTGGAGTGATGGCGTCTCATCCTGATATATGGATTTTTCAGTGGGTTTTATTTATTTTTTGTCCCAGTTTGACTACTTATTGAGTTGGAACTGGAAAGTGGCATCAAGTCATTTCTGTCACTTGAATTACCATTGACCTGGTCTTCAAGGCAAGGAGAAAGGGAAGTGGTTTGCCATTGACTTCTTCTCCATATATTTTTCTTAGGGAGGTGCAAACCACAGACACACACACACCTGAGCTGTAGTTGAGCCTCTGCACCACCACATCCCCTGCTTATTGAGTTAATCCTGCTAATATCGTCATAAAACACTCATCTGAATGTGACCTTTATGAATTTTAAGTTGCATGTGGACAGCAGTAAATGTGGGTTTAAGTTAATATGCGAGTGGCATGTTTTCATCTCAACAGGTATGATTCGTGGGTTTCAACTGTAGACATCAAAATGTTGTATTACTGCCTTTTTATCCAGGATGGAGTCGGTACCTGATCCTCCCTCAAGAGCAGAAGATGGAGAGCCCCAGACTGTTGTGATTGGTGCAAACAAACCGCTCCACCGTTTCATCAAAGGGGAACCCAAGAGTATTGGGGTGAGAAGAACTAAGCAAAAGACAAACTACCTACACTGATGTGGGGGGGAAAAAAATACATCTTCTTTCAACAGTGTTGTTTGACATATTAAGAGATAGCTCATATAGTCTTTATCAAGTCGATACTCAACATTACGGTAACCATCCATTCGTGATCAATAACCTGACGGTACAGGGTAGGGTCACAGTGGCCTGAGTTAATCCTAGAGGTATAGGGCTTGAAGCGGCATACACCGTCAGCATCAAATTGCATATTATTTCATGCAGCTGGATTTCTCAGAAAGCTTTACCAGTTTTGCAGTATATTTCACATATAACTTGAAATTTATATGGTTGCATAGTTCTTATTCTAACTTAAATATTTTTGACAAAGATTTTTAGAAGAAATTTTTGCTAGTGAGGCGGTAGTGGAATGACAAGTGGAAAAACTCTGACCCTAATGTACTTTCGATGTTATGAAAATATTAAAATACTATCTTACTCTGTCCTTTCCCAGATTGTGATGCTATTCCTTGGTGGCTCGCAGTTCTTGCTAGGGATACCAATGAAGTTGGACATTATAGAAAGCTCAGCTCAATTCTATACTGTATTTTGGCTGGGAATCATGGTATGTTGGGGTTCCTGCATGTTTTTTTCCCTAAGCACATTTCGCTTGCTAGAGAATCTGCTGCCTTGTTCTACTATACCGTTGCATGTAGCGGAGTGAGAAAATCCATCAGTATGATTACGTATTCTGCAAGTGACATTGTTACTCTTGCTTCTCTGAGCTTTCTCAGAAAGCAGACTTTAAATTTTCAAAATAGAAAGTAGCCTTTTTAAAGTGTAATGAACTTGACTACACAAAAACCTAACTCAGGGTGAGGAATAATTCTGTACCAAATTTCAAGTCTGTGGCTTGAAAAACAAAGCCATGAATAAAGAACAAAAAACCTGAAATTGAGCTGTATAGAGAGATGTGACTGATGAGTTACACAATGAATTAAAATGAATGCATGTTGAGCAAAAATGTACTGAATTATAAGCACAATCTAAGAAGAAGACAGTATACGTTGTTACAAGATTGTATAGTGGGTTTTCCTTTTATGGGACTCTTATCTGAGGGATGGGTTTACATTTTTGATTATCAGGACATTTTACAACATTTTTTTTCAGGTAATATGGATGTTTTAGTTAGTCACTGTTATGCAGTAATAAAACTTCTGTTGTTCTCTCTTGCAGTTTATCACCAGTGGTATTCTTTACATCCTTTCTGATCAAAATCCATCCAAGAAGCTGGTAAGTTCCTGTTTATGCTTCTGTCGTTGGCAACCATAATTTTTTTTTTTCCAAATTCAAAAGAGTTTTGTCTCCATCTAGTGGCTGAGTACAGAGATGCCACAGTCCGTTGAAGATCTGATCTCACGCTGCTATCTGCAGTTACAGAACTCGGTCATTAAAATGAAGTCAAGTGCTGCTTTCTTACTGAAGTATGCAGCTATCTATAATAAGGATAGGATAGCTGTACGTACTAATACTTAGTTTCGTTACTTTTTAGAACTAGTTTGTTTCTTTGCAGTATTAATGTAATACTTGTAAGACAGAGTGCACAAAGTCAGGAACTAATTTTATTTGACAATAATAACAGTCCGTAATAATCTTTCAGTCTGCAGCATAGTTTAAATTGCAAACTCTGACTATTCCTCTGTCTCCAAGGTAACAGCTAGCATTGCGCTGAGCATCATCTCTGTAATTGGATCAGTGGTGGCCTTCTTTTTATCTTTTGTGACCATTTTCATTGCACATGGCTTCCACTCACCTTACTATCACATACCTATGTATGACAACATGACACACATGGATTTTACTTGGACATCATATCATGCGGTATGTATACCTTACTGTATCTTGAGACTTCAGATATGTCTTATTTTGTGCTATGATGTCATTTTCCTTGTTTTAATTTCTGTGTTAAAAAAGGAAAAATGCTGTGAGTTTTTTTTCTTTTCTGTAATTGTACATAGCATAATATTTGTGTGAGTAGTCACAACCAAACTGTGATATTTTTGTGTTTGTTAGATTTATGCTGCCAAAGACTGAAGTGAAACACATACTACTGTTTAAAATGTTCATATTAATACAGTGTATACTGGAAAGTGTATACTAGAATGGATTTTTCTGTTTTCACAAACCAAGACATGAAAATACATAACATATGCAAGAAAGGAAGGAACTTCTGACAGCTATATGCCAAAAACATTGTGCACAATAGGCCTCCTTAGAAAAAGCCATCAAATATTTAACTTAAATATTTGTTTAATAAAAACGCAAAATGATTAAACTTAGAAGAACTGTCTCGTAAGGAGTGTAATCTTTCATCAGCTTGAAAAATCACCGTTTTGCAAAGGTATGGAAACTTTGTAGCAAATCCATTATGAACAAAAAATAGACATAAAAGGTGACATAAAATTTTGACATAAAAATAGATAATTTCCAAAAATACAATGATATGGAAAAGACACACAGTCATTGGTGACTCATACTCACGGGCTACTTAAACCTTTAAATCAAGGGCTTGACTGCTATACCAGACTGTCCAAAGGTCCAAACAGCCAACACTCAGATTAGCTTTAACACAAGCATAAAAATGCATTTCAGTTGTTCAATTTTTTTGGTTTTTAATGTACTTGTGTTTTTTACTAGGATCAGATACTATGTTTGGAGTCACTTTTGCTTATCTACTGCATAGTGGGCGGTGTCATCCAAATAGTGATGAGCACATTTGCCAGAGCTGGATTGCGGTCCTCAAGAACCCAGGTATGGTCAATACACACAACTACAAGAGAAGCATGCACTCCCGTGTATCGGTTATCAGTCTCATCACTGTAACTAAGATTTATCTGTCCAAACATAAATTAGACTCTTAATTAAAAGTCATGTTAGCACTGCTATTCCTTTAGTGGTCATACTGATAACATATATACAGGCAAGCTATATAATTCCTCATTCAGCTGTTAGATCAATTCTTCTAGTACTGGTTATGACTTCAGACCTTTTAAACACCCCATATGTTATTGTGCTGGTTGTAATAAAATGCATTGTTCTTTTTTTCTAGGCAGTTGTTGTAATGCATAATCGTCAAACACAATTAGTCAAGACGTAAAGCAAGGTTGTGCGACTTCTTTGTTTCGTAACAATCTGTTCTGAAAGATGCTGAAGCAAGCACACTGGAAATGTTGCAGTATATCTACATGGCACCTGGAATTGTTGTATTACTATGCACAAACACTTTTATAACTGTATACTTCAGAAATAATATACACTTTTGTCCAAATTTACCAGATTAATGCATTCCTGCTCATAAAAAGAGAGAAAAATCACTAATTTCAATGGCAATAATTGTAATAGTATCCAGAGTCAAAAATCACAATTTTTATCCAAACTGGCTTACAGAAAAAAGCAGCAAAAAATCTCAAAGCAGTTATTACATTATAAATATTTTATAATGCTTGTACCCTGCCATTACTGAGCTGTTTCTACTGTATATCTATTTCCTGAAGTATGATTTGAGATTTAAAAAATGGCCACACATTTAAAATTAACCATTAGTATAAGATGCTTTTGACAAATTTATGAAAATGAAATGCAAGATCATGCTTCATTTATGTGAGCCTTCTTCACGTGGTAGCTCTGTGTTTAGATTGTGTTCTCCAACATTGTGAAAGAGCACTTTTTTATTCTTTATCACTGTTGTTTATTCATATTAATGGGCTTGTAAACTGCAATAAGGGTGTTCATTCTGTACAAACACTTTGTTTTGGTAGTCAATACATATTTAACAAAGTGAATTTTTTTCAGATAAATCCTATTCAAGGAGCATACAAAAAATTGCATAAGTTGACAACACTATGCATATAAAGTGGTAAAAAATTACAGCACTGCTGTGAGAGCTGCATTTTTATTACCTACAGAAAGAGTCATAGGAAAATGCTTTCATCATATGTGTGCGCGTGCGCACGTGACTCTTGGATCTATACAGTATGAGGCAAATTCCACTCCTGAAATATGTGCTCAGACATATACTGTATGTTCCATTGTTAAATTGTTATTTTGCAGAGCAGTTCAAGTAGCCACCTCACTGTTAAAAGTTGGCAGCATTCTAATTGGATGGAAATGGTTTATTGTCATAGGTATTTCAAGTGTGTTCCACTTGTTCTCTTCACAAAATATTTCCGTTTTGCTTTGTCTAAAAGACACTGAATTAAAATTGGTCCATCAAACATACTGAAACTCCTTTGCTATCTTTGGCTCTTCAGCTGTTATTTATTGATGGGTTTATACTCCTACAAGGATTGTTTCTGAACCAAGATTCTCAAAATAATATTCACATTTCTCTTTGTAGTACTTGTACAATAAAAAGAACTGTGTACAATCCTTACTTTAACAAATGTCATTTTTTTACTGAATGTAATATTGTCATTTTACATTACAGGAAATACTTTAATAATTTGTTGTGGAATATGTTTGTGGTTTTTGTCCATCCAAAATTTAAAACGTATTTAAAGAACCGAAACTGTCATTGCAGGCACCATGTCATCTGAGAGCAATGAAACATTACAGAAGACACAGTCACTTTTGTCAGAGATGCTGTTTGTTCCTGACTCGCATACATTTACATCTGTGGATGGCAAATGAATATTCTCTCACTTTTAGCTATTAGCAGTGGCCACATATGTGCAAAGATCACCTTGCTGCCAACTTTTGCAGCTGAACTCATGGACAGAATGACAAAACAACCCCCACAAGTATTTCTAAGGCAAAAGGGTGGGACACAAAATGAGAAGATACACCAGGTTGCCAGAGCAACTACAGCCCCTTACGTGCCCAGGGAGGTCAGCCAGGCAACGATTTCGGTAGTGGATCAGGTGGGCTCAGTCCTCTGGAAGCCATGGCAGCTCCTCTGGTGCACCCGCAAATGCTCCAGGACACGGTACTGCCGAGAGAAGGTCATGGGGCAACAGGGGCAGGGGTACGGCCTCACCCCGAGGTGAGAGCGCAGGTGCCGATTGAGGGAGCCTCGTTGGCTGAAAGCCCTGTCACACATAGCACACCTGTACTGCTGGCTACCCGTAAGGCCTGTGGGACTGCTCTGTGAAAGGGACAGGGTTGAAGAGCTACTGGAGCCTTCCAGGGTCTCCATGGACTCGTTGAAACCCAAAGCTGCCTGCTTTGGTGAAACTCTGCAAGGTTCTCTGGGACCGACATCCACATCCGCCACGACTCCACTAAGGTCTTCGCCATCTGAGTTGCTCGTGTCCCGTGGCCGGCTGCGAAGGCAACGGTAGGTTACCTGGCCCTGGTAGTCTGGCAGGTCATTGTGCTGTTGCCTGAAGAAATGCTCTTTTTCCCTGTTAGTATCTCGTATGTTCAGGCCAGCATCTTTCCAGGTGGCGAGCGTGGATGTCTCTGCCTTAGTAATCTTCTGCAAAACCTCATAGTTTTCTCCACAGGAATTTGTGCTTACGTTCCATGGGTCAGGATCCGTGGTAGCACTTTTATTTAGGCATTCTTCACATGTCTGGCTATAGTTGCTGCTTCTCTTTTCCAGACTTCGGAGATGTGAAGAACATTGGCGATCCTCCGCAACACATTTACCAGGGTTGTATTTCTTTTCCTTGACATTTTGCCTATTGGCATTGGCAGGTATTTTTAGGTCAGCGGAAGTGGTTTCGAGAGTGGGAGATGCTATGTTGTCCTTATTTTCGCTTCTGGGTTCTGTGACTGGAAAATGTCCACTTTCAGCCATGTAATGACTCTTCGAGGTTTTACTAAAGTGTGAACAAACATCAGCAGACCCTTGATCAACGAATACCCTTAGAGAACTAATTTTACTGGGACCATTGTTACTCTGCTTCACAGGAGAACTCTGAGCTGTAGTATGGAGTGTGCAGATGCACACACTGGTGGTTTCTGAACACAACTTGTTTGTGTTTACGCTTTTTCCTTTGAAATGCACTTCTGTTTTCACATCCTTCTTCACAGCATCATGAGGATGGTGTGGTGTTGCAGTCACAGTGCCTAGAACTTTGTCACTTTCGGTGTCTCTTATGACAGAACAATATGTGGGGTGATTTGTTCCATGTGTCACTGACTCCTGCCCTGTGGTTCTCGATGATCCACGATGCTGCTCTGAGAGTCCGAACTGAGCGGTTCCTTTCCCCCTGGTGTCACAGACATCAAGGTGATGACTCGGGTCACCCGCACAACGTATCACGGGAACAAGCTCGGAACTTTGCCTCCTCTGTTCTGACCCTTGGCAGTGAGGTGCAGTTTTGTTCTTCCTTTCTGTTGTCTGAGCCTTGAGAAATCTCTTTAGATTTGATGCATTTTCATCTGGAAGATAAAATGTTGACATTTTCTTTTGAAACACGTTTCAAGTGTATTTTAACCTGTGATCACAAAGGCAAATGTAGCAGAGCGCTTCATATACATGTCTCTTGACTGAATGTGACCTTTTATTTATTACATTTAATACATCCATTATTTTCACTGCGTTGATACTGGGTTACGTGCATGTGATATACAAAAGGTTTTATTAAATATTTAAAATTCTTCCAGACACTAAATTGTGCTTACAGATACCTACGAAAGGTTTTATTAAATATTTAAAATTCTTCCAGACACTAAATTGTGCTTACAGATACCTACTGATAAATACAAAGAAAGATAAACCAAATTCCTGAGTTATCTAAAGTGTTACATTCATATATTAACAGAAACAGGAGACTATGATTTAAACATTACAGGAGCATAAAAAATTAAAAACAAAATGAGGAACGAAATTGGGTTAGCATGTGGAACCCATTCAGCATTTTTGTGGATTTGTCTCAGTGCCATAGATATTTTTTTTTTGTGCACCATCTGTGTTTCTTGTTATTTTGCTTTTGTATTTTTCTACCTTGACATACAACTGGCTCTATTATGTGCAGTGATGGACTTAAGAAGTCATAATAACCAAATTCCACAGAAATTAATCCAAGATTTTTAATATAATTCCCATGTTGGGTAAATTACTATATGCAGCATTCACTACAAAATGGCACACATATTTTTCTACTGTAAAAATGTACTACGTATAAAAAGTGACAGACCTAAATTACCCTGAATTTTGTGAACTTGCCGTACGCTTGTCTAAGAGCATTTTCAGAGACTAAACAGGACTTTATTACCATCTTCCATGTTTTTAGGCGACTCGGATGACACGGCCCGCCTGCAGTCAAGCGCATGCAGCAGTTCCTCCATTTCTAGGCAGGTAGCAGCAGAGTGTACTGAGTCCTCCAGGCTCGGTGGGGGCAGGCTACCTGTATAGATAAACTCGAGCAGTAGATCCAGGGTTTCGTGCGTTAGGGCTGGAAACTGTAAATCCAACAGTGCCCCTTCACTGGACAGGAGAGAAGCGAGGACTGGGCTCGATGCCGCCAGAATGTTTCTGTGAGCCAAGTAGAGTTTCCCAGGGCTGAGCCGCAGTCGAATCACACAGTCGCAAAACTGTCCACTCTCCCTCTGGCAGTTAAGGTTCCTCAGCAGAACCAGTACATGTGTGGGGACTTCAGCAGTATAAGCCATCACCTGCAGGCAAAGGCATGAACGCTACAATCTGTGCTAAAGTTCTAAGAAGAAAGAAAAAACACTGAAGAGTGCACCCAGCAATTAAATTTAACCCCAAATATACAATCCTCCTGAGACATTAATGTCCAATAAGCTTCAGTTGTGTGCCTGACCACCACCACCACCATCATCATTTGATACAGTACATCAATGCAGTACATTAAATTCTTATCGATTCCACGTGTGATTGTTAACGCCGGGTTTAAGTTTTAAGTTAGTCATAGAGGTTGTGCACAGGTTTGCAGTTACAGTGGCAGTTTTACATGGTATTTCATGGGCAAATAGCTCAACTGATGGAGAATCACACTGTGATGCGGAAATGTGGTAAAAGTAAATAAAAACAATGAACTTACTGGGATTGCGTGACAGTTGCGTGAAACGAGCCTCGGCCGCGGGGCAGTGCGTGACCGCGCATCCGAGAAACAATCACGCGGCTTTTGAAACTGCCAGACCGACGTGACGGTCTGCGCGCCGCCGAGAGGGGAGTCCCACGTCTGACGTCAAGGCGGGCCTGCCCATATTAGGGGAGACACGCCCACTCGAACGGGATCGCATCCTTTTTTGCAGAATACAGCCCCGCCCCCCTGTGACGGCGCAGTCGTAACTTCGCGGTCGCGCCTGAGGTCCCACGTGGTCGTCACGCCGCCGCGCCGCACGGTGTGTTGGGTTACAGCATCGTGGCGCTGTTAATTCCGTCCCGTCGTCGCAATGGAAACAACATGGCCGAGGTTAAACCTTGTCTGTGTTCGGGAATTAAGAGAATGTTGAAACTGGTTGTGTCTAGTTAGGGCAAGTATAAAAATACCACGACAAGTTAAAGCCCACATTAGGGAAGCGCCTTCATTTCTTGCTGAACTTAGGCGAGCTGCACAGTGGCGCAGCGTCGATGTGCTGTGTTGTTTGTCGCTCTACGGGGAGAACGATCGCCCCTGTTGCGAGGAGCGCGAAAACACGAAGGCGCTGCAGGGGTCGTCCCAGTGACCGTCGCGCTGGGAGGCGGGAGGCGTTGCTCCTTTTCCCGAATTCGGCCCCGAGGCACTGCCGACTCGCGGTCAGCTGAGTTGTCCTTCCTGTGTCCCCCCCCCCCCCCCGCTCTGACGTCACGGGGCGACCAGCTGCTCGCCACGCGCTGTCCCGCGCCCGGGCACGAGCCGTCAGTCATGCCGACGCCGTCCAAATTCCAGGCAAAATTTAGGGGGAGGAATATACGGACTATTTTAAGCACATGGGCATGTGGAATTGCGCGGTGGGCACCATGTTTTTGTTCCTAAGCGCATGTGTCTGCTTTCCACTATGAAACGGAATATAGATGTAGCATTTTCTAGAAAGTGGGTCGCCTCCCCCGCTTCGTCATTTTTTTTTTTTTTTTGCTGTATCTATGTGTGCATGCATGCACGCACGCTATTTTCTGCTGCAATTTAAATTATCCAGGTTTTCATTTCATTTAGCTTTCATCAACTGTGTTGCTGAAAGAAGCGTTATAAATTGTACCCCGGTATGTGCTTAACAACATCGATTCCTGCCGCAAATGTTTTCGGTTTGCCAGCAGAGTCTGCGAGTTATTTCGCTTATACATGCTTAGACATTGGAACAACTTGTCGTTTTACCCGTTACGCGTGGACGGACAGAAAGACCTTTTTGGCCCCATCGGCGCTCCGTAGAAAAGCTGACTCAACTCGCGTCCCCGCCGGATGCGTTCCTTTTCACTTCCGCCCTCGAGACCGTGCGGCTTTTTCCATCCGTCTGGGAGCTCGTCAGAGTCGAAATGCAGGCCAAAATACTGTTTGAAACCGACGACGCCGAGATGGAAAACACCATGGAGATCTCCGCAGAGGATAAAAAAGCATTAAAGGTAGGGAAAGTATATATTTAAGTCTCGTCTGGATCTCGTCCCGGAGGTGTCCGTCCTCGCGTGTCATGGCCGCGCGCGCACGTGTACCTGGCCAATGTAAACATGTGAAGCGCGGGGTCTCTTTTTGCGTTTTCACTTTAACTTAATTTTATGCTCAAACCTCCGGACAGTAACTCTGGCTGCATATTCTCCAAGGGGGGAACGCGGATTTTAGCGGTTAACTTTAAAAAAAAAAGGTGAATGTAGCGGCCTGCTAATACCTAGAGGTGGTTGCTAACAGCCGCCAGAACTCGCGTTTGGTAATCTGCTGATTCGTTTTATTCTTATATCTACTTTTTAATTCTAGTGATTTTTTAACTATTTTTGAGCTCTAAAAGCCTTTACAATGTTCCCTAGAGTACTTATTCATTAAAGCCATATACTGTTAATGACATTATTGTTAATGGCTAATGCTTACTAACTGTGATTAACCGTTTATTGTGGATAAATTATTAGAATTCTTTACTATTAGCGACCCTGTTACTTCTGCCAGCTTTTCCTGTCTTCTTCTTAAATGTAATATTACAAAAAAACACATCTTGCAGAGTTAGATTGCGTTGCAAAACACCCCACGTGTGAGAAGCAGCGGTTTTAGAGTAGTGTGGTATACGTTTACATTTTGAAAGCCAGTTTCGCTTCTTTCAAACTGTATAATTTTCACAGAGAGGTGACAAGAATTTTGTTTTGTAAACCGGTCTTTATTTAGTTTTGGCATCTTTTCGTAAAGCCTGGCACGTGTTTTACACCGCAGCTGATCGTTGACGTCACGAAACCCCGCCCACAACTCGCGAGTAGACCGCCATGCATTTATGAAATTTACTTTTCTAAAAGACTGAGATTACACTTCCTCGAATTAATCAAAGATATCAGCTTTCTTTTCGTTCCCCGGTGTTAACTAAACGTGCTCAGTGTGCCAATACACTTTCCATTATAATATTTCCCATATGATATTCTGTAAAATATTCCTGTCCTCCCCAAGCTGCTCCCGTTTACACCCTCAGCCACCTCCACCAACTACCTCTGGGGAAGTTTCCAGCATCTGCACCATAATTAAGCAATTTTGTAAAGATTTCACCCAATAATGAACGTGTTAAAAAGAACATTAGTGTTACAAACAACATTGTAAACTACTGTGAAAATCTTGGTAAAATTCTCAGGTGACCCTTGGGTTTACCTCCATGTGAGATATGTCAGTAAATGTAAAACGCGTATCCGAACGGGAAAATGGTCATTGCGATGTATACAAAAGGGAAGACTTTATAGTGCGCTGACTGTCCATTTTTGTAACTTGTGTACTTTTTACAGCCACATTTCTGCAAAAGTACTCTGCTGGAGAGCATAATAGTAATAACATTGTTGGTAAAAAGGAAAATGTGTAATAAAATGCACTGGGAATAACTGCAGAAAAATGAAACCCAAGACTTTACACAAGGGAAGGCAGTACATAAATCTGAGACGTAAACATTATATGACAAGGAGAAAATTCAATGTGTTTTAAATTATGACATCTTTGTCCTCTAGATGGAGATGTGATCTTGCGACTGAATTGTATAGAGACGGAAAGGCACCTCATACGGTAGTCAACCAGTTGAAGGCACTGACTTCAAAGTGTGGACGTATGCAACAAAATTTGTAACGTTACATTGGATTAAGCTTTGCAAAGTGTCACAAGGCCAAAGTATGAGCATACAAATATTTTCTTAGTGTCTCAATCTGACCATTTTATAATTTTTGGTAGCCTGTGTTTGCCGTCCAGCGGGAAGCACAAGAATTGTTTTTTTTTTTTTGTTTTTTTTGTGGGTAATGCAATGGAAAGTAGTAATGAAAACTTGGAATCTTAGCTCAGTTTGTGGTGTGGTGGCATGCTAAAATGAATAAAAATTGGCTGTTACACCCACTTGAACTTTATGATTTAGCTACATGGAGTAAAAACAGACAATGACCAAAAAGAACAAGGTTGTTGTCTTTAGAATTTTAAGTAAGCTTTTGCGACTTTGTGTTTTGCAGAAACTAAAAAAAGAAAAGACCAAGGATGGAAAGACAAAGGTTAAGAAAAAACCAGTTGAGGAAGAGACTGACGAGCATGAACCACCAGCCCCAAAGAAGAAAAAGACGAAAGACGGATCCAATGTCAAGTTGCCAAAGAAGAAGAAATTGAGCAATGGCAATGAAAACATGACTAATGGAACACCTTTAATAAAAACTCAATCGCAGTCATCTGAATCTGAGGACCAAAGCTCAGACATCGAAGGAAGCGTGAAGGTAAGAAAAAGTGCAAGCTGTCCAAACAGTCCTACATTTGTTATTTTCATGGTTTTCCCTCAGTTCATTACTGTGTATTTTTTGTGATTGAACCAAGGTGATTTGGTGTCCTTTCCTTTTCAATACAAGAAGCAGTTATCAGTATGTAATTTCATTTGAAAATGTATTGTGCTGCATAATTATTCCCCCAGAAAAATCTTATAAAGAAGGCAGCAGTCAATGGAGATGCAGTGCAGACTCCCAGTAAGCTCAATGGCTGTTCCACAGTGTCGCCCCCTGTCGGATCAAACAGTGACAGCGAAGAAGTTGTGAGTTGTAGATCTTGCCTTTCAGTTTCTATTATGCTCTTCACCCAATCAGGTGGTCAGTTTTAGGCTGCTGTAGCACAACATCTGCACATCTTTGCTATGGAGAGGAGGTGTTGAATTTGTAGCAAGTGTTAAGATGTGATAATTTGGGAATTAAAATCATTTTCAGTGCCCTGTAGAAAAAATCTGAATGATGTTAATGATGTACAAGCTGGACTACCATTGGACGTACTTGTTTATTTTTTGCTTTCATAATAATTTCAACTTTGTTCTTGATTTTAAAATTTAACTCTTTGAATGTGTTTTGCACTTACTTTGTAAAGGAGGAAACACCAGAACAGAAAGAAGGTGCCTTCTCTAATTTCCGAATTTCCAAAGAGACCATCAAGTTACTTCAAGGTACCTCTCTTAAAAATTCACAAAGGTGTCCATGCAGATAACTGTGTTGAACATCTAATGCAGATTGTGTCGTGTCCATTGGGATTGTGAAGTTTTTGTTTGTTTATATGGGCATGTATTTTGACTCTGCTGCTCCTTGCTTCTAGCCCGAGGTGTGATGTACCTATTTGACATCCAAGCCAAGACGTTTGACTTTGTTTATAACGGGAAGGACGTGGTGGCCCAGGCGAGGACAGGCACTGGGAAGACCTTCTCTTTTGCCATCCCCCTCATTGAGAGGCTGACAGCCCTTCAGGACAGGAAAAGAGGGCGAGTTCCAAAGGCAAGGCCATGGCGTGGCATTAAATAGCATAAAGAAACATTTGAATAATGGAATAGTTCGACTTTTGCTTCATGTTGTGGGATGGTTGGTAGTGTAGTAGATAAGGAAAGGTTTGTTGAAGTTCACGTCTCAAGAAGGGCTCAGCTGAGGTACGCTGTAATGGTTAATCTGTATTGCTCCAGTAAAACACCCAGTTATGAAAATTGGTCATCACTTGTCGATAAAATATAAGTACTTTTCAGCTGCCTTAGATAAGCATACCACAAATAATGTGGTATATATTTCATGGCCACAGCATGGGCTTCTGAGTGTGTCATTGTGAGTGCCAAGGTGTTTGTTTCTTTCAGGTCCTTGTTCTTACCCCTACAAGAGAACTTGCTATTCAGGTTGCCAAGGATTTTAAAGACATCACAAGGAAATTGTCTGTGGCCTGCTTCTATGGTGGCAGCTCCTACAATCCCCAGTGTGAGTGGGACAATCTGAACATGTATATTTGAAATAAAATATTAATGTAATGCCAATAATGTAAAATGAAATCTGTCGAAATAAGCACAGTTCCATATTTTGTGGTAAATACGTACAGCTTCTGCGTATGGTTTAATTGTATGGTTCATAAATCGATATGTGATCAGACAATATCACTATCTCAAAAGCTATATCTCTTTCGTGGTATATGCGGACAAAGAATATCATGGCATTTCCTTTACAATTAATTGTGCAAAATGAACCATTTTAACTGTAAAAGTTTGCACTGTCCTGAGTTGACTGTGGTCCAAGGATGTTATATCCCGTTCATCATGTTGATTGTAAAATAAAATGTGGGAGTTAATCTTTATTTTTAATTTTTTTCTCTCCTCTCTATCTGTCTCAACAGTGGAGAGCATTCGCAATGGAATTGATGTTCTAGTTGGTACCCCAGGTCGAATCAAAGACCTGTATCAGAACAGCAAACTGAACCTTTCTGAGCTGAAGCACGTGGTTCTGGATGAAGTGGACCAGATGCTGGACATGGGCTTTGCAGAGCAAGTAGAGGAGATCTTGGCAGCGTCTTACAAAAAAGGTTAACTGGCAGCACATATCAATTTGCATGTGAACATTAACCAGTGGTTAAGCAAAGTGCATGTTTTTATCCCTTTATTTATTGGGCAAGTCAGACTGCTTGTTTTCATAGTTGTTGCTTCAACAGCATACCACAAAAATTGATTTATCCATAAATGCACCCTCCGGGTCATCAAGTGGCTTGAAAATCATAAGAGAACATTAAAGCAGCAGTTTAATGTATAATGGCTGGCCCCCTGTGCATTAGTTACTGATACTTAATTTTTGCTTGCTGTTTCTTTCTTCAAAATTCCCGTTAAACTATAAGTTCTGATGATATTAGCAGGGAAATTTTCTTTCTCTGCTCTGTTTGGTACTTGACTTAGAGGCTTTTGTGTTACCTCAGACTCAGAAAGCAACCCTCAGACGCTGCTCTTCTCTGCCACCTGTCCCCACTGGGTGTACGCTGTGGCCAAGAAGTACATGCGGTCACATTATGAGCACATTGACCTCATCGGCAAGAAGACGCAGAAGACAGCCACCACTGTGGAAGTACGCTACCCCGGTGCTTTGCGAAGGACTGCTTTCAGCTATTTGTCTGATAGTATCATGAAGTTTTCTGGGGGTCTGTAGTAAATAATGGAAAGGCTAGCAGGGTGGTGGAGGAAAGTTGCGTATAATGAAAGGCTTCCAATTTATTAATTTTATTTTATTTATTCATAAATGTTTCCATGGATTTATTCTTATCTGATGTTTTCCTTCCATGTTAAAGTAGATAATCAGGCTATAAATCATTCAGACTTTTCTAGAATTGTCTTCTTCTTCTGGCAGTTTGTAATTCAAGTGGCAGGAAATTCTATAGAAGCTGTTATGTGAGCATAGGAAAAGCAGTCAAACCAGTATCTCAACACCTTCCAACCTGCATTTATTAACTCTGTACTTAGTACTCTTAAGCGTGACCTGCTGCAAATGGGTTTTTGGTACGCTGCGAAATACTGTCTCAGGACATTTGCTCGAGTTGGTTAGCAGGTTGTGCGGTCATATTCTAAAAATGATATTTTCCTGAACGTTCAGTATAGTGAACTCCAGTACTGCATCTCTTGCGGTTCACCATGGCTGGTGATTGGAAAATTATTTATATGTAGTTCTCCAAGACATAACCACTAATGGCAAATATGTGCGTTTAAATCACTTGTTTGGATTGCTTTAAACTTTTACACCTGCTCTAGGGAAAGCATTGTTCCATGGAATAAAGCCTTAGATTTTCATGCCAGACCAGTTTTAGCCCAGCCTTTCTTCGGCAGTGACAAATACACTGTCTGGCCAAAAAAAGTCACACATTAATTTTGTTGGACCACGTTTAGCTTTGATTATGGCACGCATTTGCCGTGGCATCGTTTCGATAACCGCGGAACATACATTTCCGTCCAGAGTTGCATTAATTTCATATTGATGATGGGAGAGTCAGACTGCTGCGCAAAGTCTTCTCCAGTATTGTCAATGGGGTTAAGGTCTGGACTCTGTGGTGGCCGATCCATGTGTGAAAATGATGTCTCATGCTCCCTGAAGCACTCTTTCACAATTTGAGTCCCATGAATCCTGGCATTGTCGTCTTGGAAGAAAAAAATCCATTGATGGAAAAACCTGGTCATTCAGTATATTCAGGTAGTCAGCTGAGCTCATTTTTTGGCCACATAACGTCTGGCAGAATGGCCGTCGCTGGCAGCTGTCAATAGCCACAGAGCTCCCAGAACCTAGACCTGACCAATTGAAGCAACTCCACATCATAACACCAATTTAAATCCAGGTGGTGACCTTTTTTTGGCCCTGGGCAGTGTGTAAGCATTTTTATGGTTTTGTTTGTATTGGCTCCACATTCCTCAAAATTTTTGTTTTGCATCTTCAATGGGGTTTTTGTTTTTATAGCACTGCATATCATCTGTGTGTGTATTTACTTAAGTTGAGAGATTGTTGTTTGTAAGTCACATTCCCTCTGTTTGAAACAGCACCTGGCCATCGCGTGTCACTGGTCCCAGAGGGCAGCAGTCATCGGAGATGTTATTCAGGTGTACAGCGGTAGCCATGGACGCACCATCGTCTTCTGTGAAACCAAAAAAGAGGCCACTGAGCTCTCACTCAACACCTCCATAAAGCAGGTACACATAGTAGTACATCCTGGCTGTGCGCAGTGCTCCTCCCGAGCTTCATGTGCATTCACTTTTCTTCCTTTTGAAGGCCAAAAAAGAGCCTGACCTTGTATTGCAGGATATTCTTACTATAGAAATTCAGGTGTAATGGGCCATTAATACAGCAGGATCATGGACTTTAACTGGAGATGTTTAGATTAAACGATAACATTAATCACAATACTGTCTGCTGGGTCAAATAGTTTACTTAATAGTAAGTGATAATAATATAAATTGCATTTTCAGAGGTTCTCTGATGCTTTGATGAAGTACTCATTTTTAGTTTATATTCAAATTGTATTTTCTAAACTCTTATCCAGAGAAGGTGTACATGGCTGGTGTTACATGAAGGTGATTTTTGGCTCTTTGTGACTGCTATGAATGCATATTGCACAGAATTCCCAGTCTCTCCATGGAGACATTCCTCAGAAGCAGAGGGAGGTCACACTCAAAGGCTTCAGGAATGGAGTTTTTGAGGTCCTGGTTGCTACCAATGTTGCAGCCCGAGGGTTGGACATTCCAGAAGTTGACCTGGTCATACAGTGTTCACCACCAAAGGTGAGAAACAAGGAAGCATTTTCCTTTTTATTGTGTTTTTATTGTATGAATGTTGGAGAGGTTTGGAGAAGGTTAAGGATTTTTGTGTAAACTTAGCATGGAATGATTAAAAGACATTCGGGGTTGAATCATGATGAAGTTTCGAGTAATCCTCTTGGTTTTAAGTGGGTCCATTGAGACTCGTCTGTCAGCTCTGTAAAGTTGTGCATTATGTCTCTTTCCTCTGAAAAGGATGTAGAATCCTATATCCACCGATCGGGTCGAACAGGCAGGGCTGGCCGGACAGGCATGTGCATCTGTTTCTACCAGCGAAATGAAGAACAGCAGCTCCGATACGTGGAAAACAAAGCCGTAAGCGTCTGCTGTTAGTGGTAACCAGAAGGCTGTGCTTGTGGTCATTCAGGCATAAATTCTAGAGGATGACATTCTTTCTGCTTACATACATACATTTTTCTCCCCACCAGGGAATTACATTTAAGCGGGTTGGAGTACCTACAACCAACGATATCATCAAATCTTCCAGTAAAGATGCAGTAAGGTATGCTTACGTATTTCAGCTTGTCACACTTAGTGTCTGTCAAAGGCACTGAAGTCATAGCTCATTTTATGTCGTTACTGTTTGAGGTTTACTGATAGATTTAACTGTTTTAGTTGGGCTTTTACCCAAAGTTCAGTTTTTAACAGAATTTTAGTGGTGGATGTTTTCTAGGAAACATAAATCCAGGTTCTTATGTAAAGGAATAGTTGATAAGAATCTCTGCTTTCATGATGAAGGATTTCACATGATTTCTCATACACTTTGTGTGTGTGGTATGAAATTTGTCCAATATCAGGTATCTGGATGGCGTACCAGCTGTGGCAATTGAATACTTCCGTTCAGCAGCAGAGAAGCTAATTGAGGAACGGGGGGCAGTTCCAGCTCTGGCAGCTGCACTCGCCCACATTTCTGGGGCCACCACCCTAGAGCAGCGCTCCCTCCTCAACTCAGATCTGGTTAGTGCACCCAGTCCACATATCTATGTCCATTTAGGTCCTGCTTCCACTATGCATTAGCTGGTGCGGTAATTAAATTTTGAAAATTTAAAATAAAAATTTTAACCCATTTTCCAGCGTTTAAGAGAGAGCTCAAGTGTAACGTGTAATGTGTGGTCTTTTCATTCCCAGGGATACACAACCATTATCCTGAAATGTTCTCAAGAAATGCACAGCATCAGCTATGCCTGGAAAACCCTGAAGGAGCAGCTGGGGGAGGAGATTGATAATCAGATTCAGAGGATGACCTTCCTTAAGGGCAAGACTGTACGTACACATCTTTGTATGAATAAAGGCTTAGAGTGGATCTTAAATACCAAAGTTTCTCCATAGTACATATAGAGTTGTACTTGTGTATAAATTGGTAATGGTGAAATTGAATTCTTGTTTGTTCGTTTTACTTTTAAATATTGAATACAACATGCACATAATGGTGTTAAGTGAATTAGTTTCAGTTAAAGAAACAAATGGATTTTTATTGTGTGCTTTTTTACTGCACCAAAGTGTGAAGTGTCTAGTCTACAGGTATTTTGATTTCTTTTGGAGATGTTGGTTTCAGAATCCCACTTTTTTTGCCTTAATTTTTAGGGAGTCTGCTTTGATGTTCCGGCAGCTAAAGCAAAGGAAATCGAGGTTTGTATTTGTTTTTTTATCTGTACATGTTTAGTGATAAAGAAGAGGCTGTTTGTAATGTGAGCCAGTGTCATGGTGTTGCAGTTATAACAGCCACCTTCAGCACGCGGATTTCTCCACTCATATATGCAGTTTCAGCTTACGCTTCCAAGCTTTGATGCTGTAGCTTCAGATTTCACAGTCGTGTGCACGACAGAACGTCCGAATTGGTGTTTTCAAGGTGTCCCATACTGCCTTACACAGTTGCTTTGCCCTCCCCCCCAATGCCTCTTGGGCTGCTTGACTGGGTTTGCATCCAGGAGCAAACTTTAAGGCTTGAAAGCAGTATTGTTTCCGCGTGTAAAGTGATCAGTTGGTGTATGATGTAATTATTAGGCTTGTGTCACTAATAAGGCAGCCTTGTGTAGACTTGCACAGTACTGAACAGAGGCCACAGCACACTGGTTTGTAGTAGCCCTCAAGGTGCTGCTGGGTATCTCTGGCTCATGGTGGGTGTAGATTCCTGTCTGGGGTCTCTAAGCATCTCCAACATCCCTTTGTAGGAGGTCTGGCAGAACGGCCGTCGCTGGCAGTTGTCAATAGCCACAGAGCTCCCAGAGCTGGAAGAAAGCAAGGGGACCGGTGGAGCCCGACCATCAGGTGGAGCCCCTGGCCGGTCCTTCCGCGGCGATAGACGAGGGGGCAGACACGGAGGTAGGGGGGGGCGCACTTTTGGTAACAACAACCGAAGAGGAGGTGGAGTGAAACGGAACCACAGCAGAGCTTTCGATTACTGAAGGGTTCTGACCTGACCTGGTGCTCTGGACCACTCCCACATTCCTATCACCGCTTTCTCAGCAGTGGCTGAGAGGACTTTTCACGTTTACCCGTGGAGGAAGTGCTCTAGAGGGCTCCACTGCCTTCATACCTGTTTGCTACAAGTCAATGGCTTTGCATTCATGTATTTAATACTATAAATGTCCATTCATGTGAATGAGATTACATTTATTAAAGGTGTTCTTTAAAAACTCTGATTTTACTCTAATGTGTTTAAACAGTTAAAATTTTTTACATGTGGCTTTGTACACTGCCCAGCCAAAAAAAAAAAGTCACATGCTCTAATATTTGACCACCTTTAGCTTTGATTTCGGCACGCATTCGCCGTGGCATCATTTCGATAAGCATATGCAACGCCACAACATTTATTTCCGTCCAGCGCTGCATTAATTTTTCGCCAAGATCTTGTATCGATGATGGGAGTGTCGGACCGCTGCGTAAAGTCTTCTCCAGCACATCTCAAAGATTCTCGGTGGGGTTATGGTCTGAACTCTGTGGTGGCCAATCCATGTTTGAAAATGAGGTCTCTCTCATGCTCCCTGAAGCATTCTTTCACAGTTTGAACTCCATGAAACCTGGCATTTTCATGTTGATATGAAGAAAAAATCCATTGATGGAAAACCCTGCTCATTCAGTACATTTGGGTAGTCAGCTCATCTCATTTTTTGGGTACATAACGTTGCTGAACCTAGACCTGAGCAACTGAAGCAACCCCAGATCATCACACTAAGTTAAATCCAGGTAGTGACTTTTTTTTTTTGGCCAGGCACTGTATATTCTTGTTACCAGGGTGATAGTTTAGATAAGTATGGCATTCAGTCACTCCAGATATGTTAGATACGCGTGTCTCGGTCCCTGAGCTACACATTGCTGCGCAGGTTTAGGTGTGGCTCAGAGTGTGATGTTTGCATGCTCTCCCCATGACTACAAGCATGTAGATACCCATGGAAGAAGGTAGTATTTGAACTACCTTGGAATCCTCCTTTATCAAGAAAACCACACGTGGTTCCCAGGAGTTGAATTTGACTCGAGGGGAACCTGCCCTGCCTACCACGAGTCCTCCCTGCAGCTGACGTATGACTTGAGGTGGGCGAAGTTGCGGAAAACAGTAGTCCAAGTGAAAATGCTGTTGCCTAAAAAAAAGATCTACAGTAATTCCCTAATAACTTTTATTGCACATGTCATCCCTAACAGCCATCAGTGCAGAATACATGCTGTTTACATGGTCAGCTGCTGTGCACATAGTTTAGCAAATATGTTATGCTTTTTTCAGTGTCTTTCACCTTCCGTGTCTGAGAGAAAAAAGCCTGCAAGTGGTGTTGCTGCATTTAAGATGCAAAAGCAACCTGTGAATGTGAAGCTGCAAGTGCAAATCTGGTTGGAATCTGAGCATCAAGTTGATGTGAGCACTTTAAACTCTGCAATATCTTCAATAAGAAGAATTGTAAAAAGTATGCGCTCTTTATTTAAAATAGACTTCCTTTTAAAAATGGCTTAAATTCAAGTATTGTTTGACTATGTTTGTACCTTTCTATGAGCGCGGACCAGGGTATTACTGTACTACGTAAGTACTTGAATAAAATTGCCAAATTATTTTGAAATTGGGCTCGTTTTAAATAGAATAGCGCTGGCAACATATACAAAAACAGTGCAATGAGAAACAGAAAGTGTTGCCTAAATGCTTTATGTTAAGGGCTAAAGGTTACAGCGTCCAGCGGGGGTGATCATTTTGGCACAGACAATCCTGCATGATGCCCACTCGTTCCAGAATTCATCTGAAATATGCACATAAAATGCATTAATTGTTTAAAAAAAGGCATCAATGACTGCAAAAACTGCATATAAAATAGAATCGAACCTACCTTAAAGATCTTAGTCTTTTTCTCGGGTCTGCAGTAAAATGTGGCAATTGTAGGTATAAGAAAGGACAGAAGTACTTTTTAGATGGGTGAAATTTGCAGCTATTTGATCGGGAACTAAATGTTACCGTTATCTCCTTATGCGTTCCTAACACCCAGTTTTGTCTTAAGAGTGGAGGGGAGATCTGGACTAAGGATATCAGGAGACCACTAAGTCCTGCTCGGGTCCCCATCTCTCCCTTAACGTGACTGCACAACAGAAGAGTGTGGAATACAACTGCGTTTTCAGGTAACCATGGAATCTTATGGAATTCCTGAATAAAGACTTTGGTGGTCTTGGCTGACGTTAAGGAGACTTCATGTCCACCCACAAAGAATCCCACCTAGCATTGAGCCAACATTAATTTGCACTGCCCTGTAAAGTCTCATATATGGCAAAGATGCCCAGTCCATCTCTTCCAGCTGGAAAAGCATGGAAAAATGTGATTTTGTGTATTTTATTGTTTAAAACTAATCTTGAAATCAGCATGAGGCAAATTTTGGAATTAGTAAAACAATTACAAAATATTTGGTAAAATATTCATCGTAACATTAATTCTCCAAAATAGTGAAATATGTTGAAAGACTTCCGTGGAGCCAAATTCTCTTTAACCCTTCTCATTAATACAGAGGAAGCGGTTTTAAGCAGGCAATAAAAATCAGAGGATGCAGAGATTCCCAGATACTCAAAATCTGTGTTTAAAGAGAGCTGGCACACAGTAGCGCTGTATATAATAGGGCCACCTGGATGACTTCAGACCTTTTCCCTGTTCTCGAGGCCTTTTTCTGTCCCCAAACAACCAGAAATTCCTCTTTGGCCAGCAACAAGCTGCTGGGGTTCATGGCCAGTGTTCATGACAGCCCTCATAGCTATAGTTTATGACCCAGGGTGCATGTTAGCTCACATTCTGCTTTCCTAAAGTTCATTCAACACATGTGTCTCTTTTAAAGAAATAATGAAGCAATGCCTCCTCGTATCTTTTATTCACTGCAAAAATTCAAAATTTAACAGCTTGCTGATACTGACTGATATGTGCATCAATGTGCCAATGAGGGAGCACCGGCAGCTTATTTTTTCCACAACCAGCGCTGCGTGAAAGAGTTTTCTAGCTGAAAGGAGTAGCGGCTTTTAAAATGAGGAGACCTCGGTTGCATTACCAGTTACGGTATAACCAGACCGCTGGTTCCTCATCCTCACAATTACTAACCAAGTCCACGGTCACAGTGGTCATGAGCTGGTCCCAGAAGCGCAAGCCACTTTGTTAGTCATGGTAAACCCTGAGCAGGACACCAGTCCATCACAGAATGTTGGTTGCAAAGGGGTGTAGTGGTTCCTGTGAAGGAAGAGAGCCAAACTGTAGGGAAAAACTCCCGCTTTGCTACAAAGGTAGGAAAATGCGATCACAGTGTTCAAACGCTAGAATTAATGTCAATTTCACAGATTACTTACAAGGCAAATAGATAATGAACCTCCAAAAAGTACAGCATCTGTTTACTTCCACTGCTGACCATCACCTGCATATAAAATATCGATTAACATTAACAAACTTTTGAAAACTAGTTCTGTGCTTAGATGTTCGCATTCAACTCTCTGGTAGCTCCATCTCTTATTATCAGCAAGCTGTAACCCTTTGGAAGTATATTTATATATAAAATTTAGGAATAAAAACTGAAAATGAGTTAATTATAGTTATATAGTTAATTATAGTTATAATAGTTATAGTTATATAGTTAATTATAGTTATAAAAATGACTGCTTTTATATAAAAGCAGTCATTTTTATTATAACTATAATTGACTAATTTTCAGTTTTTATTTCTAAATTATTAAAGTACGAATTAACTAGCAGTGAAGGCCGCAGCTTTTTGGTGCACTTCGCTGCTTCATAGCAGAATAAAGATTTCTTTAAATAAATAGATAGAGGGATTATTTCATTACTGTTCTGTACTATATTAACAGAGGAAAAATAAATTATTTTACAGATGTACTGGAGTAGAACTGAAAAGTATGGATGCCAATAGCTTCTGTGAAAATTTCTGTAGTGTTTTACTTACGTACAGCAGTTAGAACAACTCTGTACTTGCCAGCTGTATATAACTACGAGCTTCTGTGTGTGTGTGTGTGTGTGTGTGTGTGTTATGGGAACTTTCTGGTTAAACACTTGGTGTCAGTATGAAGGAAAAAAGAATGCTGCTGTCATTTTGAAGCAGCTGCAGATGCTTTGTTATGGCCGTAAAGTGAAACGTGAGTCCCCGCAAATCCAGACGCTTGCCGACGCAGTGGTGTGACCTTAGTACAACTCCTGCAGGTCCCACTTTGACTTCTAGTGCTAAAGAAGATGAAGTAACGCTACAAATAAACAGCTGATGGATATTCTGTGGCATATTGGCAAACACGGAAGTGCCTTACGCTGATGTAAAAAGAATGGGTGTCCGTTTCATGGTGCAAGTTGTCACCATGGTAATAAGGCATTGATTAAACTGTCCTACGTGTTTTTTAAAAATTTTTCTTATTCTAAGATCCCCTACTATATGGCTGCTTAGTAACGGGCCTTGAGGTCCATGACCAGAAAGCTACAAGCTTAGGTTACCCCGCTAAGGATTTGCACCAAAATCTCAGAAATGGAGTAACATCCGATGTTGCTTGCTTTGGTGCTGCTTAGCTGACGTTTGGTCAAAGCAATGTGTGCCCGCAGTTGCTGTAATAAAGCAGTTCATGCTAAGTACCATGCTGAAGGATACCAGAACAGCGCACTTCACGAGACGTGAAGCAGCAACCTTCTGGTCTCCCAGCTGTTGCGAGCTGCATCCCCTGTCGGCCCTGGTGGAAGAGCCTGCCGGCGAATGAGGTTCCTGCCCGCTAGGGCACTAAATGGAGCTTTCAGCCGGCAGCCCTTCTCATCATTTCCCCTAATGCTGTCCCTTAAAGCATTCCTAGAATTCACACTAATAAGCAAAAGCAGGTAAAAAATGTGTGCCTGTCAAGTATTTCCACCTGCTTTTTATGAACCATAAACGGCTTGCAGCAATTTGCCAAAGTGACGGGTTAGGTAAGTGTCGTCGCTGTGACTGATGGTACAAAGCAGTCCATGACGGACCGTTCAGGCATTTGCTGGTGTCATGAATTCTTCCGACAAAGAAAGAACAGACAAAATGCGTCCTGCTGCTTATTCACGTGCCTCGGTGTTTCAAATAGGAATGCTGTATATGAAAGTAGCGCGTAAACAACAGCCACGAACTTGAATTTGTTACATGAATTTTTTTTTTTTGGCAGAAAAGTTGATTTAATTAACGTTGCAAAAAACTTATGTTGCATCATACTTTTATGAAAACTGGATACATACATAAAAGGCTTTTCAAAAATTGTAGCGTAATACTTTTCCTTCGTCACAAAATACAAATATCCTCCATGCTGCTGTAGCTGCTGAACATATTGTTATGGGCATGTATTGGCGTGTTCTAAAATTCCTTTAGATACATCCAAAGTCCTGGCAAAGTCCAAACAAGGTCTTCAAATGCTTGTCCAAGAACGTCTTGATTTTTGGTCCGTGGGTTCCACTGCATACCGCTCTGTTCCACACAGTGGAAGGTAACTAAGATGTATACTGCACTGGATGGATTAAGAAGGTCTTGGGCGCTTGACTCTTGCATCTGTCTACAGCATCAGTAGTGTGCAATCCTGTGGCTTGGCCTGTCTCCTAGTGGCTATGGAAAAAAGGCCTCTGCTGCCCACCGTAGGCATGGTATTCTGTTTGCAGAGCTCCACTGTGGTCCATTCCATCATCTGTAGTTGCCAAAACACAAAAGTGAATTTTTCATCTGATGGAGAAGAAAATGTTCGCGAGAGCAAGATGAACTAAAAGGTACATGCAGACACACTTACCATAAAAGCTGGTCCAGCTCTTGGTGTTGTCATTGGATTGATTCCAGTGCTCTGCGTTTTTCAGGTGTTCCACTATCTAGAGAAACATAGAAGTCACTTAAAACTTAGACGCGCGAGAAATTGCAAATGTTGAAGTTGCTTTCCGGCCTCACCTTCAGGACAGCCTGAGTGTGCTCATTACTGGCTGCAGGACTGTGCATGTTTCCTGTGAAACATCAAAATACGGTCTAAGAACTTTAAAAGTTGCTTAGCAGGATGGTAGCCAGCACAGTAGTTAGACACAGCTGGGGGTGACATATGATGCATTTGATCCTACCAATTGGGTCGGAGTGGAGGGGCAGCGGCGTGAAGAAGTAATCCTGGCTGCCCTCCATTGTGATCGCACTTGAGTGACTGTCCCTGTGGCACCGGAACCCAGGGCTGCATGCAGCCTCCCCTTCCCGGTATCGAGAGAAAGCGTCTGAGAGGAAGGACGCTTTGTAAATTGTGGTAAACGGTTGCATCAAAATGCTGAAGCATCATTTTTTTTGTCATGACTTCACCAAAAGCAAAAAAGAGATCTTCAAACTTCACAAATATGGTTTATTTACCATTTACTCTCTTTTCCTTCAGCATCAGAGTACAGAAACAACAACAATAATAATAATAATAATAATAATATACACTGTATTTCAAAGTGTAATAGAAGGGCAGTTCCTTGTAAACATTTTACAGCAGCTTTACTAACCTGGAAAGTGCTCCAGCGGGGCTGCCTGAACCGTGTCCGAGTACGAGAAAAGGCTGCTTCCGGAAAATTTCATGTCGAGGTCTGACTCCCTCAATCCTAGTGAACAAATCAGATGAGTGGAAAAGCGTGAAAAGGAAATATCTGAAATAACTGCATTGATCAAAATGTTTCCCATCGTGGGTTTTTGGGACAGAAATCAGATGTTCCCCCCCCCCCCAAAGCCGCAGCAGCTAAATATCCTGCATCCCAATTCTTCATAATCGTATCTTTTATCAAGGGGAAGGGGGGCTTCTATAGCCTGACAGACACCGTAAACACAGGCTTGCGCTCATATTACAAACACGAGTGATGCAGGTGGCCAAATCGGCGTTGCCTTTGATACGAAGTGCAGCACTGAAGCGGTGCTCAAAGCAGTTCGTGATGGAAACTGCATTTTCCTTCTTTTAAACCGCAAACTGCGAGCCACTCGAGATTGTTGTTTGCTTGCAGCACCAATGTAAATACTGAGCAATACAAGCTACTGGATTTCAAGTCTTCAGGATATTTCTTTTGCTAAGCACTGATTTAATGGCTCTATTTGCATGACTGAGCCGTTCAACCATTTATACAAACTATTAGTAATCCAAAGCATATCTAGAATATTTGCCTCTTCTTCGCTTGGGGGTTTTGATGGACGGCAGCAGCATGTACACCCTGAATGCGTTGTTTCCTTTCTTGGTGCTCCGGTCATGCAGCTCTTTCACATCCGGAAGTGAATTCAAGGCACATCGGAAGTTGGCTTTCCATGTCTTGGGGTCAGGTTTGTCAATGCCAGGTTTGTACCTGCCTGTGATCGGTGCGAAAAAGAAAAAGAGTTACGACACAACACCCAAAAAGCGGTAGATGTGCCAGCAGACCATGCGTTGCATGATGACCTTGGTAACCCGCCAGGCTAACAGCTCCCACAGCTGTGATGTGTTCACACCTACAAACGGGCCTAAATTTTTTATTTTCAAGTGAATTATTAAACGTTGCGTATAAAACACTGCGCTGGCTTGTCTGACATGTTTCGGGAGCATGTGGCAGAAAATAAAACCAAGCAGACACAGCATCTCCAAGAGAGGGAAAAGATTCCAGGTCTCGATTATGACCAGAATCAAAGGATTTTTATCTGGCGTTCCTAAGAATCTCTGCTTAGATGAACGGATGCGATGCAGAACGCGGAGGAATGTATGCGTTTTCTGCCACAGCGGGGTGACTCACGTGAAAAAGAATCCTCATCCAGCGGACGAGCGATTAAAACGCATCAAAGAAGCCGCGTTGTTTTGCCCATGCATTTGTGTTAAGCTTTGACTTTGAAGGGATGCGTGGAAGGCCGAACAAATCCGTAGTGGACAAACGTACTTGCACAGTACAAAATTTAATACATTATCAAGCAAATATTTTCACCTGGACTATCAACGGTGTAAAGCGTGGTAAATCCCTTTCAAATGAAGATATGAATTGACTTTGGGATACTGTAATCCTTTACACTTTGACGCAACGTCGGAGAAACTCCGTGTGAAACGTTCGCGTCTGGCATTTTTCTCGCCTGTCCGGCAGACCCCGCTGAGCTGTTTATGGTAAACTGAAGAACTCGTTCATCTTTCAGATGCATAGGGAGATGATTTAAGGATGAGGTCAGTAAGTTTATCTCAAACATTTAAAATTGTACTATAAATAATTCCAGAAGTTGAAAATAATTTGGAAAGGGAGAGAGGACAAGAATGTGTAACAAGTCTTGAATTTGATACAGTTGCAGCTTCACCATTAAGTCATGGAAGAGTGATGGATCACCTTGGGCAGCGATGGGCTACCTGATACGTGTGTGTTCAGCAGTATCTGTGAGTGTCACGCTGTGATTCAAGCACTTTAACCAGCGCTGTCCGGACTTGTCTCCCTACCTGTGTGCATAGCCCAGTTTCGGAACAGAGTGGCGTCCTTGTCTATATTCCATCCGTGACGGGCCGCGTGTTTCCATGGGATCTGGAAGACACCCGCTGTCTGTAGCGTGGAGAAGAAGCACAAGTGGTGAGCTGACCCCTTGGGTCACACACTCTGTCAGCGAGGCCAGAGCGAGTCCACAAACCGTCCAAGCGCAGGGGACACGGGCCCAGCTGCGGCCCGACTGCATGTTTACTTTGGATACGTTCACGTGACCAGGCGTTTACTTTAACTCGGGCTCATGTGTGAAAGAAGCAAAGTTTTGAGTTCAGAGGAGCAACACTTGCTCAACGGGTATTTTTATGTGATACCTGTGGGACACAGAACTTTGGTCATTTTCAAAATCATTAATATCTGACATCATAATTGTCCTCCATGTATCTGTAGCCTCTGTTTCAAGGAATGTGGTGATACTGAACAGTCCAGGCTATGGGTTCTCTATGTGTTCTAAAATGTTGTAAAACCTTTAGCAAGGATTACAAAAATATTTACTTTATATTTCCAGAATCTACCGCAACATAATTTGTCATTTTATTGCACATTTTGCAAACTGCAATGCTTTTTAAACAGTTTTATTTTGTATAACCCACAAACGGTTTCATACCGAAGAGCACGAGCTGGAACGCATCTCTTATGTGCTTAAAATAATTTACATGAAAAATGTTTTTATCAAGCAATTTGCGTCGCAAGTAAATTCTATTTTCTGAAACATAATTTATTTCATTACACATTTTATAAACTACAGTGGACTTTAGTTTTTTTTTACATCCCTGACAAATGACTCCCAGCAAAAAAATACGAACATCGTGCCAATAACATTAAATTTATCTGTTTGTGTGTAATGTCTTTGAAATAACTTGTCAAAAAGTAAGTTTCGTCAGGGATTTTGCATTTCAAATAAATTCTGCAATTTTCAGTTTTTAGAGGTTTAGGCATGAACACGCCACATATTTTTTCAGAAATTTAAAAGTAGGAATGAGGCATGAATTTCTAATTCAACATCTGGGCGTAGACTAAACAGTGACTAATTTCAATTTCTATCTTACAACATATATTTAAAAATAGAAACAACTTTTATCATGAACTTAAGCAATAATACAAAACAGACGTTACTACCTCGAAGGTGTAAAAATAAGAATTCATTCACTGGACATAGAAAATTAATTCAAAATATTTTCGGCCAGGTCCACCAATTTTTCACAATTTTTTGTCAGTTACGGACATTTTGGTTTCAGCACATTGATTTCAATTTTTACTTAATTTTTTGCGAGTTGCGACACGCAAGTTTGTTCAAATCTGTCACTTTAATGTAAACCGGCCATATATAGCGTTCCATTTTTTGCTAAAAAAAGTGACATTTGGCATTGAAATTTGCCCTTACCTCATCGAGCCATGTCACGCCGGGGTACCTCCCCGAGCGGATCTGCTCTTCCAGCCAAGGTCTCAGTCTCATTCGGCCCTGATGCATCTGGCCCAGCGTGGAGACTCGAGCCCTGGCAGTTGAAGAGCGTCACGTAGCCACTAGTGATGATGATTCCCGCGCTTGTCGCAGGCGAAGACAAGCGCATCAGCTGGCAAAATGGCACTTAAATCGCTGCCAAAACCACCACCGCTCATCGGTTCAGGGAATCCACCGGCAGAGACAGTGGGCCCAGTTCCTGCTGCCTGACCCCAGCTGCGAGGGATCCGGTGACTCACTGAGCTCAGCTGTTGGATGGTGGTCCTGGAAGATGAATGCCTGGTTGATGAGCAGAACTTCAGAAAGTCCCCCCGTCTCATCCAGCCGCTAACCCGGTTGAGCCCTGTTGTGGAACCATCAGCTCTTAGGGAATTTGTAAAGGAGCAACATGATATGGAGAATGAAGGCACACAAACCCCCTGAACTGGCAGCGCTGGCTTACACTGGACATCTAAACCAAAACTTCTGCTGAAGACACCATCTGCTCTAAATCAGCCCAGGATTGTGCTGTACCCTTACTTACCTCACAATAGGAAGTAGTCTTCGCATCGGTTAGTGAGTTTCCACCATACCTGTTTCCTGATAACTGAAGTAGAATTTCCAGATAAGTGAATATATCTTGTAGCAGTCTGTCATCAGGCCCCTCCCACTGAACCCTTACAAGAATATAACACCCACGCGTTCCTGTGACAGCTTCTGGCAGCCAACGCTTTGGCACAGCTCAGTTTGAGGAAAGAGGAAGAAAAACTGACAAGGGTTCATCTGAGGAAGCGTGAATCTCGTCTTGCAGAGTGTTTCTCCAAGCCGGCCTGAGATCCAGGTGGAACCTTATGTCAGATGTTCGGTTCCCCACCTACGGGGGATGCGGATTAAACAAGCGCGTCTTGCCACCGTTTGACTTAAGCAAAGTTTTTACCTTAGGGCTTGAGTGCTAGGGTGTACGTTGTAGTGTTTTTGTACAGCATTCTCCCTTTCCAAGGAATCCCCTGGAAACTTTCCAAGAGACAAACATTCATGCGGTGGCATTGGTGTTTTCTCGTGTGTGTGTGTGTGTGTGTGTGTGTGTTAGCAGTGACAGCACAGGGAAACACCTGACAAATTGAAGAAATTAAACAGCTACAGCGCTCGATGCCGAGGTCAAGTCCCAGTTGAGAGGAGGTGTTCAACCCCCCGTAATGCATCCTAAATAAATTAAATGTCCTTTTTATTTACGATTTACGTGACTAAAGCTGGAAGTCCACTTGGATAGAAGTGGTAGCTAAATGAGAGTAATTTTAAAACGCAAACACGGTAATGTAACGGTAAAAAAAATGCCAGCTGGTACTATTTGTGGTGCAGTGGTTAGAGATTCAGGCCTGCACTTGACAAACTTGGGTAAATACCCCAAACTGTTCCTGTAAAATAACCCAGGTGTAATAAATGGGTAAATCACTGAGAACCATTTTAGAGAAGCATCATAGAAGTTAATGGGATGGACTTATAAGCAGAATGTTGCTAGGTACAGACATGCATCATACCTGTGCGGCGCCCTTATTTAAGGTAATTACCTTGAGTTACTGCGGTGAACAAGGTCCAGCTGTATGCATAAAATGCTAAGCATGCAGCCAACAATAGACTGTGAAACATTACCAGTTTCACCATTAAATCCATTATTATTTGTTATTACATGGATACAATATACTCATGGTACCATATAAAAAGGTCAACCATTTAAATGTAAATTTATTATTTAAAAAAGTTTCTTAAACTTGGTGGTCAAACTGCTGGTTTTCGGGTCAATCCGTTACCTTGACTTTAAAAAGTCCAGGTTGTAGTTAACTATCTGGCTCCTCACCTTACAAAGAGAAACAGACTAGAAGTTTATTTTTAAATCCATTTGTTCATAAATCCGCACTTATGTTTAGCCCAAAGTCACGATGAATGAAAGCTAAATAATGTGCATGTCCAATACTCCTACTTTGGTGTCTTCCTTTTCTGATTCTTGTTCATTTCAGCCTAAAAAGGTATAGTGTTCCTTCACCCTTTGGATGTGGGAAGTGGACTTAGGTGGTCCCACACCACTCTTTTCTCAAGAGTGTTTTACTGCCAACTGTTGGCTCGCTGTGTAAACACAACCTGCATTCATCGTGCACCTAACCATGCTGGATCACAAGGGCTCAAGTACTTTAACTCTGATAATTATGTGAAATAAAAAATGTGTGTCAGTCAAGCAAGGAAGTGTTTCCTTCTGCTACGCCTGAAGCTACAGGTCTGCTGTCCCTCCTGCTGCCCGGTACCACGATGATAGGCCATTCCTGCTGAGCAGTCAGTAGGTCGATCACATGGTCCTGAAGCGAGTGGGTGGCACTGATGCTCTCGCCAATCCTTCGCTGGATCCCTATGAGCTCCTCGGCCATGTCGGTCACACCCTCCCTCTTTTCAGCGATGTGCGCCACATTGCAGTTAGTCTCGCACAGTTCCCAATAGAGGAGCCGATTCTGTCGGGTCAGCGAGCGGAAGCCATCCCTCACAGTTGCTGCGTGCTCCCTGTGGACCCTCGGGAGCTGCTGCTCAAAGGGGCTCAGCGTAGCCCCTCTCTTGGGCCATGACACATTTGGAGACCGTAGGGGATCTCTGAGTCCCGGACAGGAGTTCACTACGGGAGCCATCCCAGGGGGTCCCTTTTGCACCACAGCCTTCCCCCTGCTGCCAAACAGACACCTGTAGTGAGCCCTGTTTTTGATGGTGCCCTCTGGGTGTGATGTGGCCACCGTGGGTGGCAGATCGGAGCCTGGTACAGGAAGCATGGACAGAACTGATGACTCTTCGATGTGAAGTGCTGACTGCTGTTCTGCAATCTGTTGACAGGTTCCTGATGACGCTGTGCCCGTGTCGGGGAAAAGCAGAAAAAACACTTAAAATGTTAACTACGGCTTATAACAATTAAGAATAAAAAGTGCGCTGACATGAAAAAATGAAGAATTAAAATGAAGCTGTAATAAAAAAAAAATGCCTATATGGACATTTTGTAAATTGTCCTAAAGGGACAGTGCTAGTGTTTGCCATGCATGTGTTTTACCTTAAGGCCATGCTTCTGGTCTTCAACTTTGACGATAGTCTGGATGTTCAGCGAGTCAAACGCCTTCCTTTCAGCACCGGAGAGGCCATGTGAGGGGGCAGAGGAGTCGTGGGCTGCTTGTCTCCGTGCCTCCAGCGCCTTTGTCTTTGTACGGCGCTGCAAGTCCGACCAGCACCTCTTGACTTCCTCTATGGAGCGCTGGTTGCCGGAGGGCACGCAAACCTGCTCGGTGATCTCGAACCAGATCTTGTGCTTCTCGCGTGCTGTGAGACAGATACCCTGTAAGCCAAACAGCCTGTCTTCTTGTCTTGTGACTCCTTCTATAAGGATGTCCAGCTCGGCATCGGTGAGTTTGTGCTTGTGTAACCTCTCGCACAGTGGGGCCATGCCGGTTCACTGGTGGTAGACGTCCCCGGAATAAAAACAAATTCCAGAACAACGCGTTTGCATTACTTCAGCTGTTAAGAAAAGAACAGCTGTCACTGTCTTATAAAAACTCAGTTTTTAAACCTGAATTTCTTTCTGTCTAAATAACAAAAACGAGTAATAAAATAAAAAATAAAACTGCAGTTAATACTTTGCTGTTCAGAAACTGACAAATTGGGAAAAGACAGGGAATAATTTTATTAATCCCTGTAAGGGAATTCATTCCAGTAGCATATTAACCACAAGAAATACAACAAAGTGCATTTTAAATAACTGTTAAATAACAAAGAGCACAATACAGTTACAAGTACAGTAAAACTAGAGAAACAAGCATAATCCAACAGAATATAGCAGAGGTGCTCAAATAATATTTACCGTTTTTAATACTTTGGGTGAATTCAACCCCCGACCTTCATGGCTGAGCAAAATTAGACTTCAGCAGCAGAGATGGAGTCTGACGGCAAGAATAACTGACATACAAGCAAAATTGTCAAAAAAACTATTCATCCAGCTACCAACCAATCACCAACCATCCAAAATACATATATAATTAAGTTTTCAAAATATTGCTGTTCTGTTACACTTTTTTATGTATTATTATTATTATTATTATTATTATTATTATTATTATTACACTCAACACTTTCTGGAGAATACTATCCGCAGCAGACTTTTGCGCTGAAATATTGTATATATGTGGCTTGCCATGCAATGTCCACGCATGAGGTATTTTAGTAAATCCTTACTTTGCCAACAGTTTATACGCTGCTGTCATCGAGATTTCTAGAAATGAGGAGCAACGAGGAGCGCAGGAATGGCGGATTGCGGCGATGCCCGCTGTTCGGTGGCGGCGGCTGCGGTGAGCGAATGCGCACGGCCAGCGCTCCCCTCCGCGCTTTGTTTACCCGCTCGGTTTAGCGGTCAGCATTCGGGTTTGGCGTTGCTATAGTAACCTGGGGAAAATGGCAAAATGCGCAAGAAGGTGTTGCGCTGCGAACAGAGCCGCGAATCCGCTTGTTTTCCAGCTTCCCTTAAAATGGTCCCACACAGATACGGTTCTGCTGACCATTTTTGTCCATTTGGACCAGTTTAGTCGGTTTAATAGACGTCAGTATAAGACAAGGGTTCCCTCGTATTACGGACGCTCATGTTACAAAAATGCGCATCTTGGATATTTGCTGAAAAATGGGTGAAGTTTGTATGGCTCAGGAATATATTTCTGTTTCCCGATGTATGCTCCTAATCCATGCCTGAAACTGGGCTTAACCCAGGGAAACAAGGAGGGAGCCTATTTCCTGTTATTTTAAACAGAAAAAAAATGATATTTTCTCTTAACCCTGCCACCCAATTTCCCCAACCAATCTCCTCAAATGTCACTAAAATGCCGAACGACGTCTATATAACTAACAAACCCTCAGCACTCTCACTCTGTTTTTCTGGTACAGCAACAGACGTTCAGCAATGGCATTTGGACACAAAGCAACAGCAGATCCCCCTCACTTGCGCTCAGCAGGTTATTCGGGACATCTTTATGGTGGGTTTTCTCAGTGCAGGTGGGCCGATATGTGAATGAGCACACTTCATAGCAGGGGCAACCCAAACAGTGTTGAAATAACACTACACTGAAGATAGGGAGTTTTTGTGCAAAGTTCACCTGGAAAACGTTGCAATACGAATCGATTTCCCCTGAAAAAGACAACGGCGACCTTAAACCGATTTTTTATATGAAAAACAAGTGACGTTGTATGGAAGGACGTACAGCGTGGGAGTATAGACTGACTTTATTATTAAACAGACTTTTTTTTTTTACTAAAATTCATTTAGGTTCATAGTTTCGGAAACAAAGTTCCTTTGTTAAGGTTGTATTTGTGTATAACTTGTATATTGTAGAATACTGGTTTTTTTAAAAATATTTATATTACATGTCTGTTCAGGGCTGTGTCACTGCAGTGAGAAGAGTGCTGCATAAAAATAAAATTGAATTGAATTTTTGATAGTGCGGTTACACTTGCTTTTGAAACCGCATCACAAGAATAATGCACAGCCATAGAAATTCCGTTTAACTGGTAAAGCAAACATTTTCAATACAATAATTTTTTCATTCTATCCACAGCGCTTGAGGAAAACATCTCGCACTTGGAGACTGGGGGTGAGGCGCGCCGCGCCTTCCGGCTGACTTTGCGTTTGTTACGCACTTTGCGCAGAGCGACAGACGCTTTGCGTTTGTTACGGATTTTGCGCAGAGCGGGAGGCGCGTTTGCGCATGCTCTAGCAAAATGGCGACACCCGGGAGTGCGGAGTGGAGGTCTGTGTGCGAGAAATTTCGTCGAGCGCAGTATCTCACCGATGTCGAATCCAAGAAAGACCCGGACAACAATCCCTTTCGCTCAAAATACAACGCTCGGGAGCTTCTGAAGGAAATATATGGCATACTGAAGAGCTTTGACAGCGAGGCGAATGACAGCGAGGATAACGAGGCTGAGCAGCTAGGTGGCGATGGGGATGAGGAGCCGGGCTGTAGGAGCGCTCACCCGGGAGACTCCCCTGCAGGCCTCCGAGCCGCCAGACTTGGCGTGACTGAGTATTTTCTGGGGGTAAACCATGTGGAAACGGAGGAACTGTCCGCTGGAGAAGAGCACTTGATGAACTGCATGAAGCAGCTCGACAAGTGTCTCGTATCTCGGGAGAACGTCTCGGTCTTCATACAGGCGAGGGTAAGGTTGACGTTTTCATTTTCACTCACGACTTCGATTCATTTTAATACAGCGGACGTTACATATTTACACGTGGTTTTAATCGATTTACTACGGTGTAAGGTGTCTCGCTGAAAGGACAAATGTTCTGTAGGCCTAGTTAAATCACTGTGGTTTAAAAAAAAAATAAAAAAATCAAACTGTCCGTGCTACTCTTGAAATCATTTTATTTCATTTTATTAAAGTCTATTTTCTTTCATCTTTACAGAATCAACTGGGGATACTGTGGGCTGGCAGAGATGAAATCGAGAAGGCGCAGGGCTTTCTGGAGTCTGCAGAGTCTATTTACATTCGCTACATGAAAGAGGTGGGTCTGCGATGACGTCACCGCGCTGCGTGTGCGTGACGTCATATGCCCGTGCACCGCGCTTCCATTCTAATGACGTCGATTTCACTGCTGAAGTCAAACGGTTACGAGGACTTAACCGTCTTCATTGAACATAGACTGGATGTTCAGTGAGTCAAACGCCTTCCTTTCAGCACCGGAGAGGCCATGTGAGGGGGCAGAGGAGTCGTGGGCTGCTTGTCTCCGTGCCTCCAGCGCCTTTGTCTTTGTGAGAATAAGTGACCCTGTAGTTTGTCCCATTTATGTGGGGGGGGAAAAAGCTGTTTTAGTGAAGCTTATAAGTGATCCAGCCAGCCAGCCTCCTCTTCTCCAGTTACAAGTAATGTTAGTGGTCTGGAGTCTATCCTACAAGCATGAGTAAGTGTATACTCTGCACAGGACTTAAGTACATCACAGCAATCTCGGTCACACACGCACACAGACTCATACAAATACGTTAGAGCAGTTTAGAGGCACAATTTTATCTGAAACATGTCTTTGGGATGTGGACGGAAGCCAGAGCACCCAGAAGAAACGCAAATGAACGTGAAAGCTTCACACAGCCTAAGCCAGGTTTGGACCCACAAGGGGCAGCTTCATTTAAATGAGAATTGTGTTTAATTATGGCAGAATTTTAAACAGCTTATTAGAGCAGTATTCCTCTCAGGAATAACTCTTCCGTATGTGAAAATAACTTCTTTTGCTGTGTGATATATGCTCAGGTCATCACCCAGTGATGTACAGACTGAAACTCCTCACAGAAGCAGATTTTAATAAGAAAAACGATGCCTGTGGGCTTTTTAAAAAGTATTTTGTAAAGCAAAAGCCGTAATTTACAACTTGGGGCAGCAGGTGGTGTAGTGTTTAGAGTATCTATGTTTCGCTAGCAGGACCCAGGATTTAAGTTCCACCTCCTGCTGTGGTACCCTTGACTAATTTTTTACCATGGTTTGTGCCCAGTAAAAATACCCAGCTGTATAAATAGGTAAATTATTTTTAATGATTTAACATTTCAGATAAATAAATTAATACATAACTAGCTAACTAATATTACAGGTGGGTCCATTTTAACTGTCCCAGCTACTCTTGTTTGCATGCATAATATCAGGTTTACAAACTAGTGGTTTTGCTTCCTACATTGTACTATTTACAATAATAAAAGCATACTGTATTTTGTTTTCTGTATAGGGTTTTCATTTTCATTATCAGCATAACTGTCGTGCCTGTTTGCTGTTACGGTAAATGAGCATTGTTTGAATTTGGGATTCATCCAATTGCCCTCCAGTCTATGTTCAATGAAACATTATAAAATGAAACATTATAAAATTCTCATTGTATCGGGCAGGACGGGCAGCCACCCACAGACCTAACTGAGTTTTTTGCGGGAGAAGAAGATGAACTGACCCAGCAAGAGAGAACCAAAAGGTAGTTTCTGTGGTTTCTTTAGCTTTGTTTATTATTTAAAAGGGTGTTACAGACAGATGTGTTTACATTAATTTGTGCAACCCTTGTGCTGGAATGATATTTCATCCAGTTGGCAGATGCTTCTGGAAAAATGCATATACGGTAATTCAGAATGAATTTGGTGTTTTACTTTGTTATTTTTATTTTATAAAGTCTGCTGCCAGACTCTCGCTTCCTGATTCGTTTAGTTTGAGCTATATGAGCTGATATAACCTGTCATGTGTACTTTCGCTCTCCACCCCTAAGGTTTGCTCAGTATCCTGACAATCCTGTGGTTGTTTTGAGGGTCTGAGTTAAACTGGTGGCCGTTTCTTGTTTCACCAGCTGTGAAATACACAAATTGCAGGAATTGCGTAAACGGCACTTAAATAAATGAATCTCTCTGCAAAAGTAAATTGTTTAAAAGGTTGTAGTTATGGCTGTGTCAATAATCAAACAAGCAGGTTGACATGCAACACTTGAGTTTTATTTGCAGTTTGCACGATCTGTGTCTGCTGAGTGTTGTTTTATAAATAGTGTATGTTATTTATCTCTATATCTATTTATTTAATCTATTTATCTATAAATAATTTAATGGGTTTTTAACATTAACCAAGCTGTTTGAGTACATAAACAGAAATAACATTTCAAAACACAAAGCCAAATATTTGTTTTTTTGACTTTGATGGCTAAACTTGGCCGACAACATGACAGATTCCAGAACACATTTGCAAGTTTTTGTTTAAAAAAGTGTAAACATGTATCAACAATCAGTTTCCTTGCTTTTGTGCTGTTTTCAAAGAACAAGATTGTTTTTCTGACCTCCGGATTGTACAGCAGTCCATTCATCCGCCTGAGCCCACACTGTTCAGTTTGTCCTGTTTTGGAGGACCTATATTTTTAAGTCTGTCTCCCAGGCTGTATATGTGACAGTGCGGAGACTCTGTCCATCTTACACAGCACATTCCATGCTTTTTAATGAGAGTATGTTTGTGAGCAGTGATATGACAGCCTCCTTGAAACTGCACACATATATGAAATAAACTTTCCCTGTTGGATCTCTGGAGCTTTAGCAGAATTGCTGTTTGTGCTGGGGTTGTTTTGATGGAACTCTGTCTGCATCCCACCAGGTTCGAGATGGCATACACTCATACCCTGTATTATTTGGCGCAAGTTTATAAGAACGTGGAGCAATATGAGAAGGCAGGGCGCTACTGCCACATCACCCTACAGAGGCAGTTGGAGTTCAACCAGTTTGTACCCTTGGACTGGGCCATCAATGCTGCAACTCTGTCTCAGTACTACATCACCAAGGTAACTCTTAGTCTTACATTGGTAGCAGTAACATATGGTTGATCCAGGTTGAATAATTGTTTATATCACTGTATTGTTCATCTAGCGTTTATTATCTTTATTGTATTCTACTTAAACTTTTCGACTTTATACTTAATGTCTGTAATGTGGGTCTTTATGTGTTAAATGTAACCGAGTGAGCCCCACAGAGCCAAATTCCTTGTACGTGCAAACATATTTGGCCAGTAAAGTGTTATTTTGCGCCTTTGTCTTGTTATAAAATGTTGATGTACATTTCCTCTGGTGATATCAGCCAAGGATACAGCAATATGGCCCCTCCCTAGATTTCAGCCTGAAACTATTTGTTCACAAGTCCAGTTGTATAAACAAGTTAGAAAGAGTTCTCACTGTGTTTTAGTGTTTATTTTGAGTGGAGCGGGGTTAGCTGTGCTCCAAAGCTCCCTGCTCAGGGTTTTTTCAGAGTAGCAATGTACCCATATTTTGTGCACTTCTCCACTGAGTACCTACTGTGTCTGTCTGACTTTCACACAGGGTCGCTATATGGAGGCACGACACTGCTTGGCTGCAGCCAGCGTCATCGCAGGCCTAGCGGGAGAGGTGCCGTCTGAGGCGGCTGCACAGGAAAGTAGGTTGTTAGCATGGGAGTTACTTGGGTTCCCTCTCGTGGCAGCCATCGTGATTGCATTGCTTAGGTTCATGAAGAGGCCATATCTGCTAACGCAGTACAAAATCACCACAAGCTCAGCGCAGAGAAGTTTCCATTCTAATTTCTGAGTGATCAGATGGAAGACCATTGCAGTGAAAATGACTACTTGGTCCCACTGGTCTAGTGGTCTGAGATTTTGTTTTTGAAATACCAGGATAAAAACTTTATCCTTCTAAAAAAAAAAAAAAAATGCACAAAGCTATGATGGCAACACAGTGCAATGCGGTAGGTGGCAGGAGAATAGAGAGTGTGCAAACAAATAACTAGCATCGCCAAGGTCTCATCTGCGCCAACTTACAACCAAAAAAGTGTCCTGACACAACAGTGTGAATGCTGGCTTGAAGTTCTCACAACTGCAGTGTGATTAATGTCATACACAGCACCTCCACTCCAGCAACCACAATGAGGTGCGAAAAGCCACATGTCATACAACATCGGCACATAGAAGATACATAGAAGTGTGCAGTCACTCAAGTTCTTCTGCACCAACTTGAGCAAATCATGCTGTTTATGGAGCTTGCTTTGTGCATGGGGGGCCACAGCCATGCTGGAGCAGGAAAGGAACTTCTTCCCCAAACTGTAGGCACAAAACTGGAAGCACACAGTTGTCTAGAATGAATTTGCAGACCGTATGGGTGCAGCTCCAGCTCAGCTCAGTCGTTAGATGGGGGTCCACAAACTGCATGCCTAGAGTAGCACTGCCTATAGTTTACGGCACCCTCACCGCATCCACTGAACTGCAGGTGACCCTTGTCCAGTCGCACAGTTTGAGACTCATTCACTTTTACTCCTTTTGCCCTGGCGTTTATGTTCAAGTCCACTAAAAGCTTCTTCAGGGTCAGCAGTTGACCGCCTGTACAGAGTAAAAACCCCGCCATTGTCACAGCCGCCACCAACAGTGTGACAGAGCATCCTGTGAACCAGCCCGTAAAGCAAAACAATAACAACCGCAATATTCCTCTGCATTCACTATAAGCAGAGGTCACAGAGCAGCAGCCATGTCACGCAGTACCAGAAGGAAAGAAAAAAAATCACACAATACCTTCTGCATTTTTTCCTGGTCACATTTGCATGTTCAGATAAATGTATCATATTAGTAAAATCTTAAATGACTACATTCAAGATGGTTCAAAGTGCCACTCACATTTTAAATCGGATCAAATTTGCACCCTCTCCAACCTGACTATACCTATGTTTTAAAAATTTTGCTTTTGTTGAAGGCGAGGCTGAGAATGAGAAGAGGGAGCAGCTTTGTCAGAAGAGGGCAGAAATTGCTAGATGCTGGATCAAGTATTGTCTTAATCTCCTGCAAGATGGCAAGAAACTTCTGGAGGTGATGCCATTAATGAGTTATTGTTTTAAAAAATAGCTCTTTTAACTTTTTTTTGCCACAATTTATGAAATGAGGAGTATATCAATGTATGAGTAATGGGATGTGAGTTGAAGGTTGAATTTGACTTGCGTGTGTCCCTACCTGCGCAGGACAACATCGGGGAGCTTGATGTTGACCGGCAGGAAGAGTTGAAGAGGGCTCGTAGGAGGGAGGAGGAGGAGAAGGAACAGGGGCGCAAGAGTGCTGTGCTGTTTGGCTCAAGCGAAACCTCTGACTCTATCTGCGCTCTGGAGGAGAAGGTGAGCTGCGCCATGCCACTGGACTTCCAGGAGGCCCGTGCCATCTTCCTGGTGGGGCAGAGCCGTGTGGCCGAGGCCAAGGAGTACTTCCAGATGGACGGCCACGTGACTGACCACATTGAGATCCTGCAAGACCACAGCGCCCTCTTCAGCATACTCGCCTTCTTTGAGGAGGACCTGGAGAGACGCTGCAAGATGCACAAGCGACGCGTGGACATGTTGGAGCCCATATGCAAGGACCTGAATGCCCAGTACTACCTGCTCATCTGCCGGCAGCTGCAGTTTGAGCTGGCTGAAACCTACTACGAGATGATGGACCTCAAGCTAGCCCTGGCCAACAAGCAGGACGAATTAGATGCCCACACTGTCAAGAAGTTCAACCATTTGTGCAACGCATCCATCAAGTACTACCAGAAGTTTCTGGACTCCATCAGGTCACCTGAGGGCAAGTTTCCGGAGAAGCTGGAGGACGATGTGCTTCGGCCGGCGCTGGTGGCGAAATTCCGTATCGCGCGCCTGCACAGCCGACTCATCTCGTCGAACGTCTCTGCCCAGCTCCAGAACCTGAGTCTCTCCCTGGATTGCTACAACTTTGTCGTGCACTACTGCAAAGAGAATCCAGAGGCCCGGAAGGCAGTGGAAACGGAGCTGGAGCTCAGTGAGGAGATGGTCAGCCTCTTGCCGCTGAAGATTGAACATCTCAGAACCAAGACGACTTCTTCCAACTGAGCTTTCTCTGCCATACCTTAGGAATACTTCTGAATCTCTTTGCCAAATCCTTCTGGTCAAACAGTTGTTTCACTTTAATAACTTCATATTTCTGTCGCTGTGTCATTAGTATTGCCTAAAGGATCCTGAAATACAGCCTTCAAAATATTACTTTTGTGCATGAGGTTCAGCGTGTTTGTCTATGTTTTATATGTATCCCATAATATATTAACTGTAGCTAACTGAATAATTATTGTATTATGCTGTATATATGAAAAATAAATGGATATCAAAGGAAGTTCAGCTGAAGTGTAATATTTGTTTTATTATTAATTTGTTGCTAGGTGTTGGGGGCATGGGCATGGAGCTGCCCTGCAGGACAAACTAATGCCTGCATTCACCATGTGTGGAAGGTTATGGGACTGAGGTGGAGCAGGAGGGAGGCACCAGACAGCAGGTATTTCCACTAAAAGGACTTTAACAGCACAAATTAAAAACCGCAAAACAGATACGGTCCACACATTAGGGCCACCCTTGGAAAAGCAGCCCTCAGACCAGCTGCCTCCTCTAGTTTGTTGCTGATGGGCTTCGATTATCCACAGCCGGTCATTGTTAAGCCCATTAAGGCCAGGCAGGGGTGGATGGAGGAGCTATCAATCAGTTTAAGCCCCGCCTCCACACAGGGCAGTACCGCCCACCAGCTCATGCATTTCGGCAGATGCTGGTTGTGCTCTTGTGTCTTTTTGGGACCGTGACCTTTGCTTGTGCCACTTCTTATGCAGATGTGCAAGTCTGTTAACATCACATTTACTAACTGGGGTTACCGGAATTTCCACTGAGGTCATTTGGAAAATTTTGTTTGAATGAATTGGTAATATACAGTAGTTTCAGGTTTGGTTCAAAAGTGTTTACGGCATCCCCCTTGTTGAAATCAGCTTTGCAAAGATGGATGTAAGCGTGGTGGTGGCCATAGTATGTGCAGCAGGTAAAGTAAGGGTCGTGGGAAAAAGGGATGAGAACCTTTGGATTAGACTGTGGAGCTATTTCTTCTCTCTACTGACCACTGTTCAGTTGAAGGACCTGGGATGAATCCATGCTCCCACTCAAATTTTGTGCTGTTTCAGCCTAAAATGGTTAATTTAGCATAAGAACGCTCCCTGGCTATTTCAGTAGGTACACCCAGCTGGTATTGGTTGGGCCTTCTTTTGTCTCCATGACTGTATTTCAATAATTTGGACCATGAACTTGGCAGCCAGGTACTGGACACATTCTCTTAGTTTCTTGGTTCATGCTGGGTTGACACCTTCATACAGTTTCTGCAGAATTTTCTATGGAACATCTTGTGCTGTGTTGTATGATGGTTATTAATTTTGGCTGCCAGGAGACACAGCTTTGGTCTTGAGAACTTGCACATTTATCAACATTTATCAGCAGCTCCTTGGTGTCTACTCATTCTACTCAGTACTGCAACCTAGGAACGCAATAAACCAGTATCCATACTCCACATCCGTTCTGTGCACTAACACATCCCAGTTATCCTCTGCACAGGCTACTGGTGTAAAGGCACTTTTAGATTTGTGGAACCATCTTGAGATGATGGGTGCGCTTTTCAGCTGGAAGTATCTGAGAAATTCCAAAGGGCCATGAAAGGATGCACCTGGTCTGCAGTAATCTTTTGCTCCTTGTGGTATTTAGCTCAGTTGGTGCTAGAAATAGAAAGAAAATACTGCCCACAACATTATACCACTGCCCACCAGCAGTCTGTACCAGTGACACCAGGCAAAACGGTTAATGGATTTGTTATTTTTATGCCATTTCTGGCCTCTTTCCCAGCATTTTGCAGCAGAAACTGGAATTAGATCAAGGAACGTTTTCCTGAATATGTTAAGATTTGGTGCTTGCGTGTCTACTGGAGTCTCTCATCTTCTCTTCTCACGAGATGAACCCAGCATGGCCTTTTGCTGCTATAGCTTTTCCAAGGTTCAATAAGGTTTGCATTTGTGGAAATGTCTTCCGCAAATATTGTGAAGTAAGTCACCTTGGACAAAGGTTTTGGATAAATAATGATAATTAATGTACTGGTTTTGTTCGGAGTTAAATAACTCCCCTTTTGTCAGTCAAAAAAAATTAGATAACCATTTAATAGCAACCATTACACATGTGCATTTTGTCATAAATAATGATAACAGTTGTAAGGCAGCCTGGCGCCCACTGATTCCAGGATGGCTTCGGACTGTCGTGACCTGGACCAGGATTAAGAGGGTAGCAATAACAAATGGACAGAGGGTTGCAAGGCATTTCCAGTGTTTTTGCAGAAAAGATGTTGTAAAGCTTCCTCAGCAAATTCTACAAACAAACTGACAACAGCTACACCCACATGTGCAGAAGAGCGCTTTCACATGGGATTCTCCAATGACACTTAGTAAACTGTCAGCAGCAAAAACGTATACGTTTTAGAAACCGGTGATGAAAACAGCCACACATTCCCTGCTGGTGTAACTAATGTCAGGTTTCCAGAATGATTCTGGCTGTTAATTTCTGCTCATAAAATATATCTGGCTTAAGCTGGCATTGATCTCCAAACATAGCTAGCTTTCAGTCACTACGGTGGAATCATCTCATCCTGTTCCGAGAAACATCTGCCTTTGGGGCCAGAAAGTTTTCAGCTTTGTAACACATCTGTTACTATGATGAAGCCATTTGGTGTAATTTTTTTCATGAAAGATTATTTCAAACCAGTGATTATAGGGAACCAAGTAAGGTCTTCTTTTTTGGCATGACGCCATACGTATTGGTTGGTATCAGAAAACCATTAAGTATTGAAGCTTAAATTCCCACAGTGGAAAAAAAAAATGCTGGGAGATATTAAAGTTCACAATAATTTTATATTTCTTTAAAAAAGGGACACAAATTCCAAACAAAGAACAGGAAAGCAGCTTGCGAGCCAGCTTGCAGCGCAGCTTAGTGCACCCTGGGTAATAAAATGTAGCTATGAGGGGCATTATGAACGATGACCAAGTACTACTGTACTAAGCTAGACAAGATTTGGTGATTCAGATGAAGGTACCATGTTCCTCGACCTGTATGTGAATGTAAATTTAAAGCTAGTTTAATTAATATTAACATGTTTACAGCTTCTTCTTTCTTCATCTTTCGGCCGCTCCCCTTAGGGGTCGCCACAGCGGATCAAAAGCTTCCACTTCCTCCTGTCCTCTGCATCTTTCTCCGTCACCCCCACCACTTGCATGTCCTCCTTCACCACATCCATAAATCTCCTCTTAGGCCTTCCTCTCTTCCTCTTGCCTGGCAGCTCCATCCCTAGCATCCTTCTCACGATATATCCAGAATCTCTCCTCTGCACATGTCCAAACCAACGCAATCTCGCCTCTCTGACTTTGTCTCCAAACCATCTAACCTGTGCTGACCCTCTAATATACTCATTTCTAATCCCGTCCATCCTCGTCACACCCAATGCAAATCTTAACATCTTTAACTCTGCCTCCTGTCTTTTGATCAGTGCCACCGTCTCCAACCCATAAAGCATAGCTGGTCTCACTACCATCTTATAGACCTTCCCTTTCACTCTTGCTGGTACCCTTCTGTCACAAATCACTCCTGACACTCTTCTCCACCCACTCCACCCTGCCTGCACTCTATTCTTCACCTCTCTTCCACACTCCCCATTACTCTGGACTGTTGATCCCAAGTATTTAAATTCACCCACCTTCGCCAACTCTATTCCCTGCATCCTCACCATTCCTCTGTCCTCCCTCTCATTTATGCACATGTATTCTGTCTTAGATTAACATGTTTACAGCATGATTCAAAAAGAAAATGTAACACTTTCAAGACTAAGAACTGTTTATTGTAAAATGCCCTCATATAGCCAGCTGTATAAAGGAGCACAAAACAAAGTTCCTCAGGTTCTCGGTGTGAAAAACTGGCGAATGAATAAATTAAATTAAATAAAAAGGTATAAATATAGAAAATATATAGGTATTGCTATAGATAAATACAAGATAAATATAAGATAAAAATATATAAATGATAGATAAATACAAATATATAAATGATCAGTCCTGAGATGTCAGAATTCAGCAGCCTGACAGACTGTGGTGTAAAGCTGTTTATGAGCCTGGTGGTTTTGGCCCTCAGGCTGCAATAGTGTCACCCAGATGACAATGGTGAAACTAGACAGTGGTGGGGTTGGGAGGGGGTCTGCAGTGTTGTGATCCATCACTTGTAGGCGGTCTGGATGGTGAGTAGTGAGGACCTGAAGATGAACTGTGCAGCGTTCACTACCTGCTGCAGAGCTCCTCGGTCACAGGCAGTGCACTTCTTGTACCAGACCGAGATGCAGGGAGTCATGATGCTCTCTATGGCACATCTGTAGAAGCTTGTAAGGATGGAAATTGGAAGTCCAGCTCTTTTCAGTCTCCTCAGGTAGTGGAGACACTGTTGTGCCTTTTTCACAAGCTGGGTTGTGTTGTTGGACCGGGAGAGGTCCTTGGGGATGTGCACTCCCAGAAACTTGCAGCTGTGTTGTGCCACCAGTCTACAGAGGAGTGTGAGCAGCTCAAGTCCTTCTGAAGTCAACAATCATCAATTGGTATAAAGCACTTGGGGGCAGCAGCCTGAGCCTGAGAGGTTTTAAAGATGTCAGTGAAGACCTCTGCTAGTTCACTAACACACTCCTTTGTCACATAGCTGGCAATACCGTCCGTATGTTGACTCTCACCAGAGTCGTTCCTTGCGTCAGCAAAAGTCACAGACCTGGTCACCAAGAGGAGGTTCTACTTTCATGGCCAAGGTGGTTTTGAGGGCCTTGAACTAAGTATAGAAGTCATTTGCCTCATTCAACAGTTTAAAACCCTTTTCGTCTCCATTCAGTGCCGGCATTTGGGAATTCCAATGCCCATCTTTTCAAACCCTTCTTTTACATTTTGGAGGCAGCCAGGTGTTTTTCCGTGATTTGTGATCCTGAGCGCTGAAAATAGGTACACTGCTCTGTTCTCAAAATGTAAATTCTGCTCAGCATCTGGCAAATTGTAGAGGAAAGCCAGATGCCTGCTTGAGCTTGTATTCTCCTTCTACATACCTGACACCATTTTTAGTTATTTTACCCTTTAAGCTCACAGGGTTTCCAGATGTAGGCTGCATTATGCCATGAACCTCGCACAACCCATCCCATTACCTGCTGGCCAGCCAGAGCGCTCAGTGAAAGAGCACCTTACTGGCCCTCAGCCTGTTCCAAGGAGTCAGTCTTCCTATGTGGAAGCCTTTTCATCTTCAGTTCATGGAGAAGAATTGTGGGGAAAAAGGTTACATTTAGTTTGTCAGTATTCCCATTGAATTTTCTAATTCCTGAGAGCAACACTGGTAAAGCAGAGAAACTGAAGTACTCCTTAAAAATGAAAGGTGGCGCTGTGTTCTTGTGAAAGTCTCAAAAGTCAAAAAGCTTGCATTCCGCATACAGCGCTGTGAAAAAGAATTTGCTCCCTTTCCTGTTTTCTCCATTTTTGCAGCTTTTCGAAATTAAACTGGATCTTTCCATCAGTTTTAGCAGTAAATAAATGGAGCCTGAGACAGAAAAGGTGACAACAGTGTTGTTTATATGAAATTTAATTTGTGTGGAAGATAATGAAATTAACAGTCATAGGTGTGGAAAAACTTACTGGACCTTCGCAGTCAATAACCGGATGTTTGCAGCTGCAGTGGCCAGGGTCTCACATTGCTGCAGATGAACTTTGGCTCACTGGCTGGCAAGACTGAAAGGTCCCTTAACTTGTACTCAACTTGGTGTATTTCTGGCCCAGACCCCCTACGTGCTAAGCGTACCATTTTATTACAGTAGAAAAAAGGACCTCACATTTCTCAAATCTTTTTATACACACTATGACACTAACTGTGTAAGTGTAGTGGGGAAAGGTAAAAAGTAGCAACAGTCAATAACCACCAATCTATTTTCTACCCTTAATACTTAGTAATGTTACTGCTGTCGAACAGGTGGGCCCCACAGAAATTGGCGCTTGCAGCTCATAGTCCAGTGAAAAGGTAACAGTAATAAACATATAAATTGCCAAACTTTAATATCCCTACTTTGCAGAGATCCTACAAATTTGCCCACGAATTACAGATACTGGCTCCTGTTACCACTCAGCATCGTGATGATGATTATGAGAATGGTATTTTTCCATCTTTGAAGCACATCTCCCCATCTACCCCTCTCTCTCCAGTCCAGCATGCAGCCCCACTGCCCTTCCTCTCACAAGTTCAAGCATTCACTATCCCCTTACACCATCACCCCTCCCTGTTGCTGTTCTGCTAGGGTGTGTATGTTGTGTTTTAGATGCTCACATATAAGAGCTACTGGCTCATGTGGTCAAGATAGATACGTGTAGATAGCATTTTGTGTTAATAGTGAATGGTTAGATAGCAAAATTCTTGCAATATGCAGACACTAATAACAAATTAAACATATCACCAAACTATAGTACCTTTCTTCGAACTGAATTTAGTACATAAGTGTGTGTTTTTTACTGCACAAAAACCTCACTTAGGGTGAAAATGACACGTGTGCCTGTCTGTGGCTTGAGAAACAAAGCTGTGCATAAAGAACAAACAGAAAAACAGAGACTGAACTTTATAGATACAGAGACAGTCCAGATACTGTGACAGCACATAATTTTTCACCCTATGTGTGCTCAGTGTAACATACTGGAATGAATATGATATGCAACAAAAATAATAAAAATAAAAATAAAAATGGTTTCTTCTGATAGATGAGAAGAATGCCAACTTGGGTTCCTTTTCTGTCCGGATTAATCTCAACCTGTTTAGTTTGTTTTTACAGTTCTTTGTCCATCTGCTGGAGTTGTTAGAAAACATATTCAGCTGTAAATAAAAAACCTGTACTATACGAACATTGTGCATATCAACGGAAATGCTCATGTTTTATGACCCTTTACTGCCTACATGCATTATTCACTTTACATTTTTAGTAGAAAAATACAAGGTTCTCAGTCAAGTTGTTGAGTACATTTGTTTGTAATGCCAATAGGAAATGTCAACCTGAAGATGCTGCACTATTTTAAACCATAATTTGTGGGTTTTTTCTATTCAAACCACAGCATCCCTTTACCTAACCCAAACCCCTCACAATAGGCTTCATCTGGTGTTCTCTTTTTCGAGTTCAAACTGTGGAGGAATAATTGAAATCATTTTGATAATAAATATTTCAGTACATCTGATGAGTTTTGCTACTGATATGATTGTGTTCTTAAATGGGCAGCATGTGGTTAGGATTGTTGGAATGCCCCCGTTTGTAATTTCTGCTACTTTATAGATCATGGCACTTCCCCTGAGTAACTCCAGTAAAAATAGTGGACTGTAAGCTTGCATAAATTATAATAGGTGGAGGTGTTGGGTTCCTGAAGGACAATATTAAAACAGGAACATTGGAGTAATTAATGAAGTAACTGCTGAAAACCCATGTGTAGTGCATTCATTTACATCTGGAATGTGACATAAACCGAACTCCAGAGAAATTTATCCATATTAAATGTTTATTTTGTATAAACGTATGCCTATTTTTGTAAAAAAAAGAAAAAAAGGCATAAGCTCAGAAGCACTGGACTTCAAGGTGCTGGTGGACTGTGACCTCTTAAGAGCTTTTGCCTTAAATCACTTCCTGCTTGCGCTGTGCTTTTTATGCATATGATGCATTAGCAGTAAGCAACATGTGGACCACACAAAAGTCCTTCTCTTTGAGCATAGGCTGATTTACTTATTTATACAACCAGGTAATTTTTACTGCATCAGCTCAGGGTAAACACCTTGATGAAGGCTACAACAGCAGGCGTGTGAATTCAAACGAGACCCTTGAAGTCCAAGGCAGCGGAACTTAGCCCAACACCAGCTGCTGCTCTGTGGTTGTCTAACCAAAGCTTTTCTGCTAAGATCATAGCCTGCAAACGATAAAACACACTTGAGCAGCACAATTTTCCAATCAATGGTTGGATGTTAACCGTGAGCAACTTTCTTTTTTGCCTTACTGAGCATCAGCAAGTCAACTACAAGTTGTGTCGCAAGGGAGGGGGGTTACATAAGCCAACTCTGAGGGAAACCTGCAGCCAGCTGGAGCAGACCGCCATCGGAGCCTCAATTACAGCTTTCCAAGCGCTCACATTTTTGTAGCCGAAACAGCGTCAGAAACATCCATTATGTCAAACCACCCCTATAATAGCGTTGGCTCAGTGCGCAGTTGGAGTGGCTCACTGGTGAACCTTTTGAATTAAGACAGCTGTGTTATATCACGATGGATTGTTTATTTATCTACTTTTTCCTATTTTAACCACACGGCCACTGAACCAGTGCAGGATTTTAACCTTTTTTCTTGTAAAAGGAAAGAGGTCAAACACATTGCGGGGTTAATGCCATTCAACATCAACAGTAAATCAGCAGCATTTTATATTTCTTTCATGTGCTATATTGGCAATGGATTTTTATGTTTTTTTATGATTAAAGAGAGGCAGAAGTGCAAATGTTTGGTTTAACAGAAATGTATTATTGGTTGTTTTTCTGTGCTAAGCAAATGAGGGAAATGCATACATTCAGCTTCCTGATTTCCCAGTGACTGAGTGTCAGCATAATGTGGGGGGGGATTTCTATGATTCATTCAGCACTCTCTTTCCGAAAGCCGTTTAGTCTTCTGTTTTTTTTAACAGTTCACCACTGATCCATTCATACGAGCAACAAATGTACACTGTACACTGGTTATTCATAATACAAATGTTTGAGTTACTAATGTTTTGTGAATATGAGACATTTTCTGTTTTCTACACTTATCTGACTTTGACTGTTACTACATAATAGAGCTACAGAAGGGACCACTTTCATTCAACTTGCTTCTACACTGTTTACAGCTACACTTCTTTTTTATGAGTTTTACTGAGCAATAACAGGATGATAATGTGAACTTTGCACATTTCTAGGAGGTCAGCTGGTCAACAGTTGGCATCAAAGAGGAGTTTGTGCCGATGACATTTTTATTTTCATTTAATTTCTATTAAATTTTAATGCCGTTCAAAGTTAACCAAAATAAGATGTATTTTATCTATACATTTCAGCTTTATGTAAACCTTTTACATAACCTAACCTGTAAATACTCTTTCAATTGTCTACATATAATAATGAAAAAGTTAAGGAGGCCAGAACCTGTGAAACACTGGACAAAGTTATAAGGATCAACTGTGAGAATTAAATAGCAGGCAGTAGAAATGCTTTTTTTAATCATTATTTTGAAATTAATTTCAATATCGTGAGAAATAATTAAATAAATCTTGCAGGGATCTTTAAATAATATAGCTTTATAATAAATAAATAAACCTTTATTATCCCACGAATGAGAAATTTAGGTGTTACAGAGCTCTTATCACAAGGGGAATATAGGAGAAGAACAAGTAGTTAGTAAGAAGGACAAGAACAATTAAGTTAGTAATCTATGTACACAAATAAAATAAAATAAAATAACCCTATATACATAAATAATTTATAAATAAATTAACCAATTTAGACTGCGTTGTGCAGTCTGACAGCTGCTGGTAAGAATGACCTGCGGTAGTGCTCCTTCCTGCACTGTGGATGTGAGTCTGCTGCTGAACGAGCTACTCAGTGCTCGTACAGACTCATGTAGGGGGTGGTAGGTGTTGTCCATGATTGATGTCAGCTTGGACAACATTCTCTCCTCCCCAGCCTGCTCGATGGACTTCAGAGAACAGCCCAGGACAGAGCTGGCCCTCTTGACCAGTCTGTTGAGTTTCCCCCTGTCCCTCTCCGCAATTCCGCCACACCAGCAGACCACAGCATGAAGGATAGCAGACGCTACCACAGTGTCATAGAATGTCCTTAAGAGAGTCCTCTTAACCTCAAAGGACCTCAGTCGCCTTAGCAGGTGAAGGCGACTTAGACCCTTTTTATAAAGTGCCTCCGTGTTTGTGGATCAGTCCAGTTTATTGTTGAGGTGAACACCCAGGTACTTGTACTCCTCCACCGTCTCAATGAACAAACCCTGGATGGTCACTGCTGTAATAGGGGGCGACTTCTTACTGAAGTCAATCACCAGCTTCTTCGTCTTGCTGGCATTGGTGCGAAGATGGTTCTGTTCGCACCAGCTGACAAAGTCATTGATGACCCCCCTGTATTCCAGTTCGTTCCCTTCTGACACCCGACCAACAATGGCAGTGTCGTCCGAGAACTTCTGGAGATGGCAAGTGTCCGTGTTATAACTGTAGTCCGCAGTGTATAGGGTGAAGAGGAAAGGGGCGAGTACTGTTCCTTGTGGGGCCCCCATGCTACTGACTACCACCTCAGACACACAGTCCCGGAGCCTCACATACTGGGGTCTACTGGTGAGGAAGTCAATAATCCACGTGGACAGTTGATGGTCCACTCCCGCTCCCTCCAGCTTCCCCCTCAGCACTGAGGGCTGGATTGTGTTGAAGGCACTGGAGAAGTCAAAAAACATGACTCTCACAGTGCTCCTGGCGCTCTCCAGGTGAGAAAAGGCCCGATGCAGCAGGTAGATGACGGCGTCATCCACCCCGATGTTCGGCTGGTAGGCAAACTGCAGCGGGTCTAGATCCCTCCTGACTAGAGGGCGAAGGTGGAGAAGTATGATCCTCTCCATCGTCTTCATCAGGTGTGAAGTTAGGGCAACGGGTCTGAAGTGGTTCGGCTCCTTGGGGTGCCTTGTCTTTGGGACTGGCACCACGCAGGACATCTTCCACAGAATGGGGACCCTCTCCAGACTGAGACTGAGGTTAAAGATGTACGTGATAACCTCACAGAGTTGATCTGTTGATGAAGGTGCAATCGAGGGGCATCTATAACACTAAAATTTTAAAGACTGTGAACTCAAGGGAACAGTGGCTTTGGACAATGTGGTCCCAAATGTCTTTGTAAGTTGAGGAACCAGTGATCCTGTCAGTGTAGCAAGCAGTGGCTAAGCCAATAAATACAAGGATGACATTAAAGACATTAAAAGACATACTATATCTGTCTTCAGGCCCAGAAGCAATGGGTGACAGCCAGCTGGCATCACCGCACATTTAGCACAGCCTCGCCTGAAACGCTACCAAACACGCAAGCCTTCCCACTGTCTGGCAGTTGCTTTCCGGGCTTCTTGCTTACTGGCAGTTTGTGATTAAGGTGACCGGGGGCTGCGGTTAGTCAGATGGTGGAAGGAACACCTACGAGCGCATTGTTGTGAATCATCAAATTTACTGTGGAAAATGTCTTTCACAACCATGGTATACAGGGTCAGATGACTGGGTTTTCATCTTCTACACAACAAACAAGGTACTGTTTTGCCTGTGAGTACACTGTTTTGAATTTTCTTTTTGGGTATTTACTGCTTTTTTTCACCCTTTCAATATCTCTTTAGCTGAAGCTGCTTTTGCCTAGGGTATCTGTGCTATAAATGGCTGCATTATTGCTTCCATGGAATCAATCCATTGATCCCCAGTAAATTAAATTACAAATGATCAGATTGTTAGGAGGATGTACAGTGCTGTGAAAAAGTATTTGCCCCCTTCCTGATTTCTTATGTTGCTGCATGTTTGTCTCACTTAAATCTTTCAAATCATCAAACAAATTTAAATATTAGACAAAGATAACCCAAGTAAACACAAAATGCAGTTTTTAAGTGATGATTTTATTTATTAAGGAAAAAAACTATCCGAACCTACATGGCCCTATGTGACAAAATATTTGCCCCCTAAACCTAATAACTGGTTGTGCCACCCTTAGCAGCAACAACTGCGATCAAGCATTTGCGATAACTGGCAATGAGTCTTTCACATCGCTGTGGAGGAATCGTGGCCCACTCTTCTTTGCAGAATTGTTTTAATTCAGCCACATTGGAGGGTTTCCAAGCATGAACCGCCTTTTTAAGGTCATGCCATAGCATCTCCATTGGATTCAAGTCCAGACTTTGACTAGGCCAGTCCAAAACCTTCATTTTGTTTTTTTTTTTAAGTCATTCAGAGGTGAACTTGCTGGTGTGTTTTGGATCATTGTCCTGCTGCAGAACCCAAGTGCGCTTCAGCTTGAGGTCACGAACTGATGGCCGGACATTCTCCTTCAGGATTTTTTGGTAGAGAGCAGAATTCATGGTTCCGTCAATCACAGCAAGTCGTCCAGGTCCTGAAGCAGCAAAGCAGCCCCAGACCATCACACTGCCACCACCATGTTTGACTGTTGGTACGATGTTCTTTTTCTGAAATGCTGCGTGACTTTTACGCCAGATGTAACGGGAAGCACACCTTCCAAAAAGTTCAACTTTTGTTTCGTCAGTCCAGAGAATATGTTCCCAAAAGTCTTGGGGGTCATCAAGATGTTTTTTTGGCAAAAGTGAGACGAGCCTTTATGTTCTTTTTGGTCAGCAGTGGTTTTTGCCTTGGAACTCTGCCATGCATGCCATTTTTGTCCAGTCTCTTTCTTATGGTTGAGTCATGAACACTGACCTTAACTGAGGCAAGTGAGGCCTGCAGTTCTTTAGATGTTCTTCTGGGTATTTTTGTGACCTCTTGGATGAGTCGTCGCTGCGCTCTTGGGGTAATTTTTATAGGCCGACCACTCCTGGGAAGGTTCACCACTGTTCCATGTTTTCTCCATTTGTGGATAATGGCTCTCACCGTGGTTCGCTTTAGAAATGGCTTTGTAACCTTTTCCAGACCAATAGATGTCAATTACTTTGTTTCTCATCTGTTCCTGAATTTCTTTAGATCGCAGCATGATGTCTTCCTTTTTGGGATCTTTTGCCCTACTTCACTTTGTCTGACAGGTTCTATTTAAGTGATCTCTTGATTCAACAGGTCTGGCAGTAATAAGGCCTGGGTATGGCTTTCCAAGAAATGCAATTGACCACAGTTACTTCATGATTTAACAAGGGGGGCAGTTACTTTGTCACATAGGGCCATGTAGGTTTGGATAGTTTTTTTTCCTTAATAAATAAAATCATCACTTAAAAACTGTATTTTGTGTTTACTTGGGTTATCTTTGTCTAATATTTAAATTTGTTTGATGATCTGAAACATTTAAGTGTGACAAACATGCAACATCATAAGAAATCAGGAAGGGGGCAAATACTTTTTCACAGCACTGTAAAAGCATTTCAATTTCTGCAGTTCCCTTAAAATTTATTTTAGCTGCTTATTTCGATAACTTGAAATAAGCACTAGAGTGAAGGTGGTGTAAAACCATACTGTTTTCCCAGAGTGTCAAACCAAGATGGGGACTGACCGACATGGAAATTCCTGTGAATTCACCTTAAAATGTGTCTCTTACAGGTGGGCTGAATTTATTGCAGGCCACGTAGTAATGCTTGTTCTGTAAGCCTAACTGGAACCTTACATTTGACTGTCATCTTTTACTCTTGTCTGAGTTTTGTGCTTTTATTGTTTCTGCGAGCTTGACATTGGTATGAATTAATGCACCTGACACACAAAGGAAATTGTTCTCATTTCCTTGATAAACAAAATATCCATTCATCGTTTTTGTTCCTGCATTCTCACATTACAGCGACCACTTATAGGCTGTAAGCCTGTGATGTAGTGGTTAAAGTTGCTACCCAGCAAAGTACTCAGCCTGAATTAATACAGTAAAAATGACCCAGCTGTATACACTGGTAAATCACTGTGTCTTAAAGGTTTAAGCATTTGGGAAAAAGCATCAGCTAAATAAATAACTGTAAATGTATCATGCAACCCAGTTCCTTCAGAGGTATTTTGGGCTTTAGAGACACACATAAGCTGACCTCTTAACGGAAGTGAGGATACGCCAGTGACTCTCAGTCGCTTCTGCCTGAACTTGCCGCTGCTACCTCTACTCATGCTCACACACGTCATCCACTTTTTTTTACAAGTGTTCAGGCAGGTACCATCTTCAAAGCACTATGAAAAAGGAAGTAGGGGTGTAGCAAATGGTCCCCTTGTTGTGGTCTTTTTCTGTGAAGTTTCTAACCTTACAGCTGGCTGTTAAACTACTACACGTGCTATTTTAATAATCTCATCCTATTACCGACTGGTAGAAACCTCTACTGGCACCTGATTTTGTTTACTCGAGGACTTAAACCATTTGCTGTTGCTCATTCTTCTGTTCACAAACCGTTGCCAAGTGTGATGTTATAATTATTCAAATATTCCTTACAAGACTTTTCTTGACCAAGTATGTTAATAAAGTTGGCTTTCAGAGCAAGGGGCAATTGGTTGTTCATTTGACCTGATATCTGTAAGTCATCAAACTTCAAATTAGGGCACATTTGTTGCGCAACTTCCCTTTGTGTTGTGCTGTTGCTTCTTTGCTGAGACCAGCCTTCCTTTACAGTCACTATCTACGGCCTCTAAAAGTTCAGGAAGTCTAGAGTTGGGCCTGCATGCTGAGGGGATATGAGGTGCAGCATTATGGCTGCAAAAGTAGGCAGCATTTCGTATGTATTGTGAGCAACTTTGATGTGCAGATCATACTCTGCACCTATATTCACTGAGGTTGTTAGCAGTGGAGCTGGCTGTTTTTTTTTGCTTCTTGCGAAGGACTGCAGTCTCACTTCCTGCGCACAGATGAGAAGCTCCGATACAACCACTTCCTGTGTCGAAGAGCCACCTATCAACTGAGAATAAATATGAAGGAGTGCACAAAGCCCTGTGACTGGGGTGAACACATGTCACAGACGTGTCCCTTTTCTTGCTGACGTGTACGCTGTGCATGGTTTGGACCCGAGATCAAGATACACTGGTGCTTCCTGTCAGGGCACTAGAAAGCACGCAATCGTGACCTTCACACAAAGTCCAGAACCCCCCTGTTCACATGGGGGTAGCCCCTCACACCCAAATTATGGAAGTGTTCGCAAGAGCCCACATACTTCCCTTTCCACTTCATTACTTTCACTCACTACTTGTTCTCCCCTATGGCCAATTGACAAGATCTTTGTTTCAGAAGATTGCAGACAGCAAAAAAGAGGACATTTCTCAGCTCAAGTGATCTTGGGAAGGCAGTAGAACTGAAACCTGTCATTGTGAGAGAAGCAGTTACTGTGTCCCAAAATTACTGTTTGCTTTGGACATGCAGGCTCGGCCTTCCCTGAAATACACACTGCAGGATTTGGCAGGATGCAAGGCAGATGTTGGGACTCTTCGTCCTCTCTGACCACATGGGTTGTTAGCTAAAAGTAGCAGAAAAATGTATTTATCAACTTTGTTTTACTTCTAATTGATCTATTTTTTATTAAAATCCTTTTGCTTTCTTAAAATGTATTACAAGCTGCTCCCACACTGATTCAATACAATTATTTTGTTAATCCCAATTAGTTTGTTTGATTATTAATTCTGTTTGTTTTTTAGAGTGTGCCAGACAGAGAAATATTTATAACTGTAAGCATAACTTATCCTTTAGTTTACATTAAACTAAAACTTGATCAAGACATCAAGAGAAGAATAACTTGACTAGCTTTCAAATTGGAAACAAAAACATATTATAATTCAGAATAATAGAAAACATTTTAACATATATCACCTGCTTTGCAGTATAGAACTGCCAATGGCTCGATATGGAATGAAACACTTTGTTTTACTTTTATTTCACTTCATTATTTGAGTCAGATTAATGGCTTGACCTTGAGTCACCAGATATGGTTTTTATGGACAAATGACAGCAAGTTGAAACTGGTTTTGACCGAAACTGAAATGTAAAAGAAGCATAACAGAATGGCATACAAAATATTTTCTTCTTAGAAATATGAATTTTTGTACGGAATTTGTTTGCTTGAACCCCAGCATACAGCCAATCGATTGTGTGTGAGAAAACAGTTGACAAAATCCATTTCTAATAGAAACGTGAGGCTTGCAATAACAGAAGGCCAGTTTATCTAGTGGCAAAGTGGTTTATGAGCTGCACAGTATCCCTAACAAAACAAATACACCACATGGAATAGCTGTAGCATCCTTGGACAGGATAAGGTTGTAGTTTAAGCAAATAAATAAGGTTAATGGTATTGACCGCCTTGCCTTATTGTAATCCCTGGGGTCCTCATAGGGGCCTTCCAGTGGAAATAGCAAACATGGTTGTGCTGGTTTCCCTTCAGTTCATTTTTTGCCTGTTTTGATTCTTACAAGGGTTGGAAACATCACAGTCACCATGGTCAAAGGGAGGAACTCCTCCAAATATTTTTACAATCTTGTAGGATGCCGCTAACTATTAGCAAGGCCCTTTTCCACTCCTTGGTTTCCAGCACGTTCTTTGCGCTCTTTATTGACCAACTTAAATGCCGAAGTGGCAGCTAAAGGAGCTGTTGCTCTTTTCCTATTAAACTAAGCATGCAGTGACCAAGAATAAACAAAACTTTGTGTGAATAAAATGAATCGATAATATTTATCACTGCAATTACATACATACATAATATTCATAGATTTTCCTTTATATTTAACAGCCCTCTCAGCTTCTCTGCTCCATTCTGTTGACCCAGGGAGTATTAATGTGAAATTCCTGACAGGGATGGAAAACATGACTGCATGCCAAACTAGCAGTTGTTTTACACTGAAAAACGCATTCTCTAAGGCACACTGGGGTTCAGCTTCGTCAAATGTGCTTTGGGCACAGAATAGATCATTTCCATTACTAACAAAGTACGTTCTCTGACCTTAGCATATACTTTATGTATGTGAATGAAATGCCTATGTTTTCACGCACGCTTGGAAGAAGGAGGCTGGGAAACATTTCTGATGACAAAATGCAAGGAAGAACCTTTTGAGATGTTTTATCTTTGAGTACATTTCCTCCAGTTTTGATTAAGGTGTACGCACACAGCTTAGATAAGTACATTTGACCTAGCGATGCACATCTAAGTGTGTTTAAATCAGATGCAGCCGAACATTGGTATATTATTTTGTAGCCCCAAAACCGAAAAGACTGCGACTGGATCAGATGTTTTGTCTATTACTTTAAAAGAAAGCACCTGCAGACAAAAGTGCTGTACAAAGGAATTTTGAGTTATTCTTGGGCCTAATCTTGAGGCAGCCTCAATGACTTCGCCACCTGTGGTTCTGAAACACTTCACTGGGTAAGATTTAACCCATTCTTGTATATTCTTTTCCCAATAAAGCCCACTCCTTTTGCCTCTCACTCATTGCTTGAAGTAAAAAAAAAGTTCAGTTATTCTACAAACTGACATTCTGAAATTGTGTTAGTCTCTATCAGTAAACTATTAAGTATAAAATTTTGAACTGAATAAAACACATTAGGAGATATTTCTGATGCTGACGTGTATTTCTTTATTAAATGGGACAAACAAGTTTAAAAGAACAGCAGAAAAGATGCACGAGCTGACTTGCAGCGTAACTTAGTGCATCAAGGGTAATGAAATGTGCTATGAAATGTAGTCATTATAAATAACGGCCATGTAGCATGGCAGTCCTTTGCTGAGAGAGTCTCAGGCATGAATCTTGTTTTGCTGACCAGAAAAGAATAACAGGAGCTTACGAAAAGTGCACAAGAAAAAGCCCCAGTACTCCACGGACGTAAATGTCAAAGTGTCACTGCAACCCGGTTCAAGCACTGATCATATTCTGCTCAGAGGGGGCTCAGCAACAATCCCAAAGGATGCCTGCTGGCACTGTGGAAATTGAGGGCATTTCCAAAGAGAATGTCCCCTCATGGAAATCACCCTAATAAGAAGAAAGAATCTCTTAAGCTCATTATATTTGGCAGATGTCAGATAAAAAATTAGAACTGAAGGGGCATTTTAATCCCATCATGCCATAGCCATTAAGAACAAACACACCTTAAACAGCAAGAAATGAGGTTTTGGCTGTAATTCACCTTTTTTTTTTTTTAACAGATTGTGTTATAAGCATTGAAGAGATGCTGCTTTCTAATTGGGACTCAGAACTTGAGCATTGCTGAAACAGTTTGCGGACTTTGCAGTTGCTTTGGGTTATGGAATAAGTTGTAAAATAACATGGAACTATGTGACTTGCTAAAAGCTAACAGTCAATTAGGCCAGTAAAGGAAAGCTATGTCTTTGGCAATAATTTATACACACAAAACTTTTACGTGTGACAAAGCCACTGCTTCGCATAGACTTAATAGCTGTCCTTGACACAACTTGAACGACTTGAGAGGATCTCTTGTATTGAGGTCTTATCACTGAAATACGTGTTTATATGAAAGTCATGAGAAAGAGAAGGAAACCACAGACATTAGCAGATGTTGAGAAAGCACAAGGCAGAGTGAGGTGGACTTGAGTAAGTGACAGTAGGTAGCGCCTGTTTCATCCACAGTCAACTGGTTATTATCGTTTAAATTTTTTGTTAGTGGCTGTTGTTTCATTGCTTCTAAATGGTCTTTTTGGACTGAACAGAGAAGGTCAGGGATGTTCTATTGAGCAATCAATTAAAAAAGATATAAGCAATATTGTTGTATACTTCACATACTTCTAGCCTGCCAGCTTAAGTCATAGAAGGTGATCTACTTGAGTAAACTATAGTACATAACAGTAAGCAAGTATAACACTTTAAAAAAAGCAATGAAGTATGCAAGAAGTGATGGAAGTTATGACAGAAAGATACACTAAGTTGTGAGGAGAGGACAGAGAACATGACATGAACAAAAAATGTCTCAGAAAGGGATAAGGTGAAAACAAAAGCTTTTGCTTTAGACTCTGTTTTTTCTGACATTTTAGTGATAAATCCAGCCAAATGTTATTGCAACACCACTCATGTGCTGCAATTTTTGGGTTGGTCAAAAAGCAACTGCTTCCGCAGAGCCAAGACCATGTGCTGTCTACAGTAAATGGCATTGTGTCAGTCTCAAAATGGTCACCATACAAATGATAAAATTCCTTTACAGTTATATCAAGATATTGTGTGTTTGTGTCAAGAACATACATACAGTATACGATAAACATCAGATTATGATTCTGCTGTATTTCAGATAGGGACATGCATTACTAACGGAAATGAAAGTAAGAAGGCGTATTTCTACATTCTTTATTCTTCCTGAATTTGAAAAGTATAAGTGCAAGACATTAATGCATAATATATCAATGTTTGTCATCATAATAAAAAAACCGAATAACAATCATTATTATATTAAAGCAAACATTTTAAATGTTATAGATTATTATTTTGACAAATATCTATATGGATCTGTCTAGTGTTTCCCAAATTAAACTTCAAAGTTTAGTACATGAAATACAATGTTCAACTTGTGATTTACTTATCTATGTAAAGGCTGATTTTGCGCCATTTATGTATTCATATTTTATTTATCCTGTTAAACTGAAACTTCAGTTTATTGAAAAAGTTGTTTATTGCTATAGCCATCAAGTTGAATCTCTATTTCAGTTTATTTAATCTGTTTTATAAGTGAAAGATTTGAAATTTGGCACACAAGGGCTTCTTACATTGTGAGATTTTTACATGGTTAAACACACACACACACACACACACACACACATTAGTGACATGTGCCTGCAGGAAGACTCTGCCTAACTCATCAGGATGAGGACAAAGAGGCCACCTCACTTACACACACTGCACAACACGCATTGTTAGTGATGTGAGCCACCAGGCAGTTCCCAGCTAATTTGTCTGAATGAGGACACACAGTCCACTCTACACACCCACAGAAACACACACACACACATACACGTCAATTGACACTTTACTAACAAATGGGTAGAAAAGTTTGGTGATATATACCACGCTATTGCTATTCTATTTTCCAAATTCCATCTGACTACAATCGGCATGTCACTCTCTGCAGCGTCTGCCTGTTCAACAGCACTAACAGTACTTAAATACTGAATACAACCTCTTTAAGGGTAATACAGTCCTGTGATGTAAGATGTGTTATCATTTACTTTTACACCTGTTGATCCCGGCAGTGCCAGGTAACTCATCCAGTTTTCTATGAGGAAAACCATTTCCAAATTTATTGTGATATTATTTTATCAGCAGTTTTAGCCTTTTGAGGTTTTTAACCATTTGGACATCTGTCACTGATATAGTTGTTACATTTTTCAGGTTTAACATTTTTTATTTTCATTTTTATTACTCTATTGGAAGGTCTGTGAGATACAGCTTAAAGTCATCAATGTATACATTCATACAATACTTATATTATATAAACCTACGTGTGTTGAGGCCATAGTGATTGTTAATGTAGTTTTTATTGCAGTTATTTCTCTGGTTACGATAGTATAGTGGTCACAGCTGGGGTGAGCACCGTACTTACAGCCGCTGTTGTTACTTTTACTGCTGCAGACAGTTGTTGTCGCACCGCCGCTCTGCTGCAGGAAACCGTGACGCCGCAAGGGGAGGTTCGCATCTTCTTATTGAGGCTCCGGCCCCTTTTCCATCTCAGAATCACTACTCCTCCGTCGCGCCGCCGTGGTCTCAGCCATTTAGTGAGGAGAAGACTTAAAGGAGAAGGAAAAGGATGAGGCTCCTCGCAAGGATACTCCTGTGTCTGACGGTGCTCTGCTGCCTGACGGAGCGCGCGCCAGGTATGTGTGGCGCGGCTGCCCCTTCAAATCGCATAACTTTATTAACAATAACAACAGAATAATAACTAATAATAATAATAATAATAGCCGGAATAAGTTACTTCCTCTAAAACTAGATTATTACTACACATTTCTTCACTGTTTTCCTTTATTAGAAGACATGTCAGGATTTTAAAAAAATGTTCCGTTTTATTCAGTTCCGCAATTCGAGTTATTTTCTCTTAAAAGAAACAGAAGCGCAGTTATAACATTTCAAAAACCTTGTTAAAGTAAATGTTTTAGCAGTGTAAAAGTTTTAGCGGCGACGCTGTATGAGTTTTTATGTGGTGGGTGGTTGGGGTGATGGGGAGCTAAAAAAATAGTAGTTGTGAATTGTCAGTCAAGGACAGAACGCTTTATGGGTTCTTCGGCTGTTTCTTTGTGAATGATGGTGTGGTGCGGCGTCTGTTGATGTGTCCCGCTTTTCCCCCGTTTTCCACGCCAGGTGCCCCTACCAGGGGCAGGCACCATTGGGTGGAATGCAAGCCAAATGGCATCAACAGCAACTGTGTGACAAAAAAAGGCCCGTGGATCGATCTCCCTCAGGCCCCGAAGGCTGAAAAAGTCGAGAACATGTGAGTACACAACGCTGCTGGAGCGCGAAAGATCACTCTCGAAGTAAACTTCACCGTGCTGCCCCGCGAGGTCCAGCGGGGGAAGCGTGGATGCGACGAGCCCCAGTGTACACCTTATAGATGGCACTGATCGTAAAAATGTGTCTTTTCGTCTTCAGTCTTCCTGTATTTCAGACGGCAGTGAGGGGATCGTAGTTATAAAGTCAAATATTGAGAAAGATTGAATTATCGGTATTAACTGAAATCGAAATGACGTCACGATGCGGACGCTGATAAAACTCACGCCCACAGGCAAGTTTCCGCAAAACTTTCTTTCCGTTTTTCGCAAGAATGTGGCACCAGATGCCGTACGTGTGGTTTTTCCAGCACATAATTGGACTTTTGCCCCGTCCTGAAGGGTACTGAATCATTGCTAGGAAGTCTTTCGAGTCGTGTCTTGAGCAAAAGGGCTCTTTCTTCACGACAAGGACGATTTCCTCCCTGAAACTACTACCAAAGATACTAACGGGCAGATAAACGGAGGGACGTCTTTATGTTCTTTCTTCTAAATGAGCCTTGTGGCGAAGAGGGAGGCATGGGTCCGACGATTGTTTTTTTATTATTATTATTATTATTATTATTATTATTATTATTATTATTATTATTATTTGTGGTTATGACTGCATTTTTCAACGGAAAAGTACGTTCCCATGAACTATTTCCAGCTCCTCTATTTGGACCAAACTGACCCAGCATTTAGACTTCGTCCAAATGTGTGCCTTTTTTTTTTTTTTTTTTTTTTTTTTGCTTTGCGGTAGGATTTCGAGCAGTGGGAAACCAGATGAGTCTCATGTGTGTGAAACTGCTTTAGGGTCCTTCCATCATGTCTATAATTTTATTTATTTATTTTTATTCTGAGCCTTAACAGCACCGTCTTGGCGAGCAGTTGGCTCGAAACGGAAGTGAAACTGTGAAACTGAGAGAGAGCATTGCTCAAGGCACGACTTCCTCCTGCGTGGTTTGGAAAGCCCAAATAAGTAGTTTTACACTAATACCGACGTAAGTCAGTGACAAGGACCAACAAAACCAAACATATTTTTAATTTTTTTTTCAGACAAATTAAAGTCTGAAAATGAGTCAGATGTGGTCTAAATTGCCTTTGTTTCTGTAAATTCCGAAATTCTGTTTGGAATTTCTCTAAAGGGTATTTAAGGTCACATTACTTTTTGCTTTGTTAATGTAAATTAAAGTGTCAAACGGGGAAAAAATGGAATGAATGAAAGAGAAGTCTATATCAGTTTATGCCAGTGCTCCTACATGTTCCTGTATTTGAAATAAAGAGACCACTTGTAGTCCTACATCATATTTGTAGGCGTCCACAGTTCTGATGTTTTGGGATGAGGGAGAGCTGTATCTCTTGTGTACATATCTTGTTCGCTGTAAATAGGCACCGAAGCACTGTGTATCAGTTTATTATGGTACAAAAGTAAGGAAGGAACAACATTGCTGAGGCTTTCCCCCCCCACACTGTTTGCATCCAAAATAACAGCAAAATCTGCAGTCCACGCCATTAAATAAAATGTCTTTTATGTCTTTCAACGTTCAGTTTAGCAGTGCTGAGACAGTTAATGAAAGGCAGTAGTAAACATTTGCAGTTCATTTGTTGCTTGTTTTTGGCACTTCTTGCTTCAGATATACTGATGCAATAAGTGATGTGCAAGACACAGAGTTTTTCTTTAATAACCACATGCGCTTAAATCCTTTTTCTCAATACAGTAGTCATTACATTTCCTAGTTCAGTGGTCCAGAAACATACCTTATTGTTGCAGACGACAATATTTATGGGGTTTTGTTGCTCATGAGCACTTAAGCACTTAATCCACTTAACTGTAACCCTTATCCAAATAATTTAGCTGTTTCCCTCGGCACAAAGGTTGTTGGGAAGTTAAAGAGATGTATAAACCATGTACATATCACGCATGCATTATATACAAGAATTTTGCTTTCAGGGACTTGTAATGACATCTCAGTGTCTGCCTCTTAGCACAGCTTGTGAATAACTTCAGCTGCTGCACTGGATGCCAGGATGTTGGCCACTTTTGTTGTCTTTAAGCAGCATTTTTAAAACATTTTGAAATGGTAATCAGTATATTTTTGCTCTTGGACAAGTTTTAATGTACTGAACATGCTTTATCTATCATTGAGTTAAAGCCTGACGACCATTTCCTTACAGTCTTCATAATTTGACCCAAGGTAATACGCAAAACAAAAGACTTGAATGTTGAGGCGGGGGGTGAGAAATGGGGCCTTGCTGTGCCGAAAAATCACAGGAAATAGGAAAAGGATGTGACCTCACCCTTACCCGATCCTCTCCCTTGTTTTAGAGAGAAGATACGAGGTACTTTGGACCCAGAAGACCTATCAGGTGATGGATCCGGGGCCACCGAAATCTCCAATGAGGTGGAAGAGCAATACCAGTGGCCAAAGGATGAGCAGAAACTGGAGTCTGTCACAACAGAGGAGGGCAGTGTGGAACAGGAGCTTGGCAGCGGTGATTACGATTACTCCAACTTCATCTTGCCCACAAAAGTGCAGCTCATGAAGGGCAGTCCAGCTGAAAAGGAACTGCAAGAGGACAACCTGATCCTGTAGCTGACTGGAAAAAGAAATATACGGAGCTGTATCTGATGCTGGTTTATCAGTATACTATAGTAACACGTGGGCCAAAACTCAGGATTAAATACTCTTCCCCTTCCTCTCATGTTTATTTTGGATTTTGTATTTCATTTTTAAATTTCTAGTTATCTTATATATGAGACCAGTGTTATATATTTTTGATAAAACTGGGAAATATATTGCTATAAACAAAGTTTTATTGTGTATTTTTGAACATTTTCCTCTAAAGTTAACTCTATGAATATATAGAGATATACATTTGATGCCAATCTGTATATTTTGTTTATATGTTCCCCGCACTTATGCTGTGAATGTTTATTTAAAACAGGACAAATCCGGCATGTTTTAAGTAATCATAAAATGACGATGGTGTCAGCAGAAATATCCCTCGCCTGAAATAACCCAGCAAGGGACAAATAAAAATCTCCATCTAATAAATCCGAATGTGCTGTAAACAGTACGTGTTTGGCTTTGTTTAAATACAAATGTGAAAGCTATACACAAAATATTGTCTAAAACAGATCCTCTGTAACATTCTGGATAAAACGTAAATGAAAATATTTCAAGTGTTAAATGCTGAAAAATCGATTACACCTAATCTTTAAATGCAAATGTGGTTGAAAATTTTAACATTATTTAATAAATTTTAATTGACATTTTAATAAAGATGGTATTTTATTTGTTTTGATTGATTTTGCTTGGATTGGTTGATCACAGCAGATCGACTTTTCCTTTTTCCACAGAAAAAATGTGCTCTTTCTCCTGAATTTGATTTAGGGAGCAGTCAATAAAGCTTCCTGCTAGGCTGATTACAGAAGGGTCAGAGAAGCATCTCTTTGCTCAAGTATTTATTTACATTATAAACTCAGAAGCAAGTTAGCCATGACAACTCGTGGTGAGACTGCAGTAGCAGTAAGACGGATGATCTGTTATAATTACATGACAGCTCTGTGACGGAAAAAAAAAACTGTGGTTTGCTTCTCTCCTCTCACAGCTCTGTTCTTGGTGGCGTGCTGAGTTTCTGCTCAATTCTTTTGTGTCCCCGAGAAAGGAGAAGAGCATGTGGCTTGCTGATAAGCTTTCAGCCATTGGTCGGGCGGATGGCCTGACAGGCCTGGGCTCCTTCCATTTCCAAGCTGTGTGTCACCCCAGCATTCCCAAAACTGCTGCATTCACACATTTCTGATCCAGTGTTTCTCATCCCCAGCAGGGGAGGGCGAACCAGCAGGAAGAGCACAATAATTTCACTCGTCCGTCCAGAAAGACCGTAGCCCAAGTAATTGTTTCTTAGCTCCCATTTCTGGGAGCACAAGAATGTGCATTTTCTGTTACAGTCCAGAACACGTCTGAGTGAACGAGTCACCAGGCACTGGGGCAGCAGAATCAGAGACACTAATACTGAAGTAGCAGAAGAACAGTCACCCCGTCCAGTTTCCCATACCAATACCAACATGCTCTGTCATAGGATTTCAGTAAAAATGACAAAAAATACATTCATCCATCCATCCATTAATCATAGCAGCTTGACCTGGCAGTTATGCAATTATTTCACCATAGGAAGCGGAAATGTTGCATTTCACTATAATTTGGATAGGTTTGAACAATATTAACCTCGTTTATAACCAAATTTAGCAAACCAAAGCTCACGCCGAATGGATCTGTTGTGATGCATTTTTTTAATTGTTGCAAAATATCAAGGAAAATAAGCAAATGGAAGCTAGCCATATCTATTTATGAACTGGTAGCAATTCTTCAGTTTCGCTTGTGATTGTGTGTAAGAGTGTGCAGTTAATGTATTGTTTGTTTGGCCTAACTGGCCTTTTTTGGCCAAACTGCAGATGACAGCTGAGATGGTGCTAGGAATTCCCTCTGCAATTAATATGCATTTCCTGATGAAACACAAATATTTATGTATACTGTATGTACAGTATGTTATTTCTCATAACCTACTTGGTTGGTGAAGAATGACAAAGATTCATCAAATGTTTAACTCCAGTATTGGAAGGGTCTTAGGGTCACGTTACAAATTTCAGAAAATGTAATTATATCAATAATAAGAATAATATCAGAAATAGCGAGTCACTCAGAATAACTAGTATGACATAGACTGACTCAAAAGTTTAAAATTCTACATTCGCCGGCAATTCTTAGAAATTTACATCAAGGTTGCATAGCAAATGAAGCAAATCTATAGTCTCAGCAACAGCAGTGTTACTGTCGGTTTTAGGTAGGCTGAAACGAGGATTTGCTTGACTTGATAAATATATTGCTAGCAAAATGAAATTATAATTATGATTTCTTTGCCAGAGCTAAAACCTTCTGGACAAGTGAGGGCGTCGACACCCGTTTCCAAAGAGCGTGACACAAGAAAGTTCCGCGCAAGTGTGACACAGCATCCCCCAAATTCCTCACAAATCTGTGGTCATCATTTTTCGCTGAGCCATGCGGAAGGCGGAGGAGCGCGCAGAGAGCGACATCTAACGGTTTCACGCATATAACTGACACGTCTATTTTTTATTATTATTTCATCCATTTCAGAAAATAGGCAATTCGTGGAAATGCCATTTTAAATAAACAAACCGGATTGTGTCTTTAAAAAAATAAATCGTGGCATACAAGGTCAAGTCAGTATTCTTCAGTGTTCCTCCAGGGCTAAGGTGCAACATAACACAGAATACAAATAAATTAAAGACATAGTACAATTTACAGGGAGTGTGAGACACTGGGGATGGGGAGATTCACTAAATACAATAAATACAATAAATAAATTACACACAGTGCAAATGAGCAGATATATAAAGTTAACAGAGAATAGTGGGATTGCTTGACCGTTCAGTTTATCTTTTCCTCTGGTTCAACAGTCTGATGGCTAGGGGGAAGAAACTATTTCCCATCCTGGTGGTGGAGGCCCGTATGCTGCAGAACAGGAGGGGAAAGATTATGTGTGTGGGGGGGGGGGTTGGGATCATACAGAATGCTGGAGGCTTTGTGGATGCAGCGTGTGGTGTAAATGTCTGTAACAGAGGGCATAGGAGCTCTGAAGATTTTTTCACCTGTCCTCACTATACGCTGTATGATTTTTCAGTCTGAGGCAGTGAAATTTCCTAACCAGGAAGTGATGCAGCTGCTTAGGATGCTCTCGGTGGTCCCTCTGTAGTATATGGTGAAGATCGGGGTAGGGAGATGAGTCTTCTCTGTAGAAAGTAGAGATGCTGCTGGGCTTTCTTGGCAATAGAGCTGGTGTTTAGAGTCCACGTGAGGTTCTCTATGATGTGGACACCAAGAAACACTGGTGCACTGGACTATTTCCACAGAGGAGTCATCAATGGTCAGCAGAGAGAGAGCATGTTGTACTCTCCTAAAATCCACAACTGTCTCTTTTGTTTTATCCACATTAAGAGATAGGTTGTTGACTACACCAGTCTGTGAGACAGAAAGATTATTATTATTATTATTATTATTATTATTATTATTATTGTTGTTGTTGTTGTTAATTAAAATGTTACACATGGAACGATAAAAACATTCCATGTTATTAACTGGTAAATAGACGAAAAAAAAACAGAAAATGAAGGGAAAAAGGTATTAAAACACCACAAATCATTTACAGCCCAAAACTTTACTGTAGTCATTGTGGCTTTATAATTTGTATTTGGACCATCGTGTTTACAACTGTGTAATTAAGTTTCCACGAGGACTTTTTTCAGTTATAAAATTAATTCATGCAAAATTTTTCTTGAGCTCTTCGCTTGCAGAGATCTGCTGCGACTTGCGGCCCCGCAAGGCAAAGCGGACCGTGCGGCTGTGACGTTGCCGAGATCACATGACCGTGCGTTGCCTCGCGAGCTCACATGACCGCGCTCGGGCGCTCCCTGGGCCACGTGACCGGAGCGGGAGTCCCGAGGTCACATGACCGGGGAGGGCTCGCGACTGGCTTTTCGCACGGTGACGGAGTTGACGGATTTCGGCTGAGGCTTGCGCTGCGGAGACGCTCCGAAATGGTGAGTTCGCCGCGTCTCGAAGCGAACCGAAACGCCGCACAGCGGCGCACAGACACCGGATGCGACCTCTTGTCCGCAAGCGCTTGCGGTTTGAGGCCCCGGGAGGTCGTACTGAGGGCGGAGCGGCCGCCGTGTGCAGGCCCGAGTCCAGCCGCTGAGGCGCCTCTCAGTTCGGCTCCCCAGCCGTCAGTGGGTGCGGGTTTGCCGTTGCCCGAGTCTCCCTGCAAGTGCTATCCGAGTTAGTTAACCACCCAGCCAGCCCGTCGCTTATTTAACTGCGGGTAACTGACTCACTAACTGCCACAAAGGCCACTGCATCAATTTCCAGCCTGCACGCTGTCCCCACAGCACATTTTGCAGTTATAAATTGACAGTCAGCCTTTGTCCGCCGTGTTTTCCCAGTTTGAATTTGTAGGGTGACTTCCTGTACAAACACTTGTCACAAGATGAGCAAACGAGCAATTCTTATCGGACTCTGTCTTGTCAAATGTCATATACTCTTCTTACGTAATTTAAACTAACTGTTGAACTTACCTCTTAAATGTACTCTGCTATAGCGCACAGGGCAGTTAATCTATTTATGAAACTAAATTCTCAAATTTTGTCTCCATCTAATACAGTGGATGGTATTTAAGCTAGTTGACTAACTTCTCTGTGAAATGTCCTCTGCTCTTCTAAACTTGTGTTTATAGTAAGGTGGTGCAAAAAGTAGCGCTGCTGCCTCACAGCCCCTGACCTGTTTTTGGTGTGAGTTCCCATCCAGCTCCATCTTGTGGTTGTATTTCCACAGTCCAAAGTCATGTGTCTGAGGTTAATTTGTCACCCTAAATTGCTTGTAGCAACTGTGAGACTATGTGGCCTTCCTGCGATGGAGAAGTGGTTAAGGATGGTGGGTGTATCTAACCTAGGTGTCAACTCTATGACAAAAATTGTCCAGTTTAAATTGTATGCATGGCCATTACCTTAGTAAGAGCTTTGCTGTCTTATTTGTATCTTGTTTCACTTGCGTATGAATTTTATTTCTCATGTCTTATATCATGATTGCCAGACACAGTAATTCAGTTGGTGAGAAACCTAGTAATACCACTGACAATGTTGCTGCAGGTGCTTGAAGGCATATTATATATAATTTATTTATTTATTTTTTAATCTGTTCATTTTACGGTCCAAATCTTTTTTTTCTTTTCTTTTTTTTTCTTTTTTTTTCTTTAATAAATGTCTCGGCTATATAAAATATTCTGTTCTACTTGGAAGTAGAACACTTGAATCCTCTTGAAACCTTTCATGCAGTTTATCAGATCATCAAAGCTAAATTATTGTTGTCTGAAGTTGGATGCAGATTATGTGCCCAAAGACAACTGAATTTTTCCAAAAAACAGTCCTTGGAAATAATTGATGATCTTATTTGCTATGCTGTGTTAGAGTCTGTATCAGGGGTATCTTGGCACTACTTTGCTCTTCATTTCTGATTCATTGGTTCATCAGTTGACTGAGCTGTCGTGGTCTGAAATGACAGCAAGCCAAAGATGTTGCACTTTGACCTTTTATCTTTGAATTTCTTCATTTCAGAGTTTTCTCGGGAGTTTGTTTGGCCCCGTGTGTGAAATCGACATAGTCCTGAATGATGCCGAGACCAGAAAGACGGCCGAGCTCAAAACTGAGGATGGCAAAGTTGAGAAGCACTTCTTATTCTACGATGGAGAATCTGTTTCAGGGAAGGTCAGACAATTCTGATACTGCTTTGTCATTCCTTATTTGTTTCCTGCATTACTGTGGAAAATTGACATGCTCTTTTAAAAGTGTAACACACTACATATGCAATATAGTTGTAGTTTAGTCATTTTTATCTACATGTGGTAGATAAAATTGAGTTTCAATTTTTTAAGACACAAACCTGTGTATTTTAAATGGCATTTCCATGAATTACCTATTTTCTGAAATAGCTTCAATTCGTCCCCTACTTACAAGCTTAATTGGGACTGAGAGATGGTTTGTTAGTTTGTTGTTCCAACGTGACACATGCAGCTGCTCATGTAATGTGTGCCATCAAGAAGACTGAACTAAATGACTGTACCCTGAGAATGATGTGTGTATCTGCATATCTTCATCTGTCAGGTGAAATGCTCAAAGATTTTGTTTACTGAAAGATTACATCAATCTTGAGAAAAGTGTTTCCTAAATGAAAACCTTAATACTCCCATTTCATGTTCTGTGATTTAGCAGTGTTTTGTTAAAGCATTCATGCACAGTTTGTCATTGCTGTGTTCTATATTTGTTATTAATACTGTCATAATTGTGATTCTTCTCACAACTTTCCAGTGGACATGCCATGTGTGCTGCACCCTCCCATGTGGTCTTTTTTTTTTTTTTTTCCCCCTCTTTTCTCTGTGCACTGTCCCACCCATAATCCATCCACTGCATACAGTGCCAGATGTCCATATCTGGCGCATATTCTCTCTCCACTGCCATAGCACGCATCTTGTGGGCATGTAGTCTCACCGTTGCATGCATTTTAAAGCATTTTCCAGTACTTTTTTCCATCCATTTTTTTCTCAAGGTTTTCTGACGGTTGAACACCATTTCTAGGAATACATCCTGAGCTCTAAGCAGAGTATTATTGTAAATATGTTTCAAATGTCAGCAGCATGATGGCTCTATGGAGTGGGAAGCAACAGCAGGATTTTTCAGATAAGAACAGAGCATTAGACTGCTTCTGTCTGTACACTTACTTTTGTGGATATCAAACTGCCAGTCAAAGCCCTCTGGTGAGGCAGGATGTCTTGTGCACATGGCCATGTGTTTTGAGTTCCTTGGCAACAATATTTATGACACATTCAGAATAACAAAGCATATTAAAAAACCTTGGCTAGGGCAAGAGCAGAGCCTTGAAAAACTTGTTAGCTCTTACTATTTCAAGATTACTACTATTTGCCAGTACATTAGGTGAGGCTCTGGTCAGTTACTTGAATTGGTGTGCCAGCGCTATGAAAAAAATGCTAAATGCTTCTCAAAAAAATGTTATTGAGGTTTATAAGACATGGACTGGTTATATAATAGAAAGAAAGCAATATGTTTTCCTGGGGAGTCTGATTAATTGGCAGCAATCTCCTAACACAGCAGTGCCCCACATAGTTGCACAGCAACTGCACTGCATAACAGATGTCACATAGTTGTGTACCAACCATGCTGCTTAACACAAAATTTGATAAAGTGAAGTAAAATCCTATTTTAATATAAGGCAACTTACTATGAACTGTTACTGTACTCGGGAGGCCTAAGAACAGTTTCTTGTGTGGTGTGGAGGATGACTTGCCTCTTTCAGTTCTTAAAAACATTTCAACTGTTAATTTCTGTGTGCTTTTTTTAATCCATACTACCTTTTAATTTTTTTACACCCATTTCTACCTGTTTAGCCTCATTTTTCTGGATCACACTGTTTTACCTGTAGTATTTTTATTTTCTCTCATTTTAAATTTGATTTATGTAGTAATAATAATGAAGTAATAGTAATTAAGTCTTAGAAAATATTAAATTAAAAATAAAATTAATTTAAAAACAAAATTAAACTAAATGACAACATATATTTTTAAAATTATAGCTGTATCCAAGATTTTTACAGGACCAAGGGGCTCTTTGTTAAACTATTATTTATTGTGAATTAAGTAGTAAAAGTGACTGGAGTTATGAAGAAACCAGTAAAAACATATTTGTAGCTATAATTGTGATTGTCAGTTGAGGAGCAATTGTATCTATTATTATTTGTGTTTTGATAAGTTTATGGGTGCAGCTATGATTTAGAACAGTGCCAATAATGTTAGGTGTCTTACAGTTGACAGACAGGCTTTGAAACCACTAACTAATTTTCCATTTCAGTAAGGTCATTGTTTTTTCTGCCTAGAATGGGAAAACGCGCAGACAAGATGGGCCTCGTTCCTTATTGTGTTGTTTTGGCAGAGTTCTCAGACCCAGATTGAAGAGATGTTCCTCTTTGCTATTCTAATAGCGAGGCAACATGTGCACTTGTTAAACAAGATTAACAGTAAAAATGCTGCAGTGAACCAGGCCAACAGCATCAGTCACCTGCGAATACCCTTTTTACTTATGCTCTTTTCTTTAGGATATAAGGGGGAAATGTCAATAATTAACTATGCCTTCAGGATGTTTTTATTTTTCTATTGTGCATCTAACATTGTTTCAGTAATATGTTTGTTGCTCACCTACTTTGCATTATTGCATTAATGCAATGGCAATGCTAACAGAACTGAGATTTTCTTACGAATAGTACAGATGCAGTAGGATTCCAACTTATATCAGAAGCTTCTTTATAGAACGGTTGTTTAGGAATGTTGGTTGCTGATGGTTTGTTATTAGAGTCACCTGTTTGATACATGACATTTGAAACACTTACTGCTGGACATTAAAGGCATCTGGTGATAATCTCATCTGTGAGTCAGCGAGCCGTATGTTCTTCCATGTGTGGTTTAACCATTCATCTGTTAGCAGATATGGTCTACCTTAAAAAAAAACTAGGTGTGGCTCAGGTTAGCATAGTAGTATGGACAAAATCAATTTTGAGTTAAAGGTATTTACTTGGATTTGTCCGTGTCAGTGTCTTTTTAAAACGTGTTCTTGTGAGCATGCTTTTTTTTATATATATATAAACATGTTTTCTTTTGCTACTCAGGGGAAAAAAAACTTGATTGCCACTGCCCCCACCCTATCAATTATCAGGATTTCCTTCCTCACAGCAGTGTGAAACAATATGAGTCCTCAGTGTGCTTAAAGTTTCTTGGAGGTGGTGTACCCATGGAGATGTTTGTATCTGGAAGAACTTTCAGTTCCAGTTTTGTTGTTGTTGCCATGTTGTCACACACTATCATTTAATGTGCGCTTTTTAGAAAAGTTTGAGATTCAAAGATTCAAAGAGATTTATTTGTCACACACATGGTAACCAGGTATGGCATACAGTGAAATGCGCACTGAATCGACAGGAGACTGTGCGCGGTGACACGCAAAGGAAATCTAAGTCACACAGCAAATAGACAAGCAAGCAAACAAACAAACGAAACAGTAAATAAAAATAAAGTTAAATAAAATTAAATATTAAACAGACATTAACAGTGACAGTAAGGGGGGGGGGGGGCGCTGTTAGAGGTTTCTCAAACCACTTTGCTTTAAGTGATTGTAATGGCTGTTCTACAATATGTTTTATGTCCAGGTGAATCTCACTGTGAAGCAGACTGGTAAAAGACTGGAGCACCAGGGTATCCGGATTGAGTTCGTTGGACAGATTGGTGAGTCTCATTGTCACCTCTGTGTTCCATAGTGGTGTAGATTATAAAACTTAGTTGATGGCAAGTATGGTTCAGTTTTGGTTCTGTTTAAGGGAGCTGTGTGTCTGTCTGTCTCACTCTCGCTCTCTTTATCTGCATCAGTGGTCTTGGGGTAGAAGTAGGTGTGGGCTCTGTTCAGCCAGTGGCCTCGGGTTACGAGCTTAGCAGAGCATGTGGCTGTCATGTGAAGACCGCACAAGCATTGCAGTAGAGTGTATTGCAGACATGGAATTGGTAAAGTTTCTGTGACACACAAAGGAAATCTAAGTCACACAGCAAATAGACAAGCAAGCAAACAAACAAACGAAACAGTAAATAAAAATAAATAAAGTTAAATAAAATTAAATATTAAACAGACATTAACAGTGACAGTAAGGGGGGGGCATATATGTACATAGTCAAAGCTCTTTCTTTGACTATGTACATATATGTCCATTCATTATCATACTGAATTGGCAGTGTATGCCAGTTAGGCTTTTGTTGTTTATGTCCAGTTATTTTGTAAGCTTTATTGCTATGTGAATTTTAAACTGTTAGTGGTGTCTGAATAGTCATCTAATACCCCATTTAATGCAGCCCTGTTTACCACTGTTTTGTTACAGCAGTGTTTATATATCCTTATGGCACATGTATATAGTGCATTCACCCTTGCACAATTCCTTTTTTGCTTAAAATTATAATAATCATTCTCACATCCCTCTGGTGCTTGTGCCATTTACTCTGACCCCTCCCTCATCGGGGCAGGGCATTCTTTGTGCTTTTTTTTTTTTTTGGAACACCCCTGCCCTCAGTTCCATGAAATGGAACATGAAAAAGCTGTAATGTTGTTGTATTTGTCTAACATTTTGTCAACTTTTTTCTAAGAGCATGTTTTTGGACATGAAGCTAACAGTGTGCCCCCATTGCTTTCTCTCTTTTGATAGTCAATAGGTACTGTGGAGTTCTGACCAAAGAAGCATGCCAGTTTACACTGAGACCACTTTAGGATTCTACAGCAACAGATAGAGCTTTTGCTGCTTTAGACATTTTGTTTTATGTATATGCAAGCAGCATTGGAAGGGTTACCAGTTTAAATCCTCTGAATGTGTAATACATTCCTGTATATTGGTAGTTAAGTCAATTAAAGTCATAACTCTTCCTTATTGGTTTCCCTCCTTCACCCACCAGAACTCTTCAGTGACAAGAGCAACACACACGAGTTTGTGAACCTGGTTAAGGAGCTGGCACTGCCTGGGGAGCTAACGCAGAGCCGCAGTTACGACTTTGAGTTCATGCAGGTGGAGAAGCCCTACGAGTCCTATGTTGGGGCCAACGTACGGCTGAGGTAGGCTTTTGTCTGGTTCAACCCACTGAACATTGCCTTGTTGCAAAGCTGGACATTTTGTTGTGGTGTTAACTTTTAAAATTTTTGCAGTTTGTGTGAAATTTGAGCCAACTCTATTCTACTTGTTTAATTTAAGATTTTAAATTATAAGTAATAGTGATATCTTCATTTGCACAACAGAGGTAAGTAAAGCAAATATAAATTACATCATCTTCATCTCTATCTCCTTGTTAAGGCCAGAACAGGTATTTTAGTGAATCAAGAAATTGGAATCTTCTTCTAGAGATGATTTAAGTATTTAGGCATCTGACCTTGTTTTGTTCTCAACAGATATTTCCTGAAAGTTACAATAGTTAGAAGACTCTCTGACTTGGTGAAAGAGTATGACCTCATTGTTCATCAGTTGGCCACATACCCCGATGTGAACAACTCCATCAAAATGGAAGTGGGCATCGAGGACTGCCTGCACATAGAGTTTGAGTATAACAAGTCCAAGTAAGCAAGCCGGCCTCTTTTCAAAACTCACACCGCTTATTGTACTATAAAAATGTGGTTAAACAGATGATATTCTCTCTCTCTTATTGAACGTAAAATAGCAGATTGATTGTTTTAGCTCTTTCTTTGACTATGTACATATATGTCCATTTTTGAAAAGGTTTCTTTTGGAGTGAACTCTCGAATGATTACTGCAGCTGTGTTTGCAGTCTGTTATCATTAATGCAGAGTGATAAAAGTTGCTGTAAGACCCTAAAAAGGTGTTCTACAAAATTTGGATTCCTGTAATTATATGTCAATGGAACGTTTGATGTGGATGTACAGGCAGCTTTGCAACTGCATGTCATCATACTGCTCTTTACAAAGAAGACAATCAGGCACTTCAGGTGCTGTGTAGAGCAGTCGCCCTCTCTGTTACACCACCCTGTAATCTTTCTCCTTCTCAGATACCACCTGAAAGATGTCATTGTGGGAAAAATCTACTTCTTACTGGTGAGAATCAAAATCCAGCACATGGAGCTGCAGTTGATCAGGAAGGAGATCACTGGAATTGGTGAGTTTGGAGACCAGGGGAGGTTGTGGAAAACTCAGAACAGTCTCTGCAGTTGTTGACAGAGGTAATGCATGATAGAGCTAGGGATAGTAATGATGGAATGGCATCCTTGTATTCCTGAAGGTGCTCAGAATTGCAATATCTACCCAAAATGTTAAATCATGTTATGAAGTTATGTTAACAGCTTGCTTCATCAGAGTAAAATGATTCATTATGATATGTGACTTGGAAGACCTGCGCTATTTACTAGAAATTAGTCCACCATCTTAATCAGAATCAAGAATATATTTTTATTATTAATAAAACATTCTGATGGTTTTAAAAACAGATTCATGAAATGAGCAAACATGGCTAACTCCTAGATTTGTCGTTATAGTTGCAACCTTATTAAAAAGGCTCATTTTTGGAGAGACATATTTTGTACGTTTAAAAAATAAATAAATAAATTTCTCCACTAATATTTTTCATGGAGTGTTTTGACTTTGGACTTTATGAATTACAATTACATGGACAAGCTATTTTTAAACCTTTTTTTGTACTTTTGAATATCATTTCCTTTGTTTGGGGGGGAGGACTAAATTTGAGAAATAAATCAATGAATAGAATGTTACAGGCAAAATAATGTTCAAATGTATTGCTTGACAAAATGCTGCTCTTGAGGAAAATACTGTAAAAGGCTATACTAATATTTAGCATTATCTTTAATATGTTTAGTATTATCATTAATGTTTTTTTCCTCCTTAGGGCCCAGTACAACTACTGAAACAGAGACTGTTGCAAAGTATGAGATTATGGATGGTGCTCCAGTGAAAGGTAGGTAGCAAACAACAACAATTGCAGCTGAGAAGACATTGGACTGCACTGTACTCTACAGTTGTACTGATTTTACTGTGCTTTCTCTGTACTGTCAGTGTTTTTCCATTCAGCTCACTGTATTCTGTCTCTACCAGGGGAGTCAATTCCTATTCGGCTCTTCTTGGCCGGCTATGACCTCACAGCTACCATGAGAGATGTCAACAAAAAGTTCTCTGTACGATACTTCCTCAACCTGGTCCTTGTGGATGAGGAGGACAGGAGATATTTTAAACAGCAGGTGAAGAACATCAGTAGCTACTTGTACAGGAATATGTTTGCAATGAAATCTGTGTGTGTGTGTGTGTTTAACATTTTGTGTTTATTCTCTGCGTGGATGTTTGGCAATATATTACATCTTTCAATTAGTTGCTTCTTTTTCAATTATTTTCTACTTATGTTATTTAGGAGATTATTCTGTGGAGAAAGGCCCCAGAGAAGCTGAGAAAACGCAACTTCCACCAACGCTATGAGTCCCCCGAGGCTCGACCTACACTGTCCGCCGAGCAGCCAGAAATGTGAAGGACCTGGGAGGGAGAGGGGGCAAACAGTGGGTGGGGCCTGAAGTGGAGGGGCAAGCTGAGGATTGTTGATTCAGCAGATCAGTGTATCACAGAGGGGAGGATGGCAGGGTGGGGCAGGAGAGAGATGGGCCAAAAAGCAAGTACATCCCATGATTTCTTTTCTGTCCTACTCTTGCTACGTTCGGTTTGCCAGCAACACGAAGCTCCGTATCACAATCTCTGGACAGCTTTCTGAAAGTGGAAAAAGGAGGTCAACAAACACTGGAACATTTGGATCCTACCTTTCTTTTGTGCAGTGCATTTTGCCCCACCCCGTTTTAAGCAAAAACAAAATGCTTTTGGCCATGCAATAAGCCCCAAACCCAGAGAAGTAGATCTAAGAACACGTTACACACAGAAGAATGCATGTCGAATGGTTTGTTTGTACGATAAGAGCCTGACTCGTTTGACTCAGCCAGAGCTAACTTTTAAGAACACAATGTTATGAGGTGCGTGGTTTGTGTTCCCTGGGTGCCATATTGGTGACTTCTTTATGTCCATTCTTCTAAATTATTTGAAAGTTTTTGTTAAGTTTCCCACTGACATTTTCTTTGTTGTCCCTGGATGAAGGCTGAATTTTAATTATAAACAATATGCATTAGAAAAAAGCTTGTATATTCCTACATGCTGTAATAAGAAATAAAGTTGGGAAAAAAACACTATACATTGAAGAATAACCTATAAAGCTCTTAAATGAACAAAGTTTGTATGGGCTGCTGACCCACTGTCTAACTGCCCACCTCAGATGGCTTAGTCTGAAGAAGACTTTGATTTAAAAACACTTTTGTACTCTGTGTTGCTCACCTGCTTTTTGGTGCCACTGTAAAGGGGAGCTTCAGGTGTATTTTTATTTTTTTGCTCATGGTTTTTTTTTCCCCTCCCAAGAGAGAAATGGGCTGTGTTAGTCACATGCCACACTTAAGAAAGCTGTAAAGTTTAGATTTAAAAAGCACTGCATTCACTCTTCAGTTCACTTGAGTCTTTTCAGTTGCAGATGACCATGCTGGGGAAATCTCCATTCCTTTTTTATTTTGTATGTAAGTGCCTGTAAGAAATTGATTTAACAGTTATGCCAAATACTGTACCGGCCACTTGCACGTTCACCCCTTTTTACAGTATCTAATTTGAAATGAAATAAAAGTAACATTTCTGTACATTGAAAAATTGTACATATCCAGCTCAGTCTCAATCTATTTATCCATCTACAATAAACTATCAAATTTCTACTGCTATGTAAAGTAGTGTGTTCTGTTGAATGACCATAAAACTCGTATGTTCATGTACAAACCCCAAACCCCAATGATCAATGAGTGTGTGGATGATGAGATGACCAAGACAGCGCCTGGCTTAACTCTTGAGGTCCACCACGCTGCATTAAAATGTGGTAATGGAGCGGTACTGAATGAGCAGAACGACTTCTAGGCGGGTTTGTAGAACAGTTAAGATCCATGCCTGCTTGCTAAAGAAACCGGCAGGCCCTGGTGGTGCTCGGTTCTTCGTGTTTGTGACTCACTGTTGGGCATCTGCTATGATTGTGACACAGGTGTGTTTCACACCATGGAATATTTATTGCATAGCATGTGGAGACTACGTCCAGGAAGGACACAGAACAAAACAGCTCCTTAAGGCAGAGGACCCGTACTGCTTGTAGAACTAAAAGAACTAAACCTTGCTTTGTAGCCACCTGCCCCAACTACGCTGTCGCCGCTGTCAACGCCTTACAGTGTAATACCTACGCCGACCGCCAGGGCTCATAAACTAGCGGATGTGACATTTTTTTCTTGCGATTCTTTTGTCTAAAAAAGAAAATAAATAAATATTAGCACAGGTATGAAAAATCGATGAGTCAGTATTATTCGGCTCGATGGCTGAACTGTGAAAAGTTGCACTTTGACCCTAGTTTGGGTCCTGTTTTTCAAGTTTGTCAGAGGAGACGGTGAAATACATGCTTGTAAAATTATACAAAAACTTAAGCATTTTAGTAAAACATCTTGATTAATTATTAAATATGATCTTTTAATATATTACCAGAATGAGTATAAAAAACACATGACTCACTCAGGATTCGGCCGAAGGCATTCCGTCTGAATTTCCGACAGGCTCTAGCGTAGACAGCCTGCTGTGAGAGGGGTCCTTCGCCACGTTGACCGTCCTCTTCACCCGGGGTTTGTGACTGCAGCATGGAAAATAGAAAGTGAACCTGGCTGAACACAGTCCTGTTTCTAAGGCATGGCGGTGAACCGCTACATATTCCTCTTTAACCGACTGAAGCCCCCAATTTCCCCCGTGTCTCTTCGCAAAAATGTCTCCTGTTTACTCTCAAGGCGCCCGGAGTCCCTGCGTCCAGGCGGCAGGACTGCTCCTCTGTCCTGGACCCGATATGCCTCCTCCAGCAGCTCCCCCCGACCTCCGGACACCTCGCTTTTTGTGCCCGTTGATATCAAGGCGGACTTCTCTGAGGACGGGAGTGTGGGGGCCGAACTCACACAGCCGCTGGACAAAGGTACTTTCATAGGTGCCCCTCGGAAACTGTCAACAGATTATATTCACTTTAATAGCACTGATTCACGTAATTTGCTTTACTTACTGGCTGGCAGAAATCCGTAAAACAGTTCACGATTTTGCAAGCCGAGAAAGGTGTTTCTTTCGCTCAAATTGCCTCCGTAAGGGAATGAAACTGAAGATCAGTGTCAGTCAGGGCCTGAAGTGGAGAAGTGGCAGTGCTCCCCTGGCTGGCATATTAGTGTCGGAAAACTATTAAGTGTTACATTTTGAATTTCAACAGCAAATAAAAGACATTGGGGAATATTGCCTATATTCAACATACATTTCTTCCTGACTGTGAACCGGAACCATAACATACCTCTTATGCTACAATGACAAAAAACTACAATTCCTGGCTATTAACGTTGTACAGAATGCCCAGAAGGAGTGGGGTTCCACTGGCACATGGACCCCCAGAGGTTTATTTTTCTCCTATTCTCTAGTGGAAAGGATTTTTTGGTTTTCCTCTCCTGCATGGCCAGATGACAGCTGTACATGAGTACTGTACTTGAGTACTACCCTTTATTGTCTGTACCCTTTACATGTCTTTTCAGCGGTCTGTGTCACTGCAGTGAGAAGAGTGCTGTATAAAAATAAAATTGAATTGAATTCTTTAAGAAAGGGGGTGCACATTTGAACAACTGGTAGGAAAGCAGTGAGCTGATTTGCAGTGTAACTTAATGCACCCTGGGTGTTGAAATGCAGTTTTGAGGGGTGTTATGAATGTAAGAAGTTTAAGCATGCAAGAAAAAGCTGCAAAGTGCAGAAGTGTCTGTAGATATTGGGTATCGCTGAGTACTGACCAATTTCAGGTACCGGTGTCAGTGATGCCTGTGATAAGGATGACCATTTTGTGGTTGACAACTGACAAGTTGCCCTGATTTGTCTGCCGTAAAAGGTGAACTCCTCAAAATGTTGAACCGATTCTACAAGCGGAAGGAGATGCAGAAGCTGGCATCTGAAAATGGTTTGGATGGTGAGTGAACATTTTGCTAAAGTCCATTTTGAACTGTTATCCACAAAATCGTTTAGGCTTTTCACACTGCTTTATGTTGTTGCCAAGTCTTTCTATGCAGAATAAGTTAATAACAGAATGGACTAAGGTGTCATTTGAAGGATATGTTCACTAGCACATTGGCATTTACACAAACTGCTGGCTTCATGTTTGTATTGGTTCTTCCCCCTCAGCTCGACTCTTCCACCAGGCATTCATCAGTTTCAGAAAGTATGTGTTGGAAACGGAGACACTTAGTGCGGATCTTCACATCGTTCTCAACGACATATGCTGTGGAGCAGGTTAGCAGAAGAGTTTTTTTTTTTTTTTTTTTGCAGATACTGTCACCTGTGGTCATGATGGGGTGCATCTATTAGTCAAACTTAAGCATCGGTACTGAATAAATTGATACATGGGAACTCACTAGTGGCTGTTGAATCTCTGAAAGAGGGAAGGAGTCTGCAAAATTACACTAATGTTTTCCAGGGCACATAGATGACATCTACCCGTATTTCATGAGACATGCTAAACAGATCTTCCCCATGCTGGACTGCATGGATGACCTCCGCAAAATCAGTGACCTGCGTGTACCGGCAAATTGGTAAGTGACACAGGCCTGTGAATGGTTGTCAGACACTTAAGGCTTTGTTTGGTTTACATTCACACACATGGCATCAAATATGACTGCATGATTGATGTTCATTGTTTGAATATAGAAATTTTTAATATCTAAAACATTTTTTATAAGGACAAAAACAATTTAAAACCACACTTTTTGCTGTAAATCTGTGTGTGCCCTCGGTCTCAGGTATCCCGAGGCAAGATCTATCCAGAGGAAGGTGATCTTCCATGCTGGACCAACCAACAGTGGGAAGACCTACCACGCCATCCAGAGATACCTGGAAGCAAAGTCTGGTGTCTACTGTGGCCCACTGAAGCTGCTGGCACACGAGATCTTTGAGAAGAGCAACAATGCTGTTTGTGTTATCACCTTAAAAATTTGTTAACGGTGACAACTATAAAAAATAAATAAATTGTATCATCCAACTTGAAAAAGTAAATACAGTATAGATTAGCAACTTTCTTGTCACACTTAGCCTAATGGCTTTTTTTAAAATTTTATTTTAAAGGTTGGGGGTGGAAGGAGGGTACCCACTAACAGTATTGGTTTGTGTCCTCTCAGGGTGTGCCGTGTGACTTGGTGACTGGAGAGGAGAGGATATTTGTGGACCCAGATGGACAACAGTCTGGTCATGTTGCCTGCACCATCGAGATGTGTAGTGTCACAACTCCATGTTAGTGAGCTGTCATGTTATTAAACATTCAGATTTGGAAAAATAGTCAAAGTCAAAAGAGTTTCTTCGTCACTTACATGGTTACTGAGTATACCGTGTAGTGAAATGTGCTTGTCAATAATAAACAATACCAACATAAAAATGATGTATAAACACAGGAATGTTACACAGTTGGCTGATTCAGACACAAATTCTTAAGTGTTCCTTCATCAGTAAATTGTTTTAAAATCTTATGTGCTTTTTTGCAAGAGATATCTAATACATGAATGAATTACATGATCGTCTTTGACAGCCAGGGGCTTGTAACTCATTAACACTTATGTCCTTATCAGATGAAGTTGCAGTTATAGATGAAATCCAGATGATCAGAGATCCGTCCAGAGGATGGGCCTGGACAAGAGCCCTCTTGGGTGAGTACACTCTGGTGCAGTGCTTAGAGTTGTCACCTTATAATTGTAGTTGGAGAATCAGGGTTTGAATCACACTTCTGGAAGTAGTAACCTTGACCAAGAACTTTACCCTGAATTGCTGCAGTATAAATTACCCTTCTGTGTTACTAGATCAAATAATAAGTAGCTTAGGGTATAAACCTAATAAAATTAGTTTAATTTGGAGTTAAGAATCAGCAAAATTACAATAAAAACAACAAGGTTTATAATTTAACTTGTAACCTATATGCAGCCCAACACCACTGGGCTCAGGAAAAGCTTTTTCCTGCTGGTTAGAGTGCTGCCTTCCAGATACCATAGGAGCTGATTACCGCCACCTGCTGTATTATCACCAGCATCACTACTGACTTTGTACAAATCATATCTGTTTGCAGTCTTTGTCTATTAATCTGTTTATCTGTAGCTATCCATATTTCTGCTTCAGTTGATCTCTGTTGTCCTGTACCATCATGTTGTCTGTTTATTGCACTGTGACGATGGTCCAGGAGACACTACATTTTGTTCTCTTTGGTACATCTGTATAAGTGCAGAACAAAGAGAAGCTTAAATCTTGAGTAATCCCTTGAAATGACATTTTTATACACTACCTGTTTGGAGTTATTTAAGAAGGTGCTTCTGCTCAGTGGTTGTACATTACCACTACCCTGTCCTCTGTGATCAGGCCTGTGTGCAGAAGAAGTCCATGTGTGCGGCGAGGCAGCAGCAATAAACTTGGTCACTGAGCTCATGTACACCACTGGTGAAGAGGTGGAGGTGAGTCTTAGAAAAGTTGGGGCTGTGTGTTTGAGGGAGAGGGAGCCTCAAAACTTACATATGCATAGGTTGATTTTTCTTTCCATCTTTTTGTTTTCCTCTCCTCACTAGCCAGCTAAATTAAGATAGTAATAATAATTAGTGAGCATTTTGTGTTTCTTATCCTGTAAGGTACGCAACTATGAGAGGCTGACCCCCTTCTCACTAATGGACCAAGCATTAGAGTCCCTGGATAACCTTCAGCCAGGCGACTGCATTGTGTGTTTCAGCAAGAACGATATTTACTCAATCAGCAGGCAGATTGAGATCCGGGGCTTAGAATGCGCAGTCATCTATGGCAGCCTTCCACCCGGTAAGACAATCCGATGGAGCCTCACATTGGACCAGACCCTGTCAGATGATGTGAGTTGTTGTTTATACATGTTTCTTGGTTAACAGGAACAAAGCTGTCACAGGCAAAGAAGTTCAATGACCCATCAGACCCATGCAAAATCCTTGTAGCAACTGATGCCATTGGAATGGGGTTGAACCTGTGAGTATCTGAGGCAGCTAGAGGATTGTGTTGTGTTGATGGTTATTTTTGCATGTGCATGTGTTTGCCCTGTGATGGACTGGAGTCCCATCCAGAGTGTACCGTGCCCTCTTGCCTAGTGCTTCTGGGATAGGCTCTGAGCTACAGTGCATCTCCATTGGAAAAGCGGTTACTGTTAAAGGATAGATGATATGAAGAGAATTGAGGTGTTTTCCTCTAGATGCTGAATGAAGTGCATCACTGTCTTGCTAAATTTCTTTAGAATTGTCAGGAAAGATGGGTTCCAGTAAGTGTTTGATAATATGAAGCCATTATTGATATCCATTGCTGTTAGATGCCTATCTCTCAAAAAATGAGTTTCGTCATTGTGAGCAGTCACTGGTTGGAAAAGAGCTTTACCTATTTGAGTGCTAGCTGCCAGCCGTTGACTCTCACCTCAGGAGCATCAGGCGCATCATCTTCAACTCGCTTGTGAAGCCTAGCATCAATGAGAAGGGCGAAAAGGAAATGGACACGATCACTACTTCCCAGGCCCTTCAAATTGCTGGCCGCGCTGGACGCTTCAGCTCTGCTTTCAACGTGGGGGAAGTCACCACAATGCACCGCGATGACCTGCCTGTGCTGAAAGAGATTATGGGACGCACTGTGGACCCAATTGAGGTGAGAAACAAAGGTCAAACCTTGGGTCTTCAGGTAGTGTGTGAAAGATCTTAAGTTATGAAGCCTTTTGGAGTGGGTTGCTGTGGGGACCTGGACTACATTGAGTTCATGACCTCCTGAAAGTTTTGGAGATGCGGGGTTCTGAATTTCTGTGTTGAAGGGAATTTTTGTGATCATACCAAGATATTATAGCAGACTTTCATTGCTCTGCAGGGACTAGTGGTTCAAGTTTTACATTAGATGCTCATTTTTGTTTACAGGGAAGTTCTACTTGTGATATTTGTTTCATTCTGCATTTTGTGATCTACAAAGGTTCTTGTTTTTTTTTTTTGTTTGTTTTTTTTAAATGTAGACAGCTGGGCTGCATCCCACAGCGGAGCAGATTGAGATGTTTGCCTATCATCTACCTGATGCCACAGTCTCCAACCTGATTGTAAGTGTTGAAGCGCATGAAATGATGACAACACAGTCACTGTTTGGCACAGAGCTGAGTACCTCCTTAATCTCTGTGAATCTCGACTCCTTTATTCTTCTGCTACCCTGCAGGACATATTTGTGAGCCTCTCTCAGGTTGATGGCCTCTACTTTGTCTGCAACATTGACGACTTTAAGTTCCTTGCTGACATGATCCAACACATTCCACTTAATTTACGCTCGCGATACGTCTTCTGCACTGCACCCATTAACAAGAAACAGCCTTTTGTTTGTACCACGTTCCTCAAGGTAAGTGCTGGGAAGAGAAGGTAATCATGTGTTCATCCTCCTCGAACCCCCCAAAAAAGTTTTTGAATATATTTCTATGACTTCTATGAAGTTGCCCAAGAAATTGTTGTATGGGGATGCGCAGAGGAAATTGTGATAACTACTATGCTTCTGTTCTCTGCTGCAGTTTGCCAGGCAATTCAGCAGGGATGAGCCTTTGACTTTTGACTGGATATGTCGCCATATCAGTTGGCCGCCAGTGCCACCCAAGAACATCAAGGACTTGGCCCACCTAGAAGCTGTGCATGATGTGTTGGATCTGTACCTCTGGCTAAGGTGAGCATCTTCTGCTTTGGGAACTACCTCTTCCAAACTGCTTATAGCAGGATTTTGAGAAACCAAGTTTGCTTCTAGTAATCAAGATGCAAGTAACTCCCAACCCAGCTGCACCACTCACAAATCTGCTTTGTGTGACATGTCAGATGCAATGAAAAATTAATGTGAGTTGTGACTTTCCATCCCCAGCTATCGCTTCATGGACATGTTTCCAGATGCCAACCGGGTACGGGACATCCAGAAAGAGCTGGACGAAATCATCCAGGTCGGTGTACGTAACATCACACGGCTTATCCGGGCCTCTGAGGCACAGAGCTCAGAATCCCTGCCCAAGATGCAGCCACAGAGCCCTTCGCAGGTCCAGCGCAAGCTGAGGGGGTCCCAGAGAAGGGGTCAGCTGACGAGAGACGTCTCAGATGCCGGTACACTTGGGTCCCGCCTGGTTCAAGAGGGCTGGCTGACCAAAGACCTCCTGCAGCAACTGCAAAGGGAGTGGTCCCAGGAGCAGACGCACAACAAACGAGACACACAGACTCAGTCCCGAGCGAGTGGAGGCAAAACCAAAACAGACAAGAAGAAAAAGAAATGACCCATCATGCCTCATGTGTTAGGTTCTATTTTTGTGTCCTTTTTAAGCAGTGGATCATATTTATTGTCATAGCAATTGCTTTTGTATAGTTTTATTCTTTATGAATAAATGGGGAGATGCCATCATGCTCTAAAAACGACAAGAATAAGGAAGCACTTTTTTGTGTCGGTGTGGCAAGGTGGTTACTGTTGTGGAGGGTGGGATGTAAGGCGTTCACTTAGTGTATATGTGTATGTTTAAATTCAAATATTTTTATTTTTTATTTTACTCATACTGGGAAGTAATAGGAACTCAAACACTCTTGAATGTTACACACTGACTTTGGTACTTCTCTGGAATGAAGCAGATGAAGAATGATGGTGAATAATTACTAAACTCTATACTACTTTCCTATTTTGTAAAAAATCATTTGTACAGTCTTGTAAACAAAGCTTTTTTTGGGTTCCATTACATTTCATCCATTCTGGGAAAACATTGCAATACTAGCTTATAACTTGATATTTGGGTGCCAATGCCCCCTGCTAAGGTCAGAGGGCTTAGGACATTTTATAAATGTACTAAATATGCCGGATATTTAGTTATAAAATCATTAGAAATTTTCAATCTTGCCCAGTGGTTTTAAATTAGATATTGCAGAAGTGTTTCAGAAGGAAGAGAATTACAAAAAAATCACCAATATGGAAATAAAATTAGAAATATAAAACTTTCTTCCATTTTAGGGTTGGGCTATTTAATGTATGGTTCTAGAGTCTTATAATCATCTTCCAATAAAATGATTTTTGTTCCAATCCCACCTTCTGCCATGTGCCCTTGGAGGTATTTACTCTGAATTGATACAGTAAAAATGGCCCAGCTAATTAATGGAGTAAATCACTTTAAGAAGCTTAGTGTACAAGTCTAACAATGTAAGTCACAGAGAAGAATTAGCTAAATTAACAAATAATATTCATTGACAAAGGGTCTAGGTACATCTAGAAACTATATTGTTGAAAATTTTGAAAATTCTTTTCACCACTGTTAACTCTACACTGTACATAAAATGGACCTTCAGAAGTATTATAGCCTGACAGAATCTAATCTGCTCAGGATGTGCACCAGAGTACAGTAGTCCCAGTGTCAGCATAGTGCTGCCATTTCTCTTCTGCTGCCTTGACTCTGATTAGACCAGCTAAACACTGTCCATATGACTGAATCATGTTGCTGAAAATGTATTTTTCATGTTACAAGTGATGCTGTAAATTCATTTTAAATGATGGTTTACCTTGTTGGAATGATTTGATTCTAACAGCTCTTCTGAACTTTTGGACCTCAGAACACACGACAATAAAACCCACAAACCCACCTGTAGGCATCTAATGTTTTCTGGAATTTTAAATGTAAAAAGTCACTGTGGTGTGTTAATTGCACCTGCTGTTACAGCCTTAGAGTGTGTCAGCATCTGCATGAGTGAAAGTTTGCAGTAAAAGCACGTTTTCCACAGTCACCAGTTTCAGTCAGGCTTTTTTTGTTTCGTGGTCTTTTAGCAGTGAGGGCTTGGGTTTGAATCCTTGACTCTGCTGTAATGCCCCTGAGCAGGGTACTTACACTGAATTACTCCTTCAACTTACCCAGTGGTTGGGTTTTGCAGAAGCCTTGGTTGTAGATATAGTAAATAGAAAATACTGTCTAAAGGGGTGCCAGGGAATATTTGCAGGGAATTAAATAAATACAAGGACACAGGTGAAGATAAATAAAAGCTTTTTATAGAGATCCATCCATGAACCTAAGTGCCTACATCACTACCAATTTTCAAATCCAATGAAAAAATATGATCTAACTACAGATGATTTGGGGACTCGGGTTGCGGCACAAACAGACTCTTAGTCCTGCATCACAAAGTTTTTTTGTCCTGTTATTTATCAGCACAAATAAAACCACGAGATGGGCCATAATCTTGGCTCTTTAGGAGACCATTAGCGTGAGGCGATGGCCTGGCTTCACGGATCGGCTCGAGGTGCGAGTGGTGTGCGGGACACAGAGGGTCAGGGTGTGGCACCCACAGGTGTCCTTTGCGCCAGTCTGTGAGGTGCATTTCTCTGTATATCTATAAATACTATATAATTTTTTTTATTACTATTGCCATTTATTAGATTAGGTGCTAAGTATGGTTATTGTTATGATTACTATAAAAATAACAGCAAAATGTGGACAGTACTGGAGCGCCAAATACCTTAGATATCCCCTGGTCACTGCAAAATCCTGATCAGTGCCTATTTCAGCCAGTAAACATGTGCATCGTTCGTCTCGTTCACTGTTAACTTTATCATAAACCGTTTGGTCGCCATAGTAACAGAACGTCGCTTTACGTGCAATGTTCCTCGGCTTCTTGTCACCGTCATCCCCGTTTTTTAGCGCCACCGTGATAGCCATGATAACAGAACGCTTGTCTGCTATTAGAATCACAGGACTTCAGCAGCGCTGCACTGCAGCTGTAAACACCGTGGAAACCAAGTGAATTAATCCGCTCTTGCGCAACTGTCGGGTTTGGGTGAGTTTTCGCCAATTTTAAAAATATATACGAATGTTAACAGATTGAAAGTAGCTGAGATACTGCCAGGGTCAAAAAGGTGTAGAGGTGGAAAGGTAAGTAGAAGCAACACATTATATAATCATCAAACTGTTTTACTCCTTAAGTGGTTGCATTTAGTATGCAGTTCGTGTTGTCGGACAGGCTGACAACATGGAGTGACGTGCCCACCGGTGGTAGTGCAGTGAAAAGGAAAAAATATGCTACTTCCTAATTGTATTACCCTTACTTTAATAATATGTGCAGCGCTGTGTCTCTCATATATAAAACTCTTTTATTTGCTCACAAATATCAGCGGCTGCTCCAAGATCCAACACGTGGATGGCACCGAGCACAACGCGCGCTTCAGCCGTAGGGCGCACAGTAATGACAATTGAATCATCCGTACTTCATTTTTAGAGTTTTGTACGTTTATGTGTCCGCCAGCAAGAATGTTTTGTAAGCTTTTTGGGGCGCCAGAAAAGCCGTTAGTGCCAGGAACCTCAAGAAAAAGTTCCGAGAGAAGGAGACTGCGAGTTTGTGTCGTGTGCGTGCGCGCGTTCGCTCGCGTACGTGCGCACGCCCGCGTCCTTGACGCCGCAAACGCCTCAGGGTGAGAGGTCTCGCTGTACCAACTTTCAATATTAATAGCTTAAGTTTTACAAAAGCCAGCCAACCCTGAGGTAACATAACTGTTATTTTTGTTGTATTTACCATTTGTGTGACTTGGGACATTTTTGCTTCGTCATTTCTGGGTAAGCACGTTAAAGAGTGACAGTAGTGACGGTGGTTACTGTGACAGCTGGACGCTTCTGTGAGAGATGCAAAGCCGTCCTGTTGCTGCAAAGCGAAATGGTGCATTTACAGACACTGCAGTCAGTTTGTTTTTTCTTTACAAATTTAATGGACGTTTGCCAGTGTTTAAATACAGTTTGCATGCCCCCCCATGTTCAGCTTTGTGCAGGAGGTGCCCCTCCCTGACATTGTGAGGGTAGCTGTGCTGTGTGAGATTCTTCTAGGTTGTTTTTTTCTCTCTTGTGGACTCTTTGATGGAGTAATATTACCAGAAATAAACCACTTTGCATCATATAGTTTGTTGTAAGAAAATGAGTAATGTATTCCGGGGGAATGCATTTGTTTTATCCTTGTATTTATTCATTGCTTTTGCAGATGGACCCAGCAGAATGGTTAACAGCAGTCACCTCTGATGTCTTCTCTGCAGAGAGCATGTAAGCTCAGTCTTGGTTGACAAACTGAGATGAAGTGCTTGTTGGTCAGGCTTTTCTGGTGATGGGCTCAAGGATTCAGTTCTGAAATTCTGAACAGTTCTTGAGTTTCAGTTATTAACCGATATTATTCCAGAGGAGTAAAGGAAATGGGGTTTTTTTTTTGTTTTTTGTTTTTTTTAAATACTTAAAAGCTATAAAAAAGTCACTTGTTCATTATGTGTAAATGACACCATATTCCTTGTGTGTTTACATTGTTTCTGTTTGGTCCATTTTTGTGTTGAAGGGACACTGCAGATGGAAGCCCTGTGCTCGGGGAAGATGGCCAGGCATTGCTAGGAGAGCGCTGAGTAGGCCGGCAGCGCGGAGGCCATGCTGTTAATTATTGAGCCAGGGTGGTGAGGGGGAGCAGCTGGGTAAAAGCCCTCCTTTGACTTACACACGGAGCTCAGGGGAGAGGGAGAAGGCTTACACACACGGGGTCGAGGACTTTGTTGAGGAAACAGGAAATTTGAGCGCTGTGTCTTCAACTGGAAGGCTGCCTTTTCTCTGTAAAACCACCTTCAGCTTCGAGACAGTAAACCCATACAGCTAACCTGTGCTCAAGATGTTTGCGGTGCACTTGGTCTCGTTTTTCTTCTCCAAACTAAAGGAGGACCAGATTAAAAAGGTGAGACGTGTGATGCTGTGCTCCCCCCCCCCCCCCGGTCTTTAAATGTACCCTGCATTTTAATATAATTGTCTCCCTTCGTGGTTAAGCTGAACAATCAGATGAAATTGAGGAATTAACTTGAAAAAGAACGGCAAAACTTTTTCAACTGCATGTGAGTAGTATTTGTTCAGAATTGTAGCAAGTAGAACATTGTTGTTAAAACTTTGTATTGGACAATCATTCAAGTTTTTTAAGTGATATTAGCTAAATTTTGGATAGTTGGGGAAAAAAAACGTAATGGAAATGACACTGCATGTCACCAGAAAGGATCTGACAGACAGCAGATAACATGCCCCCATCATCATTAACTGCTTTATCCATGTCAGGATTGTGGTAGTCCAGAGTCTATCCTGAAATTACTGGGTGCAAGGCTGTGAAGCTGCACCCTCAATGGGATGCCAGCCCGCTGCAGGGAATATGTTTACGCAAATGTTAAGTAACTGGGGCCTATTAAAATACAAGCAAAAACCTTGCACTGTGTCAAATCAGTGCCTTAGATAAATAGATAAAAGTTAATTGTCCTGGTTGTAAACCTTGACTAGGTACATTTGTTAATGCAGCTTTATCTAGTTCAGTCATTCTAGGAATGATTAACCGTTTTGTCCTATTAAAAATTACCAGCCTGCCCGCATGGTTTTCATCTTTTTTATTGGTTTTGCATGTTTTGCCCAATTCAATGGTGTAGTGCAGGCAGTAAAGAAATATGCATGTGAAGAAAGAATAAAATAATCAATGCTCCCTGCTTATCGCTTTATCAGTGATGTTTTGATCACATTGTAATATAACATTTCTATGTGCTATTTATTCCTGTAGAGAGACATCTCTTTTTTATCACTAGTGGTGCAGTTTGTTGCTTGCTCAGCTTAAAATGTCCTCCTCTGGTTTTATGATTCAGATGCGTCATTGGTGCGTTTAATAAAATGCACATTCATTGCAAGTTTTTCCTGTGTTTCCCAAAGTCCAAGTAACATTTCACAGAGGATTAGATCAAAGTTGGAGGAACAATGTACATTACTTCCTTTCTCAGCCTTTTTTGCTCTCTTTGGGTTCTGAGGTTTTGTTTAATATTTGGAAGCAGGAAACTCAGACACAGAAAGGGCTTTTGTTGCTAAATCCCCCTGGATATCTGTAGGCTCTTTTGTAGACAACGTTTCGCAGGCTGGTCCAGAACATCTCACACCGGGTACCAACCCTAACAGCTCATGGTAAAGAAAGTTGCCTTACTTTGATGTTTGGCCTGAAAGTGCGTGATATTTTGTAAGGTACACCAATAATAATCATATGGCTGGAGCAAGTAAAACATGAAAAGTACACATTGAATAATGTATGTTAAGGAAAAACATTGCAGAACACCAGCTACTGTGCTGAATGCTGGTAATATAAATCATCCAGTTGTGGATGTCCCATGCAGTGTCCTCTATGGTGAGACTAAAAAGGAACTAAATCCAAAGGAAAAAAATCATATGTTCACCTACAGGTAACTGAAGGTAATGCAAAAAATATATAATTCTGAGTTAAATTGGTATCTGCACGATTAGCTTTTGATAAGTGATCTTCCTTGCCCCAAGGTGGACCGGTTCCTATATGGTATGCGTCTCTCTGACGAGCAACTGCTGGATATTTCTACTCGCTTCCGTGCTGAGATGGAGACCGGTCTGTCTGCTGAGAGCAACGCCACGGCCACCGTGAGAATGTTGCCCACACATGTGCGCTCCATCCCTGACGGATCAGGTGCGGGGATTGCGTTCATGAGTCTATGTCACTTCAGAGTGGCTTAAGTCACAGCTCCTTCTAAACAAGTGGGCAAAATGGTTCTTGAGATTTACCCAAAGGACAGGTTGAATTATTTCAGTTTGAGAAGTAAAATTTAACTTGCCCCTGCGATGGACTGATGTTTCTGAGTTAGGGGCTGGACCACTACAATCCTGAGCTGGACAAGCAAATATTGAGAATAGATGAATGGAGGATCCTGAGTAATTTGTGGGGGACAAACGAGAGAAGATTGAAAGCAGTAAAACACACAGTTGTCCAACATCTGTGGCAAATGCTGCAGAAGAGTTAAAATGTATACAGTAGTTCTTTAAAAAAAGCCTCTAGTTTCTAGCAGGTATATTCAAAGTCTGGACTTGCCTTATGTACAAGTGGTCCCTGACTTATGATGGGGGTACGTTTTGATACACCCATCATAAGTCAAAAATGCATCTATTACACCTAACCTACTGTCAACGCCTATAGCCGTTTCAGCAACAGAACGTAGGCAGTGTCTCTGCCCCCATCTTCAGACTGATTGATTGGTGTAGGAACCAATCGTGGACAAAATTTAATTCCTTCCCAGACTTCCTGTCAGTGCTCAGTTTCCGTTGCCCTATGTGAACTGTCCTGCAACTGCTGTCTTGCCAAGACATTGTATTTTGTTTATTTTGAATTGCACCATGTTTCGTTTTAGCGCTACCGCCTGGCTAATGGTAACACTCCTAACTCCCGGCTAATGGTAACACTCTTTGTTGGAAGCAACTCAGTAAAGAGTTTAACACAACTTCAATTTATTATCGTGGTTTCTTGCAACTGCTTCCACCAACCCAGCATAATACCTACCAAACATCATAGCCTACCCTAGCTTACCTTAAAAGTCTTTATGGTCTTGCCACTTTCATGCTGTTTTCAGAAGACACAGACACAGATTGGCATTTTGTAGTCAAGATGGATACACAAAACAACGTAGGTACGGGGTGTATCCAAAAAAAATGACAACAGAGAACTCTGCTACAGTATCAGTTGCATTCACTAGTAACCATGTGGCAGTCTGGGAGATGTAGTTCATGAGAGTATTGTACCACATATCACTTGCCTGGGGAAGAAAAACCAAAATTTAAAGTATGAGTGCATATTGCTATTGCACCATTGAAAAATTGTCAAGACCATCGTCGAGGACCATCTGTAAGCATTTTGTATTCAGGCAGTGTGAGTATATTATAGATGGCCTGTGCTTTCAGCAGAATCGAGTGGAATGACTCCTCTGAAATCCTGGGTTTTCTTTGAGCTCTGGGTGGCTACAGTGTTTCTCACAGTCCTTCTCCCTTGATATTCCTCTGTCCGCTAGAGAGGGGTGAGTTCCTGGCCCTAGACCTAGGTGGCTCCAAGTTCAAGGTCCTACGGGTGAAGGTGTCTGAGAATGGGAAGCGGAAGGTGGAGATGGAGAGTCAGACCTACCCCATCCCAGAGGAGGTTGCCCATGGCAGAGGCACAGATGTGAGTGGACCTGCACAAACCTGGCACCATGGAGCTCTGCTATAGTGGAATGTCAGGAATTTATGTGTAATGAATAGTCAGGAGCACCAGGTAATGCACACAGTCTACAACACGTAGTGTTGTTCCTTCACTCTGTTGGTGCATCTGATATGTAAATAGACAGGCTGTTAAGACTGAATATTTTCAGAATAAGGCTTATGGCTGACCTTCCCACATTGCCATTCTACCTTCTGTTTGTTTCACACACTTCATGAGAGCATTATTTAGAATTGCAGCTGTAAGACCTGTTTTTTTTTTTTTAGCTTCTGGCAGACAGCATGATCATGGTTGGGTTAAAAAAAGGAACAAATCCGTTGATGTATGCTGGACCCACTGGCTTAAGTTCACCTGTCAGAAATGGTTCTCCCCAGAGGTTGAAGTGGGCCAGAACTCAGCAGTACACAGTACACTTCTACATTTTACTCTTGTATCACTACTTCTCACAAGTGCTCCTGGCTAACCAGAATCTTTAGCTTAACTGTTTTCCCAGAAAAAGACTGCTGTTGTACATGGCCAATATTCCTAATGAACTAAATAACTATATTTAATTATTCAGGGTGTGCACCAAGTTACACTGTAAGTCTGACTGCATGCGACTTCCTACTGTTTATTAGACATTTGTTCTAGGAGGAATAATGTGCTGTGAACATGAATATTTTGTATTTTTTTTTCCACCTACAGAAAATCTAAATTTAATACTTAATATTTGCAGGAAACCAGTAAGTGAAGTACTGGCACTTATTTTTTTTCCAGTTCAAGCACTGGGGTTTCCAACATTTTGCATGTACACACTCAGTAGCTCATAGCAGGAAAGTGTCAGGAACCTTAGCCGAGAAAGGGGGAGCTCATGCCTTTGGGCATCGTCCCGTTAGCTAACGTCTCCTCTTGCCTCTCCTCTGCAGCTTTTCAATCACGTGGCTGAGTCACTGAGGGATTTCATGCAGAAGATTGCCATTAATCAGAAGAAAATGCCTCTAGGATTTACATTCTCCTTTCCCTGCAGGCAGTCCAGACTAGATGAGGTGAAGAACAATGCCGCAGCAAATTACTGCTTCTCTGAGGAATGTGAACACTTGAAACCTCTCTTTCCTTGTTGTCCGGTTTTAGAATTTTATTATTTTGAACCACACGTCAAAACACCTACTTATTGATACAACTGCTCATACTAATATGGAGACAGTACTGTTAATGTACTGCCTACTTCTGTCATGGGTGGCAAGTGGTGTAGTGGTTAGCATTATTACTTTGCACTCACAGGAGTTGAGTTTAAGTCCCATCTCTTGCTACAGTACCTTTGGGCAAGCTTACACTGAATTGTTTCAATATAAATTCCTCAGCTGTATAAGAAGCTTAACATGAAGTAAGTTACTTTGGAAAAAAATCATGAACTGAAAATGTCTTTCTGCATTATTGCTGCTACTCCAGGGTGTGCTGCTGTCATGGTCAAAGAATTTCAAAGCCCGGGGAGTTCAAGGAACAGATGTGGTGGAGTACTTAAGGAAAGCCATTGACAGAGTTGGGGTGAGCTGGAGATCATGCCAAACAAGATGTTTGTCGTGAATACTGTTTGTAATGCTTATTAGTATGAACATTTGCTAGATGTGGATGAAACTAGTAGCCAGTGACGGGTAACCAAGTAATCTGTCAGGTGTGGATCTCTACTACAGCTGCTACACTGAACCGAGTAATCTGTCAGGTGTGGATCTCTACTACAGCTGCCACACTGAACTTTTACCGTGTGCAAAAGGGGAGGGTGGAGTGCGACGGTTTTAGTCACGGAATGCTCACATTTTCTTAAAATGACTGATTAATGTTTGAGTTGTATATTACAGTCATGCTTTTCTGTTGAAGGGAAGGCCAGAGTGGCAGTTTTGTACCCTCCCTAATTATGTGACTATGAGCTGATTAAACCACTGTCAAAACGCAATTCCCATCCTGGATGTTGCTGCTTGATAAGGGTGTAAAAGAGCATTGACCTTCTGAGCCAGCATGGTTGGCACGTTCACCATGGGTTACCTTAAATTAAGTGGTATTTTGGTATTCCTCATACTGAGATCCTCAGAATAAGCTCCTCTGCAAGCCATGTAGTGACTTTTGCTGTCCCGCTCTTTCTCCATGTTTAGGATATAGATGTGAACGTCTTGGCTCTTGTAAATGACACTGTGGGAACCATGATGACTTGTGCATTCGATGACCAGCGTTGTGAAATTGGACTCATTGTAGGTATGGTGGAGACCACCAAGGCACCTTGATTATCTGTCTAAGCTATGACACATTTCACCACTGGGTCTTTTTGCAGGTACAGGCACCAATGCCTGTTACATGGAGGAGATGAGGCACATTGACCTGGTGGAAGGAGACGAAGGCCGCATGTGCATCAGCACCGAGTGGGGGGCCTTTGGAGATGACGGAGCACTGGATGACTTAATCACCAGCTTTGACCAGGAGATTGACGCGGCATCCATCAACCCTGGGAAGCAGCTGTAAGAATTTTTTTTTTTTTTTTTTTTTTTTAAATTAAATTTGTCTGTCAACCATTCGTAATATGAAGAGCCACTATCACATTAAATGCTTTTTTTTAATGCAACGTCATTATTGAGAATACTGCTGTATGCAAAGAGGATACCACCTGTATGAGTGAACAGGAGATGTTTTGTGTTGAAAAGAGGTGTGACTGTAGACTATCATGCTCTGCAGGTTTGAAAAGATGATCAGTGGGATGTATTTGGGTGAACTGGTCAGGATCATTCTGCTGAAGATGGCCAGGAGTGGCCTCCTGTTTGGGGGGCGTGTATCGGATGCTCTGTGTACCAAAGGGAAGCTGGAGACCAGGCATATAGGGCTCATGGAAAAGTAAGCATGGTGGTGCTGTGACTGGAGTGTTGGCTCAAAGGTTTGGTGATGAAGATCCAAGGAGTGATGTTTGCCCGTCTCACTTACCCCCTCCGGCCATGTCCAGGTACAAGGAAGGCCTGCAAAACACAAAGGACATCTTGACTGACCTGGACCTGACGCCCTCCGATGACGACTGCGTGGCAGTTCAGCACGTCTGCACTATTGTCTCCTTCCGATCGGCTAATCTGTGTGCCGCAGCCCTGGCCGCCATCCTTACGCGCATGCGGGAGAACAGGAAACTGAAGACCTTCCGGACCACAGTGGGTGTGGATGGAACAGTCTACAGGACTCACCCCCAGTAAGTTCACCTGATGTTAGCCAGCTGGGATTCTTCCACTTGCTGGATTCTTGAAATACCAAATCTAGCACATTAATTTTTCAACAAGCAAAACTGAAACTAGAAATGTGTTCTCAACTTGATTTGCGCTATAATCTCAGTTTGTTTGTAGCTCCAGTGTCTTTTTTACCAGAAAATCAGATTCCGTAAAAGTTGTGCAATATAGATGACGCTCTTTATTCATGTGTTCTGTAAAAAAAATAATAATAAATAAATAAATTTAAGATTTTCACTTAAGGTGCTCCCACACTGACTCTGGTCATTTCGCTACTAGTTGATGGTTAGAGGTGGAAACGGACTGTAGGGAAAATGCAGTTAACAACATAGACAAAAATGTACAGACTTTTTTAAATGTATAAATGTTCATTACACAAAGAACAGTGTATAATAGGCATAATCAGAGAACTGCTGTCTGTTTTAGGAATTTCATGAGGAAATGTTTTTTTGAAAGTTGCATTATAGTTCGTATGTATTTGTACAGTGACTCTGCAGCATTTTGCCTTCTTCTGCAGTCTTGTCTTTAGAAAATGGTCTAGTCTTCACTATATAACAGCTTTACCTAAATTTCATCTGTCCATTAGACTTTGCTCCAGAACTCTGCAGTCAGTTTATTTTTTTAAGGAAATTATAACCTGGCTTTTTTTTCCTCAGCCCACCATTGATTTGGGATGAAACCTTTGGGGTTATGCTGGAATAGTTTTCTCTTGATAGTAGTCTTCCACATCTGTCTGTATTGCAGAGAGTGTTCTTCACCTGTTCAGCATCTGAAGAGAGATTTTACATCATGACTGAAAGTGTTTTTTTGGTTTTTCACTTCAGTGGTTTTGCACGCTCTACTAAGTTATTTTTAAATCTAAACAGTTAATTTAGAGACTCTTGCTGTTGTGGCTACTAAGGCTCTGCTAGAAATAGTCTTATTTTTCACTTTTAAAATGCAATTAGTTACTGACATTGATGCTTCTATGGTCCTCATTCACAACAAGAGTCCAAATGCCACATCTAGAATCAACTCTACACCTTTTTATAGTATATCTCTTGTGCCTGAAATAATAATCCATTGACCCACTGCTTTCCAAGAAACAACTGAGAATCCATGGAGGTACTATGTATTAAGGAGCCTATAATCCCAGAATAAATGTAAATAACCTTCAATTTAAAGTTGACAGTTTGCCCTTAAATATCATCGTGGTTTCATTTAAAATCTAATGTGTCTTGAGTACAGAACCAAAACAACGGTCACTGCCCAAAAACTTGAAGAACTGCACTGTATTGTTGTTTTTAAATTGACCTTATTAACCTTTATTTAAAAAATCAAAACTTTGCATTATATGTTTGTAAATTGTGCTTACATTTATTAATTAAGCCAATTCCTCTCTCCAAAGCAACTTTTCCTTCACTTTTTGTGATGACCATAATGTTCAGTTCTCTTAAGAACAAAATGAGGGTAAAAGTTCTGGCTTGCCCCCATCAGGTACGCAAAGCGGCTACACAAGGTGGTCCGGCGTCTGGTGCCCGAGTGCCACGTGCGCTTTGTGCTGTCAGAAAGTGGCAGTGGGAAGGGTGCCGCCATGGTGACAGCGGTGGCACAGAGGCTGCAGACCCAGCGGTGGGAGGTGAACCAAATGCTGGCCCCCTTTGTCCTGACAGCCGAGCAGCTGTATCAGGTGCGGGACCATATGAGGCAGGAGCTGGAGAATGGCCTGAGGCTGGAGACGCATGCCACGGCCTCAGTCAAGATGTTGCCCTCCTATGTGTATGACACACCCAGTGGGAGAGGTGAGCCGCTTGTAGTGATCATTCCTCAAAAGGACAAGTGACTCAGATGCCCTGTACCAGATCTGATGTTTGATCTTTAATGGGTTGTGTCCTGTCTAGTGATGGAGATTGAATCCAGGAGAGGCTGCAGTTATTATATTTACCCGATTCTTTTCTCCAAAACAACTTGCAATAATTTACCTATTTATGCAGCTAAGTAGTTATTACTGGAGCAGTTCAGGGTAGGTACCTTGATCAAGGGAACTCCAGCAGGAGCTGGGATTCAAACCTGAGGCTAAGTAGAAGGCAGCAGCTCTAATCTGTATGCTAAGCATGGATAATAATAATAATGATAATAATAATAATGTGGTAATATATTCACTGTACCTTGAAGCAGAAACCTTTTTTTCATAAATGAGAGAAGTGTATATGTTTTAAGCACAGTGTTCAAGGACATAGGCTTGAAACTAGAGGTTGCCAGTTTGGTACCCTTAAAAGTGCTTAACCTAAATTTCCTCTGTGGAAAATCAAGCTATGTAAATTTTTAAATAAAAAAAGAACTGGAAGTGGTCAAAATGGTAATGATTATAAGGATAGAATCAGCTGTTACAATAACACTAATAATGACTTGAAGAACCATTACTTTGTCGCTTTCTCATTCTGGCCTCCTACAGTTCAGCCACCCACTAATTTGCAGCCTGTTTTGTTTCTAGAGCATGGAAACTACTTGGCCCTTGATCTCGGCGGAACCAATTTCCGCGTGCTTGTGGTCAAGATCCGGAGCGGTCGGCGCAGATCTGTCCGCATGTACAACAAGATCTATGCCATCCCCATGGAGATCATGCAGGGAACTGGAGAGGAGGTAAACCACTTCTCCCAGATTTAAGTGAATAATTAACATAAATTATATTTGTTTTGAATATTGTTGAAATCTGGATGATTTTCTTGTTTAAAATTCTGTTGCTGATGTTTTTCTGTGCACTGGGCTCAAGCTCCATTACATACTCTGAAATAGTATTTTCTCCTAGTGTTAGGAATGTTGAGGCAATTTTTTTGAAAACACGAACTTCCTAGTTTATTTATTTAAATAAATAAATAATTGCATTCCTAGTTTATTTAAATAAATAAATAAATAAATAAATAATTGCATTTTCTTCAGCTCTGTTTTATAAAGTTAAAACTGATCAAGCAGAATAGGTATATTGCCAGATTAATTCAACTCACTTCCACAATATTTACATCTACGCCTGGTGTTCTTGAATAATGGTGATTAATAAAAAGGTAATGAATGTCACACGCATTTATAGAATAGATCAGTCAATAAACCGAGCTGAATACTTTATTTCCAGACATTTTAAATCAGTATTCATTTTAGTATTGTTTAATTGTTCCAGCTAATAAAAAATTAAGTCTTAACCTAACCTACCCCTAAATGAACCGATAAACATCTATGTAAAAGCCTTTTATAGACTTTTTAGTGAAAGTGACTTTGGATTTACATCTAAGTTACAAGCAGGTTTTATTTCAGTAATGTTCATAGGCTGAGGACCCGCTGCATTGGACCAGCAGACAAAAACCCATCGGTTTTGTTTCGGCTGTAATGATTTTCTGTGTTTTTGCCTTTTTAGCTATTTGACCACATTGTTCAGTGCATCTCAGACTTTCTTGATTACATGGGTATGAAGAACACCCGGCTTCCCCTGGGGTTCACCTTCTCTTTCCCCTGCAGACAGACAGGGATCGACAAGGTGAGAAACCTGTTGGTTCACTGTACTCTGTGCGTGCATACAGGCCTGGTTGAGAACAGGCAGCTGTTTTGATGAGCACCTTGGGTGTTTTTAGGACCCACCTTCCTGTTCTCATTTTAAGTTTTGTTGTTTGGTTTCATAGGGAACACTGGTTTGCTGGACCAAAGGGTTCAAAGCCACAGACTGTGAAGGAAACGACATGGTGGACATGCTGAGAGAAGCCATCAAAAGGAGAAATGTGTGTGTGTGTGTGTGTGTGTGTGTGTGTGTGTGTGTGTGTGTGTCTTCTGAATATTTACCTGCAATTTAGCAAATAGCAAAAATATTTACTCTTTCAAAGTACTGCTGTTGTACACATAAAAAAATCCCTTTGTGTTTATAACACCTGATGGGCTTCTTTGGTATGCATGACGTTGTGAGGATAAAGATGTCACATCCTCTCCTTTAGGAATTTGACCTGGACATTGTAGCACTGGTGAACGACACAGTGGGAACCATGATGACATGTGCATACGAAGACCCCAAATGTGAAGTTGGCCTCATTGTTGGTATGTTCAGATGCTTCTTTTCACCTCTGCATATCCCAGTTGCAGCTTGTAGGCTGTGAGAACTTTGGTCTAGAAGTTTCTTCACAACCGCTTGATTCTGTGTTTCAGGAACGGGTAGCAATGTGTGCTACATGGAGGAGATGAAGAACATCAAGACCGTAGAGGGAGATGAGGGCCGCATGTGCATCAACACAGAGTGGGGCGGCTTTGGAGAGAGTGGAGAGCTTGATGATGTCTGTACACAGTTCGACAGAGAAGTGGACCGGGGTTCCCTCAATGTCGGTAAACAAACGTAAGAGGAATCACCTATCCTGGTGCTGAATATCAAAATGCACTGTAGAAATACATACGATATCATACCTGTTACACTCACTAGAGGGCACCCCAGCCACAAATTCACACACTGGATTCATATAAAATTTCTTAGCACTCTTTTGCATCTTTATGAAATTAAGTACTTCGTGAAACAAAAGGTCTGTAATTTCTGTATCTGTAAAGCCAAATTTCTGTTTGTTTGTTTGTTTTTTGTCTCTTTGTCTGTTCTTTATGCTCAGGCTTTTTCAAGCCAAAGACATGAAATTTGGCGCATGCATTTTGATGGACGGATTTTCTTGCCCCATAAATATATACACACAGACCGGGGGACACCACACAAGCTGTCTAGCTTACTGACGACATGCAGATGCATTTTCTTGCTTCACACACAGCCTAGGAAATATGAAAAGGTTTTCATGCTGGGCAGACACCACACACATTATTTAATTACACATGAACAGGTTTTTTTTTTTTTTTTAGTTATATCTGCACAAATAAAAAAATGTCAAAGGTAATTTTATATATATATATATATATCTCATGCAAGCACGCACCATGCGTGAACACATTAGTTATGGAAGCGTAGTAAAGTTTGATGATGCATATTTTGTTGTTTTTCTTATTTCCCCCAACTGTACCAGGATTACACTAAATACAAACACTTTAATGGTGCAACAGTTTGGTGATATATAATGTATTAACATGCTTTTACCTTTACGCTGTTGCACCCTTTTGACCTGTGCAGCACCCGGTAACACCTATAGTACAATATAGTGCATAAATGGAGCTTGAAAATTGTGCCTGGACAACATAATTCCAAATACAACAGATCATTTATACATTTTATGACAGCAAATAAGCAGAGAAAATAGTTTATTTTATAGAAAGCAAAAATTTTTTAAAGATTGGACATAGGTTAAATGATTATGGTAATTTATTATGGCTAAATAGTACTGATTGAGGTACTTGTGTCTACCTGGGTCTCACTGTCAGTATGTTGATTGAGTGCCTCCCTTTCGTGTTGCAGGTTTGAGAAGATGACAAGTGGCATGTACCTGGGCGAGATCGTCAGGCAGATCCTCATCGATCTGACCAGGCAGGGTCTGCTATTCCGAGGACACCTCACCGAACGCCTCAAGACTCCAGGGATCTTCGAGACCAAGTTCCTGTCCCAGATTGAGAGGTACTGGGTGGTGAAAGATTCTTTCCTCCCTTGTGGTGTTATGATATAACCCTGGGACTGTTATTAGTATTAGACAGATGTTTCATGTCCCCCCCCCCCCCCCCCCGTTTCAGTGACCGGCTGGCGCTGCTGCAGGTGAGGTCCATCCTGCAGCACCTGGGCCTGGACAGCACATGTGATGACAGTATCATCGTGAAGGAAGTGTGTAGCATCGTTTCCCGTCGGGCTGCTCAGCTCTGTGGCGCCGGGATGGCCGCTGTCGTTGACAAGATCCGTGAGAACCGCGGGTTAGACCAGCTGGAAATCACCGTGGGGGTGGATGGCACGCTTTACAAGCTTCACCCACAGTGAGTGGCAGAGGGTAGAGCTCGAGTCTGTGTTTCACAGTGTAGTAGCTGGTTGGTCCAGCACAAAATAGTTCAGACAACTACTAGTGTGGAAATCACCCCAGTGGAAAACTGCAGGGACACAACATTTTGTTTTACGTGTATTCAAAGCACAATGAACAGAGGATATATATTTATAGGATGAAAAAATAAATCCAGATTTTAAAGAAGCATTATTTTTTTAAGAGTATTGGAAAGGACCTAAACATGTTCTGCACATAATGCAGAGCGCATATTGTTAAATATATGAAGTACTCTCCAGAACTGATTTTTGTCCAACAAGGCTTCCAGAAGGAGGCACTGTGAAGATCTCATCTCCCAGTTCTGAGTTCCTGCCTCCCATCTCTGTTCACATAGCTTTTCCAGCATCCTAAAGGAGACAGTCAGGCAGCTGGCGCCCAAGTGTGATGTCTCTTTCGTCCTGTCAGAGGACGGCAGTGGGAAGGGCGCTGCACTCATCACAGCTGTGGCGCGTAGCCTCTACAAAAGAGCATGACCCGGGTCCTGTACCGAAGACGCCTGAGTCATGTCCACAGAATGGTCAGATAGATGGGTGACCGTGGGAACTTGGGCTTCTTGCAGTAGTTTACTCCAGGAATTCAGGCAGCTGTCTAATTGACATTGCTATATTTTCATTTCAGAATACTGATTTACACACATACACACACACACACACAGTAATTTTGAATTAACATGTAACCTGTACTATGGTGTAAGGTGTGCATTACATTTCTGTTCAGTATATTGAATTCATATTCATACATTCAGTGTATTTGATTTTCCTTTTTTTTTTTTTCCTGAGAGGAGTGGAAAATTGATTTTTATATTGCATTTGACCTTTCCATTTGTCTTGTATTTAAAGCTAATTACATTTTATATACGTATTTGTACAAATTGCAGCGTTCTAGGATTAATGCATGGTGACAGTAATTTTTTTTTTTTTTTTTTTTTTGCAATTCCAAAAAATAAATGAGGCATCTAAAAAAGACAGCCTGGGCTGACTTGCAGTTGCGAGTATTGCGAGTACTGTGGATTGACAAGTCAGTGGATATAAAATAGATCCCTGTGAAAGCAACCATACAAATGGCACTCAGTACCCAGCCTCTTTATATGCTAATGCTAGCTGCTAAATTAGCACGAGTGGGTGACTGTGGAAGTGCATGAAAAGAGCAGGAATGCACCAGGACTTCCATCGACAGTTTGGCGAAAGCTTACTGAAGGCACAGAGATTAATTGCTGAAGACAATTGGAATTCTTGTCATGTATTCCATGATTTAGGCTGTGTTGTCTTAACTGTACACCTCGTCAGTCTCATCTGCGTAAAAGAAAACTGGAATCTCCGGTTGTACAGGTTCTGTATTGAAAAATAAAACAAAAAAGAACTGCATGCATCATTATGTGCATTATTTGTGTTTAATTCTAATCAGAGGTCAAGCTAAGTCTGTTCAGTTCCTCTGATAAAATACTGGGAGCCCCCAACCGTAAAGGTTTGCTAAATAAAGGCTCCTATTGGGATTAAGAAGAGTTAAACCAGGCCAGCTGTGTGATAAGCCCATGCATGGTAGCAGGAGGAAAAACTTACTCACTGTAATCCCATCTGGTCCCAAGGACACCCTGGTGTCCTTTGGCAACATCCCTTCAGCATCCCAATTCCCCAGGCCACCCACCACTACACAACACCTGATAATAGGACGAGTAATAAACAGGGTTCTGATCAGTCACAAGTTGTTGTGTTTTAGTTAGAAATATTTGTTAAGTTTTCTGACTTTGCAACTATAAATGAAATGGGTTACATCTTGCCTGTGAAGCCCGTTGTGGTTCTGGGTGATTTGTTTTCTTCTGACTTTTTTCTGACTTTCTGGAACAAGATGTCCTTTTATTTATTTGATGCAGCAGGCCCTTGGGAATGGGTAGGCTGATACCACAGTAGTGTCGTCAGAATTTGGTTATGTAAAGCATCCTGCCTAAAGCTGACCATGTCCTGGCTGCAGGTGTAAATTGGTTTGAGTGGCTTTGAGGGATCTTAATCTGCTTGCCGTGTCTTTGTCCCCAGGCATGGACAGCGACGGAGAGACTGTGCCGCATGTACGTACAGCGGAATCCGGCATCTCTGAGGGGGGCTTCGGGGGGCGCACTCTCTGGACCCTTTGGTACTTTGTGGTAGTGATGTAGAGTTCAGCTCAAGGCAAGGATGAGACCTCAGGTGTTTACTGGAGCCAAGAGGATGCGCTCATTGCTCGATAACCAGGGATAAGAAAAGATGGCACGGAATCAACCGGACGTTTGCGTAGTGCTCTTTACTCTTGGTCTTTGCCCTGATGTGTTTTGATTTAAATCTGAAAGTGCCGAAAGTTTTCTTAAAATTTCAGCACTGGCTACTGAAGCCTTAACAGAGACTTTTGTTACTGATAAATTAGTCATAATATGTGGAGTAAGCAGGTATAGGACTATGCGTATTACAATTACGTATGTTTATGTTTATAGTTAATTATATAGTTTATATCTTTGCTCTGTTTACCCTTTACAGTACAGAAAGTTGGCCTGAAACTGCCAATATTTTTTTTTGATAACTTTTGAAATTTTAATTTCATTATCATGACTAAGAAAATGTGCACTTTTAATAAATTCTGTTGACTTTACACAAGATGACAGTGCATGAAATACTGTAATAGTGTCTTACTGTCTTGTAAGTGGTCCTCTGTTTCTGAAGAAAAATGTGCTAAGATTACAAATGTATACAAGTGGAAACTTGTACATTGCAGCAGTTATTGATGCGCTGAAGCTACGGTAGTGATGCCGAAGCTCAGTGTAGGTACTGTTTCAGAGCGCAGTTTCCATAGAAACAACAGTGACAAATGACAGTAGAGCTTAGTGGCTTTCTGCAGATATGTTCTGATATTCTTTGAGGTGCTGGTTCCTGTCATTTCTCAGCCGTCTTTGTAGCAGTCTCCTCCCCTTTCATAGTTGACTCATTATGAGCCGTGCGGAGGGCCAATAAAGGGAGCCGGATTCAGGTATACTCAATCCCAGCAAGTAATATGCTCTGCAAACATCAGACCTTGATAAGGCTGACAGGAGGTGATATGGTCAGGACTCTGTCCAATGGAGACCTAGATCACAAGCAGGAGGGACAGGAGGGGTTCAGCACCTATGAAGGGGACAGATTGTGGATGTGTGTGGGAGTGTGCGCGCCTGCGTGCGTGTGCAATCGTGCGCACTTGCAGATGTAATCACGCGGATTAGGCTCGCCCTGGATTCCCGTGGCGCCTGTCAGCCCGCCGGCCCCACTGCCCGAGCTGTTCTGTACGAGTGATAAACCCTGAAGCCGGAGTGCAGTAAAAACACAGTAAGTGTAGGGGATACGTGAGAGCCTGTACTGGCCTGTTGCTTATCACAGTAGTGGTGGTTTGCCCTCACCACAGCGTGTCACTGGGCTGCGTGGACGTCGGCATGCTCAGCGAATGGTGCCTCTGCAGCTCGGGGGATGTGCTGTGTGAACCACCTCCCCCAATCTGTCCTCCCCCAGCTGACATCGTAGGTGTTTGGTTACCATTATAATAGACGAAGGGCCTGGGTGGTCCCTAGGGGAGCTTTGGGGAGGTGGGGGCAGAAGGAAGGAAGCAAAGGGGATGGGTAGGGAATTTATGGTAAGGGATCCTGTTTCCTGGAGTAGAAACAACGTCACAACTTGTCATCTGGCCAGCCCCGAGTCTTGAGCGCGTGCTGTGATGTCATGTGCCAGGTTCGACACTCACTGGCCCAGGGTGGTGGGGGGTGGACAACAGAACAGTTAACTGCTTCTCCACCACAGTGAACCAGGCTGTAAAAAAGTGAATTTCTTTAGTGAAGAAATGTCCCCTCAGGATTCATTTAGGCAATTCCATGTCTTTAGTTTTTTGGAATTGGAAGGAAACAATGTCCCTGAGGAAGGCAAAAGCTGAAAAATGTTATGTAGCCACACTACTCCTAGCCTTAGAAAGAACTTCAAATAAATTTTTGGTAGGATAAATAGTTTGTTGTTGAACCCGGAGCAAGAATTAAATTAAGGTGCCTAATAAGGATTTAGCTGGCAGTGCATGGGGCTCGGTTGTCAAGGTCACCACCAAGGACCACTGGCCACCACCTCGCTTCGCCGCTCGGTTGTCAGCCACAGCGATTACAGCTCAGGAGCACGTACACATGCATTGGGCCAGCAATTTCATCAGCTGCTCCAAAATAAAAAGGCCGCATTATGAAGTGTTTTCTGTATCGAAAGTACACCAGAGGAAGTGTTTATGCCAACCCAGCTAAGGTTGCAGTTAATTTACTATTAACACGATCACTAACCGCTTGCCTAACAGAGACACGGTGTGGTTTTTAGTCATACTGTCATTGTTAATTATGATTGATGGTGTAAATTATTTTGCGCTCCCACCTTCATTTGGACTAGTGCTTTTTAACCTCTTGTAGGCCTTGAGCTCTTTAAAACCTGGTGAAAGCTAAGGCTGTTGTGCCTGCTATAAAAATGTCCTTAAATTAGAAGAAAGCAGTGTGCTGATTTTATAGCACTGGGAATGTGAAGCCTTCACATAGGTGTTAATGGTGTTTGTCATAGATGGATAGTAGACAGATAGTAATATCCTAATAATTTTCAAAGCAAATCAGCAATTTGTGAACCTGTACACAGAACCTAAATATGGATTCCCAAGGGGTCCACATGGCCCCGGGTAAGAACCCCTGTTATGTGTTCCCTCCAAATAGGCGACGGAGAAATTATAGCGGTGAATGTTCTGTGAGCTCATAGATTATTCTGTCTTTTTGCAAAACGAAATTCAGAAATTAGCTTTAGGCGCCGGGGTTATTTTGCTGGTGGTGCTGTGCACGTACATTTTTGCAACAAGGGTCCACACAATTGATACGTTTTTGAGTGTTTTTCAGCTTAACGTGAAAGCGTCCTTTTATAAAGGAGAACAGGGAAACCCTGTTGCCTGGTGACGTTGTTCAGTCGGTTGTGAATCAGTCACAACCCCCGCCCAAGAGAGCGTCCTTAATGACCTTTAGCTGGATTTGCTTGCATTGATTCTATTCTATTCCAGGGTTTGACCCTCACCGACCTCTGACATCTGTGTTTGACACTGCAGCCCCTGTGAAAAAAGGCTAAGGATGTGTGAGGGGGGTGGGCTCATGGGGGACCGTGTACGCATTACTCAGCAGAAAGCTCCGGCAGAAACTTGGCAGCAGCCCTGCAGCAGGTGCCTGTCCTTCAGCCAAACTGGCATTTGACCGCAGCGGGGATGCTATACCATCCCCCCGGAAGCAGCACCCCCCCGGAAACACATCTGCGGACGACGTGCCTTACGTGCCGGAGTCCCCTTTACTATAGTAAAAGGCAGACTCGCCTACGTCAGCTTCCCCCCTCCCCCTGCATGCCACTCCTCCGAGGGAGAGCAAAGCCAAGCCTGTGCTACCCGGCTCGGATGTCTCGGCCAATCGGGGAGCAGGAAGTGGGCGGTGCCTGAGCCGGTCTGTGTCGCCGCCCTCGGCCGCATCTCATGCAAGAGCGAGAAGCCCATGCAGTCGCACTGATCTGCTGTTTGGAAGGACAGGGCCTTGCCATACTGCGCACTTTCACGCTTGTATGTGCTTGTACCTGGGTTCATTTTCCTCGAGCCACCTGCAAGCAGGAAGAGAAACAGGAAGAAGTCGCCAAAGGGCTCTTTCTTTCCACCTGGTTTAGGAGGAATTTTTGAGGGCGGGTACGAGGCCGGTAACAGGAAGATTTTTGCCTGTGCTCTGCTCTTTTGCTGTGTGCTGAGGCAGGCCGACAGGATGATCGCGGCACAGCTCCTAGCATACTACTTCACCGAGCTGAAGGATGACCAGATCAAGAAGGTGAGTCCCCGTCCGTTCCCTTCCTGGTCAGAAAGAAGCCTTTTCCACTTAGCTGTCAGGGAATGTGTGACAACAGGTATGTGCCAGGCATACTGACGCACACTGCCGTGCCGTGGAAGGACACGGCCGAGGGAGAGGATGGAGTGCAGCTGAGGCCGTGGGTCCCGGCATCTTGGCCGCTGCGGTGTCCTTGAAACAGCAGCCGGGACGACTGGGGAAATGCCTGCAGGGCAAGGAGGAGGAGCACAGGAGGAATGGTGTGGGGTCTTTTTTTTTTTTTGTCCTCCCCCCCCCCCTTAGTCTGGGTGAAACGTGCACAGCCTGCCGGAGCTGGTGGTGCCGACAGGGTGGGGGAGGGAAGGGGTTCTTCGGCATCATGCTTCCTTAGCTTACCAGGAGACCATCCTCCCCCTCCAACCTCCTGCACCAACAAACACAGCATAATCTCATCACCCTTTCGCTGCTGAGAGATGGAGCGCAGCAAACCGGCCCCAGGCGTCACGGCTCTGCAGGCTGCCGTTGCAGACACTTACCTGAACGTTACGTAAGGGCGGTGCTAGGCTGAAGGCCCCTCTTTTTACAGCTGCCTCTTAGCACTAAAACGCATAGCCTGACAGGGTTGGTCGTGACGCCATGGGAGCCTGACAGCACGAGACCAAGATGGAGATGTTTCTCCGATTCTTAATCACCATTATTCGTAATAATTAAATCGGGTGCCACTGTTCTACAGAACGGCCCACTTTTTCACCCGTTACGTACAGACGCGTCATTTTTACCGCATCAACTCGAGCTAAGTACTTTGTTCGAAAGGCAACAGCGGGAGGTGGGATTCAAATCTGCCCCAGTGGGGAAAATGGCCCTCGATGAGCACGCGCTTGTCGGTCTGAGCCCCTGCCAGAAAAATGCAAGCGTTTGGTTGATGCTGCCGTTTACTTTAATGCCATCTACTCGTGACGCTGCTTGCATGTGCAAACGTGACCCCCCTAGTGCAAGAATGCTGTGCCTTCACATACAAGAGTCATTTCCTCAAACGGCAGAATGTTTTGTCTCAGCGGAAGTGACCTGACAGGAAGCGTGAGCCTGAAGGACATGTGTTCCAAAACTGGAGTATTTTGTCGTCTTGTGTTCTTAAGAAACTGTAACTGTGCAGGAGAATAAATTCCAGTAATATAAATGTGTGCTTTGCTGAAACAACTGCAATGATTGCTTTGTTTATTATACACATACTGGGCCAAATATCTAAATATTTTTCCGGCGCCAACTGTACATATAAGTATGCTTAAACTGTTTTACTGTGCTTCCTGCAAGAACATCACACAAAGAAGTGGCCTGCTTTTACTTGGTGCCTTCCAGGAAGACACAATGACTGTAATGTTACTCGTGAGTGTAACAGATACAGGGCTTGGAGTGTCTGACACAAATATTAGTTTATTCCCACCACCTAATATATACTGGGAACCAAGTTTTTATTTTAAAGCTGTCTTTCAGGAGTTTTGTGTTCTGTACCTTGTGCTGCAGAATGGCAGTTTCCTGCTGCTTGCTCATTTATACAAAATGACTGTCTGCTTTTAATAAAGGAATTACTCTTAATTCATTTAGCACTGTGGCCATTTTATAAGAATATATTGCACACATTTTTATCAGTAAAGGTGTACATCTTGAAATAACCTGGGGACAGAGAACGTGAACTACTATCCCTGCTCGCTGCGTGCAGCCCAGCTCCATCATACTCCTTCATAAATGGCATCATGCTTTGACTTCTGCTGACTTATTAAAATAGGACTGTGGAAATATAGTTAGGATTTTTGTAAAAACTTTATATGGTTCCAGGTGCTCTCCGGAACCAGTCTGCAGAAAGTATTTCCCAAGTGGTGCCGTTTCTGTCCACTGGCTTTAAATAATTGAACAGTCTGTGTACCTAGTGCAGTGCCTCGGGGGACAGCCATGTCAAGGAGAAGGAATTCCAGCCACCCAGCAATCTCCCCATTCCCATTGCAACATGGGTGTAAAAGTACCAGGAATACAAACTTCATTGCAAGTTATTGCCATATCAAAGCTGATTTTTATTTCCTGGAATTTAAGCTTAAAATAAGAGCTGAAGAGGTCCATGTTCAGGCTATTAGGATGTGAAGAAGTATGTGTCGAGGCTATAAATAAAAACTGTCCTGGGAATGTTTCAATGACCATTTTAAACACAAGTACCTCACAGAGTGAACCCACTGCCTTCTCCAACCAGGAAACAACCCAAATATGTACACTATGACACATTGGGACGGCAGATTTTATTGTCATATGTAGATGTGTAATCATTTACAGTTACAGTAGGAATGTATGTAAGCTCTTAACTACTTGTATGGTCCCTGGCCGAGTCACAATGATGCATGCCATTATGCCACTTCCAAGCGTGTCCACCAACACTTGCAGGCACACCTGCATGTTTTATGTTTTAAGGCAGAAATGCTTTCTACGGTTACTTAAGCACAGCCATTTCAGCTGAGCGGTAAACAAAAAAGTCAGCATTTGGACTACTGCTGCTGTTTTGATACCTTGGCCATGAGCAAGGACTTTAAAATGAATGCAAAAAGGTGGTTTCTGGTCTCAGATATCTCAAATTTCATTTGTTAATAATGAACGTAACATCTCACTGGGGCTCCTAGAAGCCGCTTGTGAAGATGCTAAATATTTGATGCAAGCGCACATTTGCACTCTTTAGCTTTTGGCTGGAAAATAAATATAAATTTGTAATATCAATTGGCTGCTTTTGGGGTTACACAAAGGAGAGTTTTGCTGAAGTTTTAGGTATGTTTCAATTCCTTTGATTTATCCAGCGAATTCATCAGGCGCACTCAAGATTTTCCTTTCGATTCCTCTCAGATCGACAAGTACCTGTATGCCATGCGCTTCTCGGATGAGACGCTACTGGATCTCATGAATCGCTTTAAAAGGGAGATGGAGAACGGGCTTGGCAGAGACACGAACCCCACAGCCACCGTGAAGATGCTTCCCACATTTGTGAGATCCATACCCGACGGTTCAGGTGAGGCACCCAAACCTGGTCGTTCCTGACTGGTGCTCTGTTCATGACGGAAGTCCTTTGCACGTTTGCATGAAAATAGTCCCACCTTTGAGCCTGGGTGTGAGGTCAAGGGATTGGCTGTTTCTGTTGGTCTTCCAGATAAGAATGTTGCGTGGTTATGCGACACCATTCTAAGCCAAAGATCCTTCACCGAGCCTTTGAAAAGCTGGTTGAGAAACTTGCAGCTGAGCATTAATTGCTGTCACCATAATGTGTTCTGCAAGCGCATCGTAGTGAATTACAGTGGACGGCACCTGAAGCTTGCAGAGTCACAAGGTCACGGTAGATGTGTTGTACTCACGGCCTTTGAAAAAATAGATGCCCCTTTGACCCAATGGTCAGGCAAAATACATAATGTGTAAGAGAGGGGGATCAATGTTCTATTTTAAGATCCATTGAGTGTGCGCACGTACACACACACAGTTACATTAGCCTGTGCGAGCCTGTGCGAGAGCCTCCCTGTCATGCGTGTAGTGATGTTTATTGGTGTGGTGCAGAAACCAGTCAAGCCAGAAGTGCCGCAGTGTGACATTGTGTGGACAGTGGAATCCTGTTGTACTTCTGGTCTGCATGCAGGTCGTGGCCCATTGTCACACTGTTGCATTGTCTTGGGTCCAATAGATTATTAACACCAAGGTCACTCACTCCACAATACATTCTCCATTGTGCTTGGAGTTTAAGTCTCCACACTGGAACCAGGTGGTATAGTGGTTGCAGCTTCTGCCTTACACTTCAAGGGCACAGATTCAAGTCCTACCTCCTTGCGGGGTACCCTTGAGCAAGCTTCTTGCTGAGAGAAAATTTCCCTAATCTGCAAATGGGTAAAATCGTTGTAAGTTGCTTCAGAGAAACGCTACAGCTATGTATCATTTATTCATACATATTTTATTATACTTACATATTTGGGTAAAATGTAAAGTGCATAATTTTTAAAACTTTTTGCCAGAAAATCATACTAGCCCTGGTATGCTTTGCTTTACATCGCCATTCCAAAAAGTGATTTTATCATCTACGCGGGGACTAAGAGTGGCAGCGCAGTAACTGTCATGTGTCCGCTGGAGGAAGCCACCTACAAATATCAGAAAGCTGAGGCACGGACCACACAAGCGCTGCTCTGTGAGCTTCCTCCACGTTTCTTTGTTTCATGCTCACATCTTTTCACTGTTGCAGAATATTGGGCTTTATTTGGTTGGCATGCAAGGTGTAGTTGCCACGATGAGCTGGAAATTTCCACGAAAGCCTTAAATTGTTCCTGATATTAGAAGCAGTTTCCTTCTTGCGGGTTAAACAGATGGCCTCATTGTCACAAGCAGTGTTCCAAAATCACGACGCCATCAGCAAGTGAAGTTAGCTTTATCTCCCTGCCTGGTCGAGAGGATCTACTAGTGTGAAACTCGGCCAGTTCACACTTATTCCCTCAGAGCATTTTGCTGTTACTTGCAGAGTCATCTTCTCTCTCATGTTTTGCTTACTTGTGAAATAAAGACAGGAGCTGTTTATGCTGCAGGAATGTGGTCTCCACCTGTGATTTATATTACAGTATATCCAAGCATGTACTCTGATCCCAAATGTCATACTTTTGACAGGCTCTTGAATAATTTTAATTTTTGCCCCGTAAATGTTGTTACGCGACTCCTTAGATGTCCGCTGTTAAAATTTGAGTCTGTGAGTGACAGAGAGCTGCCAGGCCGCCGTGGCATGTTTACGTTTCACAGATGTCTTTGCACTTCAGCGTTCACTCCAAAATGGGGGAGCGAGCTTGTCTTACAGTAAACTTTTGACATCTTGGGCTCCTGTAGGCTGAGGTTTCAGGGTATCCTTTTCTTATGCTCTGACCTAAGTAGGACTCAAAGGCCTCATGTGGTTCTATACACAGATGTTGTGTGTTTAGGTTTTCCAGCTTTATTTGACATACAAACACAACAAGAGACAGTAAAACAGGGTAATCTGGTTTGGTCAGCAAAATTGTTTAAGTGCTTAAAATGCATGTTGTCTAAGTGGCAACTGTTCCCTGTCCTCTCGGTTCAGTGACTGTTAAATTTTGAGTCAGGCTACTGATGTCATTCACTTTATATCGGTTTTTTATGTGTGTAAAATAATATTATAGCTGAGAAAAAATTGTCTTTATTAGCAGCAGAACTGAACTGGGCCACAACATTAGAGTGAGGAAAGCAGTATGCAGAAAAATGCAAATACTACATGCAGTAATGCAACCATAAGGCAAAAGTTAACAGTTGTTAGCAGAGCCGGTTGTACATCTCCATGTAAGAAGACACGAAAACAGGACCTAAACATCCAGTTAAGGATTTCCTCCCTATTTATAGTATTAATGTAGAAACAACAAGTTTAAAATTTCAATCGGCTTATTAATATTCTTCTTCTTAATTCCAAAATGGTAAATCTGTTTTGTACACATGTAAAGCAATGTCATGCGGTAGCAGAGAAGCAAAATGGGCCTGATATTTGGAAATTAATAATCTGAATTCACACCGTTCGGTAAAATGGTTGTTCTTGGCACAGTATGAGTGCCTGAATGTGGGCCAGCCAAACGTTTGTTCCCAGAAAGCATCGGCAAGAGGCGAAATGGCAAAGTGGCCGCTCCCGCCCTTTCTCTCCACCAGCAGTTGCCAGGCTGCGCCGAAGTTGCTTAATTGTCCTGTTTTAATAAAACGGCAGAAGATGAGAAAGGCTTTTGGAAATGGTTATCATAATGTGCAGAAGGGATCCCAGGGTGTGGTACTATAAGGGGAAATGAGTGTGCCCGCAATACCAATTATATTCTCAGCCCCGGTGTTGACTGTGCTGCTTTCAATGTGAATAGCAAGGGCAAACAGTGGAGTTTATTGCGCAGAGGCATAACCAATTCAGGTGCTAGGAAACCAACACAGAGGGAATGCTTTGAGGGCTCACAGTTGCATGTTCTTGTGCACGGTTGTGTTCCCATTTCTGTGTGTAAGTGGGATTCTTTATTTATTTCAAGCTGATGTTTCACCCAGGTGTTGAAAAGCCATTATAAGTTTCACTCTTATTTACAGCTGGACCCAGAACCTATTATTGTGTTGCATATTAATGTTTATTTTCCAAACAGCTTTGTTTAACAAAAACAGCTCTAATTTCATTGTCTTTTGTTTTCATTGTCTCTTTGCAGGCACTTATTTTCAAAGAAGGGTTTACAAGGAAAAGCAAACTGTCAAGTGAAATTTCAGATATCACTTTTAAACAGATACACTATATGGACAAAAGTATTGGGACGCCTGACCATTACACCATCAGGGACTTTAATGACATTGCATTCAAATACATAGACTTTAATATGGAGTTGGTACCTCCTTTGCAGCTATAACAGCTTCCACTCTTCTTGGAAGGCTTTCCACAAGATTTTGGAGTGTTTCTGTGGGAATTTGTCCCCATTCATTCTGTAGAGCATTTATGAGGTTAGGCACATGTTGGACAAGAAGGCCTGGCTCGCAATCTCCAATCCAGTTCATCCCAAAGGTGTTCAATGGGGTTGAGGTCAGGGCTGTGTACAGGCCAGTGAAGTTCTTCCACACCAAACTCATCCAACCATGTCTTTATGGACCTTGCTTTGTGCACTGGGACACAGTTATGCTGGAGTAGAAAAGGCCCTTCCCCAAACTATTTCCACAAAGTTGGAAGCATAGCGTTGTCCAAAATGTCTTGGTACGCTGAACCATAAAGATTGCCCTTCACTGGAAGGGGACCTAGCCCAAACCCGGAAAAACAGCCCCACACCATTATCCCTCCTCCACCATCAGGCAGGTAACGTTCTCCTAGCATTCGCCAAGCCCAGAGTTGCCCATCTGACTGCCAAACAGAGAAGCATGATTTGTCACACCATAGAACAAAGTCCAGTCCAGTGGCGGTGTGCTTTATACCATTCCATCCGACGCTTGGCATTGGACTTGGTGATGTCAATGGAAACCCATTTCATGAAGCTGCTGCCGCAGTTTTTGTAATTACATTAATGCCAGTGGAACTTTGGAACTCTTCAGCTATGGAATCAGCAGAGAGCTGGCGACAGTAATTGACCCCGCTCTGTGACTTTACATGGTCTTCTGCTTCATGGCTGAGTTGCTGTTGTTCCTAAACGCTTCCACGTTCCAGTAATGCCACTTACAGTTGACCGTGGAATATCCAGTGGGGTGAAATTTCACGAAGCGTCTTATTGCAAAGGTGGCATTCTATCACAGTACCACGCATGAAGTCACTGAGCTCTTCAGAATGACCCATTTTGTTTCACAAATGTTTGTAAATGGAGATTGCATGGTTAGGTGCTTGATGTTATACACTTGTGGCAATGGATCTGATTGAAACACCTGAATTCAATAAGTAAGAGGTGTGTCCCAATACTTTTGTCCATATAGTGTATGTTTGGTTTGGACAATACGGTATTTCAAAGTAAGTCTTTAGATCATGGTTGTTGGATTTTCTGTGCGTGATCCAAAAGTATGCACATTCCCATTCCATTTCCTAGAAAAGGGAGATTTCATCGCCCTCGATCTGGGGGGGTCTAACTTCCGTATCCTGCGGGTGAAGGTGTCCCATGAGAAAAAGCAGACGGTGCAGATGGAGAGCCAGATCTATGACACCCCAGAGGACATCATCCATGGCAGTGGCACGCGGGTATAGTGGTCTCACCCCTCCACAATCCCTAACACTGTTCACTTCCTCGGACCTCATTCCAAGAGTTTGTTCTAACAGACCTTTGCGCTCCTCTGTAGCTCTTTGACCATGTGGCTGAATGCCTGGGGGACTTCATGGAGAAGCAGAAGATCAAGGACAAGAAACTTCCCGTGGGATTCACTTTCTCCTTCCCATGCGCACAAACCAAGCTGGATGAGGTAAGGTGATCAGCAGTATTCCGATCTGATCAGAATATTTGACTCCAAATCTGGAACAAGGTAATGTAGGAGAAAGGAAAGGAAAATTTGGAAGGACCACGAGCACACTTTCTGCTCTGTGATGTTCAAGGTGAGGTATGCATATAACAATGAGTGTTTCCTGAAAAATTTGTAGTGTGGACTATAATGTACGATCGAGGATGACAGGAAGGTGTTTTCATTCACAGGCTGTTCTACTCACCTGGACTAAACGATTCAAAGCCAGTGGTGTGGAAGGCATGGATGTGGTGAAACTTCTTAACAAGGCTATCAAGAAGCGAGGGGTAATTTTTCCTTTCAGCTGTATCTCTTTGTGACTCCAGACAGTACAGCTGAGTAAAGATGAAAGTTCTGCTTCAGGCGAAATATTACTGTAGTGAGTGGACAGGTTCACATTGATCTGCCTGCATGTTGCAGGACTATGATGCTGATATCATGGCTGTGGTCAATGACACAGTTGGTACCATGATGACCTGTGGATTTGATGACCAACGCTGCGAAGTCGGCATCATCATAGGTAAACAAATCTTCAGTCACAGTGAAAAGTGAGGTTTTGTTTGACTTTTTCCACAAAAAAATTTAATTATTACGAATGTGATCTGTGTTACTTATCGAATGTACAATTGGAAGTCGTAGGAAGCAGATTTTACAGAACCAAGCCATTACACGCTTTACCCCTCTGGGCTTCTCCACAGGTACAGGCACCAACGCCTGCTACATGGAAGAGATGAGGTACATTGACTCGGTGGAAGGAGATGAAGGCCGCATGTGCATCAACACTGAGTGGGGAGCCTTTGGGGATGACGGCATACTGGAGGACATTCGTACCGAGTTCGACCGAGAAATTGACAGGGGCTCCCTCAACCCTGGGAAGCAGCTGTAAGTTGATGTGCCATGTAACCTCTGTCTCAATAAGGCGATTAGATTCTTTTGTTGAAGTCTCCCACTTGTAGTTTGGTGTTTGACCCTGCAGAGGGTTGCTATGATAGAATTCCAAGCAGGGTAACCCAACATAGACTGTGTTATATTCATGAGCTTTATCCAAAAACTAAGCTCTGACTTCATTGTCACAGATCAGTAAAGTGTCTGCAGGACTGCTGATGCTGCACCAATCTGTCTTTCAACCTCCCGTTCCTTTCTTTCATCACTAGTGAGTGACACCTCAAGATACTTGAACATCTCCACTAGGAGCAGTTGTTAACCCTTACCTGGAGAGAATAGCCCACTATTTTCCAGGAGAGGAGCATCAGCTCAGACTTCCAGGTGCTGGTTTTCATACGAGCTGCTTCACTCTAGCAAAAGGTTTGAGTGTGTCGAAAGCCATAGTGAGGTGGGGCCAAAAGGAAAACACCAGAGAGGCCACCCTTAGTCTCACCAAATGGACACCTTCAAACCTTGGCTGTACCTTGATATCCTGTGAAGAAAATCACAAACAAGACTGAAGACAGAGCACAACCTTGAAAGAGTCCAATGCCCACGTTCAGCAGATAACACTGCACTGATACACGGATGAGATAGAATGCATCAGCAGCCCCACTGCCCCATATTCCTGAAGAACCCCCATAATACATGCTGTGAGAAACTGTCATGTGGCTTTTCCATCGGACTCCACTAAACACATTTACATTGGGTTAGCTCCTTCAACAAGAGTGTCAGAGAGAATATGTGGTCCGCTGCTCCACAACCAGGATAAAATCTGCAACTTGAGCCCCGCTGTTAGACGTAGCTTACTTTCCAGTACCTTATAATGAGCTTTACCTGGAAGGCTAAGGACTGTGGTCAGTCTGTCAGTGGAACACACACTCAAGTCGCCTTTTGTGAACACAGGACCCACAACCCCCATTTCCCATTCAGGAGGAACCGTACCAGCATTCAATGCAACACTGAAGAAGCTTTGCTACCCCAGTACTGTCTAGTACTTTTAACCTCCCTGAGCAAATATCTATTCCTGTAGCAGTTCCACAAGCCATAAACTTTCCAGTTACTTTAAATTGTCAGATCTTTCAAGCTGACTTCTCGAGTTTTTCTGAAAACCTTGACATCTCTCTACTTCAAACTTCTGTCAGCCTCCTATTCAAAATCTCTGTTTGTCTGACTTTTGTCTCTTGTCCCTGAGGCTCATATACACTCAGTGGGATATAGGACCTTCTCCTCCTTTGCAACCAACTGTGGGATTCCCATTGCTAAAATTCTCCTTCTCTGAATTCCCATTGCTAAAATTCTCCTTCTCTGAGCAACTTTAAATCCAGGCTCAAGACCTAAATATTCCGGATTGTTTTCAAACAATATATTTAAGTTCCCACATTTTTATTTTCATTTTGCAATTGTCTTTGCTGCTATTTTTTCCCGTGTTTTTTTGCTGGTTTATTTTGTTGTGGTATAATTTATGTTCCTTTTTGACTGTAAAGTCCTTTGAGATGACAAAGGTAGTATCAAAAAATTATTTTTTTTTGCCATTACTATCATATGGCTTCCACTTTGTGCTTGTGTATTTGTTCCAGGTTTGAGAAGATGGTCAGCGGAATGTACATGGGTGAACTTGTACGTCTCATCTTGGTCAAGATGGCGAAAGAGGGGATGTTGTTCGAGGGCCGGATTACACCCGAGCTTCTCACCAAAGGCAAATTTGAAACAAAGCACGTCTCTGCCATTGAGAAGTAGGTGGACAGATGTTTCAGAACTTTGGCTCAGCAGTGTTATTACAAGATGTCGGCTTCTGCAGAATGTGTTTTTTTTTTTGCAGAATACAGAAATCTGCCTGCAGTATTAAACTGTTAGAATTAGCAGGAAGTTACCTGTGAGATTAGTTTCCCTTTAGTGTCCCTATTCTCAGCATTGCCCTTATTGGCTGGCAGCCAATGTCTAGGAACTTCCTCTGTATAAATTTTATGGCTCCAGTCCCAGGGACGAAACTACCATGGATCCCAGCAGTCAAAGTACTCACTTCTTGGAAGCATCTAGCACTTCAAATGAGTCACATTAGGTGTAATTTGGGAGCTTGTAAACTTTGGCCATATGAGCAGATCTGTTCAGGAAATACGGTGTGGAGATGAGATAAGGTGTCTTTGTGGCTCAGGACCAAGGAAGGCCTGAGCAAGGCCAAAGAGATCCTGACCCGCCTGGGCGTGGAACCATCGCACGAGGACTGCGTGGCAGTGCAGCACGTGTGCGCGGTCGTGTCGTTCCGGAGTGCCAACCTTATCGCCGCCACACTGGGGGCCATCCTTCTCCGGCTGAAGGAAAATAAGGCTTCTCCGCGCCTGCGCACCACTGTGGGAATTGACGGCTCCCTCTACAAGATGCACCCTCAGTAAGTACAACTGTGCCTCAACAGGAGCCCCAAAACCTGCTAGAACTAGCAGTCCTGCTAAATGTAGGTCCAGTCTGCAGCAGATATCAGTGGCTTGTTGACAAATACCAAGCTCAGCCTTGTAATTCCAATTTAGGGACAATGAGATTCATTCAAAACTTTGAGCATCCGAGGCTGTTCGGTACAGTTCCAACTAAACCCTGAACTCACTGCTTCCAAACTCACCACCATCTGCAAATCTCCAGCTTTCTGGGCTGTGTTGTGCTGCTGAATTCTTACTCAAAAAGTTAGGAGGGGAACCTCATGGTCTACCCCTTTGGTCCCACTCCAAAATGAGTTTGCGTAATTCCTCATCTTGCTTCCTCATGCAAGTGGGGACTAAACATTCACCATATTATGCAGTGATGGTTCTGTGCTGGCTTAACCTTTTAGACCCTGCTGCCATGACCCTGACCAACAGAATAACAATAACATGGATGCCAGTTGCACCTTAGATTCATTTGCCCTTGGTAGCTGATGTGTGTTTTGGCAAAATGTACAATAACAAAGGATTCGGTCACACTTAGACGTCTGACGGTGAGCTGGCCTCCTGCTTACTGAACACAATACTCACCCACTCTGAGGAACTGCAAGGGAAATAGCAGTGATGCTAAACAAAACTGACTAAGACCCTATATTTTACAGAAGCTTATCTTATGACCGTGCAGATTAAACCTAGGTTTCAAGACCTCAAAAAGAAACATTTACTGTTTAAATCTCAGATGTTGGCCTCCAAAATGATTTGCAGTTCACAGGATATTAAAATGTATTCCTGAGGCAAAGATCTTTAAAGACAAACAAACAATTGCAATGAACTTTGTTTTCTTTTGAGCCAGTATTTTCCAGCATTTACTACCAGTGTTGCTCATAAATTTTATTATGGCATTGAGCATATATGTACAGTAAGTCTGTGGCATTTTCAAGGGAATTCAAGTAGAAATGTGAGCTTAATGTGCAGAATTAATCCGTGGATAATACAGTAAGCAGTTTAATTATGACAGAAGTATGATATGGAATCCATGTTTTTCTTGCTTTGGTTTGTATGGTGGATTATGACAGTTGACTGTCCTAAGAGCGCAATATTTCATTCAAATCTTAACTTTTATCTCTGCATATTCCATAAACACAGACAATTTGCATGCTCTATTTGTTTTGGTCCTCGTATATTGACATATATGACCTTTTGCCGCATCATCTGCTTCTCTATTCTTCACCAAAGCTACGCCCGGCGTCTGCATAAGACCGTGCGGCGGCTGGTCCCTGAATCCGATGTGCGCTTCCTGCTGTCCGAGAGCGGAAGCGGCAAAGGTGCTGCCATGGTGACCGCGGTTGCATACCGGCTGGCGGACCAGTCGCGACAGATTGTCCAGACACTAGCTGAGTTCCAGCTCACCAAGACCCAGCTGCTGGAAGTCAAGGACCGGATGAGGGTGGAAATTCAGAACGGCCTGTCTAAGAAGTCCCATGAGACAGCCTGTGTCAAGATGCTTCCTACCTTCGTACGCAGTACACCCGATGGGACAGGTACATGGGGGCAGGGCTTCCATAGCAGGAGATGTTTTTTCACCATTAGAAATGACTGTGCTTTAGTTAATTTGGCATCACTTTGGCCATTTAATTCATCAGTTTATTGTTTCTGGCACCAGAGCCTAGGTAGGTAGAAAGACAGGTTCAGAGAAAGAATCAGAATCCGAATTAATACATGTACATGTACACACACGTATAAACATCCATACATACAACAAGTGCAAAGATGAAAGAGAGGTAGTGTCCTGGAAATCCGCTTTGGTGAGGTGGAATATCTGTAGAAACATCAATTTAATATTTATAGTAATGATTTAAAAATTGTCCTGAATCCTTGTTTTACTTTTTTAAAGAATGGCTCCAAGTTTGTCCTTTTCAGTTTCATTTTTTTATGAAATCCTTAAGTACTACTTTTTTCCGTTTAATAATTGACATCTTAGCCTCCTCATCACCACACCTGAGGGTGTATCGATCTTACCTCATTCGCTGGGTTTTTTTCCTGATCCCAGTCTCAATTTGTAAGGCTACAGTATGTGACACACAACACTGGTTGCTTAGGACCCCCCCCCCATTACTCCAGTTAATGTGTTAGGGCTTTAACTACAGAACACAAGCCAAACAATCTGCAGAAATCAGCTGCACAAACTCAACCTCCACCTGAAAAGAGTTTATATTTTCCTGGTTGCTTCTCTTGGATTTTTGAGCGGTTTTAAATCAACCGTTCCCAACAAAGATCCTTGTCCTCTTTTCCTCGTTTTTATCATGACAAACATATTAATGAATTGGTTCTGTTGCTGATGACAGAGAATGGAGACTTCCTTGCACTGGACCTTGGAGGGACCAACTTCAGGGTGTTGCTGGTGAAGATCCGCAGCGGCAAGCGACGTTCTGTGGAGATGCACAACAAAATCTACGCAATTCCTTTGGAGATCATGCAGGGAACCGGAGAAGAGGTAACTGATGCAGATCGGTCTTAGTGTGGGTGTCTCAGAGGTGATCAGTTGGGTCTTCCTGTGTAAAATAACGTTCCATGGCCAGCCAATTCATTGTACTTCCCAGCTGTTTTCTCCACATGCAGCAAAGTGCAGTAAATAGATAATATGTTGTAAGATATGACAACTGGAAAATAGGCATGGCTGTACTGGTACGTGAGAACCATTACCGATGTGACAACCTTTTGCAATAATTCACATTGTTCAGCTCTTCGACCACATTGTGCACTGCATCTCCGACTTCCTGGATTACATGGGAATGAAGAATGCCCGCTTGCCGCTGGGCTTCACCTTCTCCTTCCCCTGCAAACAAACCAGTCTGGATGCGGTAAGCTTCTCCAGCTCACATTCCCAGTGTGCACTGGGGTCACCATGATCCTTGTGTATCAGAGCCCAGAGCCTCTCAGCTCCCAACACTCCTTTGGAAGGAAAGACATGAACGCGAGAGAACTTGTGATGAACCCACCGTACCACTAGCAGGGTCTTTAAGAGTACATTTGCTTTTACAACTTCTTGCAACATATCATTTCAATATTTATAGCTCCCCCTTGTGACCATACTTGGTAACTATAACAACACGTGAGACCGTGCCACTTACGTAACCATATGGCCAGTAGATCATATGATAACCTGCTGCCTTCTCTTGCTCACCACGGGACATGTGCTTTTCCTTCTTCCACTTAAATGTAGCACTGGTGTTTTCTTCACTGTCTGCAGGGTATCCTTATAAAATGGACTAAAGGTTTCAAGGCCACTGACTGTGAGGGTGAGGATGTTGTGAGCCTGCTCCGGGAGGGAATCAAGCGGAGAGAGGTGAGTGAATTTCCCCCATGATCCAGGTATATGCAGGGTTTTACCACTTTGCCTCATGTTATTGTCTTTATCCAAAAGGCTTTTGATACCATTCAGCGTTATGAACTACTGTTCATAGTGACCTAAATGCATATCACCATACTTCTGTAGGCCATTCTTTTTTTTGGTCATTTTTTAATGTACCTTGCACATTTTTAGAACGCAAATCAATTTGTTGATGGGTTACTCTTCCATTTGAATGTATAGATTTCCCGAGTTACAGGTTTTTACATTTACATGCAGTAAGTGAAGAGGTGCCTTGCCCACTTTGACCTTTTTGTGCATTTGTGTAAATAAGGAGTTTGACCTGGATGTAGTTGCTGTGGTGAACGACACGGTGGGGACGATGATGACCTGTGCGTACGAGGAGCCCACATGCGAGATCGGCTTGATCGCAGGTACTGCAAGACATCTGCTGTTTTTGCTTTTGCTATTCAGCACTGCGTTGAAAGTGGAACGTGTGTCTTCCTTCTTAACATATTTTAGCCTGTGGTCAGGAAAGGCAAAATCTTAAACAACTACACTGCCCGGCCAAAAAAAGTGAAACACTCTAATATTTTGTTGGACCGCCTTTAGCTTTAGTTATGGCACGCATTCACCATGGCATTGTTTCGATAAGCTTATGCAATGTCACAACATTTATTTCCATCCAGAGTTGCATTAATTTTTCACCAAGATCTTGTATTGATGATGGGAGAGTCGGACCACTGTGTAAAGTCTTCTCCAGCACATTCGAAAGATTCTCAAAGGGGTTAAGGTCTGGACTCTGCCGTGGCCAATCCATGTGTGAAAATGATGTCTCTCTCATGCTCCCTGAACCGCTCTTTCACAATTTGAGCTCCATGAATCCTGGCATTGTCATCTTGGAAGACAAAATCCATTGTTGGAAAAACCTGGTCATTCAGTATATTCAGGTAGTCAGCTCACCTCATTTTTTGGGCACATAATGTTGCTGAACCTAGACCTGACCAACTGAAGCAACCCCACATCATAACACTAAGTTAAATCCAGGTGGTGACTTTTTTTGGCCAGGCAGTGTATTTGTGCAACAAGGCTGAAGGGAGGATGGAAGTGAGACCTGAGTGTGGTGTTTCAGGAACTGGCAGCAACGCATGCTACATGGAGGAGTTGAGGAACATCGAAACGGTGGATGGCAGTGAGGGCCGGATGTGTGTCAACATGGAGTGGGGTGCCTTTGGTGACAACGGCTGCCTGGATGACATCAGAACGAAATACGATGAGGCTGTGGATGATCTGTCTCTCAATGCTGGGAAACAGAGGTGACCTTTTCTTCAGCCATTTCTTCTATATCGATCGCTGGTCTTATTTGTGCCTGCTCGCGCTCTTTCTGCATTTTGGCAGATGGAAATGACGACAGTGGCGTTTCACTTTATATCTAAAAAGTAATTACCAGATTGATAGGATTGACTTTTCCTGAAATGTATATTTGAAAATCATATTGATGGAGGCATGGTGGCCCAGGTGGTAACGCTGCTGCAGCGTCAAACAATTCACAAAACTGAATGAGTGTGTGAGTGAGTGACTTTATAAAGATTAATCATAACCTCCTCCACAATAATTATTACATTTCATTATGCCATTGATGTAGGCAGTTTTACTGTGAGCCTATGCTAAAAATTTTTTACTCAAAAGGTGCTACAGTAGGGCCAGTCTTGGATTTGATTTCAGTCTAAATAAAATGCAGTAATTTGGCAATAAGTGTTTGATATTTTTTCACCGTACTGCAGATTTGAGAAGATGTGCAGTGGAATGTACCTGGGAGAGATCGTGAGGAACATCCTTATTGACCTCACAAAGCGCGGCTTCCTGTTTAGGGGCCAGATCTCTGAGACCCTGAAGACGCGGGGCATCTTTGAAACCAAGTTCCTCTCCCAAATCGAAAGGTAGGCACCCTGGGACAGGAACCGTCTGGTGGTAAATTTCCACAAAATTATTTACATTTACTGTAGTGAAAAGTCTTTGTCAGTGACATCTCTTGCCTCCTCTTTCCAGTGACCGGCTGGCGCTGCTGCAGGTGAGGTCCATCCTGCAGCACCTGGGCCTGGACAGCACATGTGATGACAGTATCATCGTGAAGGAAGTGTGTGGCATCGTTTCCCGTCGGGCTGCTCAGCTTTGCGGCGCAGGGATGGCTGCTGTCGTCGACAAGATCCGTGAGAACCGTGGGCTGGACCGGCTCGAAATCACCGTGGGGGTGGATGGCACGCTCTACAAGCTCCACCCACAGTGAGTGCCAGAGGACAGGGACAGATACTTGCACCTACTGCCAAATACAGGAGTAGTTACTGCTGAACACCGTTAATCACAGCCATGTCTCGGGATAACTGCCCTGCATTTCTCAGTTGGTAATATGGCTCTCCCCCTGCCCTCCACAGCTTCTCCAAGATCATGCATCAGACGGTGAAGGAGCTGGCGCCCAAGTGCGACGTCAACTTCCTCCTGTCCGAGGACGGCAGTGGCAAGGGGGCCGCCCTCATCACAGCTGTGGGCTGTCGCCTGCGTCAGCAAGAGCAGAGCTGAACCGGCAGCATCCGGCCCGGTACCTAAAATGGGCTTCTCTCCACAATGTCCCTCATCCCAACCCCCCTTGTCCCCCAACCGTACGTATCACTCTCTCGCAGTAGTCAAGACTCTGCCCTGGGCCACCAAACCACACCTGAAGCATCACCTCAGGCAGAGGGCAGCGGTATGGAAACAATGCCGGTTTATATACTTAATGCTGTCTTGCCTGTTTGCCTTTTAACTTTCCTAGAGGAATTAAGAACAAATCCCGCATACGACGTAAACCATATATGTACACAGTAAACACGGCAACCTGTATGATAATGGGTGTACCAGAGATGTGTCTCCTTTTGGTGTGATATATTTTAAAAGATTTTAACACTGCTGTAGCCATTCCTGAGGATGTATGTTAGAGAATAAAGGGAAAATGTAGCTGCACTAAATTTTAGCCCTTTACCGTGTGTGTATTATTTATTTTTTTTGTATTTGAGGGGTTTATTACAGCAATGAGGTTAAGCAGCTGCGTCATGTGAGCCAAATGAATACAGTAGCAGGCTGGGCAGCTGGGTATCATTTTGAACTTGCAGCTTTTAGTGTCTGTAAACTGTCACATATTGCTTTTGTGTGCTTCATGGCGTTTGAAAGATGGGCATTTTAATGGCATATGCAGAGTACGGCGCCTCCCTGTTGCTTTCCGCGGTGTTCACTTCTGGCCCAAAAGACCGCAAGCCGAGCCGTGGCCGGGTTCCGCTGCTGTCTACTTGTTCGTACGCTTACACACTCTGAATTGAACAGACTAAACTGTGTAATTTCTGGCTTTCACTTTTAAACACTTGCACAGAGGAATAGAGCTGACTCCACCTCTTTGAGACCGAAAATGGAACCAGGTGCTGTACTGTGTTGCTATGTCGCTTTTAGTGAAATTCTGTATTTGTCATGTTGAACCTCCGCTGTAAGCAATGTTCAAACAGAGGTCCTAGAACGGACAGTAGGGGATCTTCATGCTTCCTGTTGGCTGAATGTGTTTTAATCCTGCTGTAAGACCCGTAGCTTTAAATGTTCATAATGAATACATGCCTTACCGGGTAACACAAAAGTACTGGTCCATTTCTTTTGTACAGTGATAGGATATTTCATACCATACATCAGATGCACTAGTGTTTCAGAAAATATGATGCGAAATAATAAATTTTGTTTTGATGTGCAGCAAGAAGTTGTTTGCTTTTTCTCCTCACTTATTCCTCTTTTTTAGATGCAGTAAAGACAAAGAGAGATGTTTAAATGAACCATAGGGAGAACATGTTTGTGTGGAAGCTAGAACATCTGATAGAGCCTCGGTGGGCCTTCTGTAAAGGGGTGTGATCTTGTGTGGGCTTCAAAATGGAGAAGTAATGCTTTTAGCTTTAATAATTTTGTTTACATACCTCGTGCCGTAAAGTGTGTCCCCTACCTCACACCCTGTATTTTCAGAATAGACTCTGCACTACCACAAACATATATTGACCACATGATTATTAACAATAGATGGATGGATGGATGGATGGATGGATGGATTTCTGTTCAATCACATGGTAACAGCAGATTTTATCTGAAATTTTGATTTATATCTGATCAAAATATGTTTACTTACTGAAACCTCCATCTTAAACTCCACAGGGCTCTACAGTTCCCTGAACTAAGCTTCTGTTTCCTTCTCTGTTCTCAGCCACCTCTGCACCTTTTCTGAGTGGCAGCACAAACACAGATCTTGGTGTCCTGCTAGAGAAGCCCGATGAGATGGCATGGGGCAAAAACAAGTGCTCATTAATCTCGAAAAGAATCACAATTCGTGGCATATTTTTCACTTATTACAGTAAAAATTATTGCTGCTGTTTTCGCTTACACCACAATGTCTTCCAGCTGGCTGAGGTTAGGAGACAGCTAAACCTACCAGCTTCATCTTACTTCCATCATCCTCATGCAGGAAAGGGTAACTTGTGCCAGTGAAAATCAAAGGAATAGCACACCTGGAGAAACTAAAGTAATAGGATTTCATTCACAAGGAATATTGTTCCTCTAGATGAATCGAACGATAACTCAGTTCACAAAAAGATTCCATTAAAAAAACAATTTAATTTTACCGTGTACCTCTGGGGCCCTTATGGAATAAACAGAGGAATTAAACACGCTTCCTATTATCCTGCTTTTGAACCACATATTTGCCTCGCTGGCACTATCCTACATCTGCTTGATTTTACGTTGAATGGCACTCATGTTTCTTCACAGATGAAGTCCACAAAATTATACACGATAACGCCGTTCGGACCACATCGGAAACTGGTTTTAATTATTATTTCACCAAGTGTGTAAACAAAGTCTGTATGCTCTCTTGACAGCCAAGCTGGGTTTCTGCCGCATTAACAGAGATAAGAAAGTCTTTGTGCTATCAGCAATGTCACAGTCACCTCCATGTTATATCTCACCAATGTGTGCTTACAGGTTACTTGATCTTTGTGCCAGAACTCCATTTCATTTGTTCCTTGAAACGTAAAATGTGACACGAATGCGGTTCGGCGCTGTTTGACGTCGTACCCCGCGGCAGCACCAGCGCCGTGGGTGTTTTACGGTTTTTGGCAATACGTGTTCGGGAGCTGTTTTGATTTAAAAAAAAAAAAACGGCAGTCCCATTCTCGGTTCAGAGTCTTTCAAGAAATGCAAAAAAGCGTGGAATTTGTTTTCAAACTGCTCTCAAATTATTAATTTCATGCTCAATTTAAGTACATTTTCAGATGAACTCTGCCACGTAATAACATGATCTTATTTTGATCCTCTGCTACAGCAGACAGTACAACTTTCAGCTCAGTTCTTCCAATTAATCCATGACAGACGCCTGTTACTTGTACATGAAGAACAGAAAAGTGTCTCTCGAACCTAGGGGATTACAGCATTGACCTTCTTCCAGATCATTCTCCCGTACAGTCAGATTAAACACGGCATGCTTCTAATGAAAGGGTGCGGTAATCCTGAGGACATCAAACACTGACCATAAGGTGAAGCGTAAAGGTGCCTCTAGGAATCTGTGTGTCAGTGTGCATTAAGTAACACTGTCGTACCATAAAAACGATTCACCTTGCATGCTCCCTTACAGGGGTCATCCTTTAGGTATACAGGTGGTCCTCGACTTACGTTGGGGTTCCGTTCCAACAAAATTGGTGCTGGGCGGCTTCATCGTAAGCAGCAAAACCATTCACGCTGCATAATATAAACCACAAGGGTGTATGAACAATTAATGTCCCTGAACGCTATGTTTGGCATAGGTTTTCAGTAACTTCAAGCACAGTTGTGAACAGAGTCACAAACAATAGGTTCTATGAATAAAATGTTTCCAATAAATCAAATGCTGTTGCTACGTTAATATCAAATACGGTCCCTTGTGGCAGAGCGGCAGGCTACTATTTTTCTTCAGCAGGTGTAGTGCTCATCCTTAGACCTTACGACCAAACGTCTGGGCTATAAAATAATATAATAATGTTAACGGGAGAGCCATGTAAGTCCCTGTTGTCACGTAAGTCGCGTAAGTCGAGGACTACCTGTATCATGAACACTCCTACACAACTCATCACAAAGATACGCAGAAGATGATATCCATTCAGAGTTGAATTCATATTTCTTCAGTATAACAAGTATAGTAGCAAAATGCTAAGGGACATTTAAGAACACCAGGATTTCAAGAACACCTACTGTATGTACACGTCACATCAAAGCATATGTTTACAGCATTAAATTTGTTTCAGACACTTGTATATCAATATTTTTTTCTCTACTTTAGCTATGACAGGACCACACATATGAGTAAGGCTTAGTGCTCATGCCTTAGGAGGATATCACTGCTAACCCCACGTTTGAGTCTTGAGATGATAGCCCACCTACGGATGGTTTCTCACTGAGGTAACACAATTGCACTGTCGACTTAGATCATAACCATTATTACCCTCATTGTTACTAGATCCTTACCAGTTATTTATCTGTTCCGCATTCCTGTCTTTGGAGGCTAGAGTACAGGAGCAGCATCCAACAAGCTGCTTAGGCCTTGATCAGCTTGGTGATGGTGTCCTCCTGCTCGGTGGAGGCCCGGTGAGCCACGGTGGAGGTTTCAGTACGGTAGCTACGGGTCATCTGGAATGTCCTTGTGTGCTGGAGCTCCATGCTGTCTTCCTCAGACGCCTGGATGAAGGGGCACCAGCGGAAGGCCCTTCGGAACCCTGACCGGAATCTGACAGAAGGAAACAAGGTCTCCGAGAGCCATCGGGCGCAAAATGGCTGCTATCACAACAAGACTGGCATCTTTCTTTCTCAAGCGTCTCCGAATCGCAACCAAAAGTGCTCGAAGATACAGACAATAATTTGGCTTTCAACAGGTGGGTAAATGTTTGGATTTCATTTGACTCCAATAAAATCTACTGATCTGAAATATAAATTAATGCTTGTGATTTATTCAGGTTGCCGCACAGATTCCAGATGACTGCATCTGAAAACTGGGACCATGGATATTTCCTCACACTTCAGCTACAGTAAGTTTTTGTGGATCTCATACCTTTGGTTGAGGCAGCAGTAGATAATGGGGTTGTACATAGTGGAGCTCATGGCTAACCAGAAGATGGCCAGGTAGACTTGCTGGATGTACTTCTTCTTATAGATGTCGTTGTTGAAGCTGCCCAGGAGGAAGTAGATGTGGAAGGGCAGCCAGCAGAAGGCAAAGGTCAGAACCACCACAATCATCATCTTGACTACCTGGGAACACAGCGCAACAGATGTTAGTTGGGTTTCTCCTCTCTATCTAGAGAACAGCTTCCCAACTTCTGGACAATAAAGTAGATATGTTGTTCTATCCATCCATTCATCCATCCATTCATCCATAAAATCAAAGTCAAATGAATGCACTTAGTTACAGGCCCGTGGAAAAAGACCAACCTATGGGAAGGGTGTAATTATTTAGATTGTTCTGGAACCACAAGGACGGCTAACCTTGCGCTTGGCCCGAATCTGATTCTGGTAGTGGTCCGAGGCTTCGCCGGGGATCTCGCTTCCCCAAAGCGTCATTCCCACCAGGCTGTATGTTGCCAGCATCACCAACAGAGGGAGCAGGTAGATCAAAATGATCACGGCAATCTGATACCTGAGGCAGAGCCGGCCAGAAACGACACGCACGTATAAACGTACACCCATCTTTTCTTCTGAAAAGCATGTTAAACATCTCTAAGTATCTTAATACTGAGGAAATAAACACAGCTTAAAATCTCAGTGAAGGAAAACCTACACACTGGTCACACAATGAACCTGCAGGTCCCCACCTTTCAGCCCTAAAAGGTTTGAGCCGTTAATTCCGAGCATCTCTTTGTAACTCTGACCGTGCCACCTTATATCAGTGAAGGCAGGTGTGAGCAAATGGTGATGGAGATAAATGGAGCAGAAATGCTGTTTGGCATTATTTCACATGGATTGGCTCCAAAGGTTTCCGTCCAGTGTTCACAGGATGATAATGGGGGCCATAACTCACGTGAGCTGATGCTTCCCCCCATAGTCATCAGGCCAGTCCACCAGGCACACTGTCCGAGAGGAGAAGAACATGGTCTTGGAGTAGAAGCACTGGGGGAAGGCCAGGGAGAAAGCCACAGCCCAGATGAGCGCAATCACTATCTTGGTCGTGGTGGCGGACAGGCGAGGTTTCAGGGGGTGGATAATAGCCATGTACCTGGAGAAGAATAACGGGAAAACACTACTGAGGAGCGAGAGAGAGACTGAGAGAGACAGACGCTCTTTGCCGTCAATACTGTAAAGGGCCTTTATTTAGCTGAAACCATTTTCAAAACAGGGACATTTGGCTCTCAAGGCAACGACTCCAACTATTACATTTTTTTCATTAATACAAATGACAAGTATAACGGTGATGTGAAACCAGAGCTTCATTTGTATAAGAACAAACAAAAAGGCTGAGATCAGCCTTTGTTGTGCACATCAAATGTGGTAAGAAGTGAAGTACAGACAAATGTGCCTCACTGGGGTCTCATGGGTCACAAAGCTATTAGCTCACTTCAAACAAGCACAAACCAAGTGGCGCTTTTTACACGATTTTCCAAAAGTGAATGTTTTTAAATCAGTCTGAGCAGTTGTTCAGTGTAGCTTGTGCTCTTTCCAGAAGAAAACACTGCTAGCAAGACATACTTACTGTACATAAACTTATATACAAATATATACATCTTACAGTAGACTACAATGCTTTTTTTAAGTTACCACCAGTCTAAATATATTACACACAGTACGTGCATACAAAATGTAATTATCTAAACTCTAGCTGACATAAATTTAAATTGTTGCTATATATGTTAAACATGTTTATACGACTGATAAGTAATTCAAACTCAAGTTCTTTCTACATCCATCATTTAACTTGAAAAAACTGCAAATCTGTGAGCCAATTAGCTTTTAAAATTACTTTATCAAGTTTGCTTTGGAGGAACAAAGCGTGGCAGTTTCACTTCTTCCTCAAGTGATAAAAATAAGGATAAAGTGCTACTGATCAGATATTCTTTGAGAACTTTGCACTTGTTCTTCAAAAACCCTTGTGTGGAATGCCCAATAGCAAGTTCACCTTGTTGGTCGTTTCGAAGAGGAGATGCTGAAGCTGTAATATCTAAAACAGCCTTTATTCACAAAGTCAGAATGTCATTTTTTTAAAAAACAAGCCTACTTTAAGAAATGTTAAAATAATATCCCTCTTAAATACACGTATTCTTTTGGCATTGCGACAGTTATTACAGGGGACAGCTGAGTTTATCGATTCCAACACTTTATATGTACTGTACATACAGCAACGACACTTCCACTACATCAAAGTGTCCAATAAATGTGGAACAAAGACTACTATCATTTAATAGAGTGACTGAGTAGTATATAATGAAATACAAAGTACAATAAGAGAATAGGGCTTCTAAAGAAACAGTATAAAATGCGAGTAAAATGAAGCATTATAATGAAATAGAAAGTACTAATTTGAATGAAATATAAAAATGGGATGTAAAATGTTACAATAAAATCATGCAATAATGAAAAAGAGAGTCCTATAATGGCACAGAGTGTAACATATTGAATAGGGAATACCAAAATGGAATAGCAATAACTATAAAAGGAATAAATAAAAATACTGAAATTAAATGGGGTCTAGTATAATAAGTGTAAAGCACCATAAAGAGACAGAAAGTACTAGAACAGAACGCTATAATGGAACACACGATTCCGTAATGTGAGGATAATATGAAACGGAGTACTAAATTGGAATAGAGAGCACTCACTGCTCACAGTAGCACTATTTGGTACTCACTAATAATGAAATGGAGAGAATTGCAAACTACAAGCCCACTTCAGGTGAGCTGCAGTTTATTATTCTGGAATATTTATCTGGAATTATAAATCACCTTGGTCAAAGAGGTCAACTAGCAGAAACTGAACAGGCAACAGCAACTGCAGTGGAATAACAATAATGGCATGGAGAGCACCAATGGAACATAAGACAAGGAAATATAGAGCATCAAAATGTACATTTTAAAATGTATATGTAATGCAAGAGAGTACTGAAAGGGACAGCGCTGAATGCTGGAACAGAGAACAGCATAATGAAATGGTGCTATAATGTGCAAAAAGCTGTGTATTTTCGCATGGTTTGACCGGTACAGGTGAGTGTTTCGCACATTTGCACCAACTTGACAGCCTGAATATCAACGCTCACGCTTCTTTCGCCTCGATCAAATAGCAAACTGGTCGTTTCCTTCGAGCACGACCCTTAGAACACGTCTTACCTACGTGGGCAAAGGCTTTCATTGCTATTCTACGCGCAGTGCTGCTGAAGAACTGTGAATTTGAAATTCACCTCGAAATGACTCGGTTAGAAAGCGTTTTTACAGCTTTTATATTTAAATACCTTCAATGGTCTCATTTTGGGCTTCGTGGTGGTGCGTCCAAGTCGATGCGCTCCTGTGAGTCAACCTCATGAATCCAGTTACGCAGTCACGCACGTTTGTGTCTTTTAGCGTCGAATTGCTTACGCACCGCTGTTACCGCACCTAAAACAGAGCTTCTGCCATGTCTCCTCTGCGGTATAAGTAAGTGAGAACTGGAATAAATAAAGTATCAAAAATGCTGTTTTGGAGCGTGAACCTCAGCGCCAGTTTGGGCGACGGCAGCAGCGCTTTCGCCCGCGCCGCCCCGAACGCGCGTCCGGCAAACGCGCACGCTTTTTGGCTTACCTGTCCACTGCAATGGCAGTCATGGAGTAAATGCTGGAGAACATCGCGGTGATGGGGAAGAAGTTCTGGAACCTGCAGAAGCCCAGCCCAAAGTACCAGTCGTTGTGCAGCGCGTAGACGAAGTTGAACACCGTGTTGAACGAGGCCATGGAGACGTCCGAGAACGCGAGGTTGACGATGAAGTAGTTGGTCACCGTCCTCATCCTCCTGTGCGCCAGGATGATCCAGATCACCGTGATATTGCCGATCACGGACACGACCACGATGAGCGCGTACGCCACAGCCCACAGCGCAACCTGCCAACCCGGCTGCTCGAACAAATTCGTGGTCGTGTCGTTCCCGTCTTCAAGCTCCTCGAACGTGGAAGTCAAAGACTGCAGCGGGTCCAGCGTGACATCCATGTCGCTCTCGAAAGGGTCCGGACCCGGCTTACGTGGTTAAGCGCATGAACGCGGAGACACTTTTAGGCGCGCGTAGATGAGACTTTTACGCACGGGTTCGGGCGGCATCCCAGTCGTTGGACAAAAAAAAAAAAAAACGCAGCATCCCCATTTCAAGTCCTATTGTCACCGAGAAGGTCGTGTTCCATTGGTTTAGATCTGATCCAGGTGGTCCTGCGGTCGATCCGATGGAGTCCTCGCCCCGGATTTAGCGCGCCTTGCTGGGCGCACTTGGAGCGCACGGAGCCCGAGCCGCCTCCGTCGAACCCAACTGACGGAATGTCCAGCAGCTATGTGAGGACAGTGTCCTGGTTCCGTCTCTATGACGTTTCGACGTAGTCTCGTCGGTAGGATGAATCGCACACCCTGCTGCACCCAAGCAATGGTCTGTGTTGACTTTGCTTGCCCAACGAGCGCACACATTCTCTCCGTCTTCTGCAAATGTTCTCTTTCAAAGTCACACAAAACCCACTGCCTTCTTATTTATCCCATTATATGAGAAGCCCTTCAGGTTCTTTCAGTTCCGTTTTGTCACGCATTGCTTTATATCCACTTAAGTGTGCCTGCGTGAAATCAAATACAAAAAGAAATTGCTGTGGAGTCAAAAGCAGCGTTTACTTAAACGTGAACATATTTGGTTGATTCACAGTCCTCCCAACATCTCACCAACTACAATAGGAAAAACTCTTCTGAAACCTGCATAAAATACTCAGGTCGCAACATTAAGGTGGAGTAAGAAAAATGCTGTGCTTTTTTCCTATTTTTGCAGTAGATTACTGTATATTGCATGTTGTAATGCATTCCGTAGGCTGAAAAACAAGAGAATTTTTTTATTATTATTAAAAAACCAGAAATGTCACCATGTGGCAAGCAAAAAATTCGCACCCTAACCCTGATCCGAAACGTATTCAAATTAAAGTGGCCGGTAGCACAGTTGATGTTTGGATTTATTAATTCATTTTTTATCAGTTCCGTGCAGCAACATGTTGCTTACTATATTGGTCTTTTTTATTAATAGTTAACAAAGGATGCCTGCATTAGGTGCCAAAATTTTAAGATAGAGTTTGGTTCGGACTGACTTATCGAGTACCCGGGCCATTCAGGACGAGTCAAGGTGAGGGTTTGAGTCCAGCTCATTCCCGGTGGAGTTTTCATGTTCTTCGCATGTCTGCAGGGGTCTTCTTGCTCTTTAGCTGTTCCAGTTTCCTCTTACAGTCCAAAAACATCTGCTTCAGGTTAATTGGTCACACCAAAATGCCAGCAGTACAATGGACTGGCATCCTGATAGCTTGGTGTACAGTATCTCTTCTCTCTGCCCCTTCTTTGCCCAGAGGAGTAGCTTTCCTTTCAGTTCTGGGTAGGGGGGACATGCCCTACCACCTCGACCCCCATCCTCACCGACTATGCTTCAGCCACAGTAGCCCTCATTAGCAAGAAGATAAGAAGAAGCTGTCTGCTCAAATAAAGGAAGACATTGACTGCTCTTCTCATGCAATATTTAAAGAGCAGTTTCCCAAGACCGTGGCAAAGCATCTCGGAAGTCTGTCAACGTGAATGAAAATTGGATTTATTTACTTGCAAATCCCTCAGTACCAAATCCATAAGAAGTTTTGGAAAAAAATAGGATGCACATGCATTTATGAGCAAATTTATTTGCTTGGCAAATACATTTCATGCATGTGTGGTATCTCAAATACACAGATGAACTGTATTTAACTGCTTAACTGTCTCTTCTAACTGTACTATGTCTGTAAAATGTCTATGAAATACGTAATGCCGCTTGAAGGTTTGCAATGTATGGTCAGCGATACGCTATTCATTGAATCGATGACCTGGTTTCTGCTCTGCCTTCGAATGAAGAACAGGGCAAGAAGTCATTATTTTAAATTAACAATTCTATTCTCGTAATGCATTTGGCTGATCTGTTCCATTTATTCCTTGTTCAAATACAGATAGATCTCCGCTGATGTGCTGAAGAATAGTTTGCTTTGCAATTACTTTACTAAATCATTTGGCAATGGATACAAATATTAATCTGTGCTCACTTTCTGATATGGGAGCACTATAAGAAGCAGAACAAAAGAAAATCACCTCGAGCCTTTTTTTGTAATCACGTTCTAAAAATGACAAATTCCCAATAGCCATTGTATTAGCTCTCTTGTGCGTTCCCATAGTTGCCTCTATTTCGGCAGTCAAAACAATACGTGATTGATATTGATGGTTGTCAAAACAGTGAGATGTGTTTCAGGAGTAACTGGCAATTCATTGTGCGTCATTTGAAACTGAACTTAGTTACCAGTCTACTATCACAATATATTTTTAAATTCCAGTACAGACTTTGAAAATCTTCATGCTAACATTTCATTATACCTTACAGTATCCAATTTATACTTTATATATCATAGGGGAAAAAAGAAAAATCTTATCTCTTATATTATCTAAAAAGTTTTGTGTGTATGACAGTTGAAATGGCATCTTCAAAAGGAGATTCTTTCATATTCATTTCACTTTCTAAAATGAGGAAAAGCTTTTCTTCTCTACCTGGTACCACACATGGATGTGCTGCTTTCTCAAGAATCTTTTCCTTTCCTTTTGTATCCTGAGTATGTGTCTTTGCCTTTGTGTTGTTAGCAGATTCCTTATCTGGTTTGAACTTCCATCTTGTCAGATATTTACTTGGCATTAACACAGAACCCCAAGTCAATGTTTACTTGCTCCATCTATGTGAAACAACTGGAGTGTTTTATTGGCTTCTAAGTCTACTCATCTGATATTCAAAACCAGAAAAAAAACTCATGGAGGGAGTAAGGGTGACTGAAAAGGTTTCTAGAGGCCCCCAGGTAACTGAAGTGCATCGGTTGCTTGGGCAAAAATTACTGCTATTACTGACGCTACGATATTGTCTGCTTAGTGGCTTTATTTCTCTGTCATGACTGTGTGACAGGACAAAATCGTGATACCGGAAACTCACATCTAGGTTTTGTCCAGGCCAGGTCTCCTTTCACAGTATCGCCAGAAATCCAAACTTCTGTGAATGTTACATAACTGCCCTTTAAATACTTAATGAGACAAACCAAGATCAGATCCTAGTTGATCTCTCAGCTATCTAAGGATGAAGGCAACCAAACTACATTAGCATGGAGACTAGAGACGTCAAGATGATACATACAGAAGTCCAGTTTAAGTGCTGAGTGAGAGTTATCGTTTTCTCATATGCAATAGCTGTCCATATTGGGACCTTATAAACCAGATGGAGCCAGAGAATTTGCAGCAGGAAACTGCTTCGACATACCCATGCTTTAAACATCCCAAAGTCCTGAGTTATCCACCGCTGCTAGGTGCCCCCAAGGCTCATTCAAGGTGCTGTCAAGCAACTTATTTAAGTTTTACATTGTCTTCTCCAAGATGGATGGAACCAGAATGCTCGCACTACTAAAGCAGAACTTTTTAATACACAGTCCCCTTCTCAGCAACAGCATTTGGGACTTTGATGATATGAAACTCACCTCTAGTTCATGTGGTAAACTTCTCCGGCCTCTGAAAAAACAGCCTGCAGATATGAACCTTATACTGAAATCGCTGTATTATTCCAGAATCTGGTCCTTCTTCTTCCTCTGGATGAGGTATCTTCTCATGTCTGCTAGTTTGTATGGTGCCAAGCCAAAGGTATTTTTGTGAGATTGTGCTACAACACTGGGTGGCATAGTGGTGCAGCATGTAATGCTGCTACCTCACAGTGACCACACTGCATGGAAGTAGGTTTGAATCCAGTTCATCCTGGAATTTGCTTGTTCATTCAGTGTCTGTGTAGATTTGTGCTGGCTTCTTCCAAGAGTTTCAGGTGAACTGGTCACCATAATTGCAAGCAGTATGTGACAATGTGCATGTATGGCTACCCTGTGATGGACCGAAGTCCTAGCCCGACATCCAGTAGGTTCTGGATCACTGCAGTTCTAGCAACGGAAAGGGATCGATGAAAGTGAGTAGCTACATCACCTCCAATAGGTGTATCTGCCTGCACTGACCAAAAGGAAGTAGAAAGATGACCGATAACAGTTATTTAAATTTTCAAGTATCATTTGTGAAGCTGCATTAATGCACTGTATGGGCACTGAAAACATAAAATATATTTTTTTCTTACTGAAACATGGTATTTATTGCTCAAACCTTACCTGCCACATATCCGGTATCAGCTTTATTTTGTCCTCTTTTCCACACAGGATATCTTTCCTTTCAATGTCTCAGCAGAGACAATAAGTGAAAACACCTTTCAAATGTCAGAATCATTTCAGCAAAATTTCATGTTGACAAACAAAGCCACCCTTTCGCAACGTAACAACTCAGCCTCGGTCATTATCCATTAGCGCTACGTTCAGGAAATTGAAGCCCCTAAAGTGCGATCGATCGGTGTTAAATTCTGAGAAAGGGCCACATAGTGTTTTCCAGCGTTCGTCACCTTCTCCTTGACCAAATTTTATTTTTCTACAGGGTGGAGAAACCCCATAAACAATAGTTGCAGCTATGCTGATTTAAGAGGTTGACAGGTTGAATTTGACGTGAATTTTTTCACCTTTCATACCGTAGAAACCCACGTTCTTCGGGAATATTTACATATCCGAACGGTTCAGTTCATTTTAGTAAATGAATGCCTCCGCCATGCCCTCATTTTGCTAAACAACTATTTAAAAACCTTTTACATGCTTCAGCAGTCACCCCCTTGCAGGACTTTGACCAAGAATCTGTGCTTGACTCCGGTCCGGGCATAAAACAGCATTGCCGAGTTGCCTTAAATACGATTAAACAGCAGCTCATAAACAAATGGCTGCCCTCAGAGGAATCCGCTGCCGCTGCCTCAAAGCTGCTGGGCTGTTCTGCTGGGTATGAAACAAACACCCAGCGGCGCTCAGTATTGCTTTGAGCAGCCTCACAACTGCTGTTGGCAGACCTGGTCGGGTTTATTGTTTTATCTCTGAATATAAATGATAATGGATTTCAGCTTCAGATCAATGAGAATGACACATCCCTGTATTCTTGCTCATTTCAAATGAATGACAGTCACGAGCGAGGACGGACGAAAAGACCGGCCGTGTTTTTGACTCGATCCTTGCTGTGTTTTTACACTTCCGTGGTTGTGTCCATCCTGGGCCTCAGCTTCATTTTTCTAAACTGGTTTAGTGCAAAGTTCAAAGGGGTTGCTCTGTATTGCTCTCCCCTGACTCATCTTCACCCAAAGGAATAAGATAATAACAGCAAGAAAAAAGGAAATAAATTTTTTAAAAAAAGAAATGGAAACTAAAATGTTCCCAATGTGTGGGAAGGGACCGTTTTCAGATGTTTATTTGCTGCGTGTGGCAAACGAGGCAGTTTGAGACCCTTTGATGGACTCTTTGCAGTGAAAAGCGCGTTTTATTGCGAAAAGGAGCACAGAAACGCCGAGTGTGTTCGTCTGTGCTAGAGGGACCGCGCCCCTCAAGCGCATCTCCACCAGTCAGACAGAACCAGGGACCGCGACGCGCGTCCACCGGCGTCCAGACCTTCTCCGATCTTCTCCGATCTCCTCCATACCTTCGACAGCTCTTCTCCAGCCGCCATTGGCTGGGAGCTCCAGGTGCGGAGCTCAGAAACAGGAAGGGCGGAGATCGATGCTGGAGAGGAGTCCCGGGCAGGAGAGTGGAAATCGGGGCAGGAATCTCTCGCTGAGAGGCAGCCGCTCAGCATGGCGGAAGAAGTGAGATACTGCCAGCGAATCTCCTACCTGCTCCTGAAGATCGTGCTCGTCGTGTACGCCACCATTTTCTGGGTGAGTGTCCCTTCCGACCCGCCAACACCGCGCGCGCAAACGCAAGCCCTCTCGACAGACCTCCTGGACTCTTATTTATTAGTCATAAAGTTATTATTTCAGCGTAGGAAAGACACAAAGTTTACGAAAAGGAGTTTTTTTTTAAATTTTTTAAACTGAACGTGTGACTTTAGTGGTGCACTTTGGTCATTCTGGTGTTCGGTTAGCACCTCGCGTCCCACGACAGGTAGCTCGACTCCGCCCTTTTGTGGGTCATGTGACCCAGGCGCCTCAGCGCCTCAAGTTTGATCTTAAAAGTTTAAAAACGTATAAAAATCGCAAGGCTGCGAGGGAGTTGCTCAGGTAAGAACACCCCTTTTGTGACACTGCAAGCCGCCTTGAGCAAATGCACAAGATAAATGCATGCGTAAATGTTAACATGCTGATAAATTTTTAAGTAAACGAAAAAGTCAAATAAATAAATGTGTGTATTTCAGTGTGCTGTATGTATCTAAGCTAGGCCGTGGGCCTCTGACCCTGGGATAAAGCAAATGGTTATAACGGATGCGTAGATATGCATTTGCACCCTTTGTGCACTTTTTTTTTACCCTGAGCTATGTGTTTGGTTGGAGAAAAGTGTCTAACACTTAAATGTAAGTATATACAGTATGTAAACTAGGTTTGTGTATGGGTTTTGTGAATGTAGTGGTGCTTGTTTGGTAAGTTCAAAGATGGAGTTCTGGCCACACCGGCTTCTTTTCGCCACAATTTGCTCTTTAGATACACGTCAAAGTGTGAGTCAGTCTAATAGTTAAACAGACTTTACGCAAAGTGTTTATCTTAACGTGGAATGTGACCTGAAGTTGTGAAACGCCGGGTTGCTGTTGAGCCCTCCAAATTCACCGTGGAAGCATGCGATTTGCTTCTCGACGTACGGTACAGGCGACGCCGGTATCTCCCCGTGCTTCGGTGGCTGATGTTGTGAACTGTCTTGAAGGGCTTCTCGTCTGACCCCACGTGTCGTGTTGCGTAAACCCCAGAAGGTAATCCTCTGCGTGGGAGATATGATGGTTTCTCGCGACAGTTTACCTGGGAGTGTGGCTGAGTAAAGGTCACCGGGCCTCCCTGGGTGATGAAGCTCAGGAGAGGCAGCAGCAGGCCTTCCCTGGTCTACATTCCCTGTTATGCTAATGCTGCGGCACTTGTTTTTAACCCACATTAGTGTTCCTTATTTTCACGTTCTTTCTTTGTGTCCGGTGATACCGAATTGCCCCGTGAACGAGTGCTGTTTATCTGCCAATTTGTTCTTCATTTTACATCTGCATAAGGCCACCTGTCTTCATTCATTCTGCATTAAAGTGGCAATATAGATACCGGGATTTGACTTTATCTCCTGTGTTTATTTTCATATGCCGGATAAAATATTCCTTTCTTGGTGTCACCGAGTTGTGACTCGTTCAATCTTCTAAAGTTATCACCCTGCGCTCGTGGCTTTTAAAAATGAAACGTGTGTAAAATGTTTATCTGGAATAAACAGTGCTACTTTTTGTTCTATGAACATTCCTCATTTTGCTTCCAAATGCAGGGCTTGTGCTGTGAATCTGGGTTATGTGAGGGCATTTGTTTTTTCATTTTGCACAAGCTCTTTTAGATTGCAGTTTTTTTTTGTTTGTTTGTTTTTTGAAATGTCTGTTGCTTCGGCAAGTGAATGACCGCCAGTTATGTCCCATGTTCAGTTGTTCTTCATTCTCATAGCTGAGGAATGCTGAATGCGTTGAAACTGATGTGCTGACCTTTCTTCAAGCCCACGGCATAGTTTTGTTGTCTTCTGCTTGGCAGTTAATCAATTTCGGAGCTCAGGGCCGAATCACCTGTATTTATGTGGTTGTTTACTTCTAAATGTAATAGTTATATGCATTTTTATGAAGAATATCTGCAGTCTAAACAAACTCAGCTCTAAAGGTGCTGAAGTTATGTCAAATGTTAATTCCCATGCCTTTATCTTAGTATACTAAAGTGAGCTTGTTAATGAACAGTCATAATTTAGTAGTTGGCTGAAACAGTTTGGGTTACTTAACTTGGGAGTCTGGCTTCAGTTCCACTATATGGTTACATAGCAACAAGAGTCTTGATCTTGGTGGTAGTTGTAGCTTAACGGTTTTAGTTCCTTAAACTTCTGAAACTGAAAACAAAATGTTATTTTTATTATGATGTATGGCTTTCGTTTCCTTCTTTTTAGTATTGGACTGTTGCATACTATACTTGTAATTTTTATGGTAGTTCATTTTCTAGACCTGACCTAACTATTGCAAGCCTAAAATCAAGAAAGAATATTAAAAAATATACTTTTTACTGTAGAGTCAAAGGTGCAACAGTGTAAAGATACTGCAGCCCAAGACTATTCTGACATTTTTGATGGAAGGAAAACCACAAACCTGTTATAGTGTTGCTACTTTATCTAAAGGACACATATTACTTGCAAACTAGTGTATTTCATTGTTAATTTTCATTACTTGTTGTTGTGCATATATGCTCAGAGAGATCAAGATGTGGTCGGGAGAAAATAGGGCCCGGTGCCTTGTTTTCCGGAATGGACAAAGTGTTTACAAACTTGTTGAGCCATGAGAAAAAGCCACCCTTTTCATAGTCCAAACAACTAAATACCACACTGACAAAATATATGGCTTTTAATGGAATTGTCTCATATGTAAACAGTACAGAGAGAAAGCAAGGATCAGTAGTTCCTGACCTAATGGCAGCTATCATACGGAAAAACCCGTTTGAATGCTTTTCCTGATCCCTTCCCCCCACTCGCACACCCAGCCGTCTCTCAGTAACAATAGTGGAACCGGCCCATACTTGCCCAGACCATCTTGGCAAGCACAAACAAAAGGCTTCAGAGTCGTCCGACTTCATTAGTGCGGAGCCCTTTTCGTAGCAGCTGTCTCTGTCAACACAGCTCACCATAGAGCCCTTTGTTTAGAGGATCTCTGTTCTCCTACGTGCTCCTGCGGTGCTCGTCTGGTTCTGCTCTCTCCTTGTAGCGATTTCCTCGATAGAGCCATAAACAAAAGCAATTGAATTTCCAGATTATTTGAATTCCTGCCGACACTTTTTATGCTGGAACCTTCTCTGAATGATTGAAGTGAAAGACCCACCTGAAGATATATTTGTTCTGACCTCCATTTTTCTATTTTAAATTTTATGTGAAAAGTGTTGAGCACTGTATTTTTTTCACAGTGTATTTGAAAATGTTTAAAAATAGTTTAATGTGTAAATGTAGAATTGAAGGTGGTGAATCTGGAAAATAAAATAGGTTGATGGTTAATTCATAATGGTATGGACATTTTGAATAGATTCTATTATATCTGAATTTTGATGGGTATACAAAAATATTTATAAGCAGCCTAAAGGTAAACTTCAGATCATTTTTTTTTTCGTGCATTATTTATCTTTTTTTTTTTTTTTTTTACAGGGACTGCTGGAAGTTAATAGTATTTTATGTCTGAAATTGGGTTGCAACTCTTACATGTGAAAAGGTCTATTAAATTTCAAAGATGCTTTACTATAAAAGTAAATTAGGAGGTTATAATAAAAATATATCTTAAAGCATTCCCTTCCTGAGATGTTTCTGTTGCAATATCATTATCTTAAACATTTTTAGAGCTTCTAAATTATGGTTATGCTAACTATGATGTTAGAATTATATTACATTGTGTATTGGTGTTAAGTACAAAAGTTAGGCAAATAACTATGTTATTTATCTAGAATGAATATAGTACTTGCATGGCAAGACTGTATGTAGTGGCGGAGTACACAAATGTAGATGTGGAATCCTGCTAGCTGTTGGTGTTCTTGTAATGTTAATATAATAATTATGAAGGACCTACAGCAGTGTACGTGCTTCTTTAAATATGAAGAAGGTATAATAAAAATGTTGTATTACATAGAATATTTTTTTCAACGTTTAACAAGAACTTACAAGTATTTACCAACATAAATTGTGAGTAGAGACACCAATGCATTGACCTTGCTTTCAGAATGACTTATTCTTGATTCTGTTTTTTCTTTGTAAACTTTACCTGCTCTGGTTCGGTAATGCATCAAACAAGCCAGGAGCTGACTATACTGAAAGAAATGTTTCTCTGTTATACTTTCACCATCAAGGCAAAGCTACAGTATAAGATTTGGTGAATATCAAGCCACCTCTTCAGAAGAGCCATGACTGGTATGCAGTTGCTTAAGTGTGTATGTCCACTGTTTGTGCGTTTTATTTACCTGTTCATTGTTGTTCTTAATCTCCCCGTTCAGATTTTTGATACATTCGAAGTGTACTTAAATGAAAAACACATTCGGCAACGTGTGTATCAGATAGAGCTGCTATCTTGCACTAAAAGGGCTCTGGTTTGAATCCCACCTCATACTGTAAAATGCTTGAGTAACATACTTGCCCTGTGTTTACATAGTAAAACATATTCAGCAGTATAAATGGGTTAATAAAAGTAAGCAGCTTTCCAGAGTTCCTCTGAAGAAGGTGTCTGCTAAATGACAAACTTTTTTTTTTTTTTTTTTGTGGATAACAGCAAAGCATTTGGTTTCTTCCTTTGGACTTTGAAAAGTAGCAGCATTTTCCTTTGTATGGTTCTTTGTTGTTCACTTCAGAAATTTTGGAGTCTGCAAGTTTTTGACTTGAAATTAAAGATAAGTATCAAAGCAGCATAGTAGTAAAAACCAATATTTTGCAAGCAAAAGGCCCCATGTTCAAATCCTGTCTCCTTTTGTTGAACAATGCTAAAGGTACTTAACCTGAAATGCTCTAGTAAAAATTAACCACCTGTGTGAATGATAAATTCACTGTAAGCAGCTTGGTGTACAAATGTATCATTGTTAGATATGATCAGATGAGGAAAATGTAAAAATAAATTAATACAAAAATGTTTAAGCCATAACCTTAGTGCTTAAATTCTTAACAGTGATACAGTTTGTACATGGCACATGTATTCCCTTACCTATGACTGTAATGCATTCCTGGAAATTTTCTCATAAGGTGAAATCTCGTGAGTTAGAGATGTAATTACTAATAATTTCAACTGGAAAATTTTTGTTCCTGGGCCCACAAAGTAACCCCCATGTTTTTTAAAGTAACACCAAAGGCTTTCAAATGGCAATAATAACATTTATATTGAAAGAGTTCCTTTCCTTATTATTACATTCATGTATAAAATCAATAATAATATAGATGCACTAGATTGTGAAAAGATTACACGGCTGCACATAAGAATGACCAGGCACAACATGAAGCGAAGATGTTGAGATGGTAACTGCTTCCAAAACACGAATGGTGATCCCACCATTGAACTAGGTGCTGCTGTTGTCTTTCAAGGTTACTAACAAACAACTGATAAAAAAATGTTCAGAGAGTCAGGGTCCATGCTTTCAAAATAAGAAGACTGCAAGTATTTGAATTGCATAGTGCTCGCTCATTATCTTGACCCCCATTTTCTCGCCAAACTTGCATCTTATGTGGTGCAGCAGAACAAAACACTTTTCCTCTCATGCTATTTCTCCCAAAAAGCTGCCCACCTCACTTTTTGCCACCGCATTGCGTGAAGTGTCATTGCCTATACAGCTATAGCCCATCATGCCGCTACTCACTGCTAACCATTATCTACTCCCCACACAGCTCATCTGTGACTGCTTCACCCGTCCCTGTGCACTGCTGCTGAAGTCTTGTTCGGTTGAACTGATTGTTCATTGGGTTAAGTACAGTTCTGAGTTTGTCGTTTCTTATCATTTTGCAGTAAAATGTCAGGCAAACCGAAGCTGTTTTTGTCTGAGCGCTGAACAAAAAAGAAAGACACATCTGTGTCACAGCAATAACCCTGCAAAAACATAGCACGAAATTGCACAATTGTTTAATGAGCACTTGGGACAAACCCGGTGTTTTGTATGGGATATTCCTGCTGACAAGCAAAAGTAGATGGATTCTGGTGCAGTAAACACAAAAATAAAATTTAAAAAAAAAAAAAAAAAAAAACACTGGTAAATACTCAGACTTGAAGCTCTCCAGTTTTGATTTGTATACTATAAGTATGCATGAATGAACTTCTTGAATATATGCAGACAGGGACTGTACATGAAATGACCTGCAAAGATAATTTGTGACCTATATAGATGCATATACAGTACATGTGTATATATTGCTGCACAAGTCAGGCATTATCTGACTCATTCTTGCTCAGAGCTTGAAATGGAATAAAATAATTTCACTTGCATTATATGCAAAGACTTATATCTTGCAGGATACCTCCACTGTGCTTTATGATAGTGTTCTCTCAATAGAATTGTCTGAAGATGTACACCAGGCAGCCTGCATTCTGTAGATTTAACTCTTTCTGTTCCTTTTTATTTGCACTAGCAGCAGCCTTACAAGGACAGCAGCTGATCCAGTTTTGCTGTACTCTGAGTTTTTACTGAAACTGAGTTTTTATGCAGAATTTGTTCCATTACATCTATTTCAACACTGACTTCCTGTTAATGAGGGATGATACCATCCACTGGCCTTCAGCCCTTCCTCATGTCTCTTCATATTCTTCCTCTTGTGTTCACTTTAGCTTTTAGTTCAGTTGCTTGTAACTTGAGCATCATGAGGTGGTCTGCTGTTTCTGCTGTGTCTCTTGTAGAAAATCACTGGAAGTTTCATTCACAAACCTATCTATTAATATGTAGAAAAGGATTTCCCTGCCTTCCCTCAGAAACTTGGCAGGGTGTTTGTTTGTAGTTATGTGTCCAGTGTGTTCAGCTGCTATGCAAGATATTTCCCTGCAGTGATCAATAAAGTTCTGTCCTATCTTCTCCTAACTGCTTGCTTTCTTTGTTGTTTGCTGATATCTAATAATGGAAAAAAAATTTGCAGAAGGATGTTCAAAAATCTTTTTTTAATGTGAAGCATTTGCTGTTTCTGTTTAAACAATTTGATTTTCATTTTTGAATGTAGAGGGGAAAAATATTTGTGAATGAATATATCTGAAAAATGTTGGATATCTTCATTTTTGGTGGCATTTTCTTTAAACCCATTTGCATAGCTTTAACAGTCTTAATTTTTTTGTTTTTATCTTGTGTGTTGTGTATTGCTGTTTTGTCTCATTGCAAACCCCATGTGAAGGTAACTGTCAAACACAAATGTAGATGACCCATTGATTTATTTAAAAATGGTACTGGATCACACATTGTTTTTAAGCTTTCTGTCTCTGCCTTTTTTTTCTAAAAATAGAAATAAGTAATCTAAACGCTGAAGTCACAAAAACATTCAGTCTTGCCTCCTACAGCTGTTTACAATGTTTTTACACAGCTAAATATAGACTGCATTATGATGGGTGGTTTCTGTTCAGCTAAGGTGGTAGTAAGTGATCCTTCTTCTTGGAGAACCAGCAGCTTTCACCCTTGGTTGCGATGGGCTTTAGGTACCTAGCCTAGCATTGTTAGCTTTCAAAAAGAATCCAGAGTAGTTAAATCATTGGAAACATCTGTACTTTGGTGGACTGATAAAGACATTGTTTATATTCAAAGTTCTCTGTTTAAGGATATAAGGATTTTTTTTTTTTTTTTTGGTGTACTCAACTCATTTTCTTCACTTTGTTATTTGGAAGTACAAAAGCGGGTTCTGGATTTCGTCCATATTCCAGAGTATGACCCTGGGGTAGAAACCCCAATGATATGCACAGTAGCTGTGTATGTAATGTAGACATTCTGGAAATGAATGGGGTATTCAAATCTGATTTTAAAAACCAGCCTTATTTTTTGTGTGCTAGAAGCAGTACTTGTGTTGGCATTAAATGGCCCATGCACTTTATGTAAAGGCTTCTGAGGTTTTAAAGCAGAAGGAAGGTTGGTGCTCACCTCCCTTGACCTGATAGTACTGGGTTGACATCTCACGAACAGGGCACTTCGCCTTAGCCATTCCATAAAACAAAGTGGTCTATAAATAGCATGCTGTGTGCTGGGGTTCCAAACAGTGCACGTTACCCTGGGCACATAATAAATTATGTAACTATTAGCAGCCGTGCTACTAGCCTGAGTATTAATGCAAGTTAAATAATGCATTTAATTAGTCGCTGAATTTGTACATGCAGAATTTGCGTTTATAAATGTACACCATCTATACATTAGCAGAAATGCAAATCAGACTTTTGGGCTGAAGCTGAATATTCCAGCTGCTGAATATTGTTTCTGCAGACTGGCTGAATGGTTTCTGAAGCAGCCCCATTACAATGGCCCACAGGTGCTCGGGGTCATTCTTCTTCTTGAACCCAGGCTTCACTGAGCACAGTCAAATTTAATTTTACTACTTTATCATATTTTTTTAATATATTCTGTGTGCCCCTCTACTTTCTCTGTTGCTCCAGGAGAAACACTTCCTGCTATTAAACAATTTATGTCTTTTTTTGTAATCTTGTTCAGAAAATGTGCATCATGCCAAACAATATGCTTCGTGCCATATGTTTTAATAGTTCATCAGAACTCTGGTGATCTGCAGATATCTGAGGGGAAAATATAGAAAGGTAGTTGTCATGTACAGGACCCAACATTGTAATGAAGACACCACAAAGTTACGAAACATGCACTTGTGAAGTCAAAGTGGAAGCTGCTGCTAAATGAGCAGAGTTTTTTTTTTTTTTTAATTTTTTTTTTTTTTAATCATTTTTAATTGGAATAAGATGATAATTATTTTAGCTGTCAGGCAGGGATCTATTGGCACTGATTAAGCATTGAAACAAGTATGTACAAGTGCCAAAATTGAATTCATTTTACATTTCTTCTTATTCTTAACTGGTTTTGATCTTGAGAAAGGGTTCTGATTTTCAGTATAATAAAGACATGGAAACGTGTGCCAAATTAAACTTAAAAAAATAACTGCTGATAAACCCTTCGCTTACCTTGCTCAGTCAGAATAATAGTATATCTTTATTAATAGACTGTTACTGTTAAAGCCCAAAGTTCTACTTTTTAAAAATATTTTTCATATTAAATATGTGATACTTGCTTTGAGAGCCAGAGTTCTGGCTCCATTTCGACAGGTTTCAACTTTATTGTCCCTGACAATAGGTATGTTACTGGCCTTCCTCCAGGACTGAGTTAACCCCTATTCTGGCATAGCCCGTAGTAGCTAACCATAAGACAGTGTGTTAAGTGTTACTTAAACTATGGGTCATGGATGTATTTGTAATGAGTCACCACATGATTGTGTAGTAAACATAGCTTAGTTTGTCCAAGTGTGAATTCAGGGGTGAGTGATATACTACTCTATCTGGCTGTGTTTCAAATTGCACACTATCGTGTAACGATCTGAGACGTAGGCTATAAACAACACGGTTGGTATATTACAGAGGGAATTTGTTTTTATAGGATGAAAATGTAATAAATATTCCTGCCCACAACACCACCACCCCTCTCAAAACCTGTAAAACAATCAAACTAATATCATTGAGAGCGTAGACATGTATGGGGGACCAGCACATGCAAGGCTAGGAGGTGGAGAGAATTACACAGAGAAGACTGTGAGGTGAAGGGGGTCCTCACAGTCCAATGCTAGTTTCAAATGTCAAAAAGAAAATAAAATGAAGAATTTATTTTTCTCTGTTTTACTAAAGCTTGTAGAAATGAAGGGCACCCGCAATGTATTCTGCATGGAGACGTTCTCAGTAATGAAAGCCTTAAATTTAACAAGCTATTTTTTATTTTTATTTATTTATTTTTTTATAAAAATAACATCAAAACAAACCCAGGGAATTGTTAAAGTGCAAGGCAGGAAGAACAAAGAGCATTTGGAAACGGAGCTGAAAAAACTGTGTTTGGGCAGTGGAAGAGTAAGTGCACTGAGAAAGCTTGTAAGGCAGTTATAGTATAAGCTGCCAGTTAACATCCTACCAGATTATAGGCAATGTGGCTGTGTGAAGCAGTGGTTCTCAGGTTCAGTCCTGGGGCCCCATGTGGTTGCAGGTTTTTGTTCCAATTTAAAGTCATTTTACCTTTACTTAATCTCATTGTTTAATTAGCTCAACTTTTTGCCTTTTTATTTTGCATTTGGAAAAGTCCACTAGTGAGACTAGTATGTGGCAGTGTAAGAATATTACTATTTTTTTTGGCCTTTCTTTAAATGGTTAATTCTTTTTTTTTTAATTCATTTATTTTCTGAGAAGTTTTTTTTAATTGTATCTGAATACTGACAATTAAAAATCATTGGAGCAAACATTAGGGCCAACAACAATGAATGCTTAAGGAAAGCAGCTGCTTGAATGTGACCCACTTGTGTGCTTATTACTAAATAATGGTAATCACAAATAAATAACCAGACCATTAAAAAGAAAAAAAGAATTCATTCTTGCACATCTAATACATGTAAATTCTTTTTTAATTAAAGACTTACATACTTTCACTAAATGAAAAGAAGTTACTTTTCAAATATGCACCATTCACATTTTAAATAGTTTTGTATAAGTGCATTTACACCACCAGTGATGCTCAGGAATGTATTCCCTGTTTTGAATTATAATTGTTTTATGAGCCATATATTTGCTTTTCACTTTTTTGTTCTACTTTTGTTCATTTGAGAACTATGCTTGAATAAAGACAAATGTATTATTTATTATTATACAGCCATTGCTATTTGTCTTTGCATGGCTTTGCTGACATTCTTTTTGAGTCCCAGTATAGTAGCAATTTTCTTTTCTTTCCTCATAGTGGCTTACAACTCAGTAACCAAAATCGCATTTCACAATAGACATAAGGCTTAGATACAGATATCTGGTTAATGAAGCACAGCCTGTTTGATACAGCCATTGTCATGATACACCCATTACAATAATTACAATGAAGTAGGGTTCAAATAAGATAATTTGTAAATGAAAAGTTACAGGTGGCAAAAGGCTAAGTTTCAAGATCTCAGGAAGGAAATATGACCAAAAGAGTTGTGAAATCCTTCTGGAATGCTGGAATGGGTTCAGTAGTTGAGGGAGATGTTATTGTGTAGCTGGCAAAAAAACAAACCTTTTGTTGTTGTTGATTTCCTGGATTCCATTGTATAACACATACTGTGTTTTCAGATGATCGGAGGCTTCATCCTGGCCATCGGCATATATGCGGAGGTGGAGCGTCAGCGCTACAAAACTCTTGAGGGCATCTTCCTGGCCCCTGCCATCGTCCTCATTGTCCTGGGGCTGTTTATGTTCTTTGTTTCCTTCATCGGTGTGCTGGCTTCCCTCCGAGATAACCTGTGCCTTCTAAAAGTGGTGAGTTTAACAATGTTTGTGATTCTAAAACAGTTACGGCAAGACCTGGACACTCGGACACTTCTGTATGTGGTTACTATCATTGTAACAAGCAGTAACTCAATTGATCATCCTTAGAATGAAAAAACATGATCGGACTACCAGTATTCAGCCAGACATGAACAATAAAGATAAGAACTTTTTAATGCATTTGCAAACCATCTTCAGTAAAATTCTGTGTTTCAGCAGTTTTATATGTAACTTCCAATATGTAAATCATTACATAAAAACAATTAACTCCTGCTGTAGTGTAAATGAATTTACTTAATGAGTTTTATTCATTTGACAGGTAAACTTATCATATGCTGTTGGGCAGATATTACTCTTTTGAAAGTAAAGTTCTGTCTGACTAAAATACAGTTCTAGAGTCAGACAGTAAAGATTCTAGAAAATAGTGTTTTTGTGAAGAGGAAAAATGATTTTGGAAGAAACATTTCTGTTCCCTCTAATATAGCTGAAGTAATCTGCACTTTGCTGGTTCATGGATGTATCTTGCACACAGGTTTGATGCAGCGTCTGCTGATGTTCGCTAGCATGTTTTGCCTTTCTGTAGTTTCTGTATCATGACACCATCGATACCATATCTCTTTTCACCTTCTCCCCGCTGTCATGAAAGATGTTTATAGTAGATTGAGGACCAAAGCCGATAACTTCAACTTCACTACGTATTAAAACTCTCAGAATATAGAACACCACACAAGTCATCCCACATGTCTGCCATGTATGTCTGGGAATGGGACTATTGTTTGTTTGTTTATATCTTTGTGTTGACTTAAAAATGTGAGTTAGTTAATAAAACTGTCAACATGTGGAAAGTGGAAAGCTTTGCTAATCTAGTGAGATACTGCACATTTTGTAGCATTTGCATTTAATAAAATTAGGTTCCATATAGCCAGCATCAGTAACTGCTTGTTAAACACAAGGTCCTGGCAGTCCAGAGAATATCTTGGGATCATAGGGTGTGAGTCAGAGCACTTCATGGATGCCAGTCCATCACAGGACAAACTTGTACACTTTTTCAGTAACACAGGCATGCATTACGGGCAATTTAGAATCATCAGTCCACCTTGAACCCATGTTTGAATTATGTGAGGAAACCGGAGCACCCGGAGGAAAGCTGTACACATCCTACAGACCGAGCCACATTTTCACTCTCATCCAAACACAGCCAACCTCTGTGAAGTGCTGGTGAACATATAAAGGGCTCAGCAGGGACTCAAACTTGGGTTCTCTATACACATAATAGTGATTAAACTGGTGTGTAATTGGAAAGCTGTAATATTAGTTATTAGATCAATTGTGAAATCAGCTCATTCATTGAGAAGTTCAGTTAGGAAACAGTAGCATTTGTATGTCTTACCGTGTAATACCTGCATTATTCAAAATGTAATAGATATGTCCATTGGTTGTATTTATTTATCTAATCCAAAGCAACATGCAATGTTATGTCTGTCTACAAAGTCACAGTTCTTGAGCCATTTGCATAGCCAAATAATTTCAACTACCTTGCTCATGGTACTGCAGTAGCACTGGGGATTTGAATGTAATTCTTTAAGGTCATTTTGACTGTGAGGTGATGCCCTAACCACTTCAACACCTGCTCCCGCAGGTTATTCACTCAGGACCCATTCTTTATTGTGGAACAGCCTGAGGTGGCATTTGCTTTTGTATGGCCACAGTGCGTAGTGTCCATTGTAATGGTGCCTCCCATATGGTCACCTTTAATGCAGCACTTATTTTCAAGGCACCTACAGTGCTGTGCCACTTAGTTAGAGGCCTTTGGCTCACATTGGCTGCACGATGTTATGTGACCTGGGCGGTGTAAATACAGCGATTACTTTGACTGAGACCGCAATGAAGAAATGGAGACCCTGCCTTTGTGCCTGTTACACAACTGAAATTTCTATACAGTAATACAGCACTACATGTTATAATGCTGTTACATGATAGTTTTCTTGTAGTTCAATCCCTTGAATACTTAACTTTAAAAAAAAAAAAAAAAAAAAAATTTTTATATATATTTTGAAACATTTTTTGAAATTTTATATTTGAACTCCATAAAATAGACTGTTTTCTGTGTTTGATTTTAGTAAAGGTATAACTGATCAATTTTGTATTATGCTGTGCACATGCAGTTCTTCAGCTCCATTTATGCAATACACTATAGTTATTGTGCTGTTTCATTAAGTGCTTCATTTCTTAAGAAAACATTTAGAGCGCTAATCCAGGTATCACTGTTTTCAGAAAATGTGCAATAATCAATATAAAGTCTTTCTCCTGCAGACTATTGTAAAAGCTTTATTAAATGAGAACCGTTCAGTATAAAGCTTGTATGCTTAAATTATTGTTTTTTTGAAAATAAATGTATGTATTTTTTGCTAAACCGTAGAGCGTGCTTTGGATTCATATGGTCTGCACCTGTGAATACGTTCAGGAGAGCAAAATGACTGATCATCCAGGGTTACCTTTTACAGGGCTTTGTGTGAAACCAGAGTCAATCATCATGTGAAAATGTAGAGGTGTGTGTGTGTGTGTGTGTGTGTGTGTGTGTGTGGGGAATACTAATTGCTTTAGGTGTCTACCACATGCTTTCAACCTCCCTCATTTTAAAATTGTAAATTAGTTGATGTAGAATCAAAAATTGTATCTCATGCATCAAGATTTTGGAACCCTCCTTCACATACTACAGAAATACACGTAGCAGATGGCATAGTGGTCAGATCTGTCAGCTTGCACTCGGTTTTCGTACCCTTGAGTAATGTCCTTACCCTGAATTGATGCAGTAAAAAAATACCCTGTTGTACAAATGGGTGAATCACTGTAAGTCACTTTGGAAAATTGTCAGTTAAATAAAGGTAATATAATAAATGGAAATGAATATGAATCACAATCTTGATATCACTGTTTTGTTTCTCAGAGGAACACTGAGGAATATCCTTTGAGGCAAAAATTAATATGCCTGTTTTCATGCAACAATGGACTTTTGATGATCACTAAAGCTCAGCATTGTTTTGGACAGGTTTTGGTCACTTGCTAAGTTCTTCTTTTTGTTTTACTCACAGTTCCTCTACACACTAACAGTGTGTCTGATTATCGAGCTCTTCGGAGGAATCCTAGCCCTGACATTCAGAAACCAGGTACTGTTCCTTGTGCTCCTTCAGAGTTTTAATTTGCTGTTGCACAGCAGTGGTCACAACTTCAGCAAATATCTGTTGAACTGTGATCACCAGTGACGTTCTCAGGAAATGGTCCCTGTGACTGCACAGGTGGGAGATGAGTGGGACTCTGCAGCACACATCAGCCAGGATAAGCACATATTAATAATCAATGCAGATTGGAGGCCACAGTATAAATCTCAGCGATAATAGCACCCGATTTGGGAATATTAAGCTGATGTCTGTCAAACTGCAGGGCATCTCTTGGCAGTTGGATATATTCTGCATGTGTTTATGTGTATTTCACCTGTCAGTTGTTGGATAAAGTGGTTATCTGCAATTAAGTACATTTATGATTGTGGTTATGGAACACAAACAAAGGAAGTTGCGCTTGGCTTGCACAGTTGCCTTGAGTTTTACTGTCATTTCCTTAAGTTTTAGATTAATTGTGAAAGTAAAATTGAGTCACATTATAATAAATTCAATTGGACAAAATCACTAAAGGTCTTAAATTGCAGGTGGTGTTGGTGTTCGTTTTTTTTTCTCTTGGAGATTATGAAGCTGAGCTTGGTAGCACAGCAGGTTAGTTAAAGGCAGACTGCTGTTTTATTATTAGCATTTGACGTACTGCTACTGACACATCTCTGCAACATGATTATAACATTTAAAAATATATAACTATCCTTTACAGTGTCTGAAATTCCATCAGCAGGAAGGGAACTAATATTAATTGGCTGCCATTCACAAAGATCAGTTTTTACAGCCATCCTGTGGCTCAGGTCCCTATTAATCCTTTGATTGTGATGTTTAATTAAAAGGAATGTAGTTTAGTAACTGACAGGTGAATTAAATGGTAGTAACAGTCACATCTCTGAGACTGTCCTTTCCTGCCATCTGCTACAAATTTTTCAATGCTTGGTGATCCTCTGAAGATGCCACTTGCATTGGGTTTTGACTGGGTTCATTTTGGATGTTGGTTTGTAGTGGGCACTTGGTTCACTTCACAGCATTCCATAATAATGTGTTATGATTATGTGCATTTAATGTTCTGTTGGCCACTAAATTGATTTGACACTTGTTTGCATCAGAATGACTTGACATCATCATATCAGTGCACACCGGGGGGTGTCTCTAAAATTGTTTGAGCCAAAATGCAGGATTGATATTGTAAAATTGCTTAGCCTCTATGCTCATGATACACACACTGAGGTTTACAATTTGTCTGTCTCTATTAACAATTGCTTGTCCAGTGTGGGAGATTAGGGTAAGCATGTCCTGGAAACATAGGATGTGCAACAGGGTACACTATAGATGGGATGCCAGTCCATCAGTTGCACAATTGTTCCTTCACGCACCCACGCACATAGTACAAGGACATTATTTTCATGAATTCACTGAAACACATGTATCAGAACTATGGGAGGAAACCAGAACATTTGGAAGAAACCTGAACAAAAACAGGGAGAACATGCAAATTCCAAATAAACTGATTCATATTCTGTCAAGTCCCTCTGACACCCCAGCACTACCAACTTTGCCAGTCTGCTACTCTGCTTACAATTTATGTTCACTGCAAATTCTAGATGGGTTTTAAAATGTCAGTTTCCACTTTGACTACAACACCCCCATGTGATCAGTTAAAATCAATACTTTCCATGGTGAGGCAGTTTTTCTTAATTTACAGAAGCAGTGTATTTTCTACACCAAACTCTTGTCCTTTTGAATTATTTTAAAAGTGCTTTCTGTGCTCTTATTGATTTGTTGCGTTTAGTTGTAGTCTCCAGATTGTGTGGTAGTACTGGTTTGTACTTGAAGTTATTTCTGTTTCGATTGGTTTCAAGCTCAAACTGTTAGTTTGGCCCAACTTTTTTTCTGTTTTACTTACAGACAGTTGACCTCTTGAATAAAAACATCCGTAAAGGAATAGTGAACTACTATGATGATCTGGATTTCAAGAACATAATGGACTTTGTTCAGAAGAAGGTAAGCAGCCACCTCATATTGAAAGCTGGACTGACATTATTCAAGCATCATAATCTTTGGGCAAACGTTTGTGTTTAAATCACACATGTTCATTTCAGAAACTATACTTTTTCAATACTAAATATAAACTAAATTCTTGAGAGATTAAGATGTGTATGTAAGATATTCCATATACAATTTAACTGATTTTTTTCATTTTCATTTTCAATTTCAATTTCAACGACCAATTTGTAAAAGGTGCTTTCAAGCTCACCTTGTGTCACATTATTACCAATTTGATATTCATTTAATAGAAGGGGTACTGAGTATTGTGCTCAGTTTTATTTCTGAAATGGTTAAGTGAATGGAAAAGCTTGCAAGTACTTAGCAAAAAACAACAGAATATACCAAATAAAAGCTTTCCCCATACTGTGTATTGATCAGCTTTAATTTACATTTGCAAGAGATGTTGATTTTAAGTATTTCATTGTGATGAACAGAATTTATGTATTCATACTTTTTTCAAGCACATTTTAAATCAGAGCATATTTGACAAATTTCCACACAGTGGTAATATGAAGTAAATGCTTCATAAGTACTGAATGAATTATATCAGACTCCACATGTTGCATCTCCTAGTCTTTTTAGACTGGCATTAATGCATTGCTGTGGTTGTGACATTTGTTGAATAAATGGGCTACTTGAAATCTGTAAAGTGAGCCATTCACTCACATACTTGATGTGACCTTTGAATTCATTTCACTGTTGGGTAACGGAGAACATTTAAATGGCAACATATTTAAATTGTCAGTAATGGGCACTAGCCAGTACTCTGACAGCCTGCATTAATCTTCCAAAATTGCCATTTAATTTTTATTTTTATATATATATATATAATTTAAATGTGATTTAAATTAGTGTATACACATTGAAATGCTCTGCAGTACTGTAGTTAATCTTGACGTTTCTTTTCAAATAAGGTTTATAATACGAACTATAAGGGAAAAATGCATATTTATATTTCAGGTTAAATGAACCCATTGTATGTCAAATGTATCCATTTATGCAATATACAGTATTAATATACCTGGCATTACCCAGGTCAAAAGATGGAAAGGTAAATAGTGATAAAACAGATGTATAATCACCAAGCTTTGAAGTGGTTGCATTTAATACATAACTGTTGTTAGTACTATTGGAGAGAGCAGAGAGCAATGTGCATGGCGGCCATAGTCCAGCAGAAGACCGGAAAGCAAAAAAGTGAAAAAATGATTAACAAATTAGTGCTGTGTGTGTAATTTCTTATTCATTTTCACTTTGGACAAATGACTTTTTGCACATATTGCAGCAACTGGCTCCGTTTGCAGCTCAGTATTGTGACAGTGGTAGAGGTGATGTTCATGCTGTTTTTTCATTTCTGAAGCACCCCCCGAATCAATCCTTCTCTTTTCCAAGCATTCAGTAGTGCCTCCTTCACCACTCCTTCTCAACAAAAAAAAAAAAACAGTCTGGTGTATATTGTAGCGTCGGGTGCTACAGCTCAGCACCATTTATCTGTTTGTTGCTGCAGAAGTGCACCCTGGGAAATGGGGCGGTGGCAGGAAATGAGAGTTGGGGTGTGAGAGAGAAGGAGGCTGGGGTTGTTGGTCAGCTGCAGTGTGGGTGCAGAGGGACAGCCTTTCCTTTCTTGCCCGGTTGTTACCCTCCCTTGAGACGCCAGTGTTCAATAAAAGGTTGTGTGTTATAGAGACTGGTGTGGTGTCCTCATTCCCTCCATCTGAGCCCAGACCGGCGCTCATTACAATATGTTGTGTCCAGTATATAGATGGTGACCTGTAATAACTACTGGCTCCTGTCTTTTCCTGCTGGGAGGATTTGTGGGTATTGTGGGCAGCAGGAATTTAAACTGGTTGCATATAGTACATGAGATGCATCGCCGCTCTGTGCACACTGCCCATAGAAGGTTAAACATCCAGATGAGCACTTGGGTGCCACAGAGATCAATGTACCTACCTGCCATAGTGACAGTAATAAATTATGTGACCTCAAACTTTATCTTAAAACTTTTTGCATGTAGTACACATCACGTGCGTGCGCGCGCGTGCGTGTGTGTGTGAGAGAGAGAGAGAGAGAGAGATAGTGCACCTGTCATGCTATTTGGGTAGCACGCCAAAGACTGTGTGCAACGTAACTAGATTCTACATGTAATGCAACCTGTGTGTTTTATTTCCAAGACCAAAGATGACATTTTTAAGTGTTGATTTTAATATTTAATGAACTTGTCTACACAAAAACCTCATATAAGGCAAGTAGTACCACTGTAGGCCAGATTCTGAGTCTGTGATTTGAAAAACAAAGTTAAGAACAGATAGACTGAGTTTTATAGATGGCAATTAATGACCTCATTAAGTTTTATTCCATTTTATGTGCCAGTCCTCAAGAATGCATCTACAACCTTAAGCCAATTTTACTGCACTAGAATCTAAAGAATATCTATATAATGGGGGATGAAGAGCATTGTAGATTTCAGTCCATCCTGCGCTTAGCCTCTGCTAAAGTCCCCTGAAGTTACCTTGTTCCCTCAGAAAAGTACCTCCTGGGTTCAGAAGAGCAGAGAGTCCAAAGTGCTGGATGGGTGAGTAGTTGGATTAAGCTGGAGAGACAAACCATCCAACAAGGCAGAGATTTTATTTTTCTGGCCAAATTACTTGAGATACAGCCATCATGGGCTTACTTCCTTGAAAAGCACTATATGGCATGCAGGCTGAGACTGGGAGCAGCAATTGTGTTCGTAGTGACATAGATTTCCTGATGTTGGAGCCTCTAGTGAGCATCCAACACTACCGCCTCAACAAATCCAGGTATTACAAACAATTTCTGCACAATTCGATTTGAAAATTATGAAGTCCTTTTGCTTTTTAGTGTATGCATACAAAACTTAAGTAAACCTTTTTGTTTCATCTAGAGGAAGAGAGAAGTTAAAAAGAAAAAAATGAAACATTGAAATACACTGTAAAAGCAGAATTAAATTTGGTCTATTGTCATTTAGTCCTTAGTCCTGAGCAGGGCCACTGAGGTCCGGAGCCTATTCCAGAATCACAGGGCACTAAGTTATGAAATTACTCTGTTAGGATGCCTATATATCACAGAGTAGACACACAGACATGCACACAAACACAAAATTGCAGTCACTAATTTCTATAACTCAGAATGACAGTTGGAGTCACAGGAGCCAAGTACCATTTTTGTTTGGCAACTGAGGTTAGAATGTGGCCTGTCAGTATGGCTGCAGTTTCATATTTTTTCTGCTTCCATATGATGGACTGCATAGAGCTTCAAGGCTTGTTCAGTGTCGCTGATGTGGTCTAGTACCATTCCTCACACCTGTGCCTCTCTATAATTAAATTTCTAACTTGTGAATGCTCTTTTGTCTTAATATTAGTTGGCTTTATGGAAAATCTCTACCGTATTGTTGGCGCTCCGTGAAAGAGGGGGTATTTATCCTTATAAATTAATTTCCTACACAGGTGGAGACCATTGACAGATGGGTGAGTTAGTAAGAAAATAAACTGAACCTGATAAAGTTGGCCTTATATTTACAAAGGGGATGATTTTTTTTTTTTTTTTTTTTACTTTTTAGTAAATTTTTGAAAGGTTTTCATTTTGCTTTTTGATTTGGCATGGTGTATACTATTTTGTAAGTCAGCTGGAAAGAAATCTTACTTTAATGTGTTAAATTTAGAATCTGAGAGGATAAAATGTGAAAATCTGTTTTGAGTTTTACTTTTTCGAGGCACTATATGATGCTTGAGAAGAAGAGCATTGAATGATCATTTAGGATTCAGTAATAATTGTATAGTAATCATTGGCAGAGACCAAGCCTAAGCTTTCCCTGAAACCTCAGATCACAAGGCTTTAACTTTCTTACTGGACCTCACGTCCAGTCTTTTGTGAAGGGTGAAATTCACAGTAAAGGAGCAAGACTCACATTGAGGTGGATTGAAACATTAATTGCAGCTATGGACACCCTACTATCTGAGATTAGCTGTCTAGCTGAAGACCAAACACAATTCAGGACAACTATCCATAGAGTAAGCATGAGTCAACATTGACTTGAAGGCGCTTAGTAAGACCAACAACAATACAGTAATTGGGGATTTGAAGAGGGTTTTGCTTGCTCATACCAGATAAAGGGTGGCGAGGTTGCAGCTTGTCTGTGGAAATGCCCTCAGCATGAGGATGTGTACCTTTGCAGTCTATGTGAGAATCATTATTTAGCAAGCTTTAAAAAAAAAACTATCACACTGATCAATTATTTTTCAAAATATTGTTTAATTAGTGGTTATAAAAGTATCAACAAGGAAAGACCTGTCTAGTAAAATGAAGTGATCAGAAAATGCATATGAGCAACGTCCAAAGACATTAAAAAAGTTTTAATTCGTATATACTGTAAATGTATCTATTTTTCTATGATTAATAGTTTATCAATACAGTGATTATTCACTTTATTATTTTATTGTTTTTCCATTTGCTTTATTATTTGAGCTATTGTTTTTCATTTTAGTTTTTACAATTTATTTAATGATTAATGTGTTTGTCATTTGTTTTTTTATGTGGCACTCATACTTCAGGAGCCAAAGGAGCTTTGGTGCAGATTGAGTGCCACAGTTACAGTGTTTTCCATTTTAAAATGTTAATCTGTTCAACTATTTTGTTTCATCAACACAAATTAAACATTTATATTCCAAAATTATTCGACTTTTTTTCCCCAACATGAAAGCCATTTCTCATTTGCAAAAATAATGAGCTTTGCACATTTACATTTTAGAATTTTTATCCATTTATTTCCCCTTAAAATTGTTTCAGTTTTGCAAAGATGGAGAGCTGCAACGAATTGGCAGATAAAAATTTGAAAATTGCTGTCAGAGATTTTCAATGGAGTTAGTATTTTAAGTAATTATTTTGTACTGTTTGCCATGTGTATGAAATCATTGTCTTCTTGGAGCATGCATCCCCACCCTATAGATTTGCCAGCCAAAACTGGTTCTTGTGCAGGATTCGCCTGGATTTTGCTGTATTCACCTTGCATTTTACTGAAATAGTTTTCTCAGCACAATGTTGCTATCAGCATGCTAAATGGCAGGGATGGTGTTGCTTGGGTGACTGGTCATATTTGGTTTGATCCCAACATAATCCTTTACTTTCTGGCAAAATAACTTTGATCTCAATCTTATTAGACCACAGAATCATTTTACAAAAGGTCTACAGGTGAATTTTGACACTTAATCTGCTTCTCTCAGAAGTATCTTCTGGTTAGCTGAAAATAGATAATAATTATCTTTTAATAGCCTTCTTCAGTTTTTGACCCTCTGAAAATCTTCACATTAAACTTCCACAGGCAGTTGCATGGTTACCATGACAGCATAACTGATGTGTTGTGAGGAATCACAAAGTAATATTTATTCACCATTGAAGCCTTTGAATACAGGTAGATTCTGCATCACCACAGGTGGACTTAATTTCTGTTTTTATTATGATCGCTCAAAAAAAATCTTATTTTATTTGGGTTATTTTAAATGGAGTGAATACTGGTTAAGTCATTTTATGGTTTCTATACAACTTTAAAGCCATCTAAATGAGTCATTCATAAAAGTAATTCGTTTACATACATTGTAGTCAGGCTTTGTGAGACAACCATTGGGCATGAACACTTTCTGAAGTCTCTGTACATCAGTTATTATCCTTCACAATGGATGCTTAGTTGGATTAAATTTCTTACACTTAATTTGTTCTCCAGTGAAATATTGCTTTCATTGCATATGAATGATTTTTTTCACCTAGCACCCTGGGTAGTAAGAACACTGTAAATTATAAAACCAATTTGAAAGCCTGGCTTTGAACCAAAGCTGTGAAAGAGGGCATGCGATAGTCTTGGCAGTACTTGTCTTCGGTACTGAGTTTGTTTTCCATCTGAAAACTGAATTTGGCTTGTTGGCTTTCTCTTTTGACTTCAGGATAGGTCTTCCTCCACACTTTCTGTGTACATAAATCCCAGGAATCAGTCCTTTTTGCACTGTGTTGATTTTTTTGTGTGTCTTTCAGAAGGCTGTAGACACAGATTCGGACTTATTATCCCACCCCAGAGACAATCCCATGAGAGCAGTACTCATAGCAGAACCAACTAAACCCTTAGGTAATTGCACAAGGAAAATTTGTAATTCAAATTGGTAAGCTTGAGAATCAGAATATGAACCAAATTATGAACTGGAAGAGAAAATTGAGAACTCAATATTTATTCATGTATTTTTCCCCCTGAAAGCCAGTTGGGCACCATGCTAATGCAGAACACTTTGGAGCCTGTGTTTTTATGTATAGGCCCTTTTCTTCTGAACTTGTGTTCTATACACTTTAGATCCACTTTGATTTATTATCTCCAGATTGTTTTAATAAGTCAGAGTGTTATCGAATTCTAAAACTATAGACTAGTATGTATTCAGATTACACTCCTGCTTTTAATGACTTTGTCTGTCTTGGTGTTTGTTTTGCTTAATTGGAGGGGAAAAGCAAACTTGGCTGAAGCTCAGATGTAAGGCAATAACACAGTTACAATCTGAAAGTTTGACAAGTCAGTTCCTGGTGGGTAAAGTCAGTTCCTGGTGGGATAAGTAGGGTTTTGAAATGCCAGACAAGCTAAAAAGCTCCACATGTAACAACAACATGTAACACAAGTGTTTTTTTCCAAGAATTTGATTACAGCTGAATGCATACAGTGCTAAAGTTATCAACAGGCAAAGGGATTTAAAAGAACAGTTTGACGTCAACTTATTTGATTTTATTTATCAGCAGTAACAGAAGGAATCAAAAAATGTTATTGTCGTATTATCAAGGTTATTTTCAAGTTTTTCTTCAAGTTCCTTTAATATTAAATGTATGTTGATACATGTAGTGACTGAACTATTATTTTTTTATTTATTAAATTTTTTTGCATTTCTTTGCAGTTCAGGTGCTGTGGGGGCCAGGAATACAAAGACTGGGCAGTGAACATGTATCACAACTGCTCTGCTCCTGGGCCTCTGGCATGTGGAGTGCCATACACTTGCTGCACTGACATCAAGGTGTGTATATGTGTGTCCTTCTGATGCTTGAGCTATAGAATCTACCCAAACCTCCTCTTCATATCGGTAGGGCTTTGCTGTCCATTTACATTCTACAAAATGAAACACCTAGAAATATCTTAATATATTTATGTCAAGGCCCTACAATGCACTAGCACTTATTTTTGCCTTCAAAATAGCTTCAGTGCTTCAGTTCTTGGAATGCTGCCATACAACTCCTGAACTGGATACAGTGGGATATTGTACCATTCTTCAAGAAGAAATGTTGTTGGTTCTTTGAGGTATGAAGGGTGTGGAAATGTACTTTCTACTCTGCTGTAGAACTTTCCATAGAAGGTCCAATTTTGTTTAGCTCTAGTGATTAGGGAGGCCAGACAAGCTAAGGGATTGTACTGTTCATGAAAACACCCTTGATTTTGTTTAGCAGTATGTATGGAGACATTATCATTCTGGAAGGAAAGGTGTTTGTACCACCGGGTGCATATGGTCTTGTAAAATGGCCTCATATTCCTGGGTCATCTTAGGATACTGCAGTGTATTGGTGCTAATGATTCCAAAGAGATAGCTGCCCATATCATTAAGGATCTCCTACAATGCTTAAGTCTCCAAAACACATTGTGGGTCAACAACATTCACTGGCTTTCTGAATGTAAACCCACCCAGATAAGGAAATAGGATGAAGGATGATTCATCCAATCATATTTCCTTTTTCTGCTGCTCAGGGGACTAGGTTTTGTGCTCCTTAAACCAAGTGACGTGTCCTTGTCCCTTAGCCTTAAATACAAACAGTTTCAGAATGGACTCTCTGCTATAAATTCAAGCTTTTTGAACTTCACTGTGTACAGTTTTTCTTGAAATTAGATTGCAAAAGTGCTGTCACAGTGATGCACCACTTTTGTGGCATTTAACAGTTATCCTGTGAAGTCCCCAACTGTCCCACTCAAAAAGCTTAGAGCTGTGACTACTGTTCTTCTTTGCTGTTACATTTTCCATATATTTGGCATTTGCCCTCTTTTATAGGCCAACCATAATGCTAATGTGCAGTTAATGTAATGACTCACCTTAGCAGCCACATTTGTAATTATGAAATAGTTGCTTCAGAGTTAAACAGGTTTTTCTTGTGGTGTTTCTGTTGTTATGTCCACTCCTGCAAATCCACAGCATAAGCATGTTCTTTCCTGGCTTTGCAAAATACCAGAATGTGTTTGGTCATGACAGATGTCCTGCAAGAAGAGCAGTTACACGGTGGTTTGGTTTAGTTCTGGTAACCAGCCAACAGGGGCTGTTGCGTCCTGTTAGTTTACGTCAGGTTTTGGATTAGTCAGAGATGTTCACCAAGGCCAGGCTGCTTACTCTGTCACTTTCAGAGCTGTGCCTTGTGAAGATGCCCCCCCCCAGCATCGTGTCTATTCTTGGTCTCTTTCTAATTCTCTTTGACATTTGAAAGTTACCTCGTAGACAGAGCATGGAGTCTGTTTGGCCCATTATTGCTCTCCTTTGGCATTTTCACCTCATAAAGCAGATGTATAAACTGTTGGCTTCATGTGTTGCGGTGTGCAGTTCAGGAGAAGTCAGCTTGCAGCAGTCCACTGTGACAGATCAGTATGGTCATTTATGAGCAATTGCCTTCTGGTGGTGACAGTCATGAAAAAACAGGTTTCCTGTGACTGAGCATGTTGTCTTTATCCAGTCTTCAGCTTGTCTTTTGAGCAGTGAGCAGCTTGTTGGATTACCTTCAGCCGCCCAGGTTGTGGATGTCTTTAAAAACAACTTGGCCTGTCCTCCAAAAGTTACCCTGTTCCAGGTGATTCACCAAAGCTCCTCTACAGCATTTCCAGGTATTGGCTATTTTGTGGGTAGCATGTGACCCCAGTTCCTGCTATCGCACCTTAAATAAAAGTATTTGACTTTGATTAAAATGTTTTTTTTTTCTCTCAGATGATAGTGAGTGTCAATTTTCACAGCAAGGAACACAGAATAAGAGTAACACAGATATCTGTGTCTTATTTGGCAGCAGTTTGTTTTTTTTTTTTTTTAACAAATAATGAACAATCCCCTATATGATTCAAGTCCTCATTTATTCTAGCTGTGTGTTAAATTTTATTTTAGTGTTCCTGTGACTAAAGCACATTGATTCAGTGAAAATGAACATATGATCTATACTGATGCCTGGTATAAGTAACCATGTTTACTAGGATAATATATTGGCATTTAGCTGTATTGCTCTTGTAAGATCTCTTGTTCTCTTGGAATATAAAATATTTGAAAATATGTTAGTACTGAGCCCGTTTATAGTGTGGGTCCTTGCAGAATGCCAGTTTAACGGCATTGAATGGAATTTAATCAGTGTTGATTTCAGTATTCACTATATAAACCATTCTGTCTTTCAATATACTCTCTTTCTACAAGGTCAAGTGAACTGTAAGTGGATTAAAACATGGAGACAAGACAAGTGCCTCTTTGTGCAGCTTTATTTACCCCAAACTGAAATGGTTCTTTTCTTTCATCCGCATGTCAAAGTTAATGTCGGTTTATTTGCGTTAGATCACTTCTCTGTATTTAAGGTGATCCCAGCTACCAATTGTATGCTCTTGGTTCAGTTTGCAGTCATATATTGGTAGCTGTGCCCATTGATGTTTTGGAACAAACTTCATGTGTAATAATTGTTTAAACCTGTTATGATGACTCTAAATAGGTTGTAAACAGTGGTTTGTAATAATACCTGTACCTTCTACATTCTTTTGTGGATTTTGTTGGACTATGTATCACAAAGCCATTCTGTTGACAGAAAGTCATGCCACAAAAAATGAAAAATGAACCTGCTATGTTACCAGAACAATGTATTACGAAAATTGTTCCTGTTTTCTAAAGTGACTTTGGTTGTACTGCAGTTATCACCATTTGGAGCCCCCATGTAGCAGTTCAAAATGCTTAAATTATTAATTTTCACAGAGGCCACTGGGAGCCATTCATGTGGATCACCTACCTCTCTGTGTGCGTGCGTGCGTGCGTGCGTGCGTGCGTGTGTATGGGGGGGGGGTTACTGCATTAGTGCCCCCCACCACTTACAGGCAGGTCAGCCCTGGCATCTGGAGTGCTGTTCACCACTACAGTCTGTCTCCTGCTGTTTAAAAAATAAGGATTTCATTAGGCCATATAGTTCACGAAGTAGAATGGAAGTGAGAATATCACCCACTGAATCGCATTGGCTTTTGAAATATTGGTCTGTAATAGAGAGGAAGGGAACACAGAAGAAGAGATGACAAAAATTAATCAGATTAGCTGCAGTACATCAGGCTTGAGGGTTTTGAATACTCATTTTAAACGATTTAATTGTTTTATCTAAAGCACTGAAGGGGTGTTTTCAACAAACCCCTTTAGTAGAGCCTGGATTTATTTTATGCATTTTAGGCAGGCAGAATCCATAAATATGGTAGATTAATTGCAGAGTAAAGAAGATATAATCAGCCAACAAGGACAATAAATGGGAGAACAGTAAAATGAAATTATAGATGTTAGATAGGGTGGAGTATGTGCCTGGATGTGTAAACAAACTATAAATTAAGTTTAATCTTAGGTTGGTTTGTACTAAGATCAATGGTGGTGAAGCTAATAACAAAATGATGAAATGAATTGTTTAACTCAAAATGTATGCTTTTAAAACAACATTTTTGTTAAGCTTTCCTTGTAGTGCTTTATTTATTTCCTATAGAATTGTATTTTCCAGGCTATAAGTTGCTTTTAGGTTGCATATCCTAAAAATGCACATACTTTATGAAAAAAAAAAAAAATCAACAGACAAGTGGCACCGGGGTATAGGTCACACTTATCACATATTTTACTGGTGAGGCCACAATATACTGACTGAGTGAGTTTGCCAGGCCACATATGCATTCATATTTGAAACCACTTCCTGTAGACAGGTTGAAAATGGATCCTGTATCATATACTTAGGTCTATGTGTGACTTCACTGAATAATAATTGATTATTTTTATTAAATAAATTTAAAACGTTACTAGGATATCAGTGGTTAAAATAAAGAGTAGCATCCAGGCCTTGGCATTACTAGTAGATAAAAGTAAACATAATGAGCAACCCAAACACAAATGTTTAAATGTCAGTATACAGTGTACGCTATGAAATACATCGTCACAAATTATGAACATGGTCCAAGTCCTCACCAGTATTGCTGAAAAAATAAATAAAAATCTTTGTCTACAGTATTGCTGTGAAAAAATTAAGTGATTTGTAGCTAGAGATATGTTGGTGCCGTGGCTTGTGCATGTTACATGCCTTATCGTTCTTGGATGTTTCGCCAACAGGCACATCATTCTCTTCAGTCACTGGTAAACATGCTTTCTCAAATCCAGATGTCATTGTTTCCACTGCGGTGGTTCTTCCAGGCTTCATCAATCCACCTGACGGCTTCTTTGAAAGTCACATGATGCATGCACCCTGCAACTGTAAAGCTATGTTAACATCAGTCATCCAAAACTCCCAAAGGTGTCTAATGTAGCAGCTTTGTTGTTCCACCTGTATGATGACTGAAATTGTTTACAGCTAAAATTTTCTTTCTGGTATTTTCTGTGATGTGTGCACATGCTGTGCATAATTGGAAGCCGTTTGCACTTTTTAAAAAAATCCATCAGGACATTTACCAAAGCAGAAGTACCTGTTCAGCCAAACCCTCATCATTTCCTGAATTGTTCACCTCTTCCGGTTTGTTTGTACAACAGTAGGTGCTGGAAATGCTTCTTTTGCCAATTTCTTGAGTTTAAATGTCACCGTAGGTGGCAACTTTTCCCCCCATTATCTCAACAACTCAAAATGACCATAAAGTGGGATTCCTCATCACCAATAGTGCACACATTCAGCATCTTTTGACCTTTTTTTATTAGCATTGTAACCCGATGGAAAAAAGTCAAAAGGATGTGGACATGTGGTGCACCATGAGTACCAACTTCTTAATGAAAATACAAAAACTATAATCTTTACCCTGAAATGCTTCAGGCTGCGGTTGACACATTTTCGTAAATGTTCTTATAGGTGAACCATAAAACAAAAAAGCACCATGTTGGCCCCTCCAACAAAAACCCATATTGTTCAACTCCAGTCTTTTGCTGTTACCAAACCAAATCCCACAATGTGCAAGGTAAACTTAGCAGCATAGCTTTTAAAGCTTTTTATTTTTAGAATTTTAGGTCTGTTGTAACTTGTAGTTGAAAACTATTGGTCTAGGCAACATGCTGTACAATACAATAAATTGTATGGAGATTTTATTTTATATTTTCCACTGGAATACAAGTTGCATGTGACTATGAGGTGAGAAAAAACTGTAACATAGTCCCAAAAATGCAGCAATGTCTGCATATGATGTATCAAACTTAAATTAGGCTACTGATAGGGGAAAGATAGCAGTGCCATGTTTTGAAGTAGTACCCTGGAATAGTAAGTACAAAATAGCACATTAATTAGCAAGAAACTTTTATTTATTTATTTATTTATTTATTTATTGTAATAACTTCTATGCAGAATAATTTAGTTGCAAGCAGCTAATAAGCAAAACTGTGTCTCTAGAGGAAGTACCTACTTCATATATTTTTCCTTCAAGAAACAATGAATGTCATATAAATGATTTCCCCAATAATTAATTTTTTGAAATATATAACTACTCAATAATTAAGGTTTAATTGTGTTGTATGTGGCTAAACAAAAAAGGTTGAACATTATGCAAACACTGTTTATTGATAGCCAAAGGTTAGAGTCACAAATGTTGTACTATTGGGAGATGAATTGTTCTACCAGCTCACCATACATAGACTTATAATAAGATGAATTAAAATGAAAATGCATTTTCTAGAGAAAGAAGTCTAGGGGAATATCAATGGTAACATGTTTGTAGACATTTAATTTTATCCTAAATCTTAGTGCATTTGAGTTAAATAGCTACTTCTGTGCACTCCTAGTCTTCTTCTGCTGTACAAACTCAAACCCATCTCATATTTTAACTTTTGGCCCATTTCCTACAGAGTGCAGATGTTAAGGAATTATAAATCCGTAAGGATTAACCAGCAAGGAATGTAAATCCGGATTGTGCTGTATTCAGTATATATGTCTCAAGTTCAAAGTTCACTTTTTCACATGTGTGTTGCCACACACAAAAAAATGTATTATGTGCACATCACTATGGCAAGCATATGTGTTGTTGGTACTGCCTTCCATGTGTTTGACCAAAGGAGCCAGTACCCGTTATATTTCTCAGATTAAAATGTAAAAGTGTAGAACAAATTATGCAATACAAACACACACGGCACCAGCCACATTTGTGATGTAAGGGTTAAAAAGTTTGGCATTTATGCATTCAGCTTATTCCCTTCCACTTGACTATCATGTATCACTAACTATGGCATTTACCTGTCTGACAGCACTAACAACATTTAAATACTAAATACTGCCTGTTTAAGTGTAATAAAGTTTGGTAATACATAATGGATTGTTTCTTTTTTACTTTCACACCAGTAGACCTTTTTGACTCTGGCAGTGCTGGGTAACTGAGCTACTTAACTTGTAAGAGTTATTTTACTACAAATCTATGAGCCTTGATCTTATGAAAAAGATAATTGCTATATGCTGAAAAAAATATGAAGGAGATCACTACTTTGGTGAAAAGAAGGTCTTTTGAGAGTACTGATGATGATGTTTAGGTTTAGCTCAGGGGTCGTATCTTGAGTTTTACCTTTTAACACTGGATACACAGCCAAAAGATGTCCAGAGATGTGCCTATGTGCTTTCTCCATTGACATTACCTTGGTAAATCTGAGAATTGGTGTGCGTTGTACACTTAAAGCCACAGAGTAAATTATTCTGGGAACATTTGACTTTTGTCCACAGTATATATTTAAAATTAATACTGTTTTTTGTTGAAATTTGGTTAACTTCTTTTCATTCATTTACTCACTCTATTCTGTAATTTATGGAGACATGCCTTTAGCTACAGAGCACCAAAGAGTCTGCTGGATGCTGTCAGGAATTCAGCTTTTGTTGGCATGTCCCACATAACTGATGTAGATACCTGCATGCTCCATCTCTGTGTCTTGTCTTTCAGTGTAAAATAATGTACTTTCTTTATGTTCACTTTTTTCAGCTTTCAGCTCTCTGGGTCATTGTGTTAGAAGAAGTGTTCGATAAAACTAAATTAAATTTAGTAAAAGTGTTACTGTAATACATAGTGCAGTATGTCATGCCATGGTTTAAAAAAAAAAGCAATTAAATTACATTTTTGATTTCTTTGTTTTTTTCCTCTCCCATCTTTTGCTGTATCTGGACAACTGCTTCCTTGATATAATCTTTCTTTTCTTTTGTCTTTCAGCCAACTCAAGTTGCTAACACATTGTGTGGATACCAGGTCCTTGACAAAGAGGTAAGACTCATCCTGCACCTCTGCAGTTGTGCTTCAGCTTTCCCTGGGAAGGACCTTAGGATGTCTGTCGCAGTGACTTGATTGTAATTGCAGCTAACATCACAGCTCATGATTTATGTATTAAACATGGAACATGTTTGACATTAGAATGAGGTTTTTGTTCCGCTGAGTATTTGACTTTGCCCCTTGTTGCTTCTTTCCACTTTCACTAAAATCCTGTTTGTAGTCTTTTCTTTACTTGCAAGCCTTTAACCAACCCTCAGAGCCATCTGCACTTCGCAGTCTCTTTGAGCACATGTCCTATGCCTCTTCTCCAAAAATACTGCCACCCACACACTGCTGTCTGTTTCTCAACCTGTTTACTCCTTTCCTTGATCTTGAGCCTTTCCAGAAAAACCTCTGGTCCTCTTTCTCATGGAATGTGCTAGTCTGTGTGAAAACCCACTTGGTATTTGGTATGTCTGAGCTCTGTTGTCACTCCTTTTGTCTTTCAATACTTCTGCAAGTGAAGCTGTCTTTATCAATCAGTTAAGTTGTGTTAATGTCATTTCAATTTAAAAATGACACACGTACTGCATTTTGGGTAAATCACCTTCGGATAGTCTACATTTACTAGATTAAAGCATCAGCACTGTGGCGACTGATGTCGGTGTGTTGGGATGCTGCAAAGCAGTTTTGGGTATGATGACCAGAGCATTTTGCCAAGATGATAGGTGACAGCATACCTGTGTGTGAAAGCATCCACTGACACATGGGAAAATGCAGGCAAGGTTCACCAGCGTTAATTAACTGACTGAATAAAAAGTAATATATTTGTGACAGCAACACAGTGGGATTTACTGATGCCTTACAGCTCTTAGACTATGGGTTAATTAACATTATTATTTATTATTAACTATTAACTATTAACTGTATTGTACTTTTTGAAGTCCTGATATTTGGTTGTAACATCTTGGAATATGTGCACAGCTAGTCTGCCTGCTGTAGGAAAACATTGGCTGGTTGCACTGCCACAAAGCACTGATTTTGTCACTACCAAGACAAAGATGTGTGTAAGACCAACTCAATAGCAACCTCAGTAATTCATTTTCCCTCTGGGAAGCCAATCAATATTTGTGTTTTATTTAGTAAAATATTCTATTTACTGAACCTTACATTTGTGATTTCATTCTAAGTAATTTTTTTATATGGCCACCATGCGAAAAAGTGAATGTTCTGGTAGTGCTGAAAGGAAAAAGCAAAACATAGAAATGAAATTATAAATAATAATAAATGAATTATAAATAACGATGCAGTATGAAAATAAAATAAAAACACTGCTTTGTATTTATGTAATTATACTGTATTTGTATAATTTTTAACATTAATAATGTGTGAAAATAGTTGGGAAAAAATCTTCCATTCATTCATGCCCTGTGTGTTTGTGCACGTGCATCCATCCTTGTGATTTATATAATACAGCATAATGGGATTTCCAGCTCGCAACAAAACTTGTTTGATGTTACCTTTTTTTATTTCACTTATTTTTTCTCATATTTAAAATGCATAAAAATTCACTACTGTAATTATTGTTTGTTAAAATCATATGACAGCTTTTACACCTTGCAAAAGGCAGCATAAATCTATACAGTCTCATTCTGTCAACATATTCCATTATTTAAGGTTTTGACCTGTGGGAGATGTCAAAGTCTTATTTCCTGTTAACAGAAGGTGAAGTTGTGTCAAATCAGTACATGTCCATAGTCTACATGAGGAGAAATGCAATTGGTGACATGTGGAATGAATTTTTTTTTCCTTCCCCCCCCTGCCAAAGGCTATTTGTTTATCCATTTATTTTCTACATTCTTTGTCTTCTTTATCCACAGCGTCTTGAATTGCAGCATGTGATACACATACGGGGCTGCACTGATGCAGTCTTCATCTGGCTAATGGACAACTATAAGACAATGGCTTGCCTGCTGCTTGGTATTTTACTTCCACAGGTAAGTCCACCTGTTCATTGTCACAGGACTGTATTTTTCCTTATACAGATTGCTATGTTGCCTTTCTAAGTATCACCTTGGTAGTAGGGGGACGAAGGACCAGCCTGCTTAAACAAAAGTCCTTCACCTTTGCTAGCTAAACCTTACCATTTAAAAAAAGAAATGAGTCACAGGAAATAATTGCATTTATTTTGGTGCAATTATGACCCAGTGAATATCCCCGACTGACTGAGTGAAAGTGGTTAGGATAAATTGTCTGAAAGATTAAAGTGATCAAAGGATGTATTGTGCTTTCAGCACGCTTTTCAAAGGGGGATTCAAGTTAATAACCAGCTGTTTTAGCTGTATGTAGTGTAGCCACTAAGTAATTGCTTTACCATCTTAGAAGATCAGAAGGTTTGTGTAATAGATTTATGTATCTTGGATTACTTTATATTCAGATAAAATGTATATATGTCCTGTTTGCTGTATTTCAAATTATCCACAACTATTGAATAGTAGATTCACATCTTTATTCAGATTCTTTGTTTCTGAGACAGATGTCAAATGTTAGAATGCAGGTTAAATAGTTAATCTTTGCTTCCAGTTTTCACAATTCTGTTATAATTTGGACAAACATTTTAGAAGGCTGGAATGAAATGTGGTAATTCATGCTATTTACAACATGTTATGTAATTTTTACAAGGTCTGCCCCGCATTTTGCAATATTAAAATCTGACGTGCCCTACATGTTAAATACAGATGGTACAGGCTCTGTATTTTTCGTTAAAATGATCTTCTTCACAAGAAATAAACACTTATATCCTTCTGCATGATTTTGTCCTGTAGTTGTTTGTCGGCAAGCCTAGAAGTTACTGTAAGTACCATTCCTTAAGTAAAATGAAAGAAATTTTCACACATCTAACTTTTGAAGTAGGCAATAAGTTATTTTGTTCAGTTATATTTAATTATAATCATTGGGATATAAAGTAGCAGGCGTTAAATTTAAATGCAAACGTCTGTGCAAATCGTATGCATGTATATTTTAAAATTGTAGGACACTTAGCAAATCGCTTTTTGTGGAATAGTTACAGCATTGCTTGTGTGAGTAAATCACCATTCATTAGAATAGAAACTGCTTAATTACGAGAATCTCTTGTACCTTAAGTGATTTTTAATTTCGGTTTATCGTGCTGGTTACACAAGACTTAGCAATAAATGGTAATAGCACTTAGTGATGCTAATTTATGACTGAATGAATGGATTTCAGTGCATTGCTCTGACATGCATCTTCATTGTCCTGAATTACAAAAGTTTTTGGATGAATCATATGGATGTATACATTTTTTTTCCAGACTATGAGTCTATTTACTTAATAAAGTGTCTAATTAATCTGAGTACTGCACTGTTTACCATGTGCAGTACTTTAATGTATATATATTTATCATGCAGATGAACACCAATTTTACTGAAGTGTTGTCAGATGCTTAATAAGTTTTCCATCTGTGTGTCTTGTCATTAATTCTCTGTTCTCTGTACTTGGTCTGCTGTAGTGATGTATTGAAAGGACATCCTTTTATTGCGCTGAAAATAATGATGCTGGTTTTGTTATTGATGCCATTCATGGTGCAGTTGTTGCATGCCCTTGCTTTTGTCATTGCTGACAGGTAATCATGGAAAATTAAATTGTTTCACTAACAAATCATTAGACGTGCCAAATGAGACACATGCTAAGTGCTGAGAGACAAATAGGGGAAGGGCCTGTGAAAACTTGTGGCCATAACTATAGCCATACGTTAATTATAAACTGTTGAATGTGTAGATTACAACCAGTGACCAGCACTGGTTGCCCAGAATGATCTACTCGATGCTTAGTCTGGGTTCAAGGTCAGCCGTCCCACATGGACTACCATACTGGAAGTGTTAGCAGTTTTTCACCTAGCTAACGCAGCCTCCCGTTCCTCAGTCTTCTCAGTCTCTTTCCAGCATTTCACTCCATAAACTAGTGGATCTTACTTTCTCTGTAGAACAGCTTGCTGTTGAAGGGTCATCACAGAAATGGTTTGTGTATCACCGATCCACAAAGTTTCCAGTCTTTTCCTATCCTCCCAATGTGCACAGGAAAAAAGGTGTTGTCAGGCAAATTAACTATGCTTTAGCAACTGTATGTCTGCAGCTCTTGGTCTATTGTGATATATGAAATAACTAAATTTAACTCATGGTTGCTTTTTTCTATCCATCAGCATAATTTCTGCCAGGAAACACATAATTCATTATATCTACATGGCATTTTTTTTGTCTTACATGAACATTTATGATAGTTGAAGTTTATGTCATACATGGATAAATTGTGTTTCAATGATGATCAGTTTTACATGCACTTACTCTCTAAAATTGCTATCCATGATAAGACTCCTGATAAGACAGTCACTAAGACAAATCTGGTTTTTTCTGAAGTTCTTGTAAAGATTTGCTACCTGGTTTTTTACTGGGTAATATTTTACCCTTTTTTTGTGCTCACATAAGTTTCCTCTCTCTTCCGATTAGCACTTCTTCAGACAAATAACAGTCATCAATTTGGAGGTCAGATTCCTCTTTTGAACAGACAGCACTCCTCTATAAACTTCACATGAAAAAGGACTTTTTTTGTTTGTTTTTTTTTGTTTTGTTTTTTTTTTATACATTTTTATAGTTGTTCACCATCCTTATTGATTGCCAAGGAAATTTTGAGAAGCAAAATTCTCTATGTGTTTGTGCTCTGTAATTGAGTTTCATTCACTCCGTTTTTCTTCACTGTCATAACTAAACTCCATTTGTATAACCAAAACCTGCTGTGCAGGAGATTACAATTAAATTAAACAGTGTTATTAAATCAAAAAAGGTTGCAAGTGTAAAAATAGCCAAGATGATTTATATAAATCCTGCTAGATACTAAATGTTGAACATATTTGATATTCCAATTTTGTGGCAGGAGACTGTAGGTACTGTACATTTTGTGGCCTGTTTACTGTGGCACTAGTCTGGACTGGACTCTCATTTCATGGTGTTGGGAAGATTGTTGAGCTCTGGATTTATATGCTTCACTTTTGTGTGTATCTTTGTATTTCTTACTTTTTTTTTTTTTTTTTTTTTTTTTTAATTTTGATATTTTTATGGCAAAATGCACATCTTTAGCTACAGCAGGGGCACAGCTTCTCTGATAAAAATCCAGGTTTGCTTCTACTAGATTTTTACTTCTACTAGATTTTTATTGCAAGATGAGTTCTTGTTTTGGAACTGCTTATTTGACTTTGTGTCTTGCTTTGACTCTGGCCTTTTTAGAAACCCTAAATTGGCTATGATCAGATGGCGGAGTTACTTTAACAAAAAAGGGCTGTAGATCCAAGGGCATGTAGTCAACAACACTTTTGTCAAAATGTACTGAAACGGTCTTCCAAATAAGTAGTCTCCAGGCCTGCTTTCAGGAAAGGTTAGAAATCCAGGGTTCAAAAGACTTTACCGCTCACCAGCCAGCACGAAATACTGTCTTAAAAGTTATTCTTTCAAGAAAGTGTGGCTTTGGAGGAAACTGATAGGTTACAACATGAAAGCCGTAGGATTTGGTGTAAAACCCATTTTGACACGTTAATGGTGTTCGCAGTGTGTCATCCCAAGCATTGCCAAGCAGCACAGTAGACACAAAGCCTATTACACCTTTTTTTTTTTGGTGGGCTTCTGTGCCGTGTCGATATCAAGGATTGATGTTTGTAAAAGAGATGCTTTAATTTGCCAAAGAGAACCACAGCAGCAATAGACACCCCCCCCCCTTCTTCTTATCCAGTTCAAAAACCTTATATAATGAAAAATGTGAACTTGTTTGATGAATAAGGACATGAACAACCTGACACTGCTATCAGTAATCTTCATCTTGTTAGTGACCCACTCAGTAGCCCACCCAAGCGCTGCGTATAATTTGCAGTGTGTGCACAGGTTCCCATGACAACCTTGCCTGAATCACTTACACACAACTTCAGGCAGAGAGTATCGTGTTCATCGCTGTATTTGCTGCATGTCCTGCTGTCCAGTTCCGCAAAGTGTTGTATCTTTTCAGTGTACTCGAAATGGACAGGTTCATCTACAAAACTTTTGTGATGCAAAAAACCGTGGGGTATTTTTTTTGTTTATCTTATGCTTTTACTTTGCAAACTACCAACATTTTATAGTCAACCAGGAACAGATAATATATCACTCTAATACATTTTTACTTTAAGGAAGTTGGCAAACCATATTGCAATGCCTCAGGTAACTGTGGTATTCAGTGAACAGTCAGTTATAACTGAAGATCTGCAGCAAGACAAACACTAACCAATATGACCAGTACCTTAACATCATTACATTGTTTAAGAAGTAAATCTAGCATAACTGCAGGGAAAGTAATACAGTATTGTGCACTCAGAAATATTAAACTAAACTAATGTCCCACACTAAAGCAAAACTTCTACTATAAAACTCTCTGCTTCGATATTGTAAATTACTGATCTCAATATAAAACAAGTCACATACCCTCTGGAATTTTCTTCCTGCTAAAGATCCTGATTTTTATTTCAATCTGATTTATTGCAGAAATGTTGTTTCGGTGTTTACCTTCTGTCTGGGTTTATGGGCTGCAGTAAATTTAGGAATACACAGCTACAAAAATATTTCAGAAAATGTTTCAGATCAGAGCTCTATATAAAGGCTCAAACAGGAGGGTAAACATTTGTGGAAGCGATCTTTCTGTATAGCCTTTATATTTTGAAGTATAGTCAGCATAAAAATATATTGATTGATTATAACCATGTAACTGAATACCTTTTATTCTCACTGGTTGACCTTGCCATATTTACTGAAGTCATTACTTCTGTAGAAGAAAATTTTGATCAATTATCCTTTTAAAAACTTATTCTTGTGTGAAATGGCTTATCCAGGATAACACTGTGTTGGGTAGTAAAAACCCATAGCCTATAGGTTTTTGAGGGTGACGTATTGACAAATCAAGTCCTGTGTTGATGAAAGTATTTATATATTTAATCAGAAAGTATTTCTTTGGTTTAGTCTGTGTCCAAATTGTAAGATAAAAATGAAAAACAGACTTGTGGTCCATTGAGGAAAAATGTAAAGTTCTGCTCTTTTGGGAAACCATTCAAAGAGTAAAGCTTTCAAAGCAAGATTGTGCATATTTTTTTGTTTAGACTTTGCAGTAGCAGATGCTTTTCATTGATCCTGGGAGGAAGGGAGTCATCATGGCCCCCAGAGACTCGTGAAAGGGAATATGAATGGCATGGTTTCCAGTATGAAAGTACCTTATGGTTATGAGTCCCACAAGGTTATGCAAGATATAAGGGTTTCTATCTAAATGTGGAATAAATGTCAGAAGTGCTATACTGTGTCAGAAAATGTGTCATATGTTTTGCACTAGAGGTTGTCAGGGTGCCCTTTGTGAATATGATGGATTGAGTTGTGTTCATGCATACAAGCTTTGCATTGAAAATTCTAGTGCCCATCGGTCTGGAACATGAAGCACAAACATTCAACATTTTTTGGCCACAGGGAATAAAAACAGTGCTGCTCTGTATGCCCTCAACTTCGAGGAAGTTCCACAGCCGAGGTCCAAGGTTCTGGGGTTCTTCCCAGCCTCCTCCTCTCTGGTGATAACATGCTGTGTTTTTCATCTTCTTGCAGTTCTTTGGGGTGATCATCAGCTGGTTGTACATCACACGGGTAGAGGATGCCATCATTGAATTCGGCAATTACCAAGATGGCCTGCTCCAGGATGATGCCAGAGAACCGAAACAGCAGGGCAAACTGGCCAGGTGCTGTAGGTGTCTGCCTGAGCTGGACTGAATTGGCACCTCTTTCCATCTCCTCACCCAGGGACTGTGGTCTGGACTCAGGCCAACTGTAATAGCATATTTTTTTTACATATTTGAATCAAAGAGACATTTGTTTTCTTCTTGTTGACAGGAGGTGGTTGGGAAAGGGACATAGTTTTTTTTGGATTTGTTGAAGCCAGTAATATTCATAAAATGTATGGGGAAAGGGGGTTAATATGTGCAATTTGTGTTGATGAAATGGGAAGCTTACAACCGCGCTTTATTGATTGATTTCATTTTTATGTTTCTTTGGTTTCTCTTGAGTTTTTTTTTTTTAATTCAGCTGTTTAGAACTCTCAAAAAACTCATGCTAGTAGTAGGGTTATTAAGGAAAATTATCAGAGGATGTCAGATGTAAGATCTGTAAATGGGAAATGGCTTATATTTCTTGAATGCATTTATTCTGAGTTATTCCCAAATACATTCAGAACCCCCATTTAGAAAGACCATTCATGGTGTCAGCTGAAATTTTGATCATAAATTTGATGAGAATTATAATATTTTCTATTTGCACGTGAAATGAGGTGATCCAGAATGGAAATAATTTTAGCTATTTTCTTTGTATTTTTTATATTTGTACACATACTGTGTGTGTGTGTGTGTGTGTGTGTGTGTGTGTGTGTGTGTGTGTGTGTGTGTGTGTGTGTGTGTGTGTGGGGAATGTATTTCACCGAATTGGCTTACTCGTGACCTGTAGTGGACATAATGAAGCATGGATAGGGTTTGGACCACCTTGACCAACATAAAGAGGTTAATGGTGATGGACGGCTTACTCACATATAGTGTACATTTACAGTATAAAGCTTTCCTAATGTATTTATAGTGTAAAAAGACTCATGTTTGGAAAAAGGAAAAACATTAAGGGACCAGATTTACATTCAGTAAAAACCAATCTTTTCTCAGGTAGCGACCAGTCAGAAATTTATGGAGATGACTAATGTGTTTACACACACATAAATCCCTAACACGCAGTTAAAGCCCTGCAGCATGTACTGCAGGGAAGAGCTTTAAAAAGCCTTTACGACACCTGTTTTTGGCTTAGGCCCCCACCGAAGCACAGCCGTTGCACCAGGTGGCCAACTAGGCAGTTCCAAAAAATCAGAGCTGAGGTGCTTCAAAAACAGTCATGTCCTTTGGCCTTAAACATTATAGTTAATGCTCATAGAAAAAAAAATCTTTTTCTTGTTTCCCTGCTTTGCACTTTCAAGCCCTTTTTTTTTTTTCCTTTACTCTCAAATGCCACTTGTATATATGCTTCATTCCTCACATAAATATGGAAACTGCTCCAGCTTCTAGCTTACAGTGTCGTTCTATGAATAAATAACACTGATACACAATTTTGTTTGATTTTATTCATGTTTTTAAAGCCAAACACTCATAATTTGTAAATACCCCTCAGCTTTTATTGGATAGTCGATTCAGTACTTTCAGAGACCCTCCCCGCAGTCTTAGACCTATGCTTCTCAAGCCTTTCCAAGATATTAAGACTTGATCATTATTTTTGCACAATCTGCTTCAGTCAAATGTGTTTTGTCAGTGAAGAAAGCAGTCAGGGTGCACAGTCAGTCCGTCAGCGATGGACTTTCCCGCAGGTGAACGTTTACCCTTTACTGCGTTTTTTTATGATTCTGCTTATCAACTGAAAGCCATGGGTAGGGGAGCGCTCATATCCTTTTATCAGCCGTAATCATAGGTCTATTTCCGGGCAACAGAAGCACTTGGGAACAATCCTCAAGACCAGACCCTTTGTTGGTAAGCTTTGGGGGAAAAAAATAAGCCCAATAGCAAAATCTAAGGATTATTTGAAGGTTTGGTCGACTTACTGCTGTTTTGTTTTTGCTTTCTGCTTAACTTGATTTATGCCATCCTGTATTTATAATGGTCTTTTTCTTTTTAAATGCTGTCAGCTGCTATTTATGACATGCAAAGGGTTTGACGTGAGCAACAACTATGAATAAATAAATGTTCACAGTGCCTTTTGGAAAAAACTACTGTAGTGGATTTTTCTCATTTCTTTTTCTGTCCTGCTGCTTCTTAAGAGAGGGACACGTATCTCACTGTGATGCTGTTAATATTTTACCTCACTGGTACCCAACTCACCTCACGGGATTCTTCTGGATTACCTCATCTTTTTCCTCCGTCTGTTTTCACTGCCGACAGTTCTTCTGCTCCACCGTTCAGTTTCCTTGCCTGAATTCAGCAGCTCTTTGCCAACTACTTGTTATTTGTATGATGTTCAGGTTTTTCCTGTTGTATTTATGCAATCTTCTGGTTTGTGTCTGTTCTGCATTTTTATATGAAGGGGTTATATGCAGATTAGACAGGCTGTGATGTTTTTCTTTCCCCTACTATTGAGTATATTGACATTTTGTAGTACTTTATAACTAAATGGCTGCAGGCCCTCTTTTTTTATTGCACTGATCTGTACTAGCTTTGTTTAACTGTAAACTGTAATCTTGACCTTTGCCTTTCTTCTGCTGGCCTTGCACATATGTCATGACTGTCTGGATACACAACAATCTTAAAACGTTACACCTGCAAGACAGTTGCAAAAAGACCATATTAGGTAGTAGGTAGGTGCTGGTAATACTTTATATATATATATATATATATATATATATATATATATAAAATATAGAGAGAGAGAGAGAGAGAGAGAGAGAGTCATAAAAGCAGACTAAAGCAATAGACCTCAGCACTAAGCAGAACTTCTACACTAAATCCAAGTTTAAACCCCAGAACAGTTATCTCTAACCATTTAGTCATAAGTAGCATTTCTTCAGTTTTGCTAGCAAATTCTCTAAGAATGACCCATTGCTGGTCTGGTTCAGTATTCACTTTCATTAGCTCCTGCACAAATAAATGTTCTTTAAAGTAGAATGGAAAAATTCTCAGTAGAAATTGTTTAGTGGGAAATAAAGGTGTCTGTTTTATATTTATAAAACATCATCAGAATGTCTTGCTGTTAGCCCCTAAATCTGACTAGTCTATCAAAAGGTTCACCATTCTGAATCCAGAAGTCCTTTGCAACAAAATCAACAAAATGACTATTAAAGTAATATAATATTATTTCTTGTTCAGCATTTGGAATTTAAAATGGGTAATGCATTAAAATTCTGCATGATTTCTATTTCCTGCACATTTTCGGCAGCCACCTCAAACCCAGCTAGGTTCTTATTTTATTTGTGAATGGCTGTGACTTCTTTTTCTATGATGACAGCTATACCAGTGAGCTACTGGAAAGTTCCAAAAAAAAGTTTCTCCCCATCTACACAACAAAGCAATGCAATGCACACATAAATTGCATAATTTCTTCACCAATTCACCTAAAAGTATGGCCTCGGACTGTGTGAGGAAACCACTGCAAATGGAGAGAACATGCACAATGAGTATAGAACAAGCTAGATTTAAACATAAGTCCAGAACTGCTGTCTGTTCTGTCACTGCCATAGGTGTTAGGTAGAGTTTTAGATTTCTTTGACAATGGAAGCCTGAGAAGATCTGTAGCTTGTAGAAGAACAGATGACGATTCTTTGAGTCACCTTCGTATTAGCAATATCTTGCATGCTGTGTATCTTGGGCTTCCAAGACTTTTAATTGCAGCAATTTTTCATTGGGGGGTTCAGAGGCCATTTGTGACAATTGACATTGACATCTGTGAAGTTAGTTTCTTATTAAATAGGTTGACAGAAGAGGACATATCCTGCAACAGCAGTGACAATTTGTTTAGCACTCCATTAGCTATGGTTTTCATCAAAAGTTTGGACAGCTAGTGCTCTGATGTTAGATGGAAGATCTGTCAACTCTGGATGGCTGTTCCTGCTCATCCAAAATGTGATCTTTCCTCAACCTTATCCATGGAGCTGACCTAAAGGCCTGCTGTGTGTGGGATGCGATGGCATGGCCAGCCTACCACTGTTTCAAGGGCCCTAGGCGCATGCATAAACGCAGCACTGTGTTGTATAAACACCCGGGTTCCATCAAAGGTCCCAGGTCCAGATGCAACACCTCAGAAGAAGAGCAAGCGAGGGGAGCTGTGCCACTTACGCTCACATTGCTTTCCCAGTGGCTCTCCGCGGGAGATTAAGGCAGATAAGGCTCAGCCGGTGCCAGAAAAAGTTGAAACGGAGAGCGACTCGTAGAGGCCAACACAGCATATAACACACAGGGAACCCTATAGTCGAATGTTTTAGGATTTTTAAACGAAACTTTTCCACAGTTGTTTGTAGTTCTTTCCTGGAAAGAAAAAAAAATTGTCATTTTATGGATCGATAGACAATGTGAATTTATGCTCTTCCACCGCTGTTACCTAGATGTCTTAATACCGGAGAATTGCAAATGCCACTTTTGCATAATGGCTTCAGGCAATTAAAGATTAATCTGAAATGCACTTGTCAATGCAGGACATCATTCATTGCTATGCTGAACTGATGGCAGGGCTGTTAGCGTGAGTGGTGGGCAATAATGCATTTAAAGTAATAGCCTAGAAACTCTGACTCTCAAATTTAGTCAAAAGACTGTCAGCAGCGCAGAAACTGATTTCGGTCACGGATGAAAATAGCAATGTGTTTTCATCTCGGCCGAAAGAAACGTAGAGGACAGACTGCATTCTGAGACTTGTCTCACTATGTTCGCTTAGTTCTTCAGCCAGGTACTCCCCATCGCCGCCCTAGTCATGATGCAGTGGCATGAAGTCAAGATCCATGCGTATGTTATGTGTAATGTGAGTCATAGTGGGAGGGGTGGGTGTCGCCTCATCAATCTCCTTTCTAAAAATGTGATCTTGTCTAACCGCAAAAACTGTTCGGGGAGTCCACTGAAAGTTTGCCAAACAGTGTGGTCATTTCCCCAAACCTAACTTTGTGGCTGCTGACTATTTATTTAGTTGCTGGTGTCTCCCTCGGGGTTCACAATGATGGCCTGAATGAACGACACCGCCTCCTTTAAGGGACAGCATCGATGATGCTCCACTCAGCGCCGATCCAATTAGCCGCCACCATCCGCTATGGAATTGATGGAAAATCCCCCATCACCCCATCCGTGCCCACTGTTTGCTCTTCCCTAATGAGCCTGGCTCTCCGGGGATCAGGATGTGCCAGCCGTCCCCCCCACGATCATGTCGTGCCCCTCCTACCGTGCCCCTTTAAAAAGGGATCGCTATCATACTGGCACACACAGTGGTGGTAGCGGGCGCAGCCCAGGTAATATGATGATGATGCCCAAAGGGGGACCCTCATTGCAGGAAGCGATTACCCTTGGTTTGTTTATTCTGTCTCCTTGCTGCCCCATGCTTTGATCACATTCATTTATGTATGCATTTATTTATTTAAATATTTGCTTGAGCAATGTCATCCGAGAGGCTACGGACCCAGCTGACGTGCTCACGTTGGTTTTGCAAACAAGCTTGAAGGCCCCTGCCGTTCAGCCTGTGAGACTGAGTGAGTGCCCTCAAATTTGAGTTATTTGAGAACTTTTTCAGCTCATTATTTCGAGTGCCTGAACTGGAAAGGCAACCAGAGTTCCTAAGGTAAATCTTGGCAACCTAACCAGGCCTTGAGAAACTTTTTTTTTTATACAATTTGTGAAAACCGCTCTGGTGCTTTGATTATGTGGTTTCCCTTCACCGTAGGAGCTTCACCCTGTGCGCGGGGAGTGGGATCATCTCGACAGCAACAACATGACCTGCTGGAGATTCTGAAGCAGATTAAAAAAAAATAACCCAGTGGTCTGGCTCCCCGCTGTAGCACAAAGGAAAAAACTTCATGACCATTTTAAACATTGGAAATTGATATGTTTCTGAAAATAAAGTAGCAGTTGAGGACTCCATGGGGGCTTGCCACCCAAAGAAAAATGTTGTCATATGAAAGAAAAGCGTGCAACTTTTTTCATTATTCTTCAAGTAAAGAGTGCGCATGCTGTTTTCAGACAGTCCTAGAAATGTATGCTTATCCAAGCCATTGCCACCCCTGTTGCACCTGAGGGTCATGGCTGCCTTGCTCCTGCCTGCTCAAAAGCATTAATCTGCTGTGAACATCTTGGTTTGGTCGCGAGGTCTTTAATTCTCTTTGGAATAAGCTTAGGTTTGCCTTTTGACTAATTCTGCTGGCCATTCTTAGGCTACCGCCTCATGTTAACAAACTCGGAAGATTTACGTTTTTGTACACGGCATGTTGAATCTTGTATAAATATTTTAGTGCACAATTATACCCAAGGCACCATTACAGGTATAATATGTAAGGAAAATTCTCACCAATAGCTTATAAAACAAAAGTGGCTCTATTTGTCAAAATTGTCAGATTGTTTTCCTAACCGCTCCTCAGGATGTTCTCCCATCCGCTGAATGGCGGCTTTGAGAAGTTCACAGCTGACGCCGTGTTGCCAGAGAGCACTGAGTAATCTGATGGTAAATGCATTACAATGAATCCATGATACAGGTACTGAGGCTATTGATAAAAGCCAAGTTTCTTTGTCTGTTGCAGCCTGGTTGATGCCAAATGTATAAATCATTCACTGCTCTCTTTGTTAACGCTTACAGCCAACGGTGTGATCCGTGCAAGACCTGTGGACGCATCAAATGGATGTAATGCCGGAGTTTGTGGTTAGTCCCTTGACGTCAAATGAGGCCTCTGCTGCTCCTGGCTACGTTGGACAAGGTCAACAAGCTACAGATATGTTGCTGGTATTGGAATAGGAGAATTATTTGAGCATGCTGTCCAGGGTTCCATCTATCCATGTTGCCCTCTAGCTTCTATCTATATTCTTTAATCTGTCTTCTTTGTATATTCTTTAAATTGCATGTCTAAGAATAATTTTATACCAGACCAAAATCAGATTCAACACATGCCCGCCTTCCTGGTTTTCAACCCAGATTCATTATGTCCTTACCCATGTGTGCTGAGTCATACCGTCAACAGCTGGGTTACTCAAATACCATCGTATTTTCATTTCATGAGTCGGTATATTCGGTAACAACATTACATCCTGTAAAGTCTTATCTCAGACATAAGACAGTCTTATATCTGTCTCATATTAATTCTGCGTGGGTTACTTTCAAAGTAGATATAGACTTTCAACTTTGGTGCGAATAGTGAAGATTTATTGTGCACCTGTAAACCAGTTTGAGTCAATACTGTCCAAAGAGTCATTTAAGGAACTCTTTGCCTACACCCAGCTGGCATACCAATGAGGCCTTGCTACTGAATCAGACCATACGTTTTTCTCTGTAAATCTCAAGCACGTTGTCCAGGACGAGTGAGTACAAATAAAGTACTTAATCTGCTGAAAAGTGGGATTCTGAGAGCGTAATGAGTTTAAAAAAGCACAGATAGCTGAAAGAATGTCACAGGGTAAGAGTAGATAAACAGTGCCCGGAGTTCCAAATGGTGCTGTACTCTTCATTGTCTTTTAGGAGTTTGCCTGTGAGCGTGTAGTGTTCATGGGATACTGAAGAAATCATTGTTTCTGTTAGTACAGTATTAATCCCAACAAAACCCAAACAAAAAAGGAACTTTTTCTCTTTACGGTCAGTACCATGATCTATTATTTAGCCTGGTCCCAGTAAAATGTTTTCAGTTGATCATTGAAGCAGTGTTGTTGTTGAGGGCTTGAATCTTAGTAAATATGTGATGGAAAAGAGGGGTTTGAGAAAGAAAAGGCATTCTGACCAAGTAAAGAAAATCTTTGCATCATTGTACCCAGTCAGTGGGTACTTGGTCTTTCCCTGTGAATACTGAATGTCTTCTTAGTAAAAATGCAGTGCAGAAGAAACTGCAGACCACAAATACACAAACCCTTTATGGATATTTGACATAATGTTAGTGTATAATACATAGCATAATTTGTGACTTTGTTGGAAGTAGATGATGATTCTTCTTCAGGCTAACAAGTCTTCATTTCCATCTCCTCAATACCAAATTGGTAAATAGTAGTAAAACAGTCAGAAAATCTCTGAACAATACGGAATTGCCTCTCTGCTCTGACAACTGATTTTCATACACTGCCTGGCCAAAAAAAAAGTCAGCACTTGGATTTAACTTAGTGTGATGATCTGGGGTTGCTTCAGTTGGTCAGGTCTAGGTTCAGCAACATTATGTGGCCAAAAAATGAGGTGAACTGACTACCTGAACATACTGAATGACCAGGTTTTCCCATCAATGGATTTTTTCTTCATATTCCAAGATGGCAATGCCAGAATTCATGGGGCTCAAATTCTGAAAGAGCGTTTCAGGGAGCATGAGAGAGACATCATTTTCACATATGAATCGGCCACCACAGAGTCCAGACCTTAACCCCATTGAGAATCTTTAGGACGTGCTGGAGAAGACTTTACGTGGCGGTCCGACTCTCCCATCATCAATACGAGATCTTTGCAAAAAATTCATGCATCTCTGGACAGAAATAAATGTTGTGACATTGCATAAAGTTAACGAAACGATGCCACCGCGAATGCATGCCATAATTGAAGCTAAAGGCACTCCGATGAAATATTACAGTGTTTGACTTTTTTTGGCCAGGCAGTGTATATTTCTATTAGTATGTGTCCTTACGGTATATTTGCAGTTTGAAGATTGCAGGTTTAAATGCCAATCCTCCTTTGGTACTTTTGATTGGAATACCCTGAACTGATACAGTGATGATGTCCTTCTTTATTCACTCATCTATTTTCAAAACCGCCTGTTCAATGTAGGGTCTCGGTGGTCCTGAGCCTATGCTGAACGCACAGGATGTGAGGCAGGGAGCAACCTGAATAGGATGCACATCTGTCACAGTGCAGTCATACATACAGTCACCCACTGCAGGCAACTCATAATCACCAGTTCACCAGAAACACATCTTTGGACTGTGGGGGGGACTGAAACCCACAAGAACAAGAGATGAAGCGGGATTATTATTGTTATTAATATTATTATACTATCACAAGTGCAAATACTATCATACTGTAATAATAATAATAATAATAATAATAATAATAATAATGTGTCTGAGCAATATAAGTTCTCAAACAACTTAAAATATTGTGGCTGTCAAATGTGATAGTTATAATGTATGTCTGCACAAAACATCTGTCATCAGTTACTGACCTTTAGACATTTAAATGTAAGCGAGCGTGTGCAGAAATTAAAGGGCGGTGACGGCGATGGGTTGGGATGAACACCAAGCTTCAGACGTCCGTGCTCTCGTCTGAGCGACATGTATGAATAGAGTCCTTGACGTGTGGAATTTGCATCCCTCGGTCGCAAACTGGCTCGCAGCAGGGCGTGCTTATTAATCCAAGTCTAATGGTTAAGTGCTTTGATCCCGCCGGAGAGTGAAAATAGAGGCCAGCGACGTGGACCGATTTCTTGCGGCACGGGCTTGGGTCTGTTTCTGCGCTCCTCTCTAGCGCTGCCTCCGGGATGAAAGGGAATCAACAGCTGCCCCTGGTGTCGACGTGCGAAAAACTCTGAACACACGGGCTCCTCTGGGCTTTGTAACACCGCAGTGGAACGTGGATCCTGGGTTTGGTTTTGAGATGCATATGCACAAGTGTGCTGACTGTTTGTGTGTTGTCACAGGAGCTCCTCAGTTGCACCTCCAAACTCAAAATGATCAAATTTTTAGGAAATTAGCAACTAAAATTGCTTGGGGAGCAAAATATGTCAAATGGTAGTAAGCTTGTTGTTTTATATGTAAATTGTAGAAAGAAAACGTCACATTTTAGGTTATAACATTGTAATCGGTCATCTAACTATCAGATCAGGGTACCACAATGGTAACGCTGAGGCCTCACAGTGCCTTGGTTTTGCATACAGGCATGGGTTCAGTTCCAGCCCGTTGTGGCTTTTGTGCACTTGATGGTTTTGCCACTCAGACTGTCCCTATTCAACCCAACCAGAAGCCTTGGTTGAATTCTGAGGTCCATTCAGGAGTGAAAGCTCAGAATATTGCTGTTAAATTTGCTGATGAAACCATGACCAAAGCAGCCAGTGCTAATCTTCCTGGCAGAATCAGAAAAGCCAAGGCAGTCTACGCCCAGTGAATCTAGGAGCATCTTGTTGACAACGACCCAAGGAGCCTGTGGCATTACATACAGACCATCATTGACTGCAGAAGAAAGACCATCAGCGTGTTGATATGAATGTGTCCCTGTCCAATGTGCTGAATAAATTCTACATCCTGTTTGAGGCCATCAGCACCACCCCAGCCCTGGTTTTGATGGTATTCCTAACCTTGGAGCGCACTTCTGAACTGGCGCAGGTCTTCACCAACATCCTTAATGGCTCAAGCTGTTGTTCCCAAGGGCTTTAAATCTACTGTCAACATCCTGGTTTCTAGAAAATCACCGGTATTGTGCCTCAGGAGTGCTTGTCTCACACCAAGACCTGTATCTCACTCTCCATTAGACAGATCACCACCAGCAACACTGACTGCTTGCACTAATAGCTTGTATCTTTTTCTTGTTTATTAATTTATGTTATATACATCTATTTATTTATCTATCTATTTTCTTATCTGCATCAATTCGTCAGTTTTGGCCTTCTTTTTGCCGTCATCTTATCCATTTACTGTGTTGTGCACCGTGATCCAGGAGAAACTATATTTTGTTCTCTTGTACATCTGTATATGTGCAAAATGACAAAGTGAACCGTGAATGTCAAGAGATTGTCCTGCGGGGGTCTGTGACCCTTCTGAAATATACCCTGCCTCACCCTCAGTTTCTTGGCAAGGTGTCAGACCACCACAATCCTGCAATGGTCAAAAATATCATCCAGTACCAAATTGCCTTCAAGATGGTCACCTTGGTACCTGTGAGTAGGAAATTCTTTTGAGATTCTTAGTTGCTCCAGCGAAGTATAATCAGCATTTAAAGTTTTACACCGTAATATTAAAACACTATTTCTTGTGTTCTAGTGTTACAGACAGGCTACTTGTTAATAGTCATCTGCTTGACCTTTTCTCCTCATAGTTTCTAAAATATTTTTGCCAAAGGCTTATGCTGTGCTTGTTATACAGTTAAGAGTGTCCACAGCAGAATAGGGGCGCTTAAAATTTTACCAGACCTTTGGCAGATACAGATCAAACTATAAATAGTGGGAAACGGGAACCTGACTCTGGTTTAAATGCACATTCGAGTAAATATTAACTTATCCACTAATATCCTCCTTCCCATTTACATAAAAAGAACAGTAATTTCTACAATACGAATACACGGTGGTCTTTCAACTGCTGTTTGAGGAAGGAACTGCCGAATGCCCAAGTCTCAAATATAGCAAATGATTTGTTACAGTTTTCAGTCTAAGACCAAGATAGCGGCGTAACTTGCTACGTAGCTCGAGGAAAGTTGTCACAGATGAAGAATGAATTTTCTCATCTGTATAATGAACACTTATTAAAGATACAGATCTCCAAAGTTCAGTGCACTACATGATGTTCATTTCAGGAATTTGGGCCTGGACATGGAAAATATTGGCCATTTTAAGACTGGCCCATAAGGCTGATATTTGATTTTATTTTTATGGACTGGTGAAGAGATTGGTTGTGCAATTGTGGAAAATGGCACAACTGAACCTCAACTGCACAAAACTGATTAATTTATTTACTTTTTTTGCAGAAAACTGGGTCCGGATTACTTTCTGTGAACAAAACTTGTTCTCAGCACATGTACTCAAACTTTTACTGGTTCCATATACAGTATCCTAGGACTGAATATAACATATACTATTTTTTGTGATCATTTTTATTTTTTATATATATATATATATATATAAAATCTCAGGGTCGTGGGTTCGAGCCCCACATTGGGCATTGCTGCGAATCCAGCCACAAGGGGGTGTACCTCTGTGCCGGTCCCAAGCCCGGGCAAAATGGAGGGTTGCGTCAGGAAGGGCATCCGGCGTAAAAATCTGCCAAACCAAATATGCGGACGGGCCGATCCGCTGTGGCGACCCCTGATGGGAGCAGCCGAAAGTCGGTTTATATATAGTTCATTTATTATTGCTGTTGTTAAAAATACTCAGTTATATGAAAAGCGCAATCAGTTGTTCTGTTTCACACAGCTGACAATGGATTTAAAACACTGAGAATCCACTCACCAAGAAACTTGATTCCCCGCAAAATCTATGAAAAAGATGTCAACATGCATTTCATCTATACAAAAAAACAAATGCTTCTGCAGTGCGCCAACCTTTTAAGATGTCAGAACCATACCATGGTGTCATCATAAGGTTTCCGATACAGATTTATTTTAAATTGGGTGGCTGGCAGTGGTGCATGCTTACAGTATGTTAGGCATCACCCCTGTTATATAGTTACATGGTACATGGATCTATTATACGGTTAGGAACGCGAACATAGAGAATTTGCTGCTTTGCACTAACGGCTTGCCAGAAAGTTTTGTCCACATGGCTGAAAAACAAAATGTTTTGCTTGCCTTTGTTTCAGAATTGAACGTTTTCGTCCAGCACCGCTTCTCTCAGGAACAGTGGCGTCCAAGCTGGTCAGAGCATTCAGATTATATAACCGCAAATTTAGTGCCTTCGGTGTGCGCCGCAGGCTCGGCACATTACCGTCGCGTTCGACAGCAAATTTCATGTCCGTTTGCATGTCTGTGAGTTGTATGCTGGACACACGCAAGCGGCTCAGCACCGCAGCCAGCGGAAACCAGGCGGCCAGTTGGCTGTAACAGATGGCCGCTGGATTGAGAGCGCTTCTTTTTGGCCCGCCGGCTCGGGTACATGCGTGCGAAAGAATAATACTTCACGGCAAGTTTTCGGGCACCGCGATGAGCCTGAGACGTCCTCAAATAGCAGCACCCAGGGTCGGGCTCCAGATTAATAAGGGGTTCTTGTTAAAATGAGGGCCTGGTAGAATCACTTCATGGCTCTCCTTAGCACATTTCTCCCTCAGGTGCCCCATGACTACGCATGGCCGTGTCTCCATAAATTATTTGGAGTGCATTATTATACAGCGAAGCGCATGATTTGCTGCCACCCTTCACTTCATTTGCTTACTATCATTATAATTTCATGTGCGTGTTTTTGCCTCCAGCACTGTCATTCTGGAAAGGGAACATTTTGCAACGCGCAAGAGGGCCAGGTCTGGCAGTGGCCTTTAGTTTCAAAGTTTGTTCTCCTTCAGCTTACACCTAAATGTACCCCATAGAAAAGGAACTGGCACTTTTACCACATTTTTACAGTCCCTAAAGAGCGAGAACATATTTAAACACACGGACTCAAAAGTCGATCTTGTGACATTATGAAATTATCCCTCAAAGACTTCACCCACATTGCAGCGTCTGGGCTGAACTGTAAGTTTGTATGAGAATTCCTCAACCTTTTCTAGGCCCCGCACCCCTTAAAGAGTCCAAGCAAACCTAAGGACCCTGCCTGGAAAAATGACAAGAAATAAATGTCAGGAAACACTGTATCATCATTTCACCTGGATAAAGCAGTTAAGGATGATGGTTGGAAAAATTAATATTTTATTTATATGTGCTTTAACAGTTATGCAAAGCAGCCGGTGCCACAGGAACTGCAGTAGCCCCTCCACAGAGCCAAAAGGGGTCCTGGGCCCCAGCCCAAGTACCCTTGGTGTATATGGATTCAACAGGTTTTATTGTTGACCACAAAATACCATATTCTTGTGGGTGGTCGTGCTTTTGTGGAGGTTCATATTCTTGTGCAAGGCTCAAGCCCATGCAGGTGAAGTTTTTTTTCACTCCCTGGAATGAAAATTTGGTGAAGTGCCCTATTTTCAAGGCCATGGACTCAGTGTACCAACCTGTGCCATTTACCCAATAGTGTGGTTCTTCACTTTAACAGATTGCGGTAGGATTTTCACTGCCTGCAGACGGACACTGACACTGACAGTGTGTTCCTGCCCTTATTGAGTCATTTGTCAGGGTGGCACAGTTTGCAGCATTTAATCTTAGCAAAAATTATAAAATGAGCAGTGCCATCTTCTGGGATTGTCAAGGGGAGCTATCGTAAAATAAGGAGAGGTTCACATGCTGCTCCACGTCTTTTTCTGTGTATAGATTCAGTATTTCTGAAAATTTTGTTAAAATGTTAAGGTTAAAATAACCTCAAATTAAAATGACCTTATAGATAGAAGCTACAGTAGATTAACTGCTAGTGTTGTGCAATCTGCTTGAATGCAGTTTTATTATGGCTGTGTAAGGTTTTTGGGCTATAAAACACAGTTTGAATAATTAATCACTGTTCTAAATGGAATCATAAATCTGGTTTTAATTTTTTTTGTTATAATGGCAGTATCCTAAGAAATGGACAAATATCTCAAGGCCAGTGGGTCTTTCATAGTGGTAAAAATATGACTCATTTGGTGAACATATAGCCTAAAAATATAACAGAACAAATTATTTACGGTATATACACTGCCCGGCCAAAAAAAAGTCACACACTCTAATATTTTGTTGGACCGCCTTTAGCTTTAGTTATGGCACGCATTCACCGTGGCATCGTTTCGATAAGCTTATGCAGCATCACAACATTTATTTCCGTCCAGAGTTACATTAATTTTTCGCCAAGATCTCGTATCGATGACGGGAGAGTCGGACCGCCGCATGAAGTCTTCTCCAGCACAAAATCCCTGAGATTCTCAATGGGGTTAAGGTCTGGACTCTGCGGTGGCCAATGTGTGAAAATGATGTCTCTCTCACGCTCCCTGAACCACTCTTTCACAATTTGAGCCCCATGAATCCTGGCATTGTCCGGGCCATCAGGGAAGAAAAAATCCATTGATAGATAGAAAAACCTGGTCCTTCAGTTTATTCAGGTAGTCAGTTGAGCTCATTTTTTGGCCACATAACGTTGCTGAACCTGGACCTGACCGACTAAAGCAACCCCACATCATAACACCAAGTTAAGTCCAGGTACTGACCTTTTTTTTTGGCCGGGCAGTGTATAAAACGTACACGTGCTGTTCAGGAAAATTCTGGCCCGATTGCAGGGGAACCAAGTGTATTAATAATATTTTAAAGACATTTTTGCTACCATCTAGTGGCATGAAACAGAGGTTTAGGTTAAGCGTTGGGTCTGAGCACTTCATAACTTGTTAGTGTGGTTTTCTTTATTATCAGCCTGCAACTTTCTAATGTTTGTGTGGGTGATGTCTTTCTTACGATTACTGATTATTACTTGGTGTTTTTGGCATTTGAAACCTTTCATCGTGAAACAGGAGATTTATTTGTTGCAAGTGACCCAATTGCATGGAGAATAGTCCACAAGGTCTGCAATGCTATCTGTGAGCTAAAAAACGATGACATCAAGCTCCCCGGAGCTGCCAACCCAGCTCACTGCAGGTAGAGCTCTGTAAAATCGGAAACTTTTCTGGACCCATCAGCTGTTGAGACGGATGTCATATTCCCATCAAGTGGTCCTGTACAGCAGATGCTAAGCACAGTAATTGTAAAATCTGGTTTCCACTAAATATACAAGCTGTGTGACCTCCACAGTGGGAGCCCTCAACTCATGACTCAAGGATTTTCCAAAACTCCTCTTTGTACTGCCAGTTTGAAGGAGGGCAGCATAGTGGAACCCAACTTAGTGACAGACCACCTTCTCATTCACCTCCGTTTTCATCATGTCGGACCCGAGTAACAACAGTACAGCTGGAGTCACACCTGCTTCATAATTTCCTGAAACAGCGTGGCTGATCAGATCTACGTATTGACGATGAGGATGACCCACGTTTCCATCATGTGTCCAGCATCAAGCGTCCAATGACACGAATAGACCCGGTTGCGGAGATGCGTTTGCCTAGAAGCACTTCTCATCATGCATCTCAGGTGACTGAAGACAAGAGGCAAAGACCGGTAACAAAAAAAAAATTATTTTAAGAAATTAAATGCAGTTTCAGTAGAAAACTAGCCCTCCTGCTGTTTCATGTTCCTCTTCTCCTTCAAAGCCAGCACAACCTCAGTGATTTTCATCTTCATGTCATTCTTTTAAATGCTTTTATTTGTACTGGTGAAATTCTACAGCCACTTTCTCATAAGCACTCAGCTTCATTGCCCCTATCCTGCATCCTGGTTAGCAGCACCGTCAGTCTTACCCGCTGCTGTAGATGTCGAGGGCTGACATTCGGTGACATTTGGTGCCTCCACAATCTGGTGATCAGGTTTCTAGATAATTCTTATTTTAAGTTTATTTTTCAGTGTTTCCACAGGACCTTTGACAGTGCAATATATGTATTTCAATATGCAATATTTATTGTCACATTTGTCACAGCAACGCTTTCAGGCCCCACTGTGCACTGCTACACAGAGCAAACGTTTCAAAATGAAGCAGATTTGTAAAAGTGAGTCAACAATCAATATTCTTTCCTGAAATGACTGTGCCCTGTTGGTTATGTTTTTATTTTGACTTGAACTTTTTATAAATGATAGTCCATGTTATTTTAAAATTGCCATCCAGATCTTTGATGTTCTCTTTGGAAACGACCAGCGCTTCGATGACTTTTATTTTGGTGAGCGTCGCCGCGCACAGGTCACCCTACTGCGCATGCCCAATAAGTTTCCTCTCCAACGTTGCGGGAGTGAGCATTTGCGCCGAAGGATAAAGTAATTTATCACCTGTCTGGAAAGGTGAACAAAGGTACATTTTTGTTGTATCGACTGAGTGTAATTTTGTGGATTTGTTCAACACCTGTTGGTCAGTTATGAATTCGCAAATTTGTTCTGACACAGAAAGTGTATTGAATATGTATACCATGTAGCCCGCCTGTTCCTTTCTTGTTGGAAATGCGTGGCACTGGAGCGATATAAGGTGCAATGGTGAATATCCTGTGAAAACTGTAGTTTAATTTGGTTTTGTTTTAAAGCTGATTTATTCGGTTTGTGTTTTTGCTTTCTCTTGCGGGTATAAACGCTCAAGGCTGAACAACTGTCTCTGTCGCCACCTTGTGGGCCAATGGGGGAATGAACCGTAACGTTCTTGGTTTCTCAGTTTAATAATAATCTTGGAATTAAGTGATGTGCTGTTTTTTGATTCCTTATTGTTGAACCTTGTATACTAAGAGCATTTTTTTCTCTTTCTTTTCCCACAGTTCTTACAGTGAATTCAGTTATCGAGTAGACCATCAGCTGAGTTGCTTCACATTCTGTTTCTTGTTTTCTGTGTCTCGAGTTATGCTGTTTACGAGCAATAACAGGGTGGTTTCACACAGTTTGCTTCAAAAGGTTGTTTCTAAAGTCACTGAAGTCCTTCTAAATTTTTCTCAACTTTTGCCACTGTTCCATTGAGTCGGGTTTTGTTTCAGAGCCGCACAATACGGGTAAATTTCCCTGTAAAGCAACTGAACTTGTGAAACGAAGGCTACGACATTGTAGTTTGTTCCTGTATCAAATGGCTTTGCAACGTAATGCTGCGCGGTATGACAAGTTGTAAGGGATGTAATTTGCTAATTCCTTTCAGTTTCCTGTATCGTGTTCTTTTTGTGTGTCCACATTTGTGGAGCCTCTATTGTAATCTGACAAACGTGTAATCCAGCAAAATGGGGCCAAAAAAGTTTACAAAAAGCTTGTGAAAGAGCTGAAAAGAAACAAGATAAAAAGGCTAGTAAAGCAAATACAATAGAAATATGAAGATGGAAGTGATGAAAAGAATTGAAACGTGAGCTGAATGCACACTGGCATAAAATAATTTCCTGAAAAATCAGTATATAGGGATAAATATTCTATTTATTTCCATGTGCTATAGATACGTATTATGTACTTGATCCAATAACATCATTTATTCTATCAGCCGAAGCTTTTTCTTCAAAGTGACTAAAATGTGAGGTTTTGTACATTTATCAGTTTTAACAGATTTGTCATTTTTATGGAATACAATACCATGTAAGTGACTTAATCAAAGATGTTAGGATAGGACATGAGAATAAATGAATATGTTAAATATTAAAGTTAAAATTTTCAAATATTCTTGATTTATTGGTACAGTTAATAGTTTAGTGATAATTTCTAGAATCATGTAACATGACCAAATAATTGAATTATAGCTGTATTTTTTATGAATGACGAGTGCGCATCCTGTGTATTCTCTCTTCTTGTCCCATTCAGACCACAGTGATTGTTTTTCCTCTTCCTTTCACAGCTCCGAGGAAACAGGCAGTTTGCATTGTCATCGCTGCGTGACTGTGTCATCACTTCCTGGTGCTCCCTCCGCCCTGCTCCAGTGCATTCCCTGCTCAGAGGGCGCACACTGGCTGACCCGTGCAGACTGGCCCCTCCCCCATCCCGTGACAGAATGGCCCTCCCCCTCCGTGCGCTCCGTGTCGACAGCGTGCCGTTCCACAGAGCGACATCACCGCTCAGTTGCCTGCATCTGCAGTGGGGTTGAGCTCTGGCTGCATACAGGCATCGCGTTACAGAGGCCCCGGGCGGCTCCTGCGGGCTACCGGCCAGCTAGGCTCGGACTAGACTGGGCCACGCTTTACCGGGCTGGACTGCACCAGACCCAAGCCAAGACAAACTTGGCCCCACGCTGCATCCAGGCAAAGGTAGGTATCTGAGACAGTGTGAGCCCCATAGCAGGAGATGCATGGAGAGCCAGCACTGTGTTTATCTGGCAAAGGCAGGCCTTTAGCAAGGGTTTGGCCCAGGCTAAATGCAGAAGCCTGGGGAAACGTTTCAGATGCATGCCTGGACTGAGTAGGATGCAAACCTTCAGGCTGGATTACTTAACGGACAGCGGAGGGCCGACAGGAAATCGGTCATATGACACCCTGTCACATAGGGGGCTCAGGGCAAAAATACAATACGTGCTGGGCGAATTGACAATCCTCAAACACACCAGGAAAGGCTTCTCCGCAAACACCGAATCTGTGTGCAAAAGAATGTTAATCCTGTTTTCTTGGCAATTCTCAAACAAGTCCTTTTTTTTAATTTAAATAATTTGCATCTAACTACATGAGAGCCATTCTCTCCACCCAGTGACTTGAGCCTGATGGGCAGCTGAGGTTTGCAGATGTCACCCAGCTGCCCCAAACCGGGTCGGTGGGTGGGAACAGGTGGCCGCGCAGTGTGCGTACGCCCGATCCGGTGCAACCGGGCTCAGCAGCACGGCTTAGGATTACACACACCTGCAACTTTTCGCTCTGGCGCTCATTCGGGCCCAAAACAAATCCCTGCAAATGTGTTGTGTGTGATTTTTACTAGGGAATTCAGTGGAAACCCTCAGTTCACTCAATAAGACAAAAAAAACCAGTGCTTCCAGAAAATCAATTATTTAATTTAGCTGATGCTTTTGTCCTAGACTTAGTTAAGCTTAGCTATTAAGATATTTGAAATTGTACCAGTTAGAGCTGGGTACTAGCAATAATTGTTATTGGGTACTTTTACTATACCATTAAAGAGTAAGTACCTTGCTCAGGGGTATTACAGTAACCACAGAGATTCAAACCCAGGTCTTCTGATGGTAAGCTGACAGCTACACACCTGCTGCCCCAAAATAAAGCAACAGCATGAAGACAAGAGTTGATGATGGCCATGATCATCAGGAGCTGAGTCAGTCATACTTGTCTGGATATGTTTGTGATCATCTGCGGCATCTCAGGACATCTTTGGCTGTATCTACAGTGCATTTGGCTATAAATCGGCATAGGAGAGGATGTGGCGAGGCGAGAGTCAAAGGACTTTTCTGTGATGCGCTGACCCCTCTGTCGGCACCGTACGTCACAGCCTACTCGTGCCATCGCTCGTGGTGCCTGCGTGCAGGATCGTGACTGTGGCCTTGCGTGTCCAGGTGGATCCAAGAGGTGGCCATGTACTCTCCGCAGAGCCTGCACCGCTGGGGCATCACACACACGGAGAGCATGGAGCAGCTGGCCCAAGGTAAAGCAGCAGCACCGCCTCTCTTCCCTGTGACTGAAACACAGAGGCCAAGTGCGGGCTCCTCTGCGCTCTTCATGCCAGTGCGCTAGGGTTGCGAGTTATCGAGTTTCAAGTCTATTTGTCATGGGTGCACTAACAGCAGCATAGCAGTGTTGTGGCCATGAAAAGTGTTGCTTCCAGACACCCTCAGCAAATAAAATATATAAATAAGATATAAGAAAATCAAATAATAATGAAATAAAGAAAAATAATTAAACTAAGGAAAATCAAATAATTCCTAGAATTTTTTTTTTTTTTTGGCGAAACGATGAATTTCAGTAAGTTTATTAAATAAAGCACATTTGTTTGCAAGGTCACCACATGAAGAATTAAAAAAAGAAAAATGCTTTTTCATAGTAGTGGAAATGTCGTCGTCTTGCAATTTTCTAATACAATATACGCCAAATCTTGACTTTATTTCAATCGCTTGACACTTAACTGCACTTCCAGCATCGTCGCGTCGTTATTCGGACTTGGCAACATGTTGATGCCATGAGACAGACGCGCTTATTTTCGCTTTATTGCTTCCGTTCTGTCTTGCGTGCGATCGAAAACTGTGTTTATTGCCTGAGGTGGCACGTTGGTGGCGTTTTCATGACGATTTGGGGACAACGACCGGGTGACGAATAGTGGGCGCGTGAGCCGCGAGGGGGCGCCAGCGCGCGGCATTACGTAGCGCCGTTTTTTTTGTGTGTGTGTGTGTGTGTGCGCGCGTCTCGAAAACGAAGGCGACGTCATCCCGTCGCAGGGCGCGCGCCGTCCACCTAAAGTGCCTCCGTCGGCGGAGGGGGGGGTGGTGTCGCCGCGCGTTCCCGGTCGCGCGGCTGCACGCACGGACATTCGAGCCCACGCCGCGTCGACGTCGGGCAGCCGCGCGCTCGTCGGCGGCTCCGGCGCGCGCGCCCCGTCCGATGGTTGCGCGGTGGCCGCGGTGAGCGCGCGCGCCCACGTCCGCGTCCGCCCCGGCCTCGTGAGAGCGAGTCGCGCCATGGCGACGCCCGCCGAGCACGACCTGGCGCTGGCCGACGCCGAGAGCGCCAAGGACAAGGAGGAGGCGTTCGGCGTGCTGCGGCTGCAGGAGGAGCGTGCGGCCAAGGCGCCCGATGCCCGCTGGCAGGCGCCTATCTTCGCCCTGGCCAGGAAGGCGTCCGAGACCCTGTCGGGCAGCATCCACGTCCTACCCAAGGCGGCGGAGCAGAAACACTGCGCGTTCTCGGACGAGCGGGGCTCGCACGGTGAGCGGGGCTCGCACGGTGAGCGGGGCGGGTGGCGTTGTCGTGAGGCGTTTGCTGTGGTAAAAGTAGAAACCGAGCCGTGACATTACGACACTTTGACCCCGTGAACGGTCTGTCGTCGATGCTGCTGCACGGCCTGCGAATACTTGTGTACGTTTTACCTCACGTCCCCTTGACCGCGCCCCGTAACGTCAAGGTAGGGGCAGAGAGCATCCCACGCGCGGTATGGATTATTTGACCCAAATGCATGCTCGGGTGCGCAGCCATGGCTTTTGGTCGCCGTGCGGCTCCAGGTGTGACGGTCGCCCACCCGCCGAACCTGGGCCCATTATTGTGGGATTTGCAGAAAAAGCGACCAGCGGACCGGTGCGTTCTGATTGGTCGCCTCCGTGTGACGCAATGCTCCTTTATGTAACGTGTCCTTTCGCATCCTTTTCGTGCAGCTCACATTTTCACCAAGAGTCACTGTACGTAGGTTAAAGGCTTGCCTAACTGTGTTCACCTGTGTACTCTTGACACCTGATTGCTGGCAGAACAAACGGTGTCAGGTGCTGGGGAACCGAAAATATTAAGAATAGTTCTCATTGGGGTTACAAATGTTGGCTAGACATTAAGGGCTCCAGGGTTATGACTTGGAATCTGGTTCAGTCTGTGTTCTGTGCAGGTTTCCTCTAGGTTTTCTCTGTCTAAAGACATGTTTCAGGTGGATTTGTGACTCTAAATTGCCCTTTGTGTGTGTGTGAGCGAGAGAGAGAGAGAATGCAAAATTATCATATAATGGGTTGGTATTCCAATCCAGCTTGTGTCAGAAGCTAAATAGTTATGTTGCCAGTTTGACATGTACACTGATGTGTACATCATAAAGTTCTCTCATTATAGCTGGTTTGACACCCATGTTTATCCTGTTTTCAGTTTGACCAGGGCACCTCAAATCATTTTCTGTAGTCAGCAGTTTAGTTAAGGTTTCTGTGTCACAGTCCTGCAGTGGGTGATGCCGGTTCATCAAAGCTCCTACAGTTGTTTCTGACATAGGTTGAAGACCCATGCAGGTTGTATAGATTGTGCATGCCCCACCATGTTGGTAAAACTAAAGTCATACAGAAGGAGAGTGTGAATCACTTCCATAACCTCCTTTACAAAGAAAGCCATGCCAGCAATTGTTATGAGTCAGATTCAGCAGGACTGCACTTACCTCAGTATGTTTTTATCATCATTTATTATTAATGTACTGTTACTTAGCTTATGACTGTCCAAGGTGACATATAATGTTAGGTTTGTACAACTGTTATTTACACATTTATATATCAGGGTGTTCTTATTGTATCAATTCAGGGTAAGTACTGCGAACAAGGGTCCTTCAGGATGCACAGCATCAACCCTCATCGCTATTCCACTTCCTGCCCCAAATCCTTATACAGCGCTTCTGCTAGGTGTGATGTGGGGGCTCAGGCTTTCAGTGAATCAGGTTTCATGTGTACTGATTAAATCAAGAAGAGCTTTTCAAGATAATTCCATGAAAGGAAAAAAAATGCTTTGCAGGTCTTTCTCCATTCCAAGATGATCAGGCCAGATTTGATTTTAGAAGCTAAGGCAGTTTGGCAGTAGACAGTCTTCTCTCTTAGCAAAATTTCAGCCAGGGTGACCATTCTGTTGCATTTTTACCTTTTAACCCCAGGGATTTCTGTTTATTCTTGGACCAGAGTTGAACGTCACTGACGTAAGTTTGCCGCTTTTGTTGGACGCTGTTTATAGGAGTTGAGTGTGTGATTTTGCACAAATTTTAGCTTTTATCATTTTATTTACTTACATGTAGATAAGAGCCACAGTAAAGTGAATGGATTGCAACAGCATTAAAATGAAGCCATGAGCTTTTGTCCTAGTATCACCTAATTTTAGTATTTTAGGACTCAGAATAGCAGCCTTCCCGTGAACACCTAGGAGCCCCAGGACTCCTCTCAGGGCATTGACACTTTTACTCATTAATAAGAGAAACTTAGATTTTTTTCATATCTCATACATCATGTGTTTGATTTATTCTTTTCCCTCTACCCAAAAACATTGCTTCTTCAGCAATCCAAATGCTGAATTGTGTGATTTTTAGGCAGTGGGTTGTATTATATACAGCATGTTTTATAATGTGTTGGAGTATAACTTCATTAAATGAAGTAGATTTGTTACAAGCAGCTTTGTTAGTCATGCTTTATGTTATCAGAACACAGTGATCTGATTATTGTAACGTTTCATTTTATGCCTGAACAAGGGTCCAAAGATAAAGGAATAAAGGGTTTTTATTTGTGTAGCTATGTAGTGTAGTTCTGACCTGTAAACCGATCAACAGAATGATTAACTATGGGTGCAAACTGTACACAAGCAAATATCTCATATGTCTCTCTCTTCTCGTGCGTGTGAAATATGAACCTCCATTATATCTGAAAAATTTCCTCCAGCCAAAATTGAAGTGCATGGACAAATAAATATATTACCTTAATGAACAAGTTCCTCATGGTCACAGCTTGACATACATGTAATTATATGTAGTTGTACAGTGGGGTTTGCTAGAGATCTTCAGTAAATGAGTGACTGCTGGGAAATTTGTTATACAACCAGGCCAATCTCCAGGGACATTTCAGAAGATGTAGTCTTGGAAACTAAAAACAGCAGGCTGAATATTGCAAACACTAAGGCTCATATTTATACGTATACTAATATGCAAGCTGCTATTTTAAAATACTTTTTTCTAAATGAAATGTATTTCATCCCTAATTTATTATACACCTGGATAAATGCTTTCATTATAGGGGTACAATTCCAAACATAATTATGTGAACTGCAGCATTTGTTTGCCGTGTGTATAGGGAATTTTCATGGTCATACTGACAGGATGCAGTAAGGGAAAATAAAAGTAACAGCTGAGTGTTTTGGCTGCTCTGACTGGTAGTTAGCTGTGTTCTTGTTAAATGCATTTGTGCCAAACCCATGAATTCAAACAAATCTTTATTTTTCACTCAGGTGAACTGGTTAGCTTATCAGTTAAATATTTGCATTGCAGAACATTTAACATTGTAGAAAATTTACCAGTTTTATCAGTGTTATTTTTTTCAGAAATTCTGGTTCTGGTCTGTTTAAAATGAACAACCGCAGTTGTGTTTTTTGACCTTTGAATCTGCAGCCTTACATTAAAAAGTCATTATAGGTCCTGAAAAGTCAACAAGACCCTAACCACCTGTTGCCCCAGGGTGCATAACACACGTGGTATTTAAGGTTCTGTTTCTGTTGTTCTGTTTGCCCAGCCCTCCGTGATCCTATGGCCATGGAGCGCACCAACCTGCTCAACATGGCAAAGCTGAGCATCAAGGGCCTCATCGAGTCGGCCCTGAGCTTCGGCCGCACCCTTGACTCAGACTATCCGCCGCTCCAGCAGTTCTTTGTCGTCATGGAACACTGCCTCAAACACGGCCTCAAAGGTATATCCCTTTGGCTGCTACTGCTTCAATCGTAGCTGGAAAGAGATATTTGTCCCAAGCTGGTGGTAGGATTCCACCTCAAAAGCATATTTTGATAAATATTAGAATTGTAATATCACAAAACTTTTAGCATTAATTAACAAGTCTTGTAAAAATAGTGCCTATAAATTTTATTCATCCCAAGGGACCTTTTCACGTTTTGTTTTTTCAGCATTAAGTGACAGTGGATTGAAACAGATTCTTTGTCAAAGTGAACAGTCACTTGTAAAGATTAAATTTAAGCATAAAATTGCAAAGAATGGCATACCTAAGTGTTCACCCCCTTTACTATGATAAACCTAAATCAGTGTGTGTTCACTGTTAAGCTTTATATTTCTGTAGATGAATCTCAATAAAGCCTGTTTAAATCCATTATGATGTAAAACAGTACTATATGAAAATGTCCAAGGGGGATGATGTGTGCTTTTTGACATGGCACTTCCCTGTTAGTCTAGCTATTCCGAATTGATACTTCTGACTCTGAAGAAATGCTAATTTGTACTAAAACACCAAATATATCATATCCCCATACCATTACACTACCTGCACCAGTCTATATTGGCCTTGTATAGGGAAAAAGTGGCCAGTGAGTGTGCGGTAATTTTGAAGTTTATATCCATATGTTGCCATCTTCTGTGTTTCCTAAATGTCAGTTAAATGGGGGCAGTGTGCTGGTTTCAGCTTAAGGCCACCTATTTGCCTTTGTCTCCCTAGTGAAGAAGTCTTTTTTGGGATACAACAAGTCACTGTGGGCTCCTCTGGAGATGGTTGAGAAGCTGTGCCCTGAAGCCGGGGAGATCGTGACCAGCGTCAGGGACTTGCCAGGACTGAAGTACGTACTGCATGGGGCTGTCATAGTCTGTGGTTGAGGTCAAGATGAATGTTACAGACTTTTAACCTGCAAGAGGCGGACGCCAAAGGAAGGGCCTTGTGCCACATTTCCTAACTGTGGAGAGAAGTGAAATATTAAGCCAAGCTAGAATAATAAAAAGGAAGTTCTGTGCCGATGAGGCGTTTTCACTTCTAGCTGTCTTCTTTTTTGAACAGTTAACGCGTCTAAAATAGCTGATTTAGTTTCAAGTAACAGAACCGTACATCAGAAATCATGGCAGGAAGTGATAATCTAAATGTCATTTGTTTTTGGGCAGCTATGTGGTAGTATTATTTTATTTATTTGCTTAGCAGACTTTTTTGGGCAAAAATAAAGCTGCCAAAGTTGTAGTTACTAGCAGAATAGTTCAGGGTTTGGTACCAGTTTTAGCACTCCTGCTGCCATCAGAGTTGCTAAGCATTTGGTTCAGTTCATTAGTCATGGCAGCACTTGTTTGCAATATACAGTTATTACCCAGTCAATGCTCAGGATGCATTTCTACAAAGCGGAGCACTAACCAAACAGTGTTAAACAGGATCATTATGACGTTACTTCTTATTAGACAGCTGACTATACAAATACATAGAACAATATCGAACTTTTGTTAAATATAATTACATTGAAATCAAAGTTGTTTTCTTGTCATAATTGTATTGCACAGATATGTGAAAATGTAGGGAGGCATTTGAAACACTGAAATGTAAAAAATAGGGTAAGATGGCAGCTCTCCGCAGCTGGTCGACATCCTCTGCATGTGTTTTATTATAACTGTGAAGTGGAACCATAGGCAGTACTTGAAGAAACCACAGAATGCTACTTCCCAAAAGGAGAGGTACCAGAGTGTGTGTTGCAAGCATTGGAGAGATACGAGTAGAGTAAGGGTTCTAACTGTATTAGGAATGAAAAGAGATGTGCAATGACGAGTTGCATGCACGAACACCAAACACAAGCTGTAAATGCAGAGAATTTGAGTAGAATTAAGGTGGCAATTTCTCCTGTTTTTTGTGGGTGTTTTTTTACTGCCGTCTCTGTATTTCACATGTAAGATAGATACATTTCGAACACGGGTGGTGAAGACGGCATCCATGGAGTAAAATGTTTTTATCTTTGAAAATCTGTAACTTGACCCAGTGTAACCTAAAGTTCAAGTGTACTAATTGTTATAACTGTGTTAACCTTTGTTGTCTTTTACTGTGGCCACTGGTTACTTGTGCCGGTATGACTATGGTAGAACCTGGTTGTATATCATGAGAAGGATAAAGGATGTTGCTTGGTGTCCGGCTCACCTGAACAGTGTTGCTCTGTATCTGCAGGACTCCGCTGGGCAGAGCTCGTGCATGGCTACGCCTCGCCCTTATGCAGAAGAAGCTGGCTGACTACCTCCGCTGTCTCATCACCAGGAAGGACCTATTGAGGTTAACCAACTCAACTGTTCCCCTTGCCTGTTCACTTTTAGATCTGTAAGCCTGATCTGAACCCACAGGTCAATCATTCATGTGTCGCAGTTCCATAAAGGTATCTAGAGAAGTACTTTACTCTAGTAAACACTTTCAGACATCACACAGGAAAGTGTATGTATCAGATGTATAGAAGTTCAAAAATTTTTGTGTCTAAATGGTTATCCTGATGTTTCTGTGCCCTGGTGGTCCTTCTGGTTTTCTACAGTGACTTCTATGAAAGTGGTGCAGTAATGCTGGAGGAGGAAGGTGCCGTCATTGTAGGACTGTTGGTGGGACTCAACGTCATTGATGCCAATCTGTGTGTGAAGGGTGAGGATCTGGACACACAAGTAAGAGTCCTCTAGTTCTGCAGCATATACATAATTTTTTAGAAAATATAGACCGGAAAAAATAATCCCAGCTCTGTTGATATAAATTAATGGTATAGTCGTTCATTAGATTCACCACCGAGTCCCATATGATGTAAAGGTACACTAATTGACTTTTAAAAAAAAAAAAGGGATAATAATAGCTAATGTTTAATTTTATATTCCATATAACCTTCTGGAAGTCAGTGATTTAAAAATTACTTTTATGTTGTACCTCTTTCAAACAAATAAACTGTTCAGAGATCTTTATAAAGAGAGGAAATTAATAATAAATACCATGAAAAGAAATGTGTAAAAAACTTGAGACGTATGTGAAAACATTAACCTTTAAAATATGAACAAGTTCCTATATTTTACCTAGGTTGGAGTCATCGACTTTTCCATGTATCTGAAGAATGATATAGATGACTACAGACATGAAGAAAGGTAATGTTTGCATATCTACATACTTAATGCAGAATTGTACTGAATATAATGGCTAGCTCTCTGTGCTGATAGTAGGATATCTATCTTCAGGTGCACTGTGTGTCTGCCAAGTTAACATTCCCTGGGTTTTTGCTGCTTTGTAGAAATGGACAAATTGCTGCTATTCTGGACCAGAAGAACTATGTAGAAGAACTAAACAGACAGCTCAAGTGAGTTACCAGTTTTGACCTAGCCAGATTTACACACAACTTCACTCTGATACCTGCAGACAAATTAAAGAAAAAAGGGGTTTTAAAATGCATTGTGAAAAGCAAAATTGATTTAAAAAGTAAATGTATTGTATTTGCAGCACACAGCTACTTTTGTTTCAGATCTGGTTTTTGTTTCAGATCTGCCTGAGATACAGATGATGTCACTGCCATGGTGTGACCGATTGTAATTTGTGATTTGAGGGTTTTTTGTAGTGCCTGCAGCTGACCTTTTGTAATATGAAACTTCCACTATGAGTAGTGTTTTTCAAACCTGAGCCATATAGACACTGCCCATATCACCACATCACATACAGAGATTAAAGTTGTCACTTGCTTGTTCTGGCAAGTCAGTTGCACTCGTGAGCATTTGGTGTCTAACTGAAATCAGGCCTGGTTTAACAGGTCTGGCTGGGTTGTTATAAAGCAGAAGATCCCTGTTATACATGTGGAAGCGGGCCTTTGATGAAACTGGTTAATATCATTTTGTTTAAATAATCTCATGATTTGACAGAGGCACTGCACGGTGGCCCAGCAAGTAGCACTGGTGCTTTACAGCTACAGGTTCAAATCTTGTTCAGTCTGCGTGCAGTTTGCATGTTCTTCCCATGTTAATGTGGGCTTCTGCCAGGTGCTCTGGTTTCCTCCTACAACCCAAAGACTTGTGTTTCATGTGTTTTACTCTAAATTTCCGAGAGAGAGAGAGAGAGAGAGAGAGAGAGAGAGAGAGATATTATTCTGTGGTAAACTAGTTTCTGTCCTGCATCATGCCCGGTGTTTCCACGGTAGGCTCCAGACCTTCATAACCCTGAAATAGAGAAGCAGTTGCTGAAAATGGATTAGTAAATAGATAGATATGATAGAGGACATGGAAGCATAAGATTTTTTTGGTACATGTAATATTGATATTCTGATGGGAAGAATCTGGTGTTTTAATGACTATTGTTTCTTGCTATCTTTGAGCGGAGCTATGCCATATTTTATTGTTTATTACTATCAGTAGTAACCCCACATTCTTTCCCACAGTTCAACGGTTCACAGCCTGCAAGGGCGGGTCGATTCCCTGGAAAAATCAAACACTAAACTCATCGAAGAGGTAACAGTTGTTAAGAGGACATTGACACATTTCAAGCAACTTTGTTGCTTTTCTGATGCCGCTGTTGCTAATTTCATAACATGCATGACTTCATAACACTGCAGCTAGCCATTGCAAAGAACAACATCATCAAACTACAGGAGGAGAACCATCAGCTGAGAAACGAGAATGCCATCATTCTGATGAAAGCTCAGCAGCACCTTGAGGTGAGTGGTCCAACTAGGCTATTGCTGGCAGGAAATACAGCCCTCCCACGCATTGATATCCACCTGCCATTGCGGTGCGGGAGTCAGCAGTTGCTCCGATGATGTCATGGCAGAAACAGGTTGGTGGATTTAAGCAGCACATGGGAACCACTGCATGACTACCAGTGGGTCTATGGCCCCCTTTTATTATGGAACAAAGGCCAGGCGCAGCATGTGGTTTGGTGCAGGAATCATGTGACATTTTTTTTTTTTTTTTTTTTTTTTTGGGACAGATGACCCAAGGGGATGCAAGTGTGGAGCTCGATACCTACAAGCAGTCGAGGCAAGGTCTGGATGAGATGTACAATGAGGCCCGGAGGCAGCTACGGGAAGAATGTCAACTCCGGCAGGTCAGAGGTCACTCACAGCTGCCCGTGAAACATAGCTGACACACAAGTGACATGGACCCCATATAGATTAATAACTGTCTTGTTTGGTAATCTATTATACACATTATGTAGCGTTATGAAACTTTGTAAAATTGTATTAGAAATACAACTTTCATAAAGGGCTAGGTGAAGGGCTAGAGAGAAGGCCCATAATTTGTTGAAAATAATGAGAATCGATACCACGTGGCTGTCTGTGGCTTTGTGACTAATAGTGCCAGGTCTGTGTGAGGTGTGTACACTCTGAATGTTATGGATGTGTTGCAGGATGTGGAGAATGAGTTGGTGGTGCAGGTCAGCATGAAGCAGGAGATGGAACTGGCCATGAAGCTGCTAGAGAAGGACATCCATGAGAAGCAAGACACGTTAATTGGCCTGCGGCACCAGCTAGACGAGGTCAAGGCCATCAATGTGGAGATGTACCAGAAAATGCAGGTAGGGGCTTGAGATGCAGCACATCCGTAAGCTCTGCATTCACAAAAGCAGTACACACCATTTTAATGGGTTCTACTCTACTCTTGAAAATTCACTAAATGTGAAAAAGACAATGAAATTGCATATTAAATAATATGTTGCTTTTTTAGGGTGTTGGTGGTCTATAAGGTAATTATGAGCTGTTTCACGTGGAAATTCATTTTCATTAAGGTTTGCAGTCCATATAAAATATGTTTTTGAAAAAGTAATGATTTCAAGTTACGCTGAAATTGTGCCTTGACTGGTTTGAAGACGACAAAGGCTTTGTGTCACATTTAAATAACTGAATAATTTGAAAATGCACAATGGTGTTAAAGAGAGAATAGAAACACACAAGCACACAAGCGCAACTGTAGTTTCACACTGGAAATGAGAACATGGGTACCCAGTTCCCACAATCCAGTGCATCGCTCTCTCTCTCGCTCGCTCGTTCTCTCTCACAGCTGCTTGTCGTAATTTTTAAATCCTACCTCGGTTTATGGAACTTGACCGAATGTCACGGTCCAGACCCCTGATGTCACCAACTGGACAAATTCTGTACTGTGTTCACACCGTGTGACTCTGACTCCGACTCCTTTGTGTTCTCAACAGCGTTCCGATGATAGCATGAAGCAGAAGAATGACATCATTGCTCGACTGGAGGAGAAGACCAATCAGATAACTGCAACCATGAAACAGCTGGAACAAAGGTACAGGCTTTGATATCTCACATATTTAATTGAAATGTTCATTTAAGGTTTTCTCTAATTTCTCATGTCCTTAGGTGTATTACATGTGTAATTCCAGTCTATTGCAGATGCTGCTGCAGCACTTTACTCTGTTATATTTCAGTGTATCCAGAAAAATAGCATGTTTTGTATTACTATGCAGCCATGCATGGCCTCTCCCCTGTCGGGCAGTTGAAGTATGGCTATTTCTAACCCCCTTTGACTGGTTGGCTGGCTGTGTGGTGTGGTATTTCCATGGCCTTGTCATGTGTCTGTCAACATGGACCACCTCTTCTGTCTCTTCTGTTGGTTTACCGCCATCTTGTTTGTGATACTTTACAAATGTGTTGCTTAATGATCTCTTGAACGGCTTTTTAAGTAACATGGAATTTCACTGATATTGACATCCTCTTTCCCTTTTTGTTCTCCCTTTTTTATTTCTTTGTCATGATTTTTCTTACTTTAATTTCCATGCATTTTTTAAAATTAATTTATTTATTTTTATTTTTATTTTATTTATTTTTTTAAAAACCTCATTCGTATTTGTTCCTCTCTGCCCCCAAATGCGTTACCCGGGTTTCGTGACTTGCGTCTGCTGTACACAGCGACAAAGACTTGCTGAGCCAGACTCGAACCCTTGCCATGTCCTTTGTGAAATGTGCCAGCACAGACACCGAACACCAATACAAGCTTGTCAAAGACATTTCTTTTTGAGATTTAAAAAAAAAATCCCTTTATTTGTGTTTCTTAGAAGCATACCAATATGGAACATCAACTAAAATAGTAATATCAATAAGCTAAGGGGTTGCTAATGTATTTTTTAGCTTTTTTTGTTGATTGATTGCAATTGATTTCATTTTTTGAGGACAAGCTTTTTTAAGAGTACATTTTCTAGAACAGCACTTAGAGGTGTCGTCAAATGTACGGGCATACAGGAACTGAGATTAGACGGAGTTAAAAATTATACTGTGTCATGTGGTGTCTGAAACAATAAAGTTAGATGTTTTGAAGTTTGCCTATTTATTTTTGACTTGCATCATTGATGGAAAATGGTGTTTCCTGGCAAAATGACTTCTGGCTTCAACCTGCAAGTAATATAAGCACAGCCACATAACCACCCAACCCCCATCCTCTGAGAAGTCATGGTTCAGTATGCTTAACATTAATACCCCCTTCAAAGTTTGTGTTCAGCTTTGTTTAGCTTTTCCGTAGGAGGGTCAAAATATCCTCTTCCTCCTCCTTTCACAATTTCCTTTACTCATCTTTTACGTAGTGCACCCGATCCCTCTCCCCCACCCCATCCCCTACCCTCTGTGATCGGAGCCTCAGTTTTACCCGGTGGGTTTGAATTACGGCAGATTGCAGGAGGCTGAGCAGGACCAGTGGAGCGCAGAGGACGGGGTGCGCAAGTTCAAACAGGACTTTGCCAACAAGGCGGACAGCCTGCAAAGGCAGATCAGCCAGAGAGAGAAGCAGCTGTGAGTGTCCGGCCCTTCCCAGTTGGGTCAATAAACACAGTCCTGACCATCTGCTTCACACTTAAAACATGTATAGTTGAAAACAACACAAGTACAAGCCAATTCCTGTACCATTACTTACAGCTACTGTTTAATACGTTGTCTAAATTTAATGTTGCTGTTGTGGCCTTTACATTTTGCTTCATTTAACCCTGTAAACTGCACGTAAGAATGTATAAAATGGGTTATCATTGCCCCACTATGTACATTCTGTTCATTAAAAAAGTCTCATTTTTCTTAAATAAACACTACGTGAAAAATTGTAGTAGAGGGGTGTCAAAAATAACTTTTTGGGAAATTCCCTGAATTAAAAAATGTTTTTTTTAAATTGCGTAGACATAGTACAGCTGGGTAATTTTTGACCAATTTATGTTATGTGGGTTAATAAATTAGTCAATTCATAAACAATTTGACAATTAACAATTTTTTGTATTTCTAAATCAGCTCATAAACTACCACAGCATAGTGAAGTTCCTGCCAGTGCTGTTCTGCAAAGAAAAAGAGCTCTCTGTTTTGATGCAGGATTCAGCTGGAGACAGACCTGAAGATTGAGAAGGAGTGGAGACAGACCCTGCAGAATGACCTGGAGCGAGAGCGCGAGACTGTTTCCCAACTCAGCACCGAGGCCCAGCAAATAAATGGGCTCAAAAAGGTAGAAGGTCCATCAGTGTAGCTAACCGGTATAAGGAATACATATTAATATTAGTGCTGTCAAAATTACCATGTTAATTGTCATAACTTCCTGTATAGCACATACCATACAGACAGTGACCAGTATCTCTGCAGCAGTGGGCTTCATAATATTTTGACTAAGTTGGACATTTCAAACATGGCAGAGTTCAGCAAGCCTCATAAACAGGAACAGCATCCTCATAGAAACTTTCACCCAGTTGAATGCAAAATGATTGAACGGATCCAACATGAGAGATCCCCTAAAAACAACATGCACAGCAGAAGCTCATCATGGTCATTTTAACTTCATGTGAGACTGATAAACCAACAAAGCTGGAGACACTGCTGGAACCATGCAGCTAGGAATTTTCCATCTATTTTCTTTAGTCTGATATAGATTTTTTTTTTTTTGACCTATTAAGGATTTTTTCCCCCACTGTACCATGTGTTTTCACTTGGAGTGCACACTATGTAAAAGGAGGTCAGCTGTGTCATTGAAAATATCAACCAGCTTGTGTGTCTCAATACGCAGTTAAATGAAAATTGACAAGCGGATGAACCAACTGAGCCACGTCCCAAACAATATGTGGAAGTTTAAGGGGACCGTTTAATTGTTATTGAAGAGGGTTTGAATCGCTGGTCCCTTCATTTATGGATATTTGTTTTGTTTTCTCATTGTTCATTGTCCTAGGAGTTTCTTCAATTGCAGGATGAGAACAAAGCATTGAAGGGGATCTGTGAGGAGCAGGAGCAGGCCCTGCAGGAGCTTGGCTGCAAGCTCAGCGAGTAAGTGACTGTGTTATACCTGTAGATATCTGTATCACCACCAGATATCTTCAGTATTTTTACAGACCCATTTTGCAGCCAGTTAGCTTTTTTGATACCCTTTTAATAACCTGTTTGCATTACAGTCAGTCAGCTTCTTTGCTGGTCCTGCTACAGTCATTTGTCCTGCTGTTTTCCCAGAGAAAACAATCATTCCATGCCTAACTATATTTTCAGAAAAACTTCTCGTCTAAGCACCAAATGGAGTTTGATATGCTCAGGAGGTGTGGTTTCTTTTTTGCAACAAGAGTAATATGTTTTTTGCAGGTCCAAGTTGAAAATTGAAGACATTAAGGAAGCTAACAAAGCTCTTCAGGTGGGTACTAAACAGAGTACAATTAGAAGCACATATGTAGTACAATGATGGCTAAAAGTAGCTCCTTGTTGATGCAAATCTGGAGAAGCAGATTCAAAATGGCAGAGATGGTATTTTTATTACAAACATACAATATTGATTTTTTTTTTTTCTCATTGCAGGGGGGCCAGGTTTGGCTTAAAGACCGGGATGCCACCCACTGTAAGCTGTGTGAAAAAGAGTTCTCCATTTCCAGGAGAAAGGTCAGAATTGTCAACAGGAAACATCTCCCAAATAGCAAAAAAATGTGTGCATGATATAGTGGGGCAGCAGGTGCAGATGAAGCCTGAGCTGTGCAGTCATAAGTGGCTGTGATCCCAGCTCAGGCTCAGTGGAGTTTGCATGTTCTTCCCATGTTCAAGTGGGTTTTAAATGTAGGTTCCATACCGTAGTCCAAACACATGTTTCAGGTGACCTGGTCAGTGTGTGTGAGTGTGAGAGGGTGTGTGTTACACTGATTTGCTCTATAGATGACTGTAGGAAGTTCATGCAGTGTTTTTAGTCCTTTAAGTCTACCTGAATAAAGGTGTCAGCTAAGTTATAACTGTTTGTCTGATAAATTAATAGATGTAAATGTTCCGGCTCCACTGTCGGGTAAACTCATGACTCTTGTCCCTTGCCAGCACCACTGCAGGAACTGCGGGGAGATTTTTTGCAACGCCTGCTCCGACAACGAACTGCCGCTGCCCGCCTCGCCAAAACCTGTGAGGGTATGTGATACCTGCCACGCTCTCCTGCTCCAGCGCTGCTCCTCCAACACCACCTGAGACGTAGCTGGAGGCATCGATCACAGCACGTGATTAGCTAAGCCCCTCTCACACCCCAGACACGACACGCTCGGTTTTACCCTGCTTCACAGCAGAGACGTCAAACTCTAACTGACCTGTCTAATGTTTACAATGAAGTGCAGGTCCACCATCCTGGTGGCATCCAAAGGTTTTTTGTTCTGTTGCATCTGGAAAGCACTTCTCAGACTGGCGCATTTCAGACATCCACATTTTGAGGACGGTTTATGTTCATGTCATTGTTGGATATGATGCAGAACCGGTGCGGTGAGTTGCGTACATACCGGATCTCAGTTCACTCTTTTCTCCACTACACAGAGAAGGCCAAGCAGAAAGAGGCAACTTCCACTAAAGCTGCTGAAATGAATAAGATTTAAACTGAAATAAGGGGAAATACTGGCTGTTTTCTTGGGTGCAACAATGTTTTATGTTGGTAGTTAATTACACTTCATCGTGCTTCAAAATGGAACAAAAAACCTAGGAGCAGATCCTAAACGCTACACATTTCTTTTGCTTTTGATTTTATTTGAATGGTGATACTCACATGTGCCTCAGAAATATGTTCAGGAGATGCCGCCAAAAGAAGTATTTTGTTTTTTCTGTGAAGTCAGTTTCTTTTTTTGTCTTTGGTACTAATGGTCTACCTGAGCAAGAGGACCAGAGATTGCAAGAATCAGCACAGCAACTTTGTTTTATATCGATGTAATTATTTCTTGACGAAAAATAATAGTAAACCTAACATTTAAAATTAGGGGTATTATATTAGAGACTATTATTTAGCATAGCAAATATTCCAGACTGAATGAATGATAATTTAAAGTTGTTTTATATATTCTAAAACTGGAAGGTTTTTGAAATTGAGTATTTCATGTCTCCTTATTTCATGACATTTTGATAAATATGCATTGTAACTATTTTAATTTACTTAATGCCCAGAGGTGCCAAATGATAAAAAAAAGGCATTATACAGACTCCACTGGTAATAAGCACTAAAAGTTTGTTACATGTTCTGTGTAAACATTTTTTCTTTGTATTTAATATTTTATTTGCTTGAATGATCATTTCAGAATTTGAGTGTCTTAAGAACGATGTTTGGCTGTCTGGCTATCGCAGCTCACTGGTGAAATGCTGTTATGTCTGCATCTGGTGTTTTATTATTTTTTTTTCTTCACCCGAGTTCCTTCAGTTGCCACTCGTGTGTTGCTTTTCACATGAAATCTCTGTTTATTTCAAGCGACCCTGCAGTAATTCAAAATGAGCCTTCTTTCCTGTTGGTAATTTTGCAGTGTTTTGTTAAAATGTGTAGAGAACCACTGCTTAAACTCTTTATTTGTGCCAAACTAAATACTAAAATTCCTTTCTGACAGTTTTGTTTGTATTTTTCCTGATAGAAAAATGGGGTGGCTTTTGTCTGTAGATGGAGGTGTTATTCACGTGGTTGCCCAGACTGAATTTATTGCAGCCAGCACAAGGCCAGGTAATGTGGATTTCTGTCCCAATGACATCCATCCATCATCCTTAAACCCTTGTTCCCAGTGGTCAGGAGTGTATCCTGGAATCACTGGGTGCTCTGCTAGAAGACCTGACCCTGGATGAGATGCCAGTCCACAAGGTATGCAAATAACTCATCCGTTCCTAAAGCAAGCAAAGCCTTTGTGCAGCATTTTCTGTGCCTGCCAGCCAGTGTAGGAAATGATCGATCCCTCCTTCTAGGCCACAAGCTGAACAGCTGAGGTGTGCAGGTCACTTCTCCTCAGTGTTCACCTGCTTCCCGCTCGTCTGCTCGCTGTACAGCATTGCAGCCACGTTGGCACATTCGGGCACGTGAATCGGCCGCCTTCCAGAAAGCAACAGTTTTGTTTGCTAAAGCACTTTAAAAAATTTTTGTAAAGGGGTCAAGAATAGAATGTCAGGCACTGGGTACCAGTTGGCGGAGAAAGAGAAATGTTGGCATTAGTCATTTATTCACTGTCATTACTACAGGACAGTTTCTTGTGACCCCTTTTGTGATTTGTCCCTCAAAATTCCTACCAAATTTGTATTTACGTTCAGCTCAGTTGCAGCAGTCTTTGCGTAAGCTTCATTGTTGCAGTAGACGGTACACCCACAGCAACCTAGGCTGTAGCCTAACACAAGGAAGTTCGAGTATGTCTTTGAATTGCAAATTTGGACGTTTACTGGCGATGTGGAAGACTGAGAACAGCTCATTGGAGGTTTATTAAGCACCTGAACTAAAAAGTTGTAAAAAACTGGACGACATTTTCAGTGAAAGACCACAGAAGATTTTCATATAAAATTTAATGAGCAAAATGTACAATATCTGATTAACCTATCTGAAATATTTTATTTCCACAGTGTGAACAGGAAATATCCTAAATACAACTTTTGATCATGTGAAAAACTTTTCCCAAATACAAAAGCCTTCAAACTTTGGATGAAAATGATGATTCTGTCACATCAAAATGGCATCTTTAAAACATCCCCCTCAGTCCACCCCCTCTTGAACCCATGCCTCCAGAGTTGCCATAGAAACCGCCACCTCCACGCCCTAAACACATCAAGAAAGGAAGGGGCTGTAAATGAAACTTGATATAAAAATACATACAACTGTATAACAAAAGAATATTATTCTAACATTTTACAGACTTTTAATTTTCATGTTGGCCACAGAAAAGGGGGTTATTTGCATAATTTCCACATTTAACAAATTTCCTGTGGAAACCCAAATTATTTCACCCCATTAGGAATCCCTTCACATTTTGTTTCCATCAAATTCAGTGGATTGAGGATAAATTAACTGTCCTTTGAAACTAAACCCTCCCTTACTGGTTTCTTAAGTAACTGCTGCTTGTAAATCACAAGGTAGAAAAAATTCACACTAACCCATATCAGACGCCCCACTTGCTGTAGAGTTTAGAAACAGCTCGATGTAACGGTGCTCTGGGGAGGAGAAAAAACATTTTTCAAATCACAGTACAGTAAGATGCAAGTTACTCGGTGTTGTTGCATTCATCATTAAAAATCTAACACCTTTAACCATTTATTCAAACTATGCAACTTTTCCAAGATCCAGCATATCTTGTGAAGAAGCTAGAGATGCTCAACATGCTTCTACTATGCTATAACCCTAGCTGAGTTTTCCGGTGCTGCCTGGCTCAAAAACATGTAGTAGTGGAAAGGTGAAACGTAAGACCGCATCATTCAAGTGGTTGCCTTTAGTTCATAACTACGTTAGTGCTGTCAAACAGCCAAGCACCACAGAGATGTGCACCCTGATCATAGGAAAGCAGAAGGCAAAATCAAAAATATACATTACCAAACTTTATTACCTTTACTACACAGTGGTGCAGTGTGTCATGTATAATTCCATACTAATTTTTGCATGTTCATTTGCTCACCTATAGCAGCTACTGAGACCTGTAGTCAAACATGCGGCTAAGCTGCAGTGCAAAAGCAGGCCATACTGACATGCGTGCACACAGTAATTGTATATCACCAAACTTTACTTTTAAATTGCTTGACTTTACATGGTGGTCCACTATATATATATACTATATACGTATGTGTGTAGAATGTGTATGGTGTGGACCACCATGCACACAGAAATAAACTGCATATTACAGAATGATTTCTTCCAGTCTGTACATCATCACGTTTGTAGAGCACGCGAGGCTATGCTCCTGCGTGCAGCAAGATCATCCATCAAAATTTCTCTTCTCCAAGCCTTGTCAGAGAATGTGTTTTAAATTTTCAAAATAGGAAGCAGCCTCATTTGGGTTTGACCTGACTACACAAAAACCTTGCTCGGGGTGAAAAGTACCTATGTGCCAGTTTGTGGCTGTGTGTATAGAAAAGAGCCTGAGCTTGACACACAAAATCACAGGCAGTGAAAGTTGTACAGAGCAAATAAGCAGTTTCTTACGCATGTGATTTTTGTCTTTTGACATGGCCGACACAGCATCTTCATGAGAGCCAAACTCCACGTCGGCCTCGCCCGTGGCTTTTCCGTTGGGCCCAACGTCAATGTGCACTCGTACTGGGTTCAGTGGTGAGAAGAACTGCAAACAGAAATGACATTCGGTTCTGTTTACACTAAAAAACAATACCTGTCAAATGCACGTTATGAAACTGCAAAAAAGAGGTTAAATAACAGGTTTCATATAAGACGAGGACTCCAAATACGAGGAGCACACAGTAAAACCACAGGTCTTACATTGGCGATGTCTGCCTCTGTGGCTCGGAAAGGAAGGCCCCTCATGTGCACAAAATGTCCGCTGTGGAAGCCAGAGCCAGCGTCCCCCCCACTGTAGCCGTGTCCACCCATCCCTGCAGAAGTTGAGGGACCAGACAGCCCTTGCCAGTTGCACCGACAGTCCTGTGTATCCCACCCTCCGTGCTCAGTGGTGGAGCCCGTCTTACCTCTGCCTCTGTCGCCTCTGCCTCTGTCCTCAAACATGCCATTGCCAAAGCAGTAATTATTAAAGCCATTGTAGTTGTCAAATCCACCGTAGCCTACAGTATGAACACGACAGGTTCATAAGTAGAAACAAAGCTATTTTGCACCACTACATGGTCAACATTTCTAAAAACATTTTAGCACTACAGACTTAAAATACCTCACATGCTTACATAAACAGCACAAAGCATTTACATGAAGTATAAAAAGATGTTGTTCTTGAAATTACGCTACACCTTGCACAGGTTGATCCGTTAATTCCTGCATTCCCAGTAATCGTTCCATAATGCGTGATGCAGTCATTACTGGCACTGTTGTGCTTGCAAGCCATCGGTCATCACGGCTGGACAGCATCAATTTATTAACTTTACCAAGTACATGCATACTTAACTATCAGTTTTATCATACACACCTCCACTGTAGCCCCCTCCTCCACGCATCTGATCCAAAAGACCACCCCCTCTTCCAGGTCCGGGGCCAAAAAATCCACCACGGCCCATCATGGGACGGTCATAAGGGCCTGGCCGCTGTCCCATCATCCTCCTCGGCAGCTCATAGTAAGCACGAATTTCATTTCTGCTGCTTTTGAAGATCTCTATGTACCTGGTGAAGGTCAGTTCCAGAGGAATTATGGGTAAAACATATACATTTGACACTGTGGTCTACTTAAAGAGCATTATAAGACACAAAGCACACAGTATGTTCATGGGACACATATGGGCAATTGTAAATAAAACTGAAGACAAATCGCTATTTAAATATGACACTGTTGGGACCACCGTCTAATCACTAATGGGCTTTTTACATTTGCAGGATGTATGTGGTGAGCACAGATCTGGTCTGTGGCTAGCAATACAGCAGTTTGTCATGGCTTTCTTAATGCACATAGAAGGCAATGTCGTCATGCAGCGGCGTCTCAGGATAGTGGGGGTCAGAAGAGGACACGTGGCCTTTCCAAAGGCAGCTTTCCCACACATTAAGACTTTTATGTCCTTCAGCAGCCACAGTTCCACATGAAGCCCTCACTTAGTCTTTGAGGTACAATACTACAGTGTACTTAACTCTTTCCCCCGCACAGAAAAATGAGCCGTACGAAAATATTAGTCATAAGTGCCCAAGGTCATGACCCCTTATCCCCACCCCCACCCCGCTCCCACATTAGTAATAACATTAATTCCCAGCCCAGTCTCTCCGTCCCCACCTGTGCCCTATTCTTTCCTTGTGTTTCCCAAGTGCTTTTTCTGCTATCTCCTTTGAGGCAAACTGCACGAAGGCTTCCCCCGTACTCCTCCCCTGGAAGTCCATCGGCAATGTTATCCCATTTGGCACGATTTTCAACCCTTCAACCCAAGGACAGATAACCCCCACAAGGGGAGACATGTTAAAAAGCCGCAACATTCCCATCTTCAGCAAAATATACTTAAAATTCAACCATCCCCCAAGAACCCCAGACTACAAAATTGTAATAATTTGCTTCTTAAAGTAATGTTATGTTTCATTAATAAATGTCTTACTACAAAAATTTCTCAAACACAAATATATTTAGCAACAGACAAACATAGAAAGTAGCTCTTTGGCAGAAGATACAGTGACTTCTGTAGCATTTTAAACAGCTGTGTTCCTGTGCACATTTAATGTTATGCATGTGACATGTTTTTATGTTTGCATGTTAACAGCACATATAAACGCTGAAAGTCATCAACCAAGTGAGCTGAAAACTGTCTCTGGAAACAACCATTTACAATGCTCCAAAAGCCACTACATATTCCGCACTAGGACAACAGCCAATGGTGGGAAAATGTGTTCAATCGCTTGAGAAATTCAGTTCTTTATTTGCTTACATTAATGACAAGGTAGTGTACATTACATCACATTGCAGCAAGTTGTCTATACATTAGATCAAAACCTTACGCCTCAATTAACCACCAAAATACCAGTCTTTCCGTGTGACCTGCAAGGACACAATCTTCACATTTGTCTCTAAGAAGCTGTTGCAGCGTGAGTGCAGGGCCACCCGAGCCTGCGCCCAAGGGGAAGGGGACTGCACATACCTGCAAAGAACTGCACGATCTCTTCCTTACTGCAGCCAAAGGGGAGCCCTCGCAACCGCAGCATGCATCCGCTGCTGCTGTCGTAGTCGCTGGGGCCACAGCGTTTCAGTACCCAGTCCATCTCGCTGCGGTTTGACTTGAATACTGCATGGGGGCAGAATGATGCTAGTAGTACAACGCAGCTAGATTTTACAAGACTTTCTGTATATTAGCATCAGTCCAAGCACAGTATCATTCTGGTTCACAAGCAATTTTAACACAACCCAAACTAAATCTTGGTAGTGCTGTGACTTGAAGTCAGACAAATTTATAATCATTTGCTGACTTGCCCCATAATATTGTAGCCATGTTCCTTTAACCTCTGCCTTGATGAGCAAATCCTGCCACACCTTCAATGTAGCGGTGGCCCATGTATTTGCGATCCTTGGCAATGGCGTTTTTGAAGTCTTCTGCCATTTTCAGCTCAATAAAAGCCTCTCCACTGGGCCTTCCTTCTTTAGAAAAGGTGAAGCACACACCATTCACTCCCCCAACAATGTCACAGTCTGAAAGCAGAGAGCAGCACTCCCTGAGTAACAGCTACAGAAACATTGCCAATCAAAATTTTTCCAGTGGACTATAGATATGAATTTATTTTAAGCAATGAGGAAAAACAAATGACATGAAATGCCTGTTATGGTTCTGTTGTCACCAAACCCGTATAAAAAGTTGTTCTATAAAAAACTCAATTGAAACCGAAGGTTGGATGTTACATAAGATTTTCTTCTGGACGTGAGTGCATTTATCTACCTGAGAAAAATCCAGCCACCTCCTCCTGTGTGCAGGACCACGGGAGGCCCCGAATTCGGACGACAAATCCCTCATCGTTAAGAGACATCTCCTGGCTTCTGCAGCTGTCACAACATGCAAAAAATAACCCAAAATCAAAATTTATGCATAATACAAACTCCAAGTCTCACTGAACAACAAATAAGCATTTTCAGAGGAAAGTTTTTATGCATTAGTTTTTTTAATAAAATAAATCCTATTAATTTTCCAATGCACTTAATCTGCTGAATGTAACAGATTGTATACAAACATACAGTGCAACGTACACTGCCTGGCCAAAAAAAAAGTCACACACTCCAATATTTCGTTGGAGCACCTTTAGCTTTGATTCTGGCACGCATTCACCATGGGATCATTTCGATAAGCTTATGCAATGTCAACATTCGCATTCATTTTTCACCAGGATCTTGTATCAATGATGGAAGAGTCGGACCACTGCGTAAAGTCTTCTCCAGCACAAGATCCCAAAGATTCTCAATGGGGTTAAGGTCTGGACTCTGTGGTGGCCGATCAATGTGCGAAAATGATGTCTCTCTCATGCTCCCTGAAGCGCTCTTTCGCAATTTGAGCCCCATAAATCCTGCCATTGTCATCTTAGAAGAAAAAAATCCACTGACAGAAAAACCTGGTCATTCAGTATATTCAGGTAGTCAGCTGAGCTCATTTTTTGGGCACAGAACGTCGCTGAACCGAGACCTGACCAACTGAAGCAACCCCACATCGTAATACTAAGTTTTAAATCCAGGTGGTGACTTTTTTTTTGGCCAGGCAGTGTATGAAACAGTTGCTGAAACACACTTGAAACCAAAGAAAAAATGACTGCACAAGAAACCAACCTTCACGTGGAAACAAAATATTTAAACCCAATTGTTCGGATGGTAAAAGCAAAAATCTTTTTGTGGCCATCCAGAAATTAAAAAGAAATAATCAGAGTTCATTTGTTTAATGCAGGCAGACAATATGGCAACAAGCCAGTACTGTACGTGGGACAATCTTTTTTCTAAAATCAGTAATATTACATAGCCCAGCAGATATACTGTAAGTTGGTTTCAAAGTTCACAAAAATGCTAAGATCTAGAAAACATGGCCCCAAATACGTTCAGTCACTACATTCAGACAGCATAGCAAAAGCAGCTGAACTGAATTGGTAGCGTTTTGACCTGCGCCCCTGTCTACTTCCTGGTGAAGTATAAGCAGAGCTAAACTGGAGTTGGTGCATCTATCTAAATATGATAGCTTAGTACTGTGTACAAAACACTGCAAGTAACCTTGAATAAAGGCCTCAAATAAATAAGCAAGGACTTCCAGAAAAGTTGTGTTACTGAGTGCACCAAATCTTGTTTGGGAACTACCTGAAGACATTTTTATTGCCCATGACTCAGCGGCGCCACCTTTTGACCGGTGTTCCTCATGACCAGTTGTCTATCGCGTCACCCAAGTATTGCACAGGAGTGTCGAACTGTTTGAGGGCGTGATGGAGGGGCAGGTAAACCGGCACGATCACATCAGAACACCTTCAGGAAAAGGAAGTCCTTCCTGCCACATCTGATGGGTGACTGTGCACTGACGCAAATATCCCTCAGGACACCTAAACTGCCCACAGTGTCACGCAGCTCACGCGAACGTCACCTTCACTCCGAACCCCCGCCCCATCAACATCAAAACTCCCAGCCAAGCAGCTGTCAGCAAGCAAACGTCTTTTGAGTGACAGAGCGCACCTCATACAATCCCGGTGTGTGTAACGTTGCCCCCCATGTTGGAAACTTCTAAAAGGACTCTGGACCCATGTAAGGCTGCCTGTGACGACTGGGCAGCTGAACTCGGGTCGCCCAGCGCCTGCGTCCGTTGCCACCAAAACGTTGACTGTCGCTAGCAGTTAGCAGCTAGCAGGACAGGGGCCCAGCAACAGTTCCGACATTCCCTTTCGCCCTTTAAAACAATCACATTCCGGCCACCATGATCTAAGGACCTGTTTGTTACTAAATTCAGTGATCGCTGTAGGAATTTTAGCTTCGAACGACTCAAGAAAAACAATAAACGCAGTTTCTTACCGTCGCCCCGACACCGTTCCACCTCAGGTAGAGAGCGACGTCTCATTGATAATCTCGCGAGACCCTGGGACATGGGCTGTCATCGCGTCCTCGGATGTGCTATACTGCAAGCACCCTTACCTGGCTGTACGTCGATAATCTCGCGAGAGTGCCATGTTGGTATTCCGTCGCGTTTTCACTTTTGTCGGTGCGAGGTGCCCTAGATTACAAGTGCATTTACTTTTTGTCCTTTGATGGCATCGCTGTGGCTGAAAAGTTACTCTTTTTATATCATGCTGTACAGCACGGTACTTTTTTCTGTGCTGCTTGTGCACGAATTCTTAATCTGGGATCCATGGACCTTCGGGGCTCCGTGAAGCGTAAACTTGCTTTGAAAATAAGAAACTAAATGAAAACTTTAAATAAAAGTATGATTATGATGTTAGTATCTCTGGCATAATTCTGGGTGAAGGTCATGATTCATTTATTACATTCAGTGCATTATTTTCTCAGTTTTTAATGATAGTTATTTTTGGAGAGGGCTCCCTGCCTTAGGAGAGGTTGAGCCACTGCGGTAATCTCGCGAGATGTTGAACCTGGCCGTATGTGACCATTGCTGTGATTTGTGCCAATTCGGCTATGGACCCCCTTATCATATTATTGTCTTGTGCTGGAGCTTTAACTATTTGTAACAAATTATACTTGTTTATTTATTCAATGATTGTTTTGTCAGTGAATACACACGTATAGCCTACTGCTGATTCACTAAAGTTTAAGAAATAAACTGCCAGTAGTAGTTAATATTTAATATTTTCTTCTATGATCATTCCCTTTTTATATAATAGAAGTATCTTTAAACATTTTTTCCGTTAACACTTTAAAAAGTATTTTAATGTCTAGACTACCTAAATGTTTTTCACAAACGCATTTCACTACATGGTATACTCAGTAACCATGTAAGTGACGAATAAGCGCTTTTGACTTTAAATTGGACACTGTCCCTTTAAATGCGGCCTTACTCTTGACAAGTCTGAAGTCCACAGCAGTGGACTTTGCTTAAATGAAAACACAGAGTTGTCAGATATATTGTTATTGCAGATCCAAAGTAAAACACATGGTGACAGCCAGCGGAGAGTAATGGACATCCCTATATTCATAGTGGATGCCTTCACGAACCAGGCTTTCAAAGGCAATCCTGCAGCTGTTTGCCTTCTGCAACATGTGAGTGTGATCTAGTTATCCCATGATCAAAGGACTGATGGTAATATTTTATTTAGAAAATATAATAATTAAAATATGTGTTTAAATAACCAGGAATTACAGGATGACCTGTACCAGAAAATTGCAGCAGAGATGAACCTTTCAGAGACAGCTTTCATCTGGGGAAAGAACTCTTCCACTGACTTCAGTTCAGGTGCTCTGTTAATGCATGTGACTTGATGTAGACACTGATCAGCCACAACATTAAAACCTACTGCCTAATATTGTGGAGGTCCCCCTCGTGCTGCTGAAATAGTTCTAATGCCTTGAGGCATGGACTCCACAAGACCTCTGAAGGTGTCCTGTGGTATCTAGCACCAAGACATTAGCAGCAGTTCCTTTAAGTTCTGGAAGTTGCGAGGTGGGGCCTCCATGGATCGGACTTGTTTTTCCAGCACATCCCACAGATGCTCGATCGGATTGAGATCTGGGGAATTTGGAGGCTGAGACAACACCTTGAACTTTTTGTCACGTTCGTCAAACCATTCCGGAACAATGTTTGCAGTGTGGCAGGGCCACTGCCGTCAGGGAATACTGTTGCCATGAATGGCTCTATGTGGTCTGCAACAATGTTTAGGTAGGTGGTACATGCCAAAGTAACATCCACATGAATACCAGGACCCCAGGTTTCCCAGCAGAACGTTGCCCAGAGCATCATACTGCCTCTGCCAGCTTGCCTTCTTCCCATAGTGCATACTGCTGCCATCTCTTCCCCAGGTAAATGACAAACATGCACCTGGCCATCCACCTGATCTAAAAGAAAATGTGATTCATCAGCAAAGCCACCTTCTTCCATTGCTCCATGGTCCGGTACTGATGCTCATTTACATCAGCACTCTGACCAATCAGTCTGCAGCTACGCAGTAAGCTGCGATGCGCTGTGTGTTCTGACACCTTTCTATCATGGCCAGCGTTAAGGTTTTCAGCAATTTGTAATACAGTGGCTCTTGTGTGGGATTGGTCCAGATGGGCTAGCCTTCACTCCCCATGCACATCAATGAGCCTTGGGTGTCAGTTCACTGGTTGTCCTTCTTTGGACCACTTTTGGTACTGTAGGTACTAACCACTGCATACCAGGAACACCCCACAAGACCTGCCATTTTGGCAATACTCCAACTCAGCCATCACAGTTTGGACAAAGTTGCTCAGATCCTTACGTTTGCCAATTTTTTCTGCTTCCAGCACATCAACTTCAGCAACTTGCTGCCTAATATATCCCCCTACCCCTTGACAGGTGCCATTGTAACAAGATAATCAATGTTATTCACTTCACCTGTCAAGAGGTTTTAAGGTTGTGGCTGATCGGTATAAGTTTAAGTTGTGTATATTACACGTCTTTGTAGGTGTGCAGATTTTTAAAAATAAGCTAATCTTTGTAGCATTTCCTTTAAAAATTACATTTGTCTAACACTGCATACATATTTCACAAATATCAGGATGGTAATTTACATGAAGTAAGAGTTATTAGTCTGATCCTAGAAAAAATTTTTATGCAGGTTACACAGGTTAATGTAGTTAAATCAATGTTAAAACTATTTTTTTTATTTTAACAGCATCCTCCCAATTTTGGTTGACTAACAGCTACATTTCTGTCTTCTTCGCAGGGGCCTGTTTTGGGCTGAGGTGGTTCAGCCCAAAAAATGAAGTCTCTTTGTGTGGACATGCCACCATTGCTTCAGCAGCTGTACTCTTTTACCACAAAAGTATGTTTTTTTTAATCTCATATACAACAAGAACATTATCTGATGTACACTTTTAGTGCTCCTAAATATTTCTCTCTATCAAGCTTTTGTTTATAAGATTTTTATCTGGGTGAATCATGTGAAAAGATGAAAAACATATATAGAACACTTTTTACTATTTTATGTAAAAGCAATGGATTAGAACATTTAGCAAAAAAAGGAAAGTGAGCAGTATCCTCAAAATGAGTTTCCCAGTGTAATCTACTTTTTTGGTTAAGACAATTTAACCAGTGCATCAAATTCCTGGTGTCCTTATAACACTTTTTTGCATATGTATTGGACAGAAAACATTAATCCATCTGTGACATTTGAGACTCTGAGTGGTGAACTTTATGTTCGGATGCACGGAGACACCCTAGTTATGGATTTTCCCCTAAACAAGCCCACTCCGCAGGTAGGAAAGGTGTCATGTGATGTAATATGTCACACATAGCTATTTCATTACTGTATGTTTCAATATTTTAGAGCTGTTTTTTAAAAAAATTTCAAATTTAACTTTCACTGCTTTACAACACTGTCCATCTACCATTCATAAAGCCCCGCCCCTAATTCTGCATTTTGTTAGTTATCATTTATAGTTTAGCCTTTACAAGATAATAGTTTATAACCATTTACTTTTGCATTGTTCTGCAGGACCCAAAAGAAGTGAAAGATCTCATTAAAGTAAGTAGAATAATTTTTAATTAAGGTAATTATTAATAATATAGTATATTGTTATAATTTAGCATTTAAAACAAAAATATATTGCTAAAAGACTATATTGAAAACAACTAAAAGATTGAAAGTAAAAGAATGACTGGAATTTCAGTTTTGTCATAAGTTCATAACCATTAACATATTGTGAAGATTAAATTGTGTGCTGTTTTATACAGATGTATAGTTTTGCCAGTAAATAAAATTTTTACATGTGGTTGCTTGTGGGCCATGAAGCTCTATACCCTTTCATGGTTTGAGTGGTCTCCTGCAGCTTGTAGTTGGAGATCTGCCTGTTGAGGATGTGCAGTACAGTGGTGCGATAAAGAAGCTAATGGTGCGCCTGAGTGACTGCTGTGACAGGTATGTACACAGAGAAGCTTATAGAGTGTTATCGGTCATACTTTATGGCCTGGAGAACATTGGTATATGTGTGATATGTGGTTTTGGAGGCTTGAATTTTCTTTATGGAATTCAGGACAGCTTTGACATCACTCAAGCCTGATGCAGAAGCTCTCCTACATACAGAAAGCAGTGGAAAGATAAAGTCCATTGTTGTCACAATGAAAGGAGACCCTTCCTCAGAACCTGCATACGATTTCATATCCAGGAACTTTGCTCCCTGGCATGGGATTCCAGAGGACCCTGTGACCGGTGTGTATTGCTGCAGTTTGACCATCTAAAATCTGATTTTCCTAAGATATGGCAAAAATGACACATTTTTGACAGATATTCTATTAATCCACACAGGAAAATTAAAAAAAAATTTAACACAAACTTTATTACTTGGCCATTACCAATGAGATATCAAATTGTTCCACTTTCAGGTTCTGCACACACTGTACTTGCCAGCTATTGGTCAGAGAAATTAGGAAAGAAAAGGATGCTGGGTAAGAGTTTTTAAATTGCTGTTAAAAAATAGCACAGAATTTTAAATATTTGAAGTGATGAAATATTTCAGTTGTTCCTATCACTTATGTTTGTCAAAGTATATTTTAGGCAGCTCATGATCTGATTCTGTTTATACTAAATTTCAGTAGTATGAAAGAAAATATGGGCTGAAAACTGCTGCAGATAAAAGGAAAACTGTGTCTCTGTGTGTGTTTGTGTGTGTGTGTGTGTGGCAGCATACCAGTGCTCGAGTCGAGGCGGACAGCTTGATCTGAGCTTGAGGGACGACGGCAGAGTTGACATTGCAGGTAGAGCTGTCACAGTCCTGAAGGGAACAGTTACGATACCAGCTTGACTTTAGCCACTCAAACTCAAGAAAAACACATTGGATGTCTGTGCTTCTTAATGCTTTTACACAGCTTGTATCAGTGGCAATGTTGCAATTTGGGATCAGTGCTGTTCAGCTCATCTGGAGGTAGAACTGTTCCATGTGAATAAGAGTGGACTGAGCTCTGTGTGCCTTAGCTGTACATGCAACATATGCTGTGTGACATTGAAACATTAAAAACACTTTAACCCTATTGTTTTACCCTCCCAGTCAGAAATCAAGTCACTTACTGTTCATTTCATATTTTCTTGGCCATCAGTCCCATTTCATTATTTACCATGAATAATACATTTAATACAAGTGCTGAAGCCAAATATTTCACTAGTGTGTTTATTTAAAAAGTACACCCACCTTTAAAACACCTTTGAAGCAAACAATACCATATTAAGCTTATCCAGAGGTATAAGAACTGGTTCAGAAACCAGAGGTGCAGACGATTAACAGCAAACCAACAGAACTACAACTCAGGTAAAACTGTTCTGAAGCTAAATTCCCTGAGGTGTGTTTATCTTGTGAGAAGTGGACGATTTCACTTAAGTCAACAGCGGAGTCATGAACAAACTGCACTGTCCAAGTTAAGCTTAACTGTAAGGAATTGTAAACAGAAGAATGTAGCAACAGCCTTTTCAAACCTTCTACATTTTGCAGCTACTATGGTCATTTAGAACATTGGGTTTAGTGGGAAATTTCTTAGTTAATGATCTTTAGTTGAATCAAACTGATAGACCTTGATCACTGGTACTGAGGTCATGATGAAATTTAAACATTAACTTGTTTCAAAGTACTTTTTAACTTGGTATTTTAACTGTTCTATGGAATGCTGCATACATAATAGGTTCTGTTAAAGAAAGCACTGAAATATACAAATTTCCCTCACTGCTGTGCCTGCTGGTCAGTGCTGGAAATATGTGAAAGACATTCAACTATTGTACCATTTACTGATAAGAGAGCTTACAAAGATAGCTTAACAAGTGAATGTATAACCTGACAGTTAATATCACCCGATGAATTGTCTTCTGCAGTTTCAGTACAGTTTCCACAATTTCACATTGTTCAACATTTTCATACATATTCAAGTAAAACATGAACTGATAAAAAACAAAGTAAAAATTAAAGGGTGGCTCAGTTAAACTGGAAGAATTGAGAATTAAGGGTTCTGTACACTTGTGTACTTTAATACTGTAATTGTCATTCCTAACAGCAGCAGATAAATTTCACACTTCCATCTTTTCAATACAAACCTTATGCTTTGTATATTGACAGAACATCACTCCTTTAGATAAACCATGAAATGAGAGTAAGAAAACAATGTAGGCAGCATCCACATTCATCTACCCGATGTTCTTCATGGCAGATGTATGACTGGCAGTACCTCGTGGACAGCTGGTGGCAGGTGGATAATGTGAGTTTCAGTTAAAGGAAAAGTTCTGAATTCTCCGTTACAGTCGGCAATCTCTGCACAACCAATATCAACCCAATTGAAATACCCACACAATGGAATAAAGTCACTCTACAGTTTGTGCCACAGAAAACAATACCTGAAACAGCAGTACAGAATCACAGTGCAAACCTTACTATTCATCTCAGTTACAGTCTTTAGTTGAAAAGAAAGTTCAGCAAATAACTTCCTGAGCCACAGGCACACTGAGGGTAAAAGGATATCATGGCCTCCTTTTCCATATGAGTAAGCAGCTTTTCCAAGGGAGCATAGTGATGCAGAGTGGGAGAGCATCCCAGCATGATCAGCTTGTGTTTGGCACGTGTGACAGCCACGTTTAGCCGCCGCCAGTCCTTCAGCAGTTCACCCACCTGCACGGGCAAATGGCAAAAAGCTCCTTTGCAAAATGAGCTTAAAAATCACAGGCACAATTATTCCTTTTCCTTTCGTTCAAACTGGACACGTGTACTCTTACTCCATGTAACAAATGCTCATATGAGAATTTAAGTTAAGATCATGTACAGATAGTACCCTGAAACTTACTCCAAATAAGAAACAACTTACAAGATCAGAAATTTCTATTCAAAATTCAAGCTTTATGAACACTGAAGACTGGACAAAAGGGTAACTGAATATATATTTTTAAAAAATTCATATTAATTACCTCATAAGCTCTTTGAAATTAGGCAATTAGTATTTCAAGTATTCTTTACCAAAATCTTTTCCTACTGAAGCAAGTATTAGAGCGTTAGAAATATTTTGGGGAAATTAATTGGAACAAATCAATTTTTCTCATAAGAAATAATGAAAATGGCTTCCCGGTATTTATATTTGCAGTATTCAAGCCATTTTTCGGAACCAATTGCACTCAGATACTGGCATATAGGTGCGCTTGTTTTCATTCAAACATTTTCATTTATATGCACTTCACAGTCTACTTTGGTGGTTATTTTGAATTAAAATAGTCCCTGTCTGTGTGAGGTGAACACTCACATGGCCTTCTGTGTGACTTCGGACAAAAGACACAATAACAATGCTCTTGTCTCTGCCCTGATACTTGTCTACTGTGTTGACCTCAACCGCGCTGAAGGCTGAATCCCCCAGCAGGGAGGAGATGGTGCTCAGCTGCTGCCTGTAGGGTGCGATGATCCCAATGTCAGAAGCACGACAGCCCGCCTAGGTATAGAGGAACAGGATTTGCATCTTTTCACCATATTTGTTGTCACATGACATTATTCATGTGGCAGCATTTCTATTGGTTGAAACCAGTGGCACTGAATGCTGAGTAAACATGATCCAGTAGTAACAGAACGTCAATAGAGGAACCATAATTAATAGCAAGTTAATATGCAGAACACTTCACATGCAATAAAAAGTGCATAAGCTATAGACCACCACCAAAGGTGGAAAACTCCTCATTTTACATACAGTACATACACACCATCAGCAACAGTCTAACTATGCAGTGCACCAAAATGGCCTCCGTGGGATTACTGATTCCTCCTTTTGTCACCAGCTCTGGGGCAGGGACCTGTAAAAATAGCACAACAAAAAAAATGTTCAGATGTGTTTAACTTGAAATATAAGCTTAAACAAAAACTTACAATCTTCAGATTTTAGAAAACACCTGATCACATGATGCAACTAAAATAGGAGGAGACCTCACCTTTTCCGTGTCCAGAAAGCAGACGGGTTTCTGAGGTTCCAGGACAGCCTGGACCCAGGTCAGATATTCAGCCTGGCTCACGCAGAGCTCCAGTTCTTGCAGTAGAGCATTCCTGCCTGCCAGTTCCACCACAGCATTGGCCGTTCGCTCTGATCCACCTTCCAGTTTCCCTCCATACATGAGCATGTTGCTCAGAGACATGATCTTACTAAGGAAATGTGTTCATGTCAAAACAAAGCAACCTATCACAGGCAGCGGTACATTCCACAAGAAATAAATATTAAAGCTATCCCTTTCAACTGAAAGTACATTTCCTTCAACACCTGGAGGAAATCCATTTAAACATGCATAACAAAATCCACAGACTGATTGGAGCCCAAATTTTAATACAGACTTCAAAAGCTGTCAGACACCAGTGGTACTTGAGACTCCCATGTCACCCTTCAGCTTTTATGCAAATCAAAATTCAATGAAGATGGCACAACTGAACAATTACATTTGTGCACTAGTTCATAACTATTAAAACAATAGGAAAACGCAGACTTATATACTGAAACATAGAGATAATAGGAGTATGATACAGACCTGTTCATCCTATACTGTACATTCAACTGCACCACCGCATCAGAATGATATTCTAAACGCTTGAATAAGCTCTCGTCCATCCCCAGAGCCCTGCAAGAAAAGAAGTGGTTTTATTGTAGGACAAAGTTCAGTCACCCAGGAACTTCAAAGCAGAACCCCAGGTGTGTAGACATCCATAACAAGGACTGCTGAGATCAGTCACTGCTGGAGGGGGTGATGGTTACCTGGCCCGAGGGTTCTTCACAATGGGCGCTAGCTGCTGATGATCACCCACCAATACAAAGCGCTCAGCATAAAACAGTGGCCCCAGGCACACAGGCTGACTGATCTGGGACGCCTCATCCACAATGCAGAAGTCGAAGCGGCGCCGGCTGAAAATGGGGTGCCTGACACCCATGCATGTTGTGGCCACCACCAGCTGGGAGTGCAGGAAGAAATCATGTGAGATTGGTTCAAAGAATAGCAACGTTCAGTAGGTGAGGAGTAAGAAGAATGCATGTAATACAGTTCCACAGAAAAAGATGGACTCAGCCAGTAGATACATATACAGTCTTTGTCACTTTGACCTGTTCCTGCATTATGTTTTAGAGTATAGGTACTGAGCAGTCAGATACTGTTTTAGCTGAAATTTTTATGCATAAGAATTAGGGTTTGATTGCACAACATCTTATTTTCCAAAACCCTTTTGTTGTTAACTGGAACTATTCTTGGTCCTTCCATACCTTACATAACACTTTCTTCATCTTCTATTTGTTTAACAAAGTAAGTCTGTAAAACACCTCCACTTTATCCCACCTACCTCTCGGTTGTAGAGCTGCTCCAGTTCAGGCAGAGTGTGAATACTGCGCTTGAAGATCTCCTCCTCGGTGAAAGGCCGGATGTCTGAGTGCACCTTGTGGGCATGACCCAAACGTAGGAAGCTAACCTTAAACCTACGCAGCTTAAGCAGGATATTGTCCACAGCTGAATGCGTATAGCTAGTGAGCAGCACGCTGAAGCCACACGCATGCAGGATCCGCACCTGTGTAGGATGTGGGAATGCAATATGCAGGTGATTCATAAATACCACTGAGTACCATTACCATATACAAACTAAGACATCAGGATATCTGATATATAGCCAAAGTCACAGAAAATGAAGGAGAAAGGAAAAGGCACTAAATGGTATTCTGCACTTTTAACTCATAAACAGGAAATCTCTAACCACAAAGTCACGATCACTGATATAAAACAGGATTTGATGTATTCACAATTAGGTTAGGTTCTAGTCTGAGACAAACCTCTTAAAAAATAAATTTAAACTCCTGACACTTCTCATTTTATTATTTTAATAGCCGAGTAACCCAGGGCTGCCTGGGTCAGAAAGTGGAAAGATAAATAGTATAACACATTCTATAATCACCTAACTATTGCTCTTAAAGTGGTGTATTAAAACATAAGCATTGTTAGTGCTGTCATGTGAACCCAGAAAGAGAGTGACATGCCAATTGTAATCCAGTGAAAAGATGGAAAGCACATTTTTTGTCTATGACATGAAAACCAAAACTGCATAAAAAACTGATTAAGCTGTATAGGGATATTACTTTAAAACAATTAAAATGACTGAAAGTACTTCACAGCCTCCTACTCATTCTTAATTGCTGGCAGATTCATCTCTTAAGCATGTGTAATGTTTCACATCATTAAACTTTAAAGAAGTAAGTTTTCCTTGTTATCAACACAAAAGATGATAATACAGATGCACATTATAAAATAAGATTAAAATTTTTATTATGTGTGTACTAGATAAAAGTGAAAATATAAAGATGACTGAAGGTATAAATACAGCATGTCCACAATCTATTATTCAATTACGATTCCTGACAACTCATCCCTTAAACATGTAACATCTCCTATCGTGGTATCGGTATCCAGTACCAATTATGAGCTGTGAACACTAATTCAACTCACATTCACAATAAGTGAGTGCAACTCCCACATGCCTGTCCTACTTTGTCTTTGCTATTTTGTCTGAGGGCATTTTACTTTCACTTAAACTAAACACAGTTCCCATTTGCTCTTTAAAAAATGTCAAGAAAATTCTATTTAAAAATAAACTAGAAATCTTTATATCTTTGAAAATGTATAATACTCCTGTTGATAACGCAAGGACAACGTGTGATTACTATTAATACTTACTGCGGTTTTTGCCTAAGGCCACTTTCACTGTTAAGACTAAACAGTAAAACTGCCTAAAATTGCTTATTCAGTGTGCTTGACTTTGAATTCTCCTTGGTAGAAGTACTGATGTTTTCTCATCCATTTAATAACACTGATATGGCTGGTATGAGTCAGCTATTATTGCTCTTACCAAAGAACAGATTGTGGTGGTCTTTCCAGTTCCTGGCATGCCCACGATGACAGTATAGTCTTTGGACAGCAGTACTTTTTTCATGGCTTGCTTCTGAGGTTTGTTCAGACCTGGAAGTTCAAACATACAAATGAAGCTGGTTTCCTGTTACAGTCTCCTTCAGGTCTCAGTGCAAGTTATTTGAAGACCTCCCGAAGGAAACAAAATTTAAGCTGTAAAGTCTTATAACCAACCTTTTAGAATGTTGGCGACAGTGTCCTTGGCATCTCGGGGCAAAACGCTGCTCAACGAGGGAATGAAGCGAGGTGGTCGGAACTCCACAATCAGCTCCCGGAGCCACTCACTGCAGATGAGATTCACAGAACATCAACATAAAAGCAAAGCAGGAGGTGCAATATTGTAAGGCACATGATAAAATCTGTGAAAATGCTGAGTTTGCCTTCAGGATAGTGATATATAGCAAATTGTGTCTACTAAAAACACGGTGATTCAAAAATAATTTTATGCTTTCATAAATGTATTACTCAGTAACTAAGTATCATATGAAGATGTAGACTAAAAGTTACAAAAGTAACTTTTTAAAAAATTTTATAAATGCTCAATAAACTATATATTCATATGATACTTAAATACTGAGTAATATATTTATGACAGCATTTAATTCTTTTTGAATCACCCTGTACTACAGAAGCTACAGATGTCTGTCACCAGATGCAAAAATTCAGAATCAAATAATTTAAAATTTCAACATCTGGATTTAGGAAAGGGGTTTTAATGGTTTATGGTTTGGGTTAATGTAACAGAGGAGTAATAAACTTACCTGATAGGAAACATGTATCATATAGGACTTACTAGTTTCCCCATTCTCTTCCCTTTCCCTTTTTTTAACTGGCAAAATGGCTAGAATAACATCTTTAACTACTAATAAGACAAATTTCTCATCTTTTTAAATAGCCTAACTCCAGTACTGTAAAAATGTCTAATCCCAGTACAGAAACTAGTCCCAAGGAAAGGGACATTCTGTTGCATAAAACAGACCTTTTCGGGGAGTTCTCCATGAGTTTGGAGAGATTTCCAAGATGGATATACAATTCCCTCTCGCCCTCATCCTGGTCCAGTCGAAACACAACATCTGCTGGCAACTTCGAAAGATTTCTGTAGCAGCAATTTAAAAAAGGAAATCATAACTGCTAGAAACCAGCATTCAAAAGATCACTGACATAAGAACAATTCATATTCAATTCAAGAAACTACTTAAAGTAAAATAACTTATCACACAAATCACATAATTAAAATGCCACTGTAACTGTCCATTGATGCACTAGTGCAAAATGCATTACAAAACAGAACTTAATGTCCAAACATACATGAGAGCTTGAAACAATGATCTCACCGATCCAGCCTGCAAGCAACTCCATGGCTGCTGACTTCAGTGATGTAGCCTTTTGCAACAGCAAACAGCTTCAAGTCCTGTCCACTGACCACAACCTTGTCTCCCACATTCATGTTAACCCTGGCTACCTCTGGGCCCTGTCGTCTGAAGAAGTGGGCATACTTGTTGTCTGACATCACCGTCACATCACCAACTCTCAGCAAGTTACCCATGCATCCTCCTTGGGTTTCCCTGAGGAGAGAAAACATACAAACCATCAGTGAAGGATAGAGATGGGTAAAGAAGGAAGTAAAACTCAAAAGGATACAAGTTTTTAATTAACATAACAATTTAAAGTATCTGTATCTGATGGACTTGCACCCAGTATGTACTTGTATTATAACAGTGCTGAGACACCCCGTGTATCCTATACATGCCAGGTAGGTTTTTAACATGAGGAAATGAGATCACAACCATGAATTTCATCTGTAAGTGACTTGTTTTGGAATTCTAAGCATGCTAACAGTGCAAAAAGTCAGTCAGAGAAGTTGGCAAAGGCAGAGGCATAATTTTATCAACCCTATTTAATAAAACTTTTCAGATTTAAAAGACTCTCTACTTTACAAGGCTTTGCTACTGATAATATAGTTTAGTGAAACTACTGTTTAGGTTAACAAGTAAGAACAAGGCTCTCTGCACTACACCTTTCATGGAAATAGAGAGCCACACACATATAGTCAAGCTGTAAAGTGCCAGACATACTTCTCCTGGGTGGTCTGCAGCCAGATGCTCTGCCGTCCACCCTTGCTTCCTGCCAAGCCAGCCTCAAGAGTGCAGAGCCGCACCCAATGACTGAAGTACTGCAGGTGAGCCTCCCTGAGGTGCTGGGTCTCCTCTTCCAGGAAGGAGGGCTGGGGCTCAATGGGAGGTTCAGGCCCACTATCACCTTTGCGCTCCACAGCTCTGTTAAAAAAAAAAAAAAAACCCATGAACCCTGCTACACTGCTCCCTGTTCATATAAGCCTAAAAAGTATGTACCCAAATTTTTATTTGCAACAGACAAACAGTTAAGGTACATAGTTCATTGAAAAAGGAGACTGGACCTGTTGAAGAGAGCACAGTTCCTCCGCTGAGGACAATATTTGCAGGTCATGGTGTCAGAAATAATGGGTGGGAGGTGTGCCAGTTGTGGGTCCTTTCCCTCCTCTTGCACCAAGCTGTCACCAAGGTAACGCACGAGTGTGTTCCTCAGCTTCACCAACTCTGCCAGCAGGAGAGGAGACAAAGCAGGACTTTGGACACAGGCTTCAAAATCCCACCTCCTGCTATACTTCCTTCAAGTAATGTACTTACCCTGAAGTAGCACAGTACCGGCTTTATAAATATGTAAATACTTCTAAGTAGCTTAGTGTACAAACCTAATGCTGTTTTTCACTTTGGAGGAAAGCATCAACTAAATGAATAAATAATAAAAATCGTAAAAATAAAAGAAAAAGAACATTTTCCAACTTTAAAGAGTTTACCTCTCTTGTCCATATGACTGCTCACAATTGGATACATGTTGCCAGTCTTCAGGTAAAGCAGGAAGCCCATTTCTGCATCCCTGCATCTCTCCAGGCTCATCAGGTTGTACAGGATGACCTAGTAATGACAACATTCAAAAGCTTGTGAACCAGGCAGAGAACACAGCCTGAACAGGGCCCTGTCACCTTAAAGCTTTGATGAAACCTTCATGCAACACTGATCATGACCAAAAAGACTTCAGGTCTTCACTTCTGGCCCCAGAAGGATTGTGGAACTACCTTATCACAGTTTGTAGACTAAACTACTTACAATGATTTACCATTGCCATTGTACTATTAGTAAGAATACTACAATGGAACCAGAATTTGATCAATTCCTTTGATTTTGTATGTGTAAATTACTGAATAACACCTTAAAATAAATCAATTTCAGGGCCATGTTTATACGACTGTTGTGAGAAGAAGCAGGCATGTTCCTCCTGCAGTAGCCACTTGCGACAGCTAGATATACTCTGCATGATGGTACCTGGCTGCGGTGCTCGATGGAGTTAGACTCCTTCCCTGTCTTCAGCTCCAATGGCACCACCTGCTCCTGCCATAACCGGCCCCTGCGATGGATCTGCACCTTGGTGGTCAAGTCAATCTTCCCCTTCAGCCCAAAGCGCGGGGACCAGATGTTCTCTTCAATGTCCACAAAATCCGTGATGGCAACACTGCAGGGGGCCTCCTGTTTTTGTGACTCGGTCATCCTATGCCAAAATCCCAGAAACATTTTTATGAATTTACTAAAATAAAACTTAATAGCAGCAATATTCTGAAAAAATATACAGGTACAGAGCTGCTCAAAATCTCACTTTAAATCCTTTAATTACTAAAACTTGCACCAATGACACATCCATATGACAAAGAGGGAAAGGTAACTCACAATTTGAGCATCAGCTGCTTCTTTCCTCCAAGAGGGGAGGAATGAAGATAGTCATCTGCCCACTGTGAAGCAGGGGATAAATACTCCTCTACATGCTGCCTCATGTCTTCTTGGGTGAGCTTCAGACTGTACCTAGACAGCAAGACAAAGCATTGTTGTATACATTCCCAAATGTCTGGGCAGGTTCTGGGATTACAGATTCCAGAGCTTATGGTCCCAAGTGTTTGTTGAAGGTCTTTTTATGCAGCAAATTCCCATACTTACATTTCCTTGAGGAAGGTGGGACCCAGCAGGGCCTGGTCAGTGAGAAGCTGGAGCTTCTCCAGAGCAAAGTCTCCTGACATCCCTGCTTTCTGGAAGATGTCATGGACCATAGTACCATTCAGCATCTGTCTGGAACTTCCTTCAAAAGCCTGCACAGTGGAAAAAATTAACCCATCAATGTACTCACTCTAACATTAATTAGTTTGCATTATTGTATCTTAAAAGCAGGACAATATAGTGATGGTGTCTTACATGTCCTGAGCTGTGAGTTCAGCAGTGGGTTTCAAATCAGGTGACTAAATTTGCTGTAGTGTACATATCAGTGTGATTTATTCAAAGGGTGTACACTGTCTTGTGCCTTATACTAACAGGAAAGGTTCTGGACCAAAACCCTCTGTTGGACAAACAGTTATTGATAATGGATCGATAGACTCATACCTTAAAGGAATAAAAAGTAAAGAACATCACTGCAGAATATATCCTTTTCAAAAGTAGAAGCAATTTTTAATATTCATACTTTAAACCTCTCTCCCAGCACTCCTCGTCTCATGCATCGAATACTGCTGGCGATGCTGGTGCTTGACATCAAAATGTCTGGAAATAGGACCAAGAATCCACAGTCTTGGTCAATCATCCAGGTTCTTGAGACACACTCTCCCTCCAAGTGAATGATGTCCCCAACAGAAACTTCAGTGGACTCCCTGGGGAAAAACCACAGTCTTAAATACTGTGTCCATCACACAGTAGGGATTCCTTTGCAAGCACAGTATAGCAATCCAAACCAGGAAACTGGTCAGAACAAGAGTTATTTTTACCACCCATCCTTCAAAATGCAGATCTCAGTTGATTGTGTGGTCTTGGAAGCGGTGATCTTCAAATGTTTCTCCAGGGTGCCTTTAGGACCGACAGCCTCCTGCACATCTAGAACCCAGTACCTATTATAGAGCCCAGTGGACAATATGATATCTTCCGGAATGCGTCTTCGTTTCCTTAATAAATAGAGCAAGATAAGACTATTGAATGAGGCACACAAAGCGAGACCATACATTTTAAGTTCATTCATTAATAAAACAGTCTGTTCTTGGCCCTGTCTTACTCTGTGACAGCTTTGGTGATCTCCATCTCATTCAGCTCCATTTTCTCATCCAACCAAAAGGCTGCATCATCTATTAGGTCATCCTCTGAGCATGTGAGGACATCCTGACTGGCATCTCCTTCCCCATTGCTTGATGGCTGTGTGTCCTTCAAAGAGTCCTCATTTACATATGAGCTGTGCAGATTCTTCACCTCACTTCTGCCAGTGTCCCTCACCCTTCCGTCAAAGACACACACATCAACAGGACTTTCCAGGGCTGTAGGTCCATCAGCACATGCTTGGCCTCTATGGCTTTGTATACCCATGTGTGCTTCCTGATCAGCGCTGGTGGCCAAGCCACCATCATCTCCATCACATGAGAAAACCTTGCTGAAGAGAACACTTGAGGACTTCCTGGCTGCCTGAACTGTCCTCAGTGGTAGCACAGGTTTCCCCTGGCCAAGAGTGGAACTTTTTGTGTCAGTAATGAGGACCTGCCTACGTTTCCATTCTGCACCCTGGCCATCAATGCTTGACTTCCTCTTGACCTGTGCTCCAGCAAAGTCCTCTATCATCTCCAGGCACATGTCCAGATCCTCATCATTGAGTATAGAATCAGTAGAGTTGCTATGCCTGGGGCTGAGCAAGAAGGTCTTCCTTAGCTTAGTGTTCAGCGTCCGCTTACGGAGACACAACGGTGGTGGCCTCTTTGCAGAGCCACTCTCATCAGTTCCATTCTGACCAGTAGGTGGTACCTCGCCTAAAGGCTTTTTTTCCATTGCAGAGAAAAGCGAGGGCCACCTGGTTGCCAGGCCCTGCTTGCGGCTGAACTCCCCTGAGTCTGAGTTAAACACCACAGGTGAATGCACCTCTCCTTTGCCCTCCATGACTGGGTGTGAGCACTTAACCTGGCTGTCGGGGGTCTCAGGAACAAATAATGAACATGGGGAAGGAGAAGTAAGAAAGTTCTCCCTCTCAGCATCTTCACGCAGGTCCGATATCATTGACTTAACGCCAGTGAGCTTGCTCCTCACACTACTATATTCAGTCATCTTTGACCTCTGTGTAGAGGCCACACCCTGCGAAAAGACAGCTAGGTCAATATGTTTAATTAAAATAGGCAGCAGTTGGCAAAGTAGCAAAGGACATGAACATATCTTGCAATTGCTCTTCCCATTACAGGCCCAGTTGTACCAGCAAGTGAAACTTCAGTATTTTTTCCAGTATCATTGTTACGGCTACTAATAATTACAGCTTGAGGAACCTTGCATAGATTATAGCTAAAACATAAAAAAAATAGTTTGTTGTTAAATTGCTATCAATATTCAGAATGTATTCACATATTGCAAAACAGTGAATGAACCCCACATCATCACAACATGAAAGAAATAATATTTGCACAATACCAGTCATTCAGAGCACTGTCCTATCGATTACTTCCAATTGTTTTAAAGATGCATGGTGTAGCAACAAAAACCACAACTTTCCCTGCATTTTATTTTCCTGCTAAGCTGTGTTGACAATGAATGATGGGAACATCTATTCATTCAACATTTTTCAATAACTCCTCCAGTACAGAGCTGTGGAGGCCTAGAGTCTATCAAGGAATGAGGGCACTACCCTGATCTCCGTAACTCCACCTCTTACTGAACACTCGACAGCAGGAGAAGGTAACAGCCAGGTAGGCCAAATGGAACAGTTGCTCTTTTACCCCCACCCTGAGCCCGGTTAACCACCCCAGCCCTTCTTACGACACACAGGTACCATGCGAACCCCAAGGATGCAACACACCGTTCTGTCCACAGTTGAACACTAAGTATACGTACATGCAATACCGACAGTTACCACTAGGGTACCTTACCTATAGCATCTGATGATACAGCACACACTGCAGTTTAGTCACCTTTTCACACAAAATGCATGGAAAACGTGCAAATTTCACATTGAAACACAAGCAACCCACGTCTGAGCACACAGCCTAGCTCGTTCGCTCTTTCTGTCTCACACACACACACGCTAAACACAAGCATAAATATACACCACGCCGCCGCCAAAGAAGGTGATGTGCTTCTGGTTGTTTCCAACAACCTATTACATGGAGACAGAGACAATATAAGTACAAAAAAATCTTTCTCCTTTCTGTTCAGCTTTCTGATTATGTGGCTGCGTGTACTGTTTGTTAAAAAGAAAGTGTACGAACCGCGCTTCTCCTCAGCTTCTCTTTCCCCATTGTCAACGTCCAGCGGGACGTAGTCACAAACCGGCGTCCTTCTTCAGATTCACTGTTCATTTCAGTGCCTACTAAAAAGATCTCTTTGGGTACATGTCGAAAATACAATTAGGGTAATAAATATACAAGAATAAAAAATAAAAACCTAACTATTCGCCACCGCCATTATTTAAATTTTGAACTCCAGCGCGAAACACGTCACGCATGCGCATTGGAACAACGATAAGGACGAAAGGCGGAGAAACGGTCGAGCGTGGCTTTTTTTTTTATCCAGGTTTGATCGCCTGAAAAATCACAGGATTTCAACATGACAAACAGCGTTTCCGAGAAAACCAGCGAGTTTAAAATGTGGGTTACTGTGAAAAGGCTCGACCTACATGGTACGTTTCACGCTGTTAAACGTACACGTGAATAAAAGTGTGTGAGTCGGTCATCTGGTCAGATGTTGCTGTGCAAGTGGTTTCCATGCTTCTCCATGTTTCCATAGAAACGACAAAGCGATCTTCCATTTTGTGTTGTGCTGTACATACATTTATGCATTAAAAAAGACTGTGATGAAAGGAACTTTTGGATGAATGCTTTGTTGTTTAGTCGAGTCCGACTCTTCGTGACATCATGGACTTTAGCACGCAGTCCTATTATAGACTGCCTACTTCTTTGAGATCTTTTAAGGTCATATGCATTGCTTCAGTAATCTTGTCTATCATCTTAACTTCTGTCATCCCTCTCTCCTCTTGCCTTCAGTTTTTTTCCAGCATCGGAGTGTTCTCTAAGGAATCCTGTCTTCTTATGTAACCAAAGTATTTGAGCTTTCATTTTACAATCATGGCTTCCAGTGAGCCCTCTGCTCCTATTTCTTCAAGTACTGATTTGTTAGACCTTCTTGCTGTCAAAGGAACTCTTTTAACAGTTTTCTCCAGCACCAAAGATAAAATGCATCTATTTTTCTGCATTCAGCCTTTAAAGTAGTCCAGCTCTCACAGCATCACTACTGGAAATACCGTGGCCTTAACCATATGAATTTGGATACATACTTTTTAGTCTTCTTCTTCTTCATCTTTCGGCTGCTCGCGTTAGGGGTCGCCACAGCGGATCAATTGTTTCCACTTCTTCCTGTCCCCTGCATCTTTCTCCGTCATACCCACCACTTGCATGTCCTCCTTCACCACATCCATAAATCTCCTCTTAGGCCTTCCTCTCTTCCTCTTGCCTGGCAGCTCCATCCCTAGCATCCTTCTCCCGATATATCCCGAATCTCTCCTCTGCACATGTCCAAACCAACGCAATCTCGCCTTTCTGACTTTGTCTCCAAACCGTCTAACCTGTGCTGCCCCTCTAATATACTCATTTCTAAGACCTTCTGTCACAAATGGATAAATACCTTTTAGTACACATAGTTTTTAGTATTACTTTTTAATACACTTTTTAACTTATGTTACTGTACTGTAACAAATATGGGATGTTTATTACATTGTAGGTTACAAATGTTAATTCAGCAACAGATAGGTTGGACATTATTAAAACTTAAATTATTCACCAATAAATTTTATAAATCAGCGCCAAGGAAAAATTCAATATAAAAACACATATGACAGATGTTTTAATGACTTGATTAGACTTCCATTTGAGAAATAGTAATAATATGAATGAGCTCCTTGCAGATGACAGATTAACAGCCCTCCAGGAGGTCTCTGTACCCATGGGAGCTGATGCACACTTTGTAAGACAGGTATGTGTCTGTCTTACGATTTTTTTCCGCTACTTACGGGTGTTCTTCACTTTTCTATGACATGTAACATACTTATATCTCCTTAGACTATAAAAGTGCACTGTGCATTGCTAGTATGAAATAAATTAAGCATTTTTCTGAATCCAGGTAATACCCCAATCTTTTGGACTCAGCTTGGATCATGTGATAGTGAAGGTACTAGAAAATGTTTCATTTTTTATTTTAAATTTTCTGTCTCAATATGTGTCTTCAAGGTTGCATATAAATGTGATTTTTAAATCTGGTAAATAAAATTGTTTTTGATGTTGTTAATATTGTGATGTTGCTATTTTCAGATCCGAAATAACCGTGGTTATCTTGTTCCATTGCACAGTCATATACCAGTGAACAGCAAAGACACGTAAGGAAAATATATGAAATTCCTCTCTTGAGAAAATATCCTGCACATGTGTTTCAAAGCTGGTATTCTTAATATTTTAATAACTGCATATCTGTGCTGAATTACACTGAATCTGGTCATTTTCTTTTGATGTGTAGGCCATATGTGCTGGAGGTGGTCAGTGTCTTTCAGCATGGTATGGTTCAAACTCTAAAACTTTTATATCAACAAAAATGTGGAAAAAATAGAGAATGCTGCCATTGTTCACTGACAAAGACAAAGACAAAAGAGTTTATTTGTCACGTACATGGTTACTGAGTATACCACAATAACTTATTTAAATTGTACAGTGCTTTGTGACATTTAAAAAAATATTTTCATGAATGATTGGCATTGTTTAGTGTAGTAGTCAATTCTACCTCTTTTAAGGAAAGATGAAAGTATGGTTGCAGGGAATTGTGGGCATTGACATCTGACATCAGGTATTCGGTTTGATACTGTGTGTTTTTCTTTTTAGTTGTTCCCAAGCCTCATATTATTGCCACAAACTTTAACAAAAGCATGAATATAAGATTGCAGAGTATTGTAAGAAGGGTAAGAACAAATAAAAATCACAAAGATAATAATTTAAATTAATATTTTAGATTTGAATAAGGCTTCAAATGTTTACTTTACAAATATCTGCACATTTTTAGATGGAAAGACTTGAGGACCTTGTTCCACAAATTAAATTAAGACACCATGAGAAAATAATTCAGGTAATGTTCTTCATTTAATTCATTGAAGTCCACCATTATAAGGAGAAACTGGGATATTTGTGAGATTGCAGGGCCATTAGAGCTCTTTTAATGCCTGCAGTTGATTTGAGAACTCTCTCCTTAACAGGAAATAGAATTTCTCAGTCAGAAGCTGATATTTCTTAACAGAAGAATGCAGGTATGTACTTCTTCAGTGACAATGTAATAACATTAATTTTGATGCCTGTTACCATTATTATTTGCTAGGCTGGCAGTTGATTTTTTTTTTAGTCGATTAAATGTCTTAATTTTGAATTTTGTGTCTAAGCTCATCATTTGTGTGCATAATGGTCTCTGATGTCACTGACTACTTGGAGAATTTACACATTTAATAATTCCAGTTTAACTTTTTTCCAGAATCCCTTTTTATGGGTAAATTCTGTTTTATCATTTTACGGTTGTAAGAAGTGAGAATTACAAGCTAATGTAACATGGTTTAAATGTGTCTTTGTCTTTCAGGTGGCTGATTCACATTGCTGGAGAGGCATGTTTACACGGTCTCCACTGTGGTAAAATAAAGATTGGGCAAGATCATGTGCTCTTTTAGCTTCTGCTGTTGAACCTTTAATTTTGTGTCAGTGACAAATGTATTTTATAATATGTATTATTTATAGCTTGTGAATGTTAAACTTGAGTAGCATAATATTTTGAAACTTTAGGCACAATTTTTTAAGTTTCATTAAATGCTTCAGAAAAATCAACAGCACAACATTGTCAGATGGTTAAAGCTTCAAACTGTATAGACAGTTGTTTTTTTATGAGCAATTTTTAAAATTAGCACTTTCAGTAATTATTTTGCTGGTCCAACATGTTAAAAGTAGTATACGGCATACACGTGCCAAATTTCACAAAGACAAATTTTTTTGCATCTGTTTATTGATTCAAGAAAAAAAATGGCATTTCCTTCTGAACATTTTTCATTGTTGTTCTAAGCAACCCACAATGATGTTTTTAAAAAGTACCAAAATATATATTCAAAAATACCTTGTATATAAACCTATTGAACTGCACAGGTATCCACAAATTGAGAAGAAAATGAAAAACTACATAGAAATGTGTAATTTGGCTCAGACTAAATCCCACCAATAACACCTGGAATCTAGGTAGAATTTCTCCCCGGTTAAGGCAATACTGCCACATTCAGTTCAACATGTGCTATGGTGCATTGGACACGAGTCCTGGTTACTCCTTAAAGTGGAAAATGAACAAAAAGCAGAAAATTACATCAAATTAAACTCTTGACATGTACAATGTGATTGAGTTTTACAGAAATATAAGGAGATATATTGGATCGTTGTCGTTTGGTTTTATTGAACATTAATTTAGAATTTTTAGGTACCAACCTGGGATTTCCACTATATATTCCATCATTTTAAACAAGTCAGAGCAAAAAATTAACGGGAAAGAATTTTGTTAAAGAAAACCAATTACTTTTCCTCATTATTGGTGACAAAATAGAAAAGACAGGACCTCACATTTTAAAAAAATGTGTATTTTTGAAAGTTGGTGTTTGAAGAATAAGCACCAACAGTCACACAGCCAGTCAATTACAAAAAAAAAAAAAAGCATTTCTTCAGACCTCCTCAGAAGTGACAAATATGAAAGAAATTATATACATAAGAGTACGGGCATGGATGACAACATATAACACATTTAAGATTCACATACTACTTCAAACTCTTCAACAGCATACCTTTTAATTAACATCTTCAGACACCCAAATATTGCTGTTTGAACAGATGACAGAACTGGGAGGAAATTAGACAACAAAATTAGAACCCAAAAACAGAAATGGCCAAATTACATTTACAGTGTCTTAGAAACACAGCTATAACCGCATCTGGACTCCGAGACGGCAACAGTCTTCCCTCGGAACCCATCATTTCTGGTGCGAGAGAAGTCCTGACTGATTGTTGGTTAAAGACAGCTTTGCCCACTGGACCTGGCTAGGGCGATTCTGTCTTGGGCTTCTTAGTGTCATTGCCATTCTTTTCTGGGCTGCTCTCCTCAGGTTTACGCTTCCTGATACCCTTAGCCAGGCTGCTGCATGGGTGTGGGGTAAAGGTCACGATAATACAGGTCATATTGTCGCAGCCTGTGCCATCCCCGGAGGTGTCTGGGGCCAGGCAGTGGTCCAGGAGCTGTGCAAAAGGATAGGAAATAATCAGACTCTACTACCTTGGGAATACAGTAATACCTTAATCTCTAATGGCACTGTCTTACAATAGCAACCTCATACTTTAGCCCTTTGAGTAATTTATTATAATTCTACCTTTTTTTTCTTTTTTTTTTAAATGTGAAAATGTTTTCAACCAATTTTTTTGGAACTTTATATTTATCTATTGAATAAACTGTTCTCTATTTGCTATTAGAAGTATAATTACAATTTTTTTACACGTGCAGTTTTCAGGTTCCATTTGTGAAATACAGGTATGCGCCGCATAACGATGTGCTGGTCAACGACAGAACACACATACAACAGTGGTCCCATAAGATTATATACAGTACATATCACTTGATAATGATAATAAACTGTTACTGGTTTATGTATTTACACTTTTTATAGTTATTTTAAAGTGTACTCTTTCTACTTAATTATTATTATTTTTTTTACTGTAAAACAGTATGACATGTTATGCCAGCAGCAGACTCATACATCTCGTGTTTACCGCATCTGCTGTAACATGCTGTACAGGTTTGTAGCCTAGGAGCAATAAGCTATACTATATACAATAATAATAATAATAATAATAATAATAATAATAATAATAATAATAATAATAATAACAACAACAACAACAACAACAACATACTGTAAGTCAAAATGGATGTGATGCAGCACATGTACACGCTATGTATACTGAATTAAGTACTGCTTATAAAACTGCTTCATCCAGAACTGTATTTCTCAAGGACACAAAGAGCGCTAACTGAAGTGATACCATATATGTTACATATTATACATTTCAAGATTCACAGCTTGATATTAAAAAGAGAAGCACTGCAATATCCTCTGATACAAAATAAATTAACTGTTATTTGGCAAGTTAGACTGAAGTGTACCTCTTCCACAATAGAGGACAGTGTTTGGACATCCCCATTCTCATTGGGCTTTATCCTCTTGTTGACAAAGTCCACCACTTCTTGGCTGCTCATAACATTCCTACAGGTGATAAAGTTGCATAGCTTAAACCAACATTTTGGGTGTGCATTAGTATGTTTACAACTAAAAGCAGCAGTGTACATTACGGGCACAGCTATGCATTTCTGGGTTTCCATACCAGATTCCATCACAAGCAATGATCATGAAGTCATGATCTTCATTGAGAGTGAGCACTTTGACATCTGGCTTGGCTGAGATCATTTGGTCTTCCGGAGCAAGTGCCTTGTTCCGTTTGTAAAAGTGGTCCCCTGATAGGGATAAAGGGACAAATTAAATTTAAAAATTTGCCCATTGATTCAATTGAGACATTAAAGGCAACAATATCTGATGTCAGACACAAATTACCCTACTAAATCTCAAACTCTGCTAAAGAATTCTTCAGAGTATTTCTTAACAGCTTTACCTATAGCTCGGGAGAGGTTGAGCCCTCCGTTGACCCTTCCATCCATGGTGACCTTCCCACCAGCATTTTTAATTCTGGCCAACTCCAGCTCATCCTCGGGCTTGTGGTCATATGACATGTCCACAGCCTTTCCCTTCTCTGACACCACACAGCGCGAGTCCCCTGCGTTGGCCACAATTAGCTGTTTGCCCCGAATCAGCGATACCACTGCTGTTGTGCCGCTGTCTGAGCCCGGCTGGAAAGGAGGAAAAAGATTAAGCTAATACAACGAGGACCAACTCCTAGTCTGATTGTCAACATGAAATGTGAGCAGCTCTCAGAGCCCAATATGATGAGGCATCTATCTTATTACATCACAAAAAAAAAAAAAAAACATGATCCTTTCACCTCTTCTTTCCCATCCATTCCAGGAAGGCACATCTCTTCCTCCTCTTCATCATCCTCTTCAGTATCCTCTTCTGCTTCACTGCTGTATTCACCTTCATCTTCCTCACTGCATTCCTGAAGAACATCACCTCATTGTCATCAGTGCACCACAATACAGGAACACAATGCAGCAACATAAAAAATAAGCTTTTCACTTTTAAAAAGATAGTTAGTCAACCTTGGTTAGTCTTGGTTAATTAGCATTCCACAGAAGATGGTTCCCAGTCCTCTTTCAGGTTAATGTCTATGTGTCTGCCAATGTCCCTACCAACAATACATTTCTCCAAAATTACTACAGTATAATGCTTAAATCCTAAGATGAAAGTTTGCATACAGTACACAAACACACACACGATATTCAACTGAGTGTAATTCAACTTTGAGAGCGAGTAATGCACATGTAAAATAAAAGAAACAAAATGAATCTGTTCCCAGATCGAGTGTGAAAGTGTATGCACCCATAACAAGCAGCCCTGGAATTGAGGCTAAGGGGCTGGTGCACAGAGAATACTTTACCCCCATGAGGGAGGGTACAGAATGAGTGGCACAAGTACCAGGAGGATGTGAGAACTGAGATTACAACGCTAACAACAAAAAAAATGGAGATGCACAAAGTCAAGTGCCCTATGTGCATGCATGCCATAACATTAGAGTAAAAGTACTATAATGAAACAGTACTAAGCTAGGTATTACTGTAGTGCCCTATATGAAAAAGCACTGGGGAACCCTGCCATAGGACAATATCAACTTCACTAGTCTTTGTTTTGCCTTACCTCGTCTTCACTACCCCCATCTTCAGACTCATCTTCTGCCTCTTCAGACTCTTCGCTGTCCTCAAAGAACTTTGACTTGGTTCCAGATTGGGCTTGTGCTGTGGAGGAAGAGCAGGAGGGTCCTGCCTCCCCCTCCATCTTTGCTGCCTTCTCACCAGTGCCACTGTCTCCCCCAGATTTGCGACAGGTCCGCATCTTGGAGCCCCCAACACTCCCGGCAGGTGCATCCTCGGTGCCGGCAGGTCCATCCTCGGCGCCGGCAGGCCCATCCTCGGCGCCGGCAGGCCCATCCTCGGCGCCGGCAGGCCCATCCTCGGCGCCACCAACCTTCTCCTTGCCATTGCTGCTCTCACTTCCTGTTGCCTCAGAATCTGCCTCTCCATTTACCCCTTTCTCCAAGTGGAATTTATTCTCAACCCCAGCTTCCTTCTTGGCAGTAGCGCTGGCCTTTTTCGCATATCTGACAGAGTTCAGGTTCTGCCCATAGCGGACAAGCAGCTCCTCAATGGTCATGGTGGCCTCTTCGTGCAGTAGAGCAGCTTCTTCGTTATCCACTAGTTAAAGGAAAAGGTTGAACAAATCACTTGAGATGCCAATTTCCATTATAACAGACATGCATTGCCAGATGTTAGCAATCTGCAAATAAGCATTCCTAAGAAACAAATAAGCAAAGTCGTAACAGTCTCCTACACTTCATGTCTGGTCAAATATTTGTCTTGAACAAAAAAAAAATCAATCAATTGTTTCTAAATACAAGACAGCCTTTTAGGAGAAGAAAAGCAACTCGGAAAGCGAGTATTTAGTGAAGAACATGTCATTTCTTTACCGTCATCTTCTTCAGCCACTTGGTCCTTCATAGAATTCTCCTGAGGACGGCCTGCAATCTGTGCCAATTCTTTTATCACATCCTCTGTCGTAATCATGCTGTCAATGGCCAGAAAGGCATCCTCCAGAGCCTGAAACAGAGACATGTGTCCTTATGCAGCTCAAGCTTTAAATTACTCAGCTCAGCCTTATTTATAACATCACTAGGAAACACTTTCAAAGAGAATAGTGTAAAAAAAAAAAAAGTTTTCATGTACTTCTGTGGTTCAACAGGAAGGCGTACAGTACACAACATAAACGAATGCACCCCGTCTGAAAGCTAACAAATCCAGCTATCCTTCTTTAATAGTATGAAATATTTAAGGTTCCTGTCTGATGGTAATGTGTCAGGAACACAGGTTTATCAGTTACCAATGAAACATGTCAATAATAAACAGGAATGTATGTTTTGTAACAAAATGATAAAAGGTCATGTTACAAAAATTAGTAAAAATTACATATTGAAACTCCAAAAATTTGTTTGCTGAGGCATTAACAAAAGCAGATCAATCTGTTAAACCATCACAGTCAGTTAAGAGTGGCACTTAAACCAATGAATGACTCCCAGACTTAATGCTGACAATAGCACCACATGGGAGAAAACTGTGTAGGGACTTTAAAAAATTATTCCGTTGTACAAAAGAGGACAGGGGTAGAAGAAGATTGGCAGATCACTGTTAATAAGCCAAAATACAGAAATTCAAAAACTACTAAGAGTAAAGCACAAGAAGGGCTGGTTAGCCTTTACCAAGACCCATATTAAAGTTGAACACTTTTGGGAATTTTCTCTGGTCTGATGAGACTAAAATCAATCTTTTTGGATCTTAATTTGTCCAAAATGTATTATGTCACAAGGAGGAGGAGTGCATTGAAATGTGCATGCTTCCCACACTGAAGAACGACAGTAGTAGTGTACTTATATGGGGATGTATGCGTACTGAAGGTGTGGGAGAATTGCACTTTATCGATGGAATCATGAATTCACAAATACACTGTAAAATCTTGAAAGAAAAGATGCTACCTTCTCTTCACACCAGGTAATTTTTAAACATGAAAATGACCCCAAACATTCTTTCAAGGCCACTGCTACACTGTTAAGGTCTAGAATAAAGTGAAAGCGGTGGAGTGGCCAGGTATGTCACCTGTTTTGAAGACACAAGTTATGCAGTACTCCCTGTCAAACATCAAGGCACTCAAAGAGATCAAACTCCAGACATGACAATATGTTGTCAACTTTTACACTCAATGTCAAAAAGGATCAGTGCAGTACTGAAAAGTAATTGTAGACATACAAAGTAATATAATATTACATATCTGTAGAATTTAACCATGAGTTTACTCCTTTTTGCAATCCTCGATTTAAGCAATGTTGCATAATTTACTTATTTTACAGATACTGATGACATATCTTTCTATGTTAAATGCATGTTTCAAAAAATATTTTTTGTTATTTTTCAGTGAACTGTAATGGTTATAATCAAGAAATAAGAAATATATCTTTATGTTCAGATTCATGATAGTTTATCAGCAATGGTCTTTTTTAGAAAAGCAATCTGTATAATACGAGTAAATCAACCGATTAGGCAGTGTAATACAGTGCTGCAGTTCTTAACTTATATTACACTTATTCTTACAAATCTATATAGAATGGTCAAGTGGTCAGCACATTGGTTCTAGGGAAAATGTGAAAATAAATTATTCATAAACTGTAGTTAGAGTTTCTAGTGTTGGAGTGAAATAGAACTTTGGTTTTTACCACCAATTAGCAAGTTTAAATTCTAACCTAGTACTAATGAAACTTGTGGTAGAGGTTATAGTAATAGATCACTGTTCACTGATCACTACATTAAATTCTGTCCTGTGTGCAGAGACTATGACCCAAGACACAGTCGCAATGCATTGTTCTCACCTTTTGCAACTTGCCATCTTTATATGCTTTTTGTTCCTTGATTATATCTGGGAGGTATTTGGAGCAGTACAATGCAACTTCTTCACCTTTAAAGACATACAAATTGATGCTATTTGACATTGTACAAAAACAATTTCACATTACAGAACAATTATCACAACAAAAACATTTACCCACAAAGAAAAGGGCACACTGAAAGAGTACTGTAGGGGTTACAGCAAATGCCTTGCAATAAAAGAACCCAGGTTTGAAACCCACTTCCAGCAGTAGTACCCTTCATCAATGTACTACCCTGGTCCAGCAAAATTACTGCTGTATAAATAGGTAAATAATTTCAAGTAATTTAGTATACAAATCTAATATTTAAGATGCTTTGGAGAAAAGTGTTAACAGACAACAATAATAGTAATAGTAACAATACATGTCATTTTATTGAGATTACAAAGAACAAAGATTTTTCTCTTGCAAAATCAAAAACTGGCTGTTAATCATCATACCTCCATGGCCATCATAAACCGCAAACATTGCTGTTTCCTTGTCAAACTCAGGAATGCAGTTATGGGCATCCTGGAAATAAATCAAAGAACAACAAAGAGTTAGTGAACTGGTAAATAAATGACGGATCTAATACCTGTAGATATACTAACACTTATAAGGCCACTGCTCTGAGAGTTAGAGGATGTGGATCTTTTTTAAATAAAAGACACATCCTTAAGTGTGTTCTTTAAGACCAGTACTGCTCTGCTCACTGATTTTTCACTAGTTGTTGCATCTGTTTGTGCAAGAAACCCTATTGTGGTTTAAAAAATAGAAACACCAAAAATGTGATTTTTACACATAACATATGTACAACTGGCCAGAGATCAGTATTGTGCAGCTAATAAGGTGTGCGTCTAAGGCACTGGTGTCTGGGCTGCGCTAAACTCCATGCTCATTTTCCGAATTCGAATCCATACTCTGCCGGCTCTGATGTTCAGAGGAAACACTGTCGGCGAGGAGTAAGTTCAACAAGTCGCGTTTCTTACCTCCATGGAGACGCGCCAGCCCTGCATGGCCGCAAAGCCGAAGCTCAATTGCTGGTTTCCGCCTTCGGCTGTGGATTTCACTGTGTTGGGCTGGGACAGGTAAGCCCCCATGCTGGATGAGGGAGGGGTGGAGGGCTGAAAACGGATAGAGGGACCACAACGGAGGAGCGCGAGCTTCACTAAAAGAGTCTATCTGCTTCCTCTACTGCTCAAACCGCTCTTTATCATCGCTCTGTTCTATCTCTTTTCGGTTCTCTTGGTCTTCAGCGACTCTCCCGGTGTAAACGAACTCCTTCAACCCGCACCGACGAGCCCCTACGATCCAGCGGCGGCCAACGGGACGCTTTCCAAAACAGACACTAAACTAACCCGCCAATGGGACGTTACACAAATTGTCAGCTGAAATAATTAATATAGCGCCTGCAATAATTCTTATCAAAAGTGTGCACCTCGTATATAAAAAAAACCCCCTCTAAAAATGAAGAAAAATTATAACACGTGCACTGAAAGCGATAATCAACAGCCTCCCAAAGTGAACCCGGGGTGTAAAGGAACTGGAAATGTATCGATCGGAAGAACTGCGCATGACTGTTACTCCGGAAGTATACTATTTGGTAGAACTGCGCATGGCTGTTGCAGCGGAAGCAAACGTTGGCACGTCAAGCGCGCCAAAATTATAAATCGTGCTATCGGTGTGTTGTGGTAAAACTTGCATGTCAGCAGATCATAAGTGATATTCACTTATACTCACTTCTTTAAAACGTTATCACCGTGAAGACATAATTTAAACTACCCTTTAAAAAAAGTTGATTTGTGTATTGTAATAGCGCTTTATCAAATTCGAATTTCTAATAGCTCAGCTTATTGAACACCGTATTTACTTAATATTTCATTGTGACTGCACAAGCAGTGTATCTTCTGTAGTGATTTTGTGTACTGTTACGTGGACATTATGTTTTAATCCCTCCCCTTATTTTAATACAAGGTTACACCCACCCTTTGCAGTACTTTCAGCTGAAAACCTAAAGAAGCGAACATCCCTCTAGTGTTTGGTGAATGATTTCCCATTATAATATTTATTTTGATGAGGTAATTTGCAAAGGTATACGGTCACACGATTCAAACATTTGAAATATAAGGCAAGCTACGCTTACCAATCACACCTTTTTAAACTGAAAACACGCGAAGCAGCAGAACGTCATGTGACTGTGAGAAATCTCGCGAGAAGAACCGAGATGTCGTCAGACTGTACTCTAGAAAGTGAAGAAATGGAGCGCGAGTTGCTCTTTTTAAAATTGATATGTTGTTAAACCCCCTTTCTTGAAGGTGAGTCCTTAGTTAATATAAGTTATGAATCACACCTTAAGGATCATTCGTATTTTTTGCTTAAGATTAATTTGTTTCAAATTGCTTCTTTTCAAAGGGTTGTTTCACTCGTGGTTGACTTGAGACGTACTTGACAGCTTTGACCGCTTCGGCTTGCGTAAACAGGATAAAGCGAATTTGTCGCAAAAATTGCAAACATATTCACTGTGAAAAAGAAAACACGAAGAAAACATATTTTAAACGGAATCTTTTAAAAGGGGAGCCGTCAAAATGGAACTCTGGCTTTCTTGGTAATGCTAAATCGCTTGCCATGAAGTGGCATGTTTGGGTCTCGTACACGTCTGAGTGGAAATGTTCAACATGTAATTTCTAGGATTATTTCAGTTTGTCACTAGAAGACAGTAAGAATTTAACATCACGTAGTGGTTTGTCATGGTTATGGTTTATAGTTTTTGCCTACTGTATTAACTTGTGACTATTCCAGATTTGGATCTTAACTCTAGATAACGGTAATACGATTTATGTGCCTGTTTTGCTTTAATGTGAGAAAATGTTTTGTTTTGAAAACGAGGGCTTATTTCAGTGTGTTTTAAATTAATGATATGAACACGTTGGGTGTGGTGTGCTAGCTTCCCAGAGATGGACTTAGTCACATTCCTTAACTTTTCCTTTGTTACTAGCAAAACACCAAAGACAAGACTTGAAACAAAACAGACTTTAAAGCAATACATACCAGCTCTGCACAGGGTCTGTTAAAGTACTGTTTACTCTGCAGTTCATTTAAGGTAGAAATAGATGGATACATTTAAAAAAATTGATCCCAGGCTACAAAAGACTACAGGAAAATATAACACAGTAACATAGAAGAAATGTGAACAACATAGGAAAGAAATTATATTATGAAAATGCACAGTGAGTACAAATAAGTAGAATAAATAAATAAAAAGTAGTAATACCAGCTCAGTAGCTCTGTGGTGGGAAGAAGAGTCATTATAATGCCTAGTGGTTGCTGGCAGAAATGACCTCAGATGGTACTCCTTGGACTAGCACAACTGCACCGGTCTCTTGCTAAAGGTGCTCCTCTGTACACCCAGGGTCTGCAGAGTGTCCGTCCATGATGGATAGGACTTTGTTTCAAGTTTTTCTCTGTATTGCAATGCTTTAGTGTCTGCTTTTAGTTCTGTAGTCTTTGTATGATATTTTAGCACGTATTAAAGACGTGTATCACTTTTTTTTTAAACTAGTCCGTCACAGTCTAGAGATGCGATTAATGCCTTTCAGTGGAATAAATGTCATCGGACACATTTACTATTAAGTTTTTAAGTTACAGGGTTTGAGTATTCTGCCAGTTCTGCAGTATTTTGTTTCTCTAGACTTGCTTACATAATAAGTACAGAAGAGCATGTTTGTCAATCATTAATAACTACATAGGTTCTGTAGCTTCTTTGTTGCATTTTGGAAGGAAAACTCAGTGGGTTAAAAGAATGGTTTCATCCCAAGGCTGCCCTTTATTCATTGCTAACAATCTTGATAATGCCTTGTATAAAGTACTCATTTTTCAGTGCTGCATTATTCACCAAATCATGGTTTCCAGATACTGCAGAGACATACAACACATGATGCTTTTGAGTATTTCGACAGTGGCCCAAGATATATTAAACCAAAATCCCTTACTAAGGGAAAACGTATAATGGTTCATGCTTTTTTTCCCTTTTTTTTTTTTTTTTTTTTTCCTCCTCTCCCCAGGTTGTCCTCACAGTTCATAAAGCACACTTTCTTCTGGGTAGTGACAGTTTTCAATAGCTATGCGGGTGCGCTGGAGCCCCTGGTCTGCTGTGCTCTTTCTGTCCCAGGTGTGGGGATTCTTGCACAGCTCTGAGGATGACATCTTGCCTCGGGATTGGGTCCTCCTCCATGTAGTGCAGGGCCACATCGGTGCAGGAAACTACAGCTATCTGAGGCTCAATCACGATGGACACATCATCCTACATATGCACAGCCTCAAAGGAGATGCGGACATCTATGTGTCGGACAAGACTCTGCGCCCCGATTTTGATACGTATAAACTGCAGTCTGCTACCTGTGGCACAGACATAGTGGTGGTCCCAGTGGACTTTACTCGGCCAGTTGGCATTGGAATCTATGGACATCCTTCACATCAGGAAAGCGAGTTTGAAATGAGGGTGTTCTATGACCAGTCTATTCCGGAAGACCTTTTTGACAAAGGCTCTTACTTCATGGAAGAGAATAATAAGCAGGAGAAACAACCTAAAATCACAGATGAAGAGTTCCATGAGGATGAGTCCATTCTCTCGACTATTCTGATTGGTATTTTAAAAATAATACTTGAAATTCTTTTTTGAAGACTTGTCTGTTGTGGTTGTTTCCAGACTTTACAGAAGCAGCAATACTGTGAAACAAATGCAGTTTGAAGAAATCAAACTCACTTCTGCACTAGGACACTGACAGCAACTTTTATTAGTGTAAGAATAATCCTTAGATAAAAATTAAAGCGCCTTTTTTTTTTTTTTTTTTTTTTTTTGAGGAACCATCTGCAGAACATCAACGGGTTTTGCTGGGATTTTGTGCCTCCTATGTACACTGTACTCAGTGATTTGGTTACAGACACAACTTTTCATCAATTGTGCACTTTGGTTCTAAAGTTCCTGCTGTTATAGATCTTTTAACATTTCTTGTATGAACAATATTCCTTAGCCTATATGATATTGAAATGAGGGTTTACTTGGCATCTTTGGGAATAGAAAAAGCAATGTAGTGCCTTCAATTATTGATTCTCTTAATGAATGTATTCCATTCATAATTTGTTTGGTTCTTACAATTGTTTCAGAATACATGGAAATGGTGACTTGCACAACATGAGGTCAAGCTGCTGAAAATGATTTTTTTTTCTAATCTAAATCAAGGAAAATTTAAAAAAGGTTCTGATGTGAATAATCAGACCTTTTACTGCTTCCTTGGCCGAGCTGTTGGGCATGACGCAGAGGATAAGTTACAGGAACCATGTAAAGTACCAGCCCGAAATGATCAAGAGGCACAGTTTTGAAAAGTTACCCACCTTGAATACTTTCTTGTAATGCAGAGTGAGAAGTCTTTTTTTTTGTTTAAGTGCTATTCTTATGTAGCATTTACATGGTTAACAGTACCGAAAACTGTAAGACCTGGGGGGAAAAAAGTTGATTTTCATTAGAAAGGGTCCTAGTGCTGGTGGTTGTACTGCAGGAAAAAAAAATTAGGAATTTTGTTATTTTAGTTCATAACCTCAGGGTAAAGGAATATTCTTCATTTTTCACCTTAAGTACTTATAAGACTGACTACACAGTTTGTTTTTGATTATTTTAGGTATTTAAAAAGAAAGCAGCTTGGTGAACATTTGACTAGTCACTCATTTACTAGGTGATGTACAAAAGAAGATCAAGTTAATTTTGCTGCAGGAAATTTTATATTTCTCTGTCCGAAACGGTTGTTTTTGAAAATTGACTTAAATCTGGATATTTTGGAGCTTTTGCCTATTTCTCTATCATTTACTCTAGGAAGGTATGCAGTCATTTTCCTAAGCAAGAGGATGGTTGAATATCGGAACATAATTCTGAGCACAGAGTAAAATATTTCCTGCATTTCTTACATCAATATTGACCGTTATCTTACATTTACAGTTACACACTAGCATCAAGTCCAAAATAATTCTTGTTCCAGAGTAATACAAATTTTCTTTGGATGCCACATGTGTAATATTTTCTTTTATTGTACTTAGGTTGATGAAATACTAGTGTAAATTTGCAACTTATTTTTTCTTGTGGCACTGCATTTATTTAAAAAAAAAATTTAAGTAACACAATGGACAATAGTACATTAAGGGAGGAAAGCATTGTAAATGAATACTGGCATTTATAATTTATCATGAAAAGTGGTGAAGGTATGTGTATTTGCCCATTTTGCAATTTCATGCTTCATTAGTCACACTTGTAGTCAAATCAAGAATCCAAGTTTGTTTTTGTAACAAAATGTTGTTAGTTTTTGTTAAAAATTTAGTTTTAATCATAGGATATTGTACTTTAAAGGGTGCCCAGGAACTGTATCACAGATGGGGAAAAAAGCAAACTGGAAGGAAGTTAATATGCTTTAATGAAAAGGGCATCATGTGTAAGATGAAAATAAACTCAACTTTTGGCTAAGCAAAAAAATGTATGAAAGTGCCAAACTATTAAAACATTTCATAAAAATAACTTGATTCATAGTGTGGCTGCTGGTTGTCACTACTCCTGTTTGTCCTGTCAACTTATATTAATTGGTTAAAAATTTAACAAATATATTTTTGAAGCATTCTGATCTGGATTTTTATATGCTGTATATAAAATCTGTTTTAGGAAACAAAAAATATGATGTGATTATTGTTTCTTCTAGCAATGTACTTTCGCTGTTGGACATTTTCTAAACTATAAAGAGCTGGTTTTTCTGTAATAATGAACCCCATGAATAAAGATTACACTGTATCTTATCTAATGTGTAATAGATTTTAAACATCAGAGCACATACCCCTTGAGATAATAGATTTTTGTAAGACCATGTAGGACTAGTGAATGAAGTTTGGCTGCTTTCATGCTCTCACTTGAAAATTTTTTAGGTGACATAACATTCTATGTGGTAAATTGACGTTCTATCTGGGAGACCATGTAAATAGAGAAAAGAGCTGTTTGTTGTAGCTGTAACTGTATCTATCTAGTTGTTGGCTCTCTTCATTTCCTTTTCTAAGCAGTACACCCGTTATCCGGAGAATCCAGTTTTTGCATAATCTGTTTAAAGTGCAACACCAGTGTCATCACTGGTGTAATTCATCCAAAATCTTTGCTTTTCGGACCATGCGTGGTACACTTAAAAAGCCCCTCCTTCATTGCATTACAATGTATTCTGTATATTTCTATTCAACTTTTTTCATGTCGACCTTTGACATCTATATAGCTGATCCTCCAGTTACAGCTTCATGATTTTTAAACATGCAAAAGTTTTCCAGTCTGATCATTTTCTTCACTTTTTTTAGACCTTTCAGTTGAGAAACAATCCGTAGTTATGCGCCCAGCCGGTAGATGGCAGTAAAACAAATCGCAGAATTAGGGCTCCATAATTCAACTCAATTTTTATAGCTCCTGCCTGGGGTTAACCCATGTACGAGGCACAGGGACTGAATAGGAGTTTGTGAAAATTATTTTATTATATAGAATAGAACAAAAAATCTTGCGTTATATTTTATTTATTGTAGCTATTTTTGAGAATTTTTGCAGAACCTCACCTGTAAATATTGGGGCAGACAACTAATTGATTGTACCTTAATAGTAAAAGTTACTGTGGAGCTTGGAGTCACGAACAGACGTCCAGTCCCAACTGTATTTACAAGATGAAAAAGATCCGTTGATGCAGTCTTTGTTCTAGTTGCTCTTGTACTTTTGTGCATCTTCCACTGGAAGTCGCCAGTGTATTTCAGGATCAGGTCCAACGTTAGCTGCTATACAGTTATAAGTCGACTGTCTTTCCTTTTCGTCTGATTTAATAGTATACCATCCTCCATGGATACTTTTAACATCGCAACTGTAATATGACACATTTTGAATGGTAACGCAAACACGAAACAGAACTGTGTTCGCGCGTCGCCTGTTTCTAATCGGACGGCTTTCACTGTAACACCGGCGCCTGTGAGTGCCGTTAGTAAATATGGCCGCGGTCCTGTCCTCCAGGGCGTGCGACAGCAACCCCGCCACGCCGGGGGCGCAGTCGTTAAAGGTAAAACAACGCGTTCTGCTTGCGCAAAACCTGACCAAGCGCAAGAGGCGTGAGCGACACAGAGGACCAAGCCGGATAGGCTGCACAGGCACAAGGCAGAAAGCTACGGGAGACGCGATGCGCGCAGACGCACGGCTAGGAAGCAGCGCGAAAACACGAGCAAAGGACATCATTAAACATTAATATTTAACGCGAGGGAGTCGAGAGGAAGCCATGTAGTGTCTTGTAATCGCGTTGGAGTGTTTCCATGTGTTCTTCCTCTGTTTGAAAGAGCTGGTGCTGCCGTTCCTTTGTTGCGGTCCGTTGACAGTTCGCTGGCAGTGTGGCTGCCTGAGAAATTAAAATAAAAACGCCGCCGTTACACCGGCTGTGGTCTCTCCATTTAATCTGTTGGCCAGTGGAAGTATTCAATACGTTTCAAGTCCGATAAAACTCAAGCAATCTAATCTTAACAGTGGTAGTCTTAACAGCTCTGAAGTGCGTGGAAAAGTAAATGTGTTGTTGATATTATATCTACTGTGGGTGCTTTTCAAAACCAGGCTGGAAAATGTGACAGAATACTGAACTTTTATGAAATCGTACAGCTGAACTGACGATTGGCGTATGGGTGACTCCAGATTTTTAACCATTATGCCATCTAGTGGAACTAAAATGAGTGAGAGCTGTCTATTATATGGTGAATTATGAATTAATGAAACTCATAATGATAGAATTCTGAAAATGACCTGATGCAGTGATTCCATTTTGAACACACATTATGAAGAAATGTTTTTGAGTGAGTTTTTTTACGTCCTAGAGTAAAACGTCTCTTACAGATATAGTTTGCAATACTGTATGTAATGCCATATTGCTCTTTTTTTATAGGATGACACAGAAGAAAACTCCAACGATGGTAGTCAGGTTCCTAAACGCCGTCGGATGGGTTCTGGAGACAGCTCTCGGAGTTGTGACACCTCCAGTCAGGACCTTGGGTAATTCTGCAAGCAGTGTTTTGTGTTCTTGTGTACCTTTACCTTTTCTCAGAAACAAAATAAATCTTGTTTTAAATTAAAACATGATGCAGCTGGTGGCTTGATGGCCCTGTTTTGAATGTGTTTGAATTTGGCTTAGCCTATGTGCAGTCTGCATGCTCCCCTACTGTTTTTTGTGGGTCTCCTTTAGATACGCTGGTTTCCCCAAAGTCCAAAGACATATATTTCAGATGAATGCGTGACTAATTTGTGTGTGTCTACTGTGATAAACTCAGAACCTACATAGGTTGAAGCGTCATTGGAGTGATTTCTCTTTTGGTGCTGGACAGCTGAGCATAGGGTCTGCGGCAAAGATACGCAGGTTTTCTAGCTATTCCTCAGGTCACACTAAAAACCTCTAATATTACTGTAGATGAGCTAATGGGCAGGTTCTATTGCAGGCCCACATACTTCCCTGCCGAAAACCTTGTTGAGTATAAATGGCCACCGGATGACAGTGGGGAGTACTATATGCTGCAGGAGCAGGTCAGCGAATACCTCGGGGTCACATCGTTCAAACGCAAATACCCAGGTAAGGGTTGACTATGCATGTAGTTTTTGTTACTGAGCTGTTAGAAATAACATACTATTCAGAGATGTTTTCTCTCCTCTTGGAGAATGTGAACAGTGTTTTCTTTTATTTGGAAGATCTGGAAAGAAGAGACCTTTCACACAAAGAAAAGCTGTATCTGAGGGAGCAAAATGTCATCACTGAGACACAGTGTACTTTGGGTGAGAATTTTTGCTACGAAAAAGGAATAGAATTACGTGATGTGTATATTTGTTAAACAGCATCGCAGTGCAGTTGATCGGACAGTTGTCTGACAGCTCTTGAATTATAAGGTTTGGATGTGGATTCAAATCCTGCCCAATCTGTCGAGCTTGCTTGTTCTCCCTGTGTTTTCATGGGTTTCCTTCCACAGTCCAAATACATGTTTCAGGTGAATTGGTGACTCTAAATCGCTGTTAGTGTGTATGTGTGAGTACATGGCTGTGTATTTTTGCCTTGTGATGGACTTGCTTCCCATCTAGGGTGTACCTTGCCTTGTGCTTTTCAGTATTTCCATCTTTGGATATGCAGTTTCTGAGAATGCATGGATAGATAAGTTTGTTGCTTGAGTGCATTTTTATGTATGCGTAACTGTCTTTTCTTTGAACTAGCCACTTATTTTATTTTTTTGATATTTAACCCAGGCCTTACTGCCCTCCGGAGTGATGAAGTCATCGATCTGATGATCAAAGAGTATCCGGCTAAGCATGCAGAGTACTCGGTCATCCTCCAGGAAAGAGAGCGCCAGAGAATCACTAAAGAGTACTCTGTAAGTACTCCGAGCTATAAAAGTATTTGAAATGCACCAGAGCCTCCAGTCAGGAAATGTTTCTGCTTGTTTTTCTGTGTTTAGTGAAGACATGACTGATGGTTGGAAAAGAAGGGCAGGTTAGTGTAACCCCATAGAGTAGTCAGAGGTAGTAGGGTGGTAAAAGTAAATCCTGTTGTGCAAAATAATGGCATGGTACACTACTGCTCTGGGTGTTTTTACCAATAACATTGAATTATCTATTTTTAACACAGATAGGTATTTTCACCCATTTTTAAAATAATAGTCCTTTTTTCCTTAAACAGTATGCTCATCCCTTTGATTTATTCATCCATGGCACCAGGAAAACACTGTACTGGGTAATTGGCTATATGGTGTTGGTAGAGTTCTCTGTTGAACTGTTTTCTGAAAAGTATATAAGTGTTAATTAACATTTTTGTGTGCCTCTTTTTTAACACATTGTTTTATGCATTTGTGTAATATAATAGGGACAGTTTTAAATTGTGTTTCTTTTATGGCACAGTAAATATAGGTCTGAATAAGAGCATTTAAGAGAACACTGTATCACCTTAGCTGTGAATTTTGTAGACAAGTATTTTTTCTGTCTTTCTGGGTGCTCTGGTTTAAATTTTTTTCAGCCCTAGTAGTCGCTGCTAAATCATATTAAAATGAAAGTTAAAGACAGCATAGATACATTCAAGTGTAGTTTTGGCAGTATTTTATTGCCTTTTGTAGGTTGTGTATGTTGTTAAAATATTAATTCCTATGTAGTTTAATGAAGCTGAAAGAACATTCAAGGTCTTGGGTGTTTTTTCAGCAAATGCAACAGCAAAACCCGCAGAAGGTTGAAGCCAGCAAAGTTCCAGAGTACATCAAGAAAGCAGCAAAGAAAGCAGCTGAATTCAACAGTAACTTCAACAGGGAAAGAATGGAAGAAAGAAGAGCGTACTTTGACCTTCAGACTCATGTAAGTGCATGTGTGCGCATCTGTGTGCATGGAAGATTAGGAGCTGAGGTTTCTCATTTCTTTCTGTCTTTCAGATTATCCAGGTTCCTCAGGGGAGGTACAAAGTGCTTCCCCCTGAAAGGACCAAGACTGGGCCGTATCCTGTTGCGCTCATCCCTGGTCAGTTCCAGGATTACTACAAGAGGTGTGTGAGATATTCGCAGGTAGAAGTGTACTGGTTGGAAATGCTGTTGAGTTGCTTTGTATTTATCAGCACATTTGTAAAAACTAGGAATGGCTTCTTGGTGATCATTAAGGCTATTAGCAGCTGTTCTGTTTTTCCTGGATCAATGTTGTTTCTTACAGATTTAAAATCCTATGTTATGCTGTTGCAAGGTGATTTGATGTCATAGTTAAGTGTTTGCTTTAAGGTACTCGCCCAATGAACTGCGGTACTTGCCTTTGAATACGGCCTTGTACGAGCCCCCCCTGGACCCTGAACTTCCAGCCCTGGACAGCGATGGCGACTCGGATGATGTGGAGGAGGGCAAGGGGGAAGAAGGCAAGAAGAGCAAAGGCTCCTCGGTATGTGAGATTGTTGCTACCCAGTTCAAATATTTGAAGTCTGAATGGAACACAGATTGCATGTTATTTATACCAGCGGACCATGGCGACCAAGGTGTCTCCTCACTTGTGTTTGCTCTGTAAAGATGGGCCAACAGGTAACAGAGATGTTACAGCCATCATTTTGAAAACTATGTTTGAATCCTTGCTGCTATTATAGTACCCTTGAGTGGGGTACTTACCCTGGATTCTTCCAGCAAAAATTATATGATTATATAGATGGTAAATACACTATATGGCCAAAAGTATGTGGATACCTCTTATAATTACCAAGTTGAGCTGTTTCAGCTGCACCCATACAGCATACAAATGTATTCTAGTTAACTGTGTGCTTCCTGCTTGGTGGCCACAGTTTTGGGAAACTCCTTTCCTGCTCCTGTATGACTGTGCCTCCAGATACAAAGCGAGCTCCATAAACACACAGTTTGCCCAGTTTGGTGTGAAAGATCTTGAGTGCCCTGCACAGAGCTTTTACTTCAACCTCACTGAACACCTTTGGAATGAACTGGAACACCAACTGCGAGCCAGGTCTTCTTGCTCGACATTGGTGTCTAACCTCACTGATGCTCTTGTGGCCAAATGGACACAAATTCACAAAATCTGGTGGAAAGTCTTCCCAGAAGATGGAGGCTGTTACAGCAGCAAAGGGGCGAACAACTCCATATTAATTCCCAAGGGTTTGGAATAGGATGTTCAACAAGAACATGTGGAGGTGATGCTCAGGTGTAGACATACTTTTGAAAACGAGTTTTCCTGTCCTTCAGTACTACAAAATAAATTTGGTTCAGTTGTCTTTTTCAGTGCAGGTAATATTCCAAGGCACTCTTATTCTACACTGAGGCTCCTTCTCCTCCCCCCAGGACAGCTCTTCAGGCAACACATCAGATGGGGACAGCCAGGACAGCACTGCACAACCCAAGGGCAAAGCCAAGGAGCGGACTGCACCATCATCCAAGGACACCCCCGCACGCCCCCTCCAACACAAATCTGTCCCCGGGTACAAGGTAGAAGAAAAAAGCCCCTGACTTTCCTCCAACAGCACTTTTTCTTCCCTCTGTGTCCACTTGAAACCCTTCTCCTCGCCCTCCCCCTCTCCCAGCTCCGGTAAACATACCGTTTTCTGTACCACCCGGTTGGCGTACTTTTCTGTCATGGCGGGGCGGGAGGTGGGGGTCCTCTCTCTTGACCTGTCGTCTTCATCGGGAACTGTTTAACCGAACTGGCACACGTTGACGTCTTTGTGGTAGACCCTCTAGAGCAATAATGTCCCTTTTTATCATTCTTTTCTCAAAAAGGGGACTTCTTCTGTTGTTTCCCATCACTGCCATTGCGTAGTCACCCTCTTCTTTGAATGTCTTTTAATATACCTCTACGCTGCCAGCCTCTTAGTAACTAAAAGGCAAGTGAGCAGATAGTCTTGGCTGCTAGTTTTCATAGCACTAACGTTTAGTAATTATGGTTTATTAGCTATACTGAGTTTTTGAAGCACTAAAATACTATATTCCGCTAACAATGTGCTTTTAGCTTTTAAGTTCTGATGTTACAAAATGTATGTAATTATTTGTTTTTATCTTCTATTTCTGTACAATGTTTACCATGCAGTGGTTTGACAAACTTGTTACGTGTTGATCTGCATCTGTTGCACGATGGGTGAGAGCAGTATCGAATACTCAGCAGCTCACAAAGGACATAAATGTAGCTTTTCTAGGATTTATGTTTTTTCATGGTAGAATGTTCCTGAAGTATTCTTGTAAGAATCTTGTATTTAATGGATCAACAAAAGATCTACCATTTTGTTTTATGCACCAAATGGCGACCACTTCAATTTGGCAAAATTTCCGGTTAGGCACTCATAGATTTGCACAGTGATCATGTTGATGGAAAGAATTTTTTCCCCAAAGCACTTTTGGTATAATTAAACCAATACTCAAAGTGTCACATATCAGAATAAACCTTATCGTGAGACTTGAGCCTTTTATCTATACTACATGACAGTAATTACCTTCCGTATTTGACAAAACTCACTGTTTCAGTATTTGTTGAACCTGTACATGATGAACACATTTTAAGATGTAAAAATTTCACATGAGAAAATGTCCAAAAGGAGCAAGCAGGCCGAGAAATATCTTTATGTTTCGAGTGTTGTGCCAAAGGCAGGTTGACAGTTTAAATAGAATACGCACTTTTAGTTTTTTTGCTTGCCCAGTATAAATCTTTAAGAACTTGTTTTTTTTTTTTAGTGTTTAATAAAAGCTTTGTCTGTAGGCCAATAGTTAGACACTTTTTTAAATTCTTCTTGAGAAGCAGTGTTGTTTTACCGGAGGTTAATGATGAGGAAGCAGGTTAGTTAAAGTCACATTCAGAGGCAGCACTGGTAGTTTGAAGCAGTCCTCGATCCAGTCTTCCCTTGCATAACAAACCCATATGAGACTTTGCAGCTGTACAACTCGTCTGTCTCTTAGCCACGTGTTTGCTCCACAACCACCTCTCAGACATGTTGTGACTTGTTATCGTAGCGTAGAAGCATCGTCTACCACAGCGTAACCTAAGGGAAAAAAGTTTAAGAAAGCACTGAAAGAGGATGGAAAGGCATTTTTGTTTAAAACTTGGACATGATGAAGCAGAATTTTCTTGAAAGGTCACATATTACAAATGATTTTGTGTAATTTGATTTACTAACCTTTACTGCGAGTTATACTTGAGAGAAGTTGAGTTGCAAGTGCTTATCAGCAATTTTGAAAATTGCCTCTGTCGTGTTCAGAATATTTACATGGATTTTGTTACTGGTTTAAACATGTTTAAGGAAATTTGCATGCTTTGCAAAAAAGTGAACCTTTTGTGGCCCATGAATGCATGTTTTAATTCTTTCATTTAAATTATTGATAATTAAGAGTTAGTTTTGCGGGACGTCACCTTGGGAACAGTTGTGTTCGGTATGGGAGCGAAGCCTGTACTCGGGTTAAGGGTGCTATCTTCTGGATGGATGGTGTTACCGTTGTCTCTGCTGGTCGGAGAGGGTTACGGCCATCTGTTGGAAAGCGCAGGGAGAGTACCTGAGGGGACACTTAATTTAGCCAAGGATCCAAGTATCAGTGTGCTCAGTAGTCCCTGTTAGCTGAGATGATTATGAACTGGAAAAGAAACGGCAGGTGAGCATCTTATCATTTCCTACTCAGAACTCAGTTCACTTTTCCTCTTAAGTTAATGCAGATCAGCTGTGGTTCGGCAAAGCAGTCCAATTGTCTTACAGCTGGAAAGTTAACGAAAAGACGCCCCAAAATTCCTTTAGTGCCGTCATCCAGTGTAAATTGATTCCGGTTTAAATCCAGGTCTAATTTGGTTCCAATCGGTGTGAGTCCAGAGCTGCAGTAGGTACAGCTTCTGTTGATCCTGTCCCACTCTGAATGTCCTTCATGTTGTTGTACACTTTCTCCTCTACACATCCTTCTTGGTGCGTGCGTGTAACGTGGCCGAGGGCCCGAATGGTGTTCCGAGACACACCAGCCTTCTCCGATTTTCATCCAGATACCGTGTTTTAGTGAGCCAGCACCCAGGGCCGGTACTGTGTCAACTGTGAAGTAGCGACAGGCTGCGTAACTGTGCTTTATTAACCTGCCTCTATAACTGCCAGCTTTCCTGCTGCTCCTGTCCATTTGGTTGTATGTTTGTTCCTTCCTCATAAAGGTCGTTTGCTGCTTCTGTTTTTTTTTGAAGTTATTTTTTCATAGTGGGAGAATTTCTGAAATGTCAGTATTTAGAAGGTTTAAAACAGATACGTATTGAAATAAAGGTTTTAAACAAATTTCCTGCACATAGATTTTTTTTTTCCGAATCGATGTGTGTGAGCATTGGACTGTGGGGGTGTTCTGGGAAGGCAGGATCTCTCCACATTACCCACAATGCACAGCATGTACAATATATGCCCCTGATATGAGATAACTTTCTCGGTGTGTGGAATTTTCAGTAATTGTAAATTTGCAACCACATCTTAAGAATCATCATGGACTTGGTAACCACTGTATAAATATATATATTTTTTCTTGTTAAATTTGAAAACAGTGCCAATTTAAAGGATGATCTCTTGTAAAAGTCAGATATGTGCAACAGGTCTGTCAGGACACTTGGCTGTTGAATAATTGTAAACAAATATATTTTGAATAGTTTGGTTCCACATTGCAATCATTGAAGTGAGGACTTCAGAGTCATACTCGAGTGGTTATTATACCGGCTTGTAGGTTTTTGGAGTGATATGGACTAAAGAAGTGCACACACTATCATCCTCTATGTTAAGGAACACTAAAAATGTGATGTTGTTGTGTTCCTAATACAGGTAAATACCCCAAATTAAGCGTGTGCTGGGGACTTCCTTTCATGAATTGGTTGAAATCCATTAATTGTAGACATAGAATGAACATCTTTTTTCTTATGGTAGTGAATTTATTTTAAACAGTACATTTATCTTTGTGAAATGTGTGATTTGTTACCAATTAGTTCTCAGACACGAGAGTAAGAGTATCCCAGTGTTAAGATGACAACAGAAATGTGCTGTAAAAGAACATGGTTACTTTGTGCCTTCTTAAGTGTGTATGTCCCACAAGCCTCCTGGCTGCCTGGAGTCATTTTGGTTGAAAGTGCTGTAGTGGAGTGCTTTGTGTGACGGAGGGGGCTCTCTGTGAGTGTGTCCAGGTTCTCGGGGCGCACAACGCCTTGTCGCCCTGGTTTTTATAGCACTGTTCTGCCCTTGCAGCCTAAGGTCATTCCAAATGCTATATGTGGCATATGCCAGAAGGGTAAGGAGTCCAACAAGAAGGGGAAGCCGGAAGCGCTCATTCACTGCTCCCAGTGCACCAACAGCGGTAAGTACTCTTTGTGCTTGTCCACATCCGTCCTCATGTCTAACTTGTCTGACTTTGGCTTACTGAGTATCGATAAAGGTGTTTATGTAATGGCCTTTTTCTGTACTTTTTCTGTTTTCATTGTTCACTACCTCTGCTTGCATTTCCCTCCTCCTTTCAACCATGCTGATTGACACTGTCACGTATTTTGTCTCCAGGTCACCCCTCCTGTCTGGACATGACCGCCGAGCTGGTGGTCATGATAAAAACATACCCCTGGCAGTGCATGGAGTGCAAGACCTGCATGGTGTGCGAGCAGCCACACCACGAGGAGGAGATGATGTTCTGTGACAAGTGCGATCGCGGCTTCCACACATTCTGCGTGGGCATGGACTCCATCCCCCTAGGTCAGTGCACCACTATGACCTCCATTCTGTGTCACCGCATAAAATGGGACAGGAATGGCTCTGTTTGCAACATATCTTTTTTTCAAAAACGCTGTGGGGAAGGTTCGTTTTAAGATGTTTAGCTGGTGGTTGGGGAGGCCCTCAAATTCTTGCCATGTGTATGTCTGCTATATTTGGAGATTGGTCTGTGTGTCCTTTTTTACACTAGGTAGAAATCTGGCCTATGCTACAGGAATGTAATCTTTAAACACAAAGAAAGAATTTGTCAAGTTTTCTATAGTTCTTGAGGTTTAAGTCCATAAATTATTTAAAAACAAATTATGCTGGGTGGTTGAGTGTCTTGCAGCATGTCCTCCGTTTAGACTGCGGTGAGACTTTTTGACTGCATGTGCTGTCTGAAGATGCTTATATAACAACTTTGTGTTTACTGCAAAGAACGTCTCGTGTTTGCTTTGCTAATATGGGGCGAGGGTGCCAGCCAGCCACTGTGATATCCAAATGCGGCCGGAGTTTACTTTGTGTAGTGCCTACAAACTGAAGGACATTTATGTACTGGCCGTTTGTCCTTTTTTGTTGCACAGGATGCTGGATTTGTGAATTGTGCCTCAAAGACACTTCAACCCCAAAGAAAAAAGGCGGGATGAAAACTCCAAAGTCAAAATCTCAGAAATAAGTCTGTGCAGTGTTCACACTCGACGAAATCAATTGATGAGCACGGTTTTGTCTGGTTTTTTTAATGCGTATTTATATTTGTTATTGTTTTTGGACCTTTTTATTCTCAGGTGTACACTCAAGTTTATTGTCTTGTATATATTGCTTTGACACAATTAGATACAGAACCTTGGAACTGCAGTTAAGAAGTTTTTGTTAATAAATGGCCTTTTCAAGGAAGTTCTTTGATTTTCTTGCTGTGTACATCTGGTCTTTTGCCACCATATTCGGTGAGTACTAAGGCGGAACCATCATCGGTGTGAACATCAGGAGGAACCTGTGGGCATGGCGGCAGCTGAGCCCCTGTGTAGCGATTGTCTGCTGGCTATATCGTGGGACCAGGAAGGGGTAGTGACCAGACCACAGCAGGCGGTCAGCTTAAGTACCCGGTTAAGTTACACACATGATGTTCTACCTCTCTGGCTCACACAAGCTTGAATGATGGCACAGGGATCCTCGGAGGATGCAGGGGTCAGGTTAGCACTATCACTAGCCTGGATATGATGGGGGGGCTATGAGTTTCTTGCAACAGATAATGGTGTGCGTGCGTGCGTGCGTGCGTGCGCGCGCGCACATGCTGACGGTCCCATTGCAAACGGTCCACACCAACAACGAAGGCTGTTTCAAACAGATCCTCATTTGAATCTCAGGCAGTGGTCGCCACTTTCCCTCTCACCGTCGTCATCACTTCACCCTGGTGTGAAGAGGTATCAGCACCTTTACCCCATTTCACTGGAGCTTTTGAGGCCTTCACTATCATCTTGATGCCTGCAAGAGTACAGGGTGGCAATTCCATGGCTGCCACCAGATGGCGGTCATTTCTCATGTCACTGTGCTTGATGGTCTAGAGCCAAAGGAGGACATGAAGGCAGCATGGGTTCCTCACCATGTAGGAATTCATACTCATTTACATTTTCCGGTGTGTAACGCACACTAACTGCAGTTTGGCATCTTAAATTCAATTCTTGAAGGGTGACACAGACTGCTGAACAGTTTAACTTGAGGGACAGACGTCAAAAGAGTGGAGAGACTAATAATGGTTTGCGATCAGTGAGTAAGCTAGCAAACAGTCAACCAAGGAGAGGAAAACAAACAAAAAACCACTGCTCTCAGGAGAGTCCTGTGTGAGGTCAAGTACGAGGAGCTTCCCACTACGTTTGGTCATAGTTAATAATTCACCTGAAACACAAGCCTTTGGACTGTGGGAGCGAGAGCACATAGAGGGATCACACATAAACACAGGAAAAACATGTAAACTGCACACCACCTGAGCTGAATTCAGTTCCACGAACCCAAAGCCAACAACTCAGGAGATGTCAAAAGGATTCTTTCTTGTATTCTAATATGATATTAACAGAAGACTGCACAAAAATACATGTCTTTCTATAGTGATATATACAGCACAAATACTTCATCCCTTAAATAGTAAATTATTCTAAGGGGGTCAGCTTTATTGTAGTTATGCTGTGAACCTTCTTTTCTGTTGGTGTTTGTACAACATTTTTTATGTATTATCTATATAAATTCACTAAATCCAACTGTAAACCCTTTTTCTCCACAATAGATATAAAGCTTGTTTGTGCTTCCCAGCTATTTGCATTCCAGGATTTATAGACTGAAACAGGATGTATTTCATATAGAGAAAAAACAGAATTGTGTTTCAGTAGATGGTGCCACTTTGATAAGTCATGTAGATATAAACTGTAAAAAGAAAAAAGTCTGTTGTGTTGTGCAGAGCCGGGCTGCTAGGAGGCAGTGACCTGACCTGACCTGTCCGTCCCTTGACTCTGGAATCTATGGTCAGCTGGGTTTCCCATGGCCCCAGTTTTGCTGGCATTTTCCCTCAAGACAAACCTCAAGCAGTGTATTTCTTATTGTGCATGAATTATTAAATGATGGCGCCCATGGATAATTTAAACTCATTACAAGTTATTAATGAATGTCCCCCTGCGCCCCACTCCAGTGTGGCTTGGGCTAGCTGTCACGAGGGTTACTGCTGCCAGGCTGTCGGAGTGCAGGCGCAGGCAGCAGAGCAGCGACGGACGCCCTCATACATATTTTAGTTTGGGGAGGTACCTGCCTCGCACCTGTTGCCGCGGATACAAAGGGAGTCACTTTGGAGGGTGCATGAGGGGCTTCAAGGGGCGGTTTTGTGGGAGCACAGCTCCCAACTGCTGCTCCCGGTAACTGAAGGGGGATTTTTGGAGGGGGGGGGGGGGGGCGTCACTTTTGTGGCCCAGATCTTATGACCACAGAAGAACTTTTATTTCTTGCTTTAAAAAGCAGGAGTTCAACCAGAGAATCTCAGCACTGGGGATGTTTTTTATCGTCTCATCTGTGATCTTTAAACTTCAGTTTGAAGTGTGAAGAGTCAAGATTTTAACTAGATAAAATTTTAATATTAATTTTTTTACAAATTTTTTAACAACTGCAGTGTTGCCTTAAAAATGAGAACCATCTGTCTGTTATGCTTAACTGCTTGTCCAGATCAGGGTCACGCAGTCTGCACCCAGTCTTAGAATCACCAGGCAGTGCACCCTGGATAGGACACAGGATATCAGGAGGCAGCACCACACTATGGGGATTTTTTACTGGTCTGTGTCATTGGACGGTGGGAGGAAACCCACACAGGGAGAACATGCATACTTCACACAGACTGAGTCTGATTTGAACCCACACCCAGGTGCTGTGAGGTGACAGTGGTGCCCTCTGCACCAGCATGGCATCCATAAATGAGAAACATACAGTATTAGCAAAAGAGACCAAGTGGCAGGGAGAGAGAAAAGAGTTTGATCATAACAGGGGAAATGCCTGTTTCTCATCCAAACTCAGTTATTGGGAAGGAAGAACAGTAACTGTGTTATCATTATTGCCCAAGTAAGAGGCTCAATGGCAGAGCTCTTGCACTATGGGTGTAGACATGGACTCAAATCTGGCACAGTCTGTGTGGAGTTTGCTTGTCCCCCCAGTGTCTGTGTGGGTTCCCTCCCGCAATCCAAACTCATGAATCCTGGACTCTGAATTGGCCTTAGCGTGTATGTCCGTGACTGGACTGCAGCCCTGTCCAGGGTGTACCCTGCAACAGCGATAATGCCATCTATAAGAAAGATACCATTCTTCATTGACTGATGTGTTTCTCCAAGGTACCCTGCGGTGGACCGGTCTCCCATCCAGAGTGGACTTTCATAACCTAGCTCTCAAAAATTGCGGAATATACTGTAGGCTGACACAACCCTGACCAGGATGTAATAACAGATAGATTCTTTTCCAAAGTGACTTCCACTGTTGAGATGATTTCCTCATTTATATAGTTACTGCCTTGATCAGTAAAACCTAATGGTATGCTGTAGGTCAAAGCTGCATGAATAAATGTAAACAGTAGCGGTGGCAGTAAAGCGATGTCACACCTCACCTTTTGGTAAGGTGTGAATATCCTTCCTCCGGGATTTTTTTCTTCAGCAGTTTGTAAGTCACAACAACTTTTCGAGTGCCAAATATGTGTATTAAAGTGCCAAAATAAGTGGGAGGGGGAAGGAACAGATACTATATACTGTGTTCTCAAACAGACTTCATATTTTGCACAGGTAATCGGCAAACACGACCGATAGGCATCTACAGTACATCAGCCTCCTGCAAAGGAGCAAATAAACCTTTTATCCAACCATAACTCAAACCACTATGCCACCTGCTGCCCTCTGCCACCATCAAAACTCTGCATGCAGCCCTTTTTATATATAGGCTTTCAATCACTGAACCAAACACATTTCTTTGGCAAGACTTTGAGCAAAGAGGGCTGGAACACATGTAGCCCCCTGTGTGTGTGTGTGTGTGTGTGTGTGTGTGTGTGTGTGTCTGTGTCTAATGTTCTTGATACTCACTTGAACACTCATGTTGCTTCTAAACTACTGTTGAGGTGCTAATTTTGGGGCCTCAGGAAACTTTATTCCTTTGCACCCCGAACTAACTCTTGAGCATGATGAAGGGATGCATCCCCTGTGTTTTCAGTGTGCTTGTTCTCATCGCCCCGTCAGTGTCACCGGGGTGGAAACGCTGCGCTGTGGCAGCTTGCGGCAAGCAAATGGACGAGTTTCGTTGTTCCTGTCATTCACTCCGCTTTGCTCTGTGTTTTGACTTCGGCTCCCTTCATACACCATTAACCTGCTTTAATGATGGCGGTAATTTCATATGCAGAGAAGTTAGCATGCCATTAAAAGCCCACGTTTGCTTAGGACACTGAAATGGATACAGGGTGCAACGGACTCATACCGTGGGCAGGTACCTTTATACAAGTTCCGATGTAAACAGTTTTAAAGAATTGACTTGTTTATTTTTGAATATTTTTATAATATATTATCATTTGCTTGCAGGCCTTTCAATTTTTAAATCGTAAAGCTTTATTATAAGCAGAATTTTTGGATTTTTAGGAAGTGGAAAGTAGGGCGTCAATAGACTATCTAGGTAAACAGAACTGTGTGCCTTGGGCCGGGGGCTTGAAGTCAGTTGCTTCCCAGTTGTGTTTTTGTGTTTGTTATCCAAATTCTTGGTTAACATCTTTTCAGTGTCAGTTCAGTCTGCTTTCAGATCATCATTGAGTAAAGGGAGATTAGGTTTTTCATGCTGATCATTACTGATGGGGTGGCAGGTGGCTATCACCTTGCATTCAAAGGACCCAGATTTAGAAACCAGTTTGCTGTAATATCCTCCATCATGATCCTTACCCGTAACTGATGCACTAAATATTGCCCAGTTGTATAAATGGGTAAATAATTTTAAGTGGCTTGGTGTACAAACCTAATGGTATAGGTCAAAGCTGCATGAATAAATGTAAACAGTAGCAGTGGCAGTGAAGCGATGTCACACCTATCCTTTTGGTAAGGCGTGAACATCCTTCCTCCGGGATGTTTTTTTCTCAGCAGTTTGTAAGTCACAACAACTTTTCGAGTGCCAAATGTGTATTAAAGTGCCAAAATAAGTGGGAGGGGGAAGGAACAGATACTATATACCAAGTATACCTTTTGGAAAGGTAATCGATAAACATGACCAGGAAGCATGTACATCAGCCTCCTGCAAAGGAGCCAATGAACCCCTTAAATAGCCTCTCTTCTGCCTTTAGGAAGGACAAAACAACTTTACACAACTAAGGGGGGGCACAATAATACAGAATAGCTCCACATATACATAGATCACAACATAATATATGATAAGTTATGCATGGATGGGATGCCAGTCCATCACAAATCATTTATACATAAATGTCATTTACAGTTCACCTTTATAAAATGCAATAATGAATCCAAACCAAGTAGTTATAAACATAACCAGAAATGAGTTTTCCCATTCGGCACCAAGTGGACACGCGCACCATAGAGACAGCTGATATGACGGACAACTAACACCTTGCTTGGTTCTTTTGCCAGACATGAAAGTAAGCAGTGCTGATGGGGGTAAGTAACATACACGTAATAAACACCCAGCCACTGGTTAAATAACAAAAGACTTATTTAAGCCAAAAAACTTAAATAAGACGTGAGCCCATATCGCTGTTTCACATGTCAACTCGCTGTGAGTCGGTCAGGCCTTTATGAGGGATTTCCTACTGCACGCTGGGAAACACAGAGAAACATCTAAAAAAATCTCAGCTGCATGTTGTTTGAAAGCACCTATGATGCGCACCACCGATCCCCTCGGAATCCTCCTTCCTTCCTCCCTTTCACTTTCTCCTTCCCAAGAATTTTACACCGGCTTTCTGTTGAAACATAAGATTCGTACACAAGACACAGCTAGCAACTGAGCATACATGTTAAAACACCTCTTTTCTACCCTTGTAGCCACTGTAGGGCTAAAAGTTAGAGCAACGCAAGTCATGCAGTGTCACTAACTGACAGTTTCCAGGGATCTCAAGTGTGGATGTAAATTTATAAACCAAAGTGGATGCATGGAGCAGCCTTTTTGACTGCACCGTGTCTAAGCAGACCTCCACACCACATCAGTGTGACTTGGTCTTCTGTCACTGATGAATCCAGATGTAGCCAGGTAACTGGATTCCCATATTTCCTGTGGAGTTATACTGGCTATTGTTTGGGTTCTGTAAGAAAATACTTTTCAACCTCCATTCAGGAGGAGGACTCACAGGGAAGTACAGATTCAGGAAATGGACATTGACCTAGACCTCATTTTCTTTATGGTTCTGTGTTGGGGGTTTGTGGGGGGATGGGTGTGTCCTTCTGTTCTTTCTCCCTCTGCTTTCGTTTTTTTCCCTTCATTCTCTCTGAAGTTCCCAGGGAGCGATTGACATTCCCACCCCAAACTGTAAGCCCAGCTCACTGGGGCCAGCCCGAGTGAGTGAAGACAACATATGGGCGATGCCCTGCCTTCCTGTTGCAGGGGAAAGTGGCTCTGGCTGGGTGGCCCCCACCAGGGGGAAGGGGGCGTTACCTTTGACCCCGAGGGCTGCCGCTTTGCTCCAGTCCTTGCGAGAAGATGATGGAATCCAAAAGAAGAGATGCAGCCCACCAGCTGTCAGTAGATCCTCTCAGCAGTCCCGGCGGATGGAGACGGAAGGTCAGCTCCCTTTGAGCGTGGAGGATCCAGACACCGTTTAGATGTTTCAGGGCCTGCTGGAGACTGGGATTCTCCTTAGTGGCCCTCAGATTTCATGCTGAATGCCACTGATGGTATTTATGGCTTTCTGTATGTCTGTGTGTCTTTTTTAAGCCCAAAACACTCAACTAGGGTTGCAGGTCTCCCATGATAATACCAGGTATAAAATAACGCCACTTGCATGGAAACACGTATTTTTGGTTTGAAAAATGTTTTACAGTTTGGACCATAAATTACATCAAGGTGCACTTCCCACAGTTCCGTGAAGCACAATTTCTCTTTTTTTGACAGCTTTGGAGGGGGGTTGCCCGTGTGAAAGAGGGAAAGCCTTCAACGCAGATGTCGGAGATCTGAGCTGCTCATGATTTCAGGAACGACCTCACCTTTTTATGCGCTTTTTGTTGCTTTCTTCCTTTTACAACATCTATTACTCAGCGCTGGCAGCTGCGCCGTTGACAGCTCTTCCCAGGGCTTTATCTCTCGGCGCTTTAATTCAAGTGGTCAATATTTACTGACTCTCACCCACCATCCTACCATCACAGGCCTTTCCTGTGCACACATGGTGTGCCCAATACCTCGGTTTCGGCGTATGCCTAAACACCCTGCTTTCCCATGACGTGTCCTACCAAGGGGCTCAACGAAACGTCTGCAAATGAATTAAACTGAGCTGCGCTGATGAGCAACCGGCCACCTTGCCTCATGCCCTGTTCATGAGTCCAACCATTTCTGAACCGACTAAAAAGCGGTTGGGATTTTTAATCATTTGGGTTCGGATCAAATAGCATTTAATCATTATGGGTGGCTTTTTCCCACTTGTTTGGCTGATGTTGGCAGCAGACAAAGCAGGCTTTAAACTATGCATATGGAGTGCAGGCTGATGGACAGTGACTGGTTGGAGGTATTGTGGGTCCTTCCCATGGCTACTTGCTATTAAAAGTAATTGTGAAATGACAAGGCCCAAAAATAACTTTTACCCTCACTGTTCCTTATTAACCTCTGAACTGTATAACTGAAACCACAATTGAATGGACACTATAATTCTGCTGTTAGTATTATCGTCAAAATACAGCAAAGTCAGAACACTTATAGCACAATGTACAGTACATCCTAAAGCACTATGCATTGAAGTCTGTCCAGTACAGTTTTGTATTTAATACTGCTGCTATTTCCTCTGCTATGCTCACGATAGATATGTTCAGCTAAATCTCTGTAAATAACTGTATTGGTTTCATAGCACCATATATTTTTTTCCAAATGTTATTTTACCCTTGTTCTGTTTCCATGTTTGTTGATGTTCTGTAAGGTTAAATGTTTAATGCCGGAATGAGTAGCCACTACCTCTGTCCAAGCATGGCTGGCCAACAAAGTGTTATTTTATATTTTAAAAAATTCAGATAAACAGTATATATAAAATATGATCAGCATCAGTATGAGTTGGAATTCATCAGTACTGAAGTGCAGAGATGTTGAAAAGAGAGGCAAAGAGTATTTTCCTCGTGGGAATTTTTCAGAGCAGAGATTTGGAGCAACTTCCATTAACTTGGAGAAAGAGTGTTGCCCAAACACAGTGAGAGATAAAAGTCAGTAAAACAGCTGAATTGTAGCAGCTATTGAACGTTAAGTCACTAAAAATGAAAATGTTTCTTTTGGGTCTGCAGTACGCCCTATTGAGATAATCTGTTCCACTAGGAAGCAGTTGCACTAAGATGAGAGGATTTGTGGCCCACTGAACTGACTGTGGCTCTTTGTGCGCGTGTTTTCTCACAGGTGACTTTGTTTGGCACTTGAAAAAACATTTTGTTGTTCAAGTGTTGGGGGTCAGTATGCTCAAAACCACATTTAATGAACAAACACTCAAATGAGCAGAGTTAACTGGACAGCAAGCACTGTGGTGGTTTGAGCCATCACCTTGCGGTTAAGAACCTGAGTTCAAATCCCTAGTAGCAGTAGTGGTACAAGTTAAGTTTAGGTTTAGTTAAGATATTTACCTTAAATTGTATCAGTAAAAGTTACATAGTTGTATAAGCGATTAAATAATTGTAGTTTAAAAGTAGTTCAATATAAAAACATGATGTTGTAGGTGACCTTGAAGGAAAGCATACGAGTTTGTATGCGGAGACACTGGTCAGGCAGGTGTGTTGCTGCAAAGAACTGCAGAACCTTGTCTGCATCTCACATGATCTAAAATGTTTTTCGGTTGTTTTTCAGTTGTCTATCTCTGCATCTACCCGCATTCCACAGACAACTGAAAAAAGTACATTTCTAGGAAGTTCTATGTCGGGTGTTTAGAACAACCATAAAATAACCAAGGAGAATGGCGTCTGTGGAAGCCTGTCGTGACCTGGGGCCTGGGCCAGAGTTTGTACAAACAGAATCATTTTTTGGAATAGCATTGTCAAGAAGTTAGGCAAGTGAGCCCGTAGAAACCCCTTCCAGGCAGCACTCGGCAAAGCAAACACTTTTACCCCAATTACGCAAACAGCCCCGGCAAAGTTCAATTCATCTCTGCTCGTGACAGCTGCCAGACCTCGACCGCACAAAGGCCTCCGACCCCTTCGCTGGGAGAAATGCTTTTTTTGTCCCTTCTCAGTGCAAATTAGCGACACCGAAAGTCACGGGATAACAAACACTTGCAGCACAGGGAAAGCCGCGTGCGAGACGCTGCGATGCTGTGGCCGAAACGTGGTGGACAGTTACACAAGGTAGGCTGTTCTGGAGCTGTAGGCTGCAGCTCTGCTGGCGGTGCTCTTTTTGCGAAGGTCAGCCGGCGGTGCTAACAGCCGCGAGGACCCATAAACAGAAGACAGAGATTCACTGAGAGTGTAGAGAGGGAGGGTGAGTGGAGAAAAACAAAAAAACACTCGCTGGCCCTGTCTGACACAGGGGGGTCACGGGGTCACCCCTGAGCCACTGTAGGCAGTGGAGGACCCCGGGGTCGACCACTACCCCCTGCAACCTACCCCACACCATCTCCCCTGGCCCCCGAGCCCCCAAGAACCCCCTCCCTGCCATCATTTGGAAGCCAAAGCAGCTGGCAGGTGTCAGGGGTGACAATGGACCATCTGTGCGAGGAGCACAGTCCCCCCCATCCCGCGTCCCCCCCATTCTTTCGCCGGCCACTTCATTAAACTTTCCACTTCATAAAGTGACTGCAGCGCGCTCTCCGCTCCATGCTGCAGCCGAGTGGGGCCACCGGGTTCCCAGCACACGCCTCGCGTTGCCAGCCGTTCACACACTGCTCTTATTTTTACCCCAGAGTCTCACAGAAAGGGGAAAAACAAAAACAGCGGCCTTCCCTGCTGTCAGTGATTTATTCCCTTCCCAACAAGCCAAAGAAAACAAATGCGCTGTTGTTGTTTTTGTCCTCGTATTTATTTGTTTGGACCTGTCGTATAGTTTACGCCACGTTTGTTGGAAAACACCAGCGAAATGCACAGCACTTTGCGCTGTTCGGATTAAGCAAGGAAGAATGCGAGGGCGCCGTGTTTAGAGCTGCAGAGAGAGTGGTGCACATCCGTAGAAGAGCGTACCCAATTGTTCGGTGGACTGGAGTTTCTTGTCATTTACGTTCCTCAAAGGGTAAACAATCGCCTGCTTTTTTTCTGCCAAAGTGATTGTGAAAACACGGGGAAACGGGATGAGTATGAGTTGTTTGAGATGATGGGGAAGTCGAGAAAAGGAAGCAAGTGAGGTAGACTCCACCTTCCTCATGGTGCCCCTGTGGTGGCACTGAGCCAAGGGTTCACCGGTCCTGCCCCCTCGCTCCCCACGTGCGTCATCTGCCGTGGCTCTGTGTGTGTGTGTGTGTGTGTGTGTGTGTGTGTGTGTGTGTGTGTGTGTGTGTCTGAGCTGAGCTCCTCTGCACCATAGAGGATGCTTCCATTGGTGCTCTCCTGCAGGCTGTGTTCAAAGCAGAACTGTTAGTACAGGACAGATACCGTCTGTTGATCTAAAACCTGCTGGTGATCGAAAAAAGCGGCGCCCGTAACGAAGCGATGACATCTGTGCACGCTGAATGGTAACTCCTGGCTCAGCTCTCTTCCTGTGAGGCTGGGAGGGACAGTGTTGCTGGCTGGAATGTGCCAGAAACCCTGGCAAAGCAGACAGGCATCTAGCATAGGCAGAAGCCTTTAGAGGGCCTGGATCTTGACCTGATATTCTGTTCCAGAGTCTGAGACTATGACATGATGCTGCGGCTGTGCCGAAAAGCACAAAGGACAACGTCATGCATCCAGTGGGAACGCACGCATTGCTTCAAATGCAGATGCAACAGCAAATGCGTGTTCAGATTCTCCAAGAAGCACAGATAAATCCATGTTCATCTAGCAGGCAAAAATATGAACCAGCAGCCTGCGTGTTGAAAAACTGCTGATCGAGCAGACAGGGGGTGGAGTTTAGGAAGCGTCCCACCAGGAGGCGGCTGCCATTTCCACTCAGTTTCCTGCGGGGTGTTGAAACGGTTAAGCAGGGGTCCGAGCAGGGGCTGGGAAGGGTGGGCTCAGGATATGGGAGGGAAACGGCCCAAGCGAGGAAAAGCTCTCTCTCTGCTTGCTTGGAGAGGAAATGGGCATGGATACCAAGGAAACCAGCATGTTCCTGGCTAATCACAGGCTCCCAGCACATTGAACCTTGCAGAAAAGCTCTCTCCCATGATACCCTGTGGTTGTCCACCCTGGACACCAGACTGGGAACAAGGAATTCCAGCGGTGATCAGATTCCTCGATCACCTGTGTTAACCTGTAAAAATCATGTTAAACTGATTTTAATCCACAGATGTTTTCAAACATTGGTTGTATCAGAAGCTTTTAGTCTAGCTTCATTGCAGAGGAGGTGGCTGCTGTAGTGGTATCGGGGCAGCAGCAGGTGGCACAAAGGTTAAAGCTGCCACCTTTCACTTGGAGGGCCCAGGTCTGAATTGTTTTTCCTCCTGCGATAAAAATGATCCATCTATACCATCGGTTAGTAATGAAATGTTTGTAGCTTAATATTGCAAGCTGCTTCAGAGGGAAACGTCAGATGAATGTAATTTGATAAACACAAATTCTAGCAGTTATTAGAAAGTGAAAGGGATCATTTCAGGTCAGACTGATGTTTAAGTTTAACTGTTCTCTCTACACAGTTATAACTGGCCTAGATATAATCTTGGGAAAATTAAGAAACCATTGATTCAGCAAAGACCCTGGTTGAAGCAGAGTAGTCATGCACACGCCTGGTTACCATATCAGTTCAGTACATCCTTATTTTAGCAGAAGAGATTTCAGATTTTACAGACTGCCACAAAGTAGAAAAATGTTATAAAAAATTATTTTATAACCATCCTATGTAGGAAAATATAAATATTTCAGAAAATGTTAGCTTTTTCACAATATTAATATCATTAATGCATAAAACAATGTTTTAAACAATTTTGATATTGCAGACCATCTAACTCTCTCCATTGTTTGTGTAAAAAATGGCAAAGCACCAGCTGGTCCCCCTAGCAATGATGTTCTGTCTAAATGCCTTATTCACTGTTTTATGTATATAATTGACTGTACTGTGTTAATGTTTCGCTTACAGTGCTATTTCATTTTATTGGGCACATTAAATATTAATATCACATTACATTAGGTTGCAGAAGTGTTACTCTAGTACATGATGCAGTGTACAGCACTGTAGTGAAAATATTTTGCTTAAATTATGCTTTTGATTTTCCGGTCTTTGGCCATATCCACACACTTCCTCCTACCATATAGTCTGGAAAGAGAGCGCACTGTAGTTAAGCACTAAGTTCTTCTCCATGTTCACTATGACATCAGGTATAGAAGACACTGCCGCTGTAAAACGTGCAGAAGAGGGGATACCTCGAAGAAATAGCACATCTGTGAAGGTGCAGCTGCTGCAGTGAAATTAAATTATGTTGCAAATCTGCAGCATTGAAACCTGACCTCAGCTCCTTTGTGAGGATGCAGTTCTTTTTATACACATGCCTTCCTATCACTGGTTCATCATAATGCGTTTTAAGTTGAACTGAAATCGAGGTCTTTCCACTTTGGAATTTTTCGACTGCAACTCCATATATTTTGGTGACACGGCTGTCATTTTGAGCATCTGTGCTACTTCTGCCATAAGATGGTTGATGAGGAATAAAGTCAGCTCAGTATGTGAGAACAGGTTTCTTTGTGCTCACCTCTTTGTGACACATCAGCTCCTCCTTGCCATATTCAGCTATATTTATTTCAACAACACACACGAAAATACATGTCAGGACAGTTGTGTAATTTCATCGTGCGTGGCAACCTCTCCCGCTTCTCTTACCTTGCAGGAGATCAGCAGAGGTTTATTTGCATGATGCCTCTTGTTCAGAAACCTCTCCACATTTGGCCCATGTTACCTTCAAATTATCTTCATGTCACCTTCACACTGCCTCTGTGTGACCTTCATGTGGCCTCAGTTTGTCTGTTATTGTCCTTCTATATTGTCATGTTGCCTGTTTAGTGTATTGTGCACCATGGTCAAGGAGAAACTGCAATCTTACCTCTTTATGTCACCCACATCCATTTAAAAGACTGACAAGAGGCGCAGTTGGTGACTTAATGGGGGGTTTGTTTGTAAAGCATTATATAATGTGTTGTGTTTCGTGCATATATATTAAAAATGTCACCTGCCGAATGGTGGCTAACAATCTGGATAAGCATTCGCTTTGAACAATTGTTCATTTTCTTGCTGTGTTTTCGAAGGGTTATTGCCGTACACAAATCCACATAGATCCATCTCTTCTGTTCAGCGCTCAGGCAAAACATTTTCATAAATCTCATATTATGTTGGAAAATGATAAGAAACCACAAAAATTGAACTTAATTCTATGGACAATCGATAACATAGCTGGACCTGAACATGAGAGCTCAACAGCAGCATTTGAAAGTGGCCGGATGGAAGATATTAGCCTACATCAGATGGTTAGCATTCCATCAGAGCTCCAAATGGTGGCATAATGGCATAGAACTGCGTTGGTGGTGACATATTCCATGGATGATGAGAGTGAGACGTAAGGGTGGTGAGCAGTGAGGGAGAAATAATGGAGTATGACTGTACATTTAATTTTCTTGTACTGTGCATCTGTATGAAGGCAGCATGACAAAGTGAACCTTGAATCTTGAACCTTCATGTTACTTTGATGTTACCTCTATTCCTTTCCAAATTACCTTGTATTAACTATCATACCGTGTACCCTAACATTTGAGATTTGTGGTCACTGCATTCCATCTCTATACATGTGACAGTCAGCAGCTTTTCTCCAAATGCATCGATAATGTTCCAAAGTCCCTTCATGCTTTGCTGTATACATTTGTTATCATAAATGTGTTTTACTTCACCGATAGCTATTTTTATCATATAGATGCTTATTTCAAAGCAGTTAAAGCCACAAAAATCAGAACTATGCGAATGGAGAGGGCTGAGTCCAGGTGGTGTTCCTATGCTCTGGACTCACTGAATATTCACTACACAGTTAAAATGGCTTTAGGTGAGACAGTTGAATCAGGGGATCTCTCACCTGGAAAAAAAAACAAATTTATTGACCCTCAGAAACACTGTGGCTGTGTGGCCCTGACTTGGTGAAAGCAAAAACCTGAAGTTTTTTGTATGGGTTTCACAGCACTGCTGAGTGGTGTTTTCTACAGTTGTCAGCAATTGTGCTCTCATTCTGCTGGCTTCACTCAGCACTTCTAGTTACAGTATCAGGGAGATTTATGCTGGCGTGATCCTGCAGGACTTCCTGACCATGACCAAGACCTGGTTCTCGTTCACAGAAGAGATTTTCCATCAAGCCCAGGTCACGATTCTCAGGAAACTGCTTTCGAACGATCCACTGTTATGGGTACTGTACTTTCCTGAGCCTCAACAAAATGCACACTGTTTGAGTTTGATTAGACTGACATTCCAGCTGATACACAATTTCTACATTTATTTCTTTAAGAGGTTACAAGCATATAATGGATTATAAAATGAGATGCAACGTGCAATTTATAGGGACAACATGTGATACAAGCGGTAATAAATAAATGTTGAAATCATATTAACAGTATTATTATTTCCTTATGATATGCCTGTAACACCTGGTGGTGGTTAAGAGTAAGATAGACAAGGACTTTGTAATAGAAAGTCATTCCTCAGTGCAGTTACACAGGTAAACCCTGTTTAATGCACTTCATTTGTTTGTGGAAATTCTGGGCAAGTTGAAATTATGCATACTGGGATTCCACTTTACATTACTGTAAATGGGAAAAATAATAAAGTGTTCCCAGCCCATCTATAAAGCCCAAACCACCTTTTGTAGTTATCACTATAAAACATAGTAAAACATCTTGTAGCACACAAAGCATTGCAGTGCACAGCATCTCATCGCACAGCACAGCAAAGGACACACAGGACATCAGGTTGAGTAGCATACGTCAACCTCTCTGCTCACATTAAGGAGATCAGAACTGTCCAGAGACATTGGTGTGAGATGGAGAAGGACCAGGAACTCCACGTTCCAGAGTTATTCGTTCAGTAATGAAATTAAAGTTAAAAAGATACTGAAGACAACCATTTAAAATGAATAAGCAAGGCCATTTACTGTAATTAACTGTTACTGTACTCACAAGTGTGGAGGAGAACAGTTCATTGTGAGTTGTGAGCTGCGATGAGTTCCTCTTTCAGTTTTTTTAAATCATTTCCATTTCCACTTCTCTCACACACGCTTATCTAGCCTTCTCATGTTCTTTCTTTTTCATTTTTGTCCTCAAGCTTTTCTAAGTTTTTTGTCTCCGTTTTGCTAGATTACAGTTTAGCCTAAAATGGAGACACAGCACAAACATGTAAAAACAAAGCAAACATGAGATATAAATGTATGGAATGGAGCAAATTATATCCCTCACAGCTTGCCATAACACATAGCTTGACATCGCAAGGCACTGTGGTACAGGAACAAGGTATTTGCACAAACTTACAATTTCTTGATTTTTTGCAGACAAATTTCTGGCACTGTGGCTCTGCATTACAGTGGGGTGTCCATTGTGCAAGCCAAGAGCTGGAATTAAAAGATTAGCTCGATTATAGCAAAACCGTGTATACCGGGGCTGCAGGTGATGGGGTTTACCTGTATTTTTAATTGTCCATCACTGAGACAGCCTGTCACTTTAACAGCAGTGAAGAGTCACCATATCAAATGTGCAAATTATGGCTTTAGACCTAGGACAACTGCCAGCTACTGTAAATCACCCACTGGATGGAGTCTGCCATCACTCATTATTCAGTTGTACATGTTGATATTTTACTTTGAAACATTTATCCATTTTTGACCCGATTGCAACGCTATAAGATTTATAGAGGCCTTTAGTTGTTGCACTGTTGCACAAACACTCAGCTGGAGTGAATGGGGGTCAAATGAGTGCAAAGATGAAGCCGTTTAGTTGTGTCACTTCAGCTGCGAGGCACACAACTGCCTAGGCTTTTTGCCCCAGCAGCGTACCCTACAAACACGACACCTGCGCAAAAACAAACTCAATAAAAGTTTTCGAACAAGTTTAGCTGGCGTAAAGCTTAGTCCAGTATGCAATCCTGCTACGCAGCTATGGTATCCTGCTAGCGTAACAACCATTGTACAGTAAGAAACGGCACTGATGATTTTCTCTGGTTGGGTGAACAGACCTGTTCTCCTCGCCCAGCTCACTTCTCTTTTCTCTGTACAGAAGATCATAAAATAATAATTAGGAACAGCAGAAGGAGCCCAGTCTAGATGCTTCTGACAGAGCTGGCAGGTCCACCAGGTTCCTGGGCTGGAAGACCCCCTGCTGGGATCCACAAAGCTAATTAAACCCCTTTGCATCACACATTACTGTGATGAGGATGAACACAAAAACCTTTTTTTGTTGCCATATTCAACTCTGACCTAAACTGAACTACTGCATTTGTACTTTTTTTGCGGAGTACCTTCTGTTGGGTAAATAAGTTGGGTTTATTGTGTGGAGGACATAGTATGTGATATTTTTTGTGGGATAGAGTGTGCAGGATACACTGAGCGGGGTATTTTGTGTGAGGTTAACTACATGGGGGTTATTGCGCAAGGTACAATGGAACGGGTTGCATTGCGGCTCCGTTTACTTTAGTGTTTTATCGAGGATTTCCTCAAGCCCCGATGTGTTTCCTGATCCAGTCTGTTGCCCGGAGCTCTCTGCCACGAGCGGCACAGCTAGGTCTCCAGCTGAGTTTGCGCGGGAGAGGAAACGTGACCTGTGCAACGCAGCACACACCACTTTCACGGCTTCTGAGCATTTCAAGTCCTGTGTCAACCTTCGCTCTGTAATAAAGATATGACTTGTCAGGAGAAGGAGCCAAAGGAGACAGAGTTCTGCTTGCCCAGCTTTCTCTCAAGTGTGGAAACTTGATTTATGTAATAAAATTAGGCGGTGCAGCCAGTAAATAAATGTTTTAAAGAAACATAAAGCTTGTAACCTGACGATTTGCTGTTTGAGATCCCTGGTAGGGTCTTGCTTCGCCGTTGCCTAGCGCAGACCCTCATCTATCGCACCAATTAAAAGGGTGAAAACTGGAAAGTCATGTAAAGCCATGAGAGCATCAGTTAACAAAGTAAAACCTGTTACTGAGGCTCAGCTACTTTGGGTTTTTTACAGTCTTTAGAAAATGCACTCCTTTTCATAACCAGCAGGTAGCTAAGTTGATGCATCGTAACTGTTCCTGCCATTATCTTAATTATAGTAGACGATGACTTTGGAATGCTTGTATGGGTTTTTTTTTTGGCTTTGTTCTTCTTGAGTTGCATGCATGATGACATGCATTTTTCTTAACTCTTCGCTTCACATCTGTCCCCAAACAAACCCTGGGAGCCAAGGAGAAAAGCCCTCTGTTGGGAAAGTCAATCCTTGTGCCCTGACCAAAGGGCTGAAAAACATGAAAGGAACGGGAAGCGACACAAAATCAATGATGCCCGCTGGCCGCACGGGCCAGCACACGCGCAGACGGGACCGCTCGTGACACCTCGTCCCCCGCCCCTCCTAAAGCAGGCCTATGACCCCCTTCCTCGGGCCGCCAAAGTTGGGAGTCCGGCGGGCAAGCGTTATTGATTCCCGTCAACAAGCGAGCCCCGAGTAATCCGTCTGCCTTTGTTCCGCTTGCTTGGCGGAGCGCTCTCATTAGCCCCCTGCAAGACGGTCAACCTGTCAGCAGGTTGGGCCTCCCGCCGGCTGACCTCCGACCCCCTCACCCCACACCCCACCTCCTTCTTGCACAAATCGAACCTCACAAGCCAAGCAGGTGGTACTCAGAGGCGGTTCACACTCAGAACATGTTGCCAGCCTCGGCACCCATTAGGCAGGATGCCACAACCCGGTTCTGTACACTTCGGCAAACCCACCATGGCCTTGGTGCCCATTCCACTTAACAACCCATTACTTTTCCTGCTAGATCAGATTCTTGTCCAAAAAAATTCATCTGAAGGGCTGTTTGGGTTTTTCACTTGTGTCATTGTTCAGATTACTTCTCGACATTGTTTATTGGTCTGCACATGTCATCTGTTGATCGTTTCTCCAGATTTTCACGCAGCTGGATAAAACTTCTAATGCAAAAAATAACTGAATGCAAAATTGCTTTCTGAGCCGGGCGAGAGGGCAGCTAATTCCTTTATGCAAATAAAATCTGATTTTTTTTCATCTTACACCTTTCTAAAGTTTTACTGAAGGGGTAAGGTATGCAGGATGAAAGTTTAGAGACACTGCCGCCTGACAAATACTTTGGAAATTTTGTCACACACATTGTATTTCTGGAAAGTGTCTGTGTCTTAATGTTTATCAAATGTTCAGTTATTGAAGCAGTTTGATGTTTCGTAAAAAAATGTTTCTCTTCTAACTCATTCCTGCGCCACTGCAATCCTGCAACTCATGCATGTATTACAAAAACTCTACTCAGACTATGATGTAATGACATGTTATGGAGTTTCATCCACCATTTGCTAAGAAATGTTTATTAAACATTTGTAAATAACTTGACCGCCTCTGTAAATTTACATTGGTTTAAACATCACTTTTGTGCAAATATGCATTTGCTTGCAGAGCTTTTGTAAATAAATGTGAATTTGTTACCAGATAAAGCCCAGTTTTGATCAATGTTGTTGTCTTTGTCAGCAGCTGTTTGCTTCCATTGGTCAAGTTCTCGAGCTCCTCATCGACCTCTGGAACACACCTGCTGCAAAAGGGTTTCGTCAGATTCCGTCCATTATCTCCATTGCACCCGAGCAGAGAAGGTAGCCATCGGAAGGCGGGGGTGGACAGTGAGCTCTAACCAAAAGAGCCCCATCGAGCAAGGTTCAGAGATGGATTGTCCCTAATCTGGATCCAGATCTAGCCCTTGTTTTCACTGTTTTGCGGGGGGCTCCTGGGAGGAAGCAGGCACAGTTTCCTGCTGGAGATGGGGCGGTAGGCTCTGATCCCTCCTCCACCAACTCTTTCTTAATCAGCAACTCTCTGTTATTCCACCAGCAGAGGAAGCATCCTTGTTTGCCTTAAACAGCTAATCTGAGCCTCAGGTCTGCGGGCTGCACTTCGGTCTGAGCTGCATTATGGATATTTTTTTCATTTTGAAAGGGTTGGCATAGATACGAATGGATTTTCCAAAGTTGATCCTTCTGTCGCTTTGCAACTTAAGCACAAAAAAATTTGGGCAAGCTTTTGTTTAGCAGCTAATGAGCAAGACACACACACTTCACAGGAAAGTGATTCATGCAAAAATATTATTTACTAGGCAGGACTGACCTTTGGGCTGGGCTGTATTTGGATTCTCAGATAAGAGTACTGGTCCATTCATATTCAGCACTGACACTTGGAGGTGTGCTGGGGTGAGCCAGGGGGGCCAGGGGGCAGCTTCCCTGTGCTGCTGTTGATCACTAACATTGCTGATATTATTCAGCCAGAGGGAGACCATTCTACCAGCTGAACTTTTGACCAAAAACCTGACATAGTCAGTTGTTCTGTCATTCGGTGAGGCCACATAGCTTTAGTTATACATGTTGAGAACCTGTTGAAAGACCAGCATCTTCTCATATGGAGGAAGGCCAGTAACAGTTCCATGTAAGCTCGTGAGCACTGAAGACGTTTGTGTCCAAAGGTAAGGCTGAATTTGCTGTTACTACTGCCACAGCCTTTACAAACAAAACTGGCCACTTCCCAGAGCCTAATCCTGGCTCTGCCAGTGGATTTGTTAGGTAGCTTTAAAATCACACAAATTATTGTTACGGCCGCCTTTCTGTTAGCCTGGCTAAACATAACGTCTAAACACAAAACTATGGAAAACATTTGAGGAAAACCTCATTGTTTTAATCGGGTTGATTGTGTCCTGTCTGAGTTTTGTTTTTAGAATGAAGGGAAAGAAAGGAGGTGGGGGTTTACTGGGGTTTTTTGGTTTTTTTCTCTTTCTCTCTCTTGGCCTGCATCTTCTCCTATTCATATTCAGATGAAAGAAAACCATCTCTGTCTGGTTTATTTACATATTTGGACAAGGCGAGAAGCAGGCGAGGTTTTGGCAGGGCCGCCAAGGGTCGGGGATGAGAAAATGCCAGCACAGACTGGTGGATACCAGTTACCAGGGACAGGACCCGAGCAATGCTGTTGGTCTCTGATGTGGGCGGTGCTTGCCATCTGTCCGTCGCAGTGGTGAGCGCAGCCGCCATATTGCAGGCAGACTGGAGCCATAGCCCCGTGGCCCCCAGAATGCCCCTGGCTGCAGAGCTAGGGGACACTGGAGTCATGGAGACCCAGGGGTACAAAATGGCCAGGGCTGGGGGGGTGTTATTGAGCTGGGGATTGGGGGTGGGGTGTAGAAAGGTTGGCTGCAGGAAGCAAGTCCTGTCACTGTAACTGCAGATTTCTTGGTAACCGTACGTCTCAACCACAGTCCAGCGAAAAATGCCCAGTCCTTTTGGGCTTTGTGTGTGTGTGTGTGTGTGTGTGTGTGTGTGTGTGTGTGTGTGTGTGTGAGACCTATGGGTGTCAAACGTAAGGGAATGTCATGGCTTCAGAAATGGGGTCAGTATTCCAATTCCCCTGTTCCCGATTCCACCACGGTAATGGGTGTACAGAGCCCCTGTCGACATGTACAAGTATATTATATCAGTGAAGAAAATTCCAAGAGTGCAAATCATCACTTGAAACCCTTGTGGACAGGAGACACACACAAGATTGGGCCTATGAAAGAATACACACACGCACGTGCGCACATACACACACACACACACACAAATTAACCTGAAACACATGTCTTTGGACTGTGCGAGGCAACCAGAACACCTGGAGAAAACGCATGCAGCTGTGGGGTGAACAAAATCCATACAAACTGAGCTGGATTCAGACTCATGCCCAACAAGCCCATACACTGTGAGGTTCTGGCACTACTTGCTGAGCCTCCGTGCTGCCTGACAAAAAGTTCTTTTGAAAGAATTTAAAGCACTAGTCAACTAATTTAGCGTAATAACTTTATTAAACATGTATTATAGAATAAATTTATATAAACATGGTCCTAAACATAATTATCTTAATAGCCGCTCCAATTTAGTTTTTGCCAAGTAAATATGTATCAATATGCCAATAGATGGCAAATGTTCAGGGTCATTACTTTTGTTCCAGTACAATGGGCCCAAAGCCTGTGGTTGGGATATTTCAAAATGTGGGACCTTTTTCCCCTTCACCCCTTTGTCCTACCTAAGGGATTTTTATTCTTGAGTTGTGGCTGTGACCAACCTCAACTTTCCCCATCTGCCATTCGAAACGATTATCATTTCAAGAGAATGGTGCTTTCAGTGCTGGTGATCATTAATCACGCGTCAGTCTGCCTGGCCATTCCCACACCCTGCCCGCTCAAAGGAGCCCACCGTCCCCTCTGCGCAATAAGGGAAGTGGCTGACCAACACACTTTTCAATATAGATGCTAAGGGGTACACATTTATAAGTACCTGTTTACCTGCTGGAAGCACAGAATAATTCGCTGAATTCCTGTTTGTTTCCTTATGAGCGTCTTTTCATTTTTGGTCACGACCGAGTTTCAAGCCATGATGGTGTCTGGAAAGACTTTTCCGACGTCCTTCAAATTCCAGAGATATTTTTCATGGGCTTTTTTGACAGTCTGAACATATAACTACACCGAAGGCAACACAAGCAGGCCCTAGGCAAGCCCAGTACAAACATAACATGGCGATAATACAAATGCAGCATTGAAATATTTGCATCCGTTCAGATTACTGAGCACCATCTGCTGACAGCAATATTCATATTTTTGTATTTCAGGTCAGCTGGATCACATTTATCTTTATCTATTTGTCATTCACTCGGTGGACAACTTGTTAATGTTCCATGCTAAACTCTCAGTTGTCTTGAATTTTCACTTTCTCCCTTGATACTTCCGTAAGGTTTTAAAAAAGCATACTGAATGCGATATCTGGTCAACCCAGTGAGGGTTACCATCTCACTTACTTGAAAATATCAGCATAAAATTGTGTTCTTTTACATCAGACTTTTGGGAAATTGAAACTGAAATTTGAATTGTAAATTGCAATTTATTTTCAGTTTAGCTGGATGGCAATTTGTGTGCTTTTTCTGAAAGAAGTGACTTTAGACTCAAACAGAATGTGAATAAAAAATGAGTTATCCAAGAAACCTTTAAAACTTAAAAATTCTGCCTGGAATCGCATTAAAAGATATACATAAAGAACTAGAAATTATTGTTTACATTAATATTTGTTAAGATCAACAACTTCAAATTGACCTCACCATATTTTATCTCTTTGGAATTAAAAACTCGATGATCAATGTGTGCGTGCCCGCGTGTGTGTGATTGTATGAGCGTGCGTGCGCGTGTGTGCGCGCGCGCGCTCCTTCATTCTCACCCCTAGGCAGCTCTGTTTGCTGGGCCCCGTGCAGCCTGAATGCAGGCCAGGAGGCATCTGTTGCTTATAGCACTGACAACATCTGCTGCTATTGCTCCGCTTTCCCAGCATGCTGCGGGATACGATTTCTCCCAAAGGTGGCCTTTGTGTGCACCATTGTCAATCCCATCATTGTCTGCTGGGGCCAGTTCCCACGATGCAAAGGCAGTTATTGCCACACTTAGCGACCCACTACCATTCTCCGGCTGAAATTTCCGTCCTGCAAACTAATAACCCAAAGGCCACGTCTTGAGTTTTGGCAACAAGTGGACCTGGTGACAAACAAGCCAACTGCAGCAGACGATGCTGCTGCTGGAATAAGTTTAAATTATGCCTGAATAATTAGCATAAGTTTCATGGATTATTAAACCTGTGTGAAATGATCTGTGACTTTTCGAGAAGTGCAACGTAGACATCTTACTGATGTTGTAAATGATTTAACAGCTCCTCCCTTCTCCCCATTGTCCAGAGCGGCTGTTCTCTCCGGGTCCTCTGGGGGCCAGCCGCATCCCCGGCTGTCACCTCCCCTTGTGCGCCTGTCACGCAGGAGCGGTTTCCAAGGGCCCCTCCCAGGCGACGTGAGCACAAGGAGCTGGGGGTCCCCGGGGGCCCCACTTTGACAATGTCCACAGTGTGGGTACAGAATGGCCCACCATGGGGCGGGTCAGGGACGACACAGCAGATGTCACTGATGGACTTTGTTCCTTGTTCCTCGTCAAGACGACCGCCGGCCACTTCAGCTCGTGTGGGGAGCAAAGCCAGCAAGCTGTGGGTGCACGGGAGAAGCCTTTGCATAATACCCCTTTCACACCACAAAGGACACTGCCCCTAATGGCAAGGCCACACTTGTGGGGATACGTTCTGCTCTCAGGCCAACTTTGCTTTCTTGTGTCTTTGCCTTCTTGGATGATGCTTGTGAGGTGAAAAGAAAGCTGTGAAGGTTGGTTAGAAGTTTCTTTTTCACACGGTATAGCAAATTAACGGGCTGCATTTGGACGTCAGCCTGCAAATGTCTAAATGTCAGTCTTCGCCCAACAGTCGCGCCACTGTAACCTTGTTTGTACCACTTTTTACTCCACCGCTTTTGTGCGATGAACTGAGGCAGGATGTTTGAGATAAATGACCGAGTGAGACTCACTCAGAGTCGGGATGGTTGTGAAGTTAGGATGCCTTCCAAAAACCTGAGACACCCTCGTCCATCTGCTAGTGGGTCCACAGTGACATGTGTATGGATACTGGAGGAAAACGTTTTCAAATGTATGTAATTTAAAATTAACATTAGCAATAGCATCAACATCAACATTAAGTGGTCAAAAAGTAGGCCAGGCACAACAATCTTATGTGCATTCCATGCATTTGATGACCATTTGACATGCCAATGTAAGTAGACTTGAGTTTAAAGCGATTATCGAAGCATGTCTAACTTGTGAACCTGTGTCGGTTTTTCTGACACTGACAAAATGAGGTTTGTGTTGGTGAAACTACGTCTGTACGCTGCTCTGACAGTTTTCTCCATGGTCAAAGAGGAGGAGCAATCAACATTTAAATGGACACAGATGTTATTATTGTGAAAGTGAAAAAAAAACTCTTCATTTTAACTAAGTTGATTTCAGCTCGTAGCTTTCAAGTGCCAAAGACGTGTTGAATTATGTTTTCAAGGGACTTGGGTAATAACTTGCGCTCTCTCTCTCAAAGGAGCCCCTTTGACTGGGGAGTTTGAGGGTCCTGGTGCCCAACCATCAGGTCAAACGCACTCTCAGGATCAATGAGTGAGATGAGATCACAGCCACAAGCGACCATTAAAATTGCAATGAGATTTACATACGTTGGGAGGTGCTAAGGTCTCTTAGAAGTCCAAGAGTCAAATGATTGATGAGCTTGGGAGCCCAGTCACCCCCTACCTGGGTGGTCTCTTAATGCCACACTCAAGGGTGTAATTCCAGTCCTGCTGGATGGAGATTGTTTTGACCTCCCTTTAATCTACCTGTTCGATGAGCAAACAAGAGAGCTTTGGAGACAGCTTTTAGGACATGCTAATGGATAATCGTCCAGGCAAGCACACATCTGCAAGCTGTTGCACTCCATTGATCACATCATAGACCTGTACCTTACACATACAGAGGATCTGGACAGAGTGGACATGTCCAAGGTTACCAATCTGTGGGAGGTCATGGTCAAAACAAATAATGGCAGATGGTCAAAAGCAGGGGAGAGAATGAAATCGTTGTGTGATGGCTCCCATCAAATGCTGGGTGGTGCTCTGGGTTTGGAGGAGCCTTGAGTTGGAGAACCACTGGCTTTTGTTTCTCCGTGATGGTTTTTCGTTGCTGCTTCTGAGTGGCATCCCATTGGCTGACACTCCTTCAGTTGGCATCCCGTTGGTCAGAAGTGCTTCAATCTGGTGCGCCATTGGCTAACTGTGTTTCAAGGTGGCCACTGCTTCCAGCCAATAAAATGGCAATTTATTGAGTGAATCCATCCATCACTTGTCTTGAGAATTCCTTGTAATTCAATCATGGATTTCCTGAGTGCAACAATTCCAATTAACTATCTTCAAAGTGACATTTTCCAATGCGATACTCAAGACTATGGTGTCACATACAGGTTCCGTCGTGTTTTTAAAAATTTCATTAACACAAAAGCCCCTGTATAATGGATTCATTGTGATTGTAAAATGAGTCTGAGTCGCAATAGTTAAGGAAATGTACTCTTCGATTTGTTTTACTCACAAAGAACTTTAATTGATATGTAAAATAGTGCCGTTGCAAATCTGCTGTTTTTAGTCACAGTATTCACAGCATTAACGCAACCATTATTTAAGCATGGAGTCAGATATACCTTCAGTCCATTGAGAGCTCAAGTTGCTTATGTAGCGTGCCTGTTTGACATTTATATGCGAGGACTCCTTTGTGTCAAGCACCAACATGAATGCTGTGCCGTAGATGGCATAAAAGCTGGCGGAGAGCACTGTCAATGGCACTCTTCTTTGTCAAGGTGCGTGTGACCACATGACAGCACGCTCGCTTTTTCGCCTCTCCAATTGGGCCTCTTCACAACTATTTCTACGCGAATCAGTTTTGTTGTGCGAAACATCCCTGACAGCACCCTAAATCCTGACTTCACCCAACAGGAGATGAGATCTGAAGGCCCAGGTTGCCTTGGCTGAAAAGGCTTGGAGAGGGGGAGGGGAGCAAGGGACCGCCTACCATTATTGGCATGACAGGTGACCACTACGTGAGAACAAAGAGTGGGTCATCGCCAGAGCCAGATCCCTTTGCATGCACCCATGTTTCCCCCACTCCCTGCAATCTGTCGAAAATTGAACTCGCCACTGAGGGGCTTGCTAACAGAAAGCAGCTTTATACAGACTAATCCAGGCAGAAGGAAGAGGGCCGCAGCAGGAACTGGCCTGAAGGCGGCGCAGCAGCCGTTCTGTCCAGTGCTCCACTGAGAAAGAACAAAAAAGAATGGAAAACACAGCTGAAGCAGAGGAGGAACAAAACACGGTAACAAGATTAATCAGCTCACAGGCCTGAAACTATGGTTTGGCTTAAACAAGCCTCCACGCTACAGCAACCGCAGCTCTGCGTCGCTTTTGTCATGCTGATGTAGATTAGCACACATCCCTCCTGTCTTTATGGATGACACTGACATATTAGAATCAAACCGCTGGGTTCAACAGGCGTTTGAGTAAAAGTTATTCCCTGTAAAGACGAGGCAATAATAATGGTGTTTAATAAAACAAAATATAGTAAACTAACTGGCTGTACTCATCGGTTTAAGGAAGGAGTTGGAAAACGTGGACCTATGGAAAAGGTTTTGCTGGAAATCAATGAGTCTGCCTTACTTTGGGACGAGACATTCCCAAACACAGTGGAGAACATCTGCTTTTTGAAAACCTGAGGTACTGTAAATAGAAGGACTACCCAAATCCTGCCCTGCTCTCACATTATCTGACCACAACCATTAAACAGCTTATGGGAGATGATGGGGCACAGTCACTTCTGAACTCCACAAGTTATATTCTTTATGTTTTATAAAGGTTTTTAAAAGTCAGAGTGAGTTAAATTAAATTGAAAAAATGTGGCCATATAATAGTGCTGTGTGAAGAATTAAAAATAAATTAAACAACTGCAAAAAGATTTTTCATGCACCGCAGCACAAAAATCCAGAATAAGAAGTTCTGGGAAAATCACAATTTGTTTCATAATAAAGATAACATTTAAAATCATCTGTCACTGAAAAAAAAAACAAACTTGTCTCTTTTTTTGCAGTCCCGCATTTATTACTTTTAAATGCCTCAGTGAAAGAGAAGTTTAATGAATTAAATATGAAGCATCATACTGTTATTAAATGAAAAAAAGGCAAACTATCATATTGTTCCATTTTTGGCAATTATAACTGGCCACAAACTGATTCAAAAGAAAATTTCAAAGTAAACTAAATTCGGTGAAAGTGTAGCGAAATGAATGTTAGAATTAATTGAAGTTCACAGATCAAAAGCTCTTTGCTAAAAAGGATATGGCAACATCGGTTGGCGAGCTGTGATGATGAATCTTCAGTATGTTGCAGAAAAGAAAGACTGAAAAATGTTTTCATTGTTAAAGATACTGGATGTCAGGTGCTGAGCAGTTGAACAGTACCACAGAGAATGAAGCCACAAAAGAACTGCTTTAGGCCTGTCTCCTGATATTTTCCAACTCAGCGAAAAAGCCATTGTGTTGGTGAAAAAAGTCAAGTTAAAAGCTTAGCATGGTATGTGAAAACAAGTGGTGAATCAGTTCTGTAACACAGGCGGACACTTTTCACTGCTTCCTATCTGAGCCTCTACATTGTGTCTCAGTCCGGCCGAAGCCCTGCAGAGATTCAGACCGAGAACAGAGCCACAGCTGATCTAAGGCATGAAAAAAGCACACAAACATATGAATAAATGAAGCACTTTTGGGATGAAGCTGAGTTTCAAATAATCATGGACATGGTAGAAGTCTTTAACCTGTTTTACTGCTTGTACAGAAAGAATTTGATTTACTTTTAACTGGAAGTGTTTTCCTTCCTGTAAAATGTAATAATTTCAAAGATCATTTCCTTGTTATTTCTTTGTCTGTTAGTCTTTTTTTGGTTTTGAGTCAAATAGGAACTCCCCTCTTACATGCCTAGCCCTTGGCCTCAGCTCCACTCACACATAAATGCACGATATCACCAAAACCTGCTTATAACGCAAAAAAAAAGAGCAACAGGTGCTGACAGAAATCAGTGGCCACTTGTGAACACTTGCTATTCAGCATCATCGTGACATGATGCCGTCCTTCTGCAGATATGCCCGGACCCGCTGCACTCCAGACGGGTGATTGGTTAAGGAGCCCCCGCGCACCTGTTTGCATTCAGAAAGCTTGTTTATCATTCGGCCGGGTAACCCGATAACACTGCCACAGCTGGGGGCAGCGCCCTGGCTACGGCACGCGGCCAGCGTCATGGCTGCGGTGGGATCAGGGGAGCTTATCCCCCAGCCACTGTGGAGCATGTGAGAGCCGTTTGAATGTGGAGAAACAGTCAGCTCAAAGCCACCTTGTCCAGCTGTTCATCAGTCAGAGACACCCCTCCCCACCACTCCTTAAAAACGCGATATGAATCACAGATTGTGATGACTTTTCAGTTTGTAAATCTTAAATATGGTACTTAACTATAAACTATATTACGTAAGTCCCAGCAGGTTGATTGACATGGACAATTCAATAGTCTTCTCCTCAAAGAAGGTGTGTTTCTCACTTTTTACAGAATGAGTATGTAAAAACACCCAAATGAGGTCTGAAATTACCAAAGGTGTCTGAGGAGGATCGTGTTTTCTTTGACTTTGAGGTAATTCCCATACCCTGCTGATCCCCAAGTAAAGTCAAACATCCAGCGAGGTACTCAGGTGTGTGGCCAATGGGCACTTGGTTAAGTGAGAAAGCAGTTACCTGTTGCGCTTTCGTTTGTTTTGCATCCAAGTGGACACAATCCAGGACGTAGAGCTGCTGCTGCTGCAGCAGTGGCACCTGGAGTACGGTTTCCCTCGCCACCTGTGGTATCCAGGGATGGTGATCTGTCCACTTTCCCAGGGGTAACAGGATCGGGGCCAATGGCTCCAGAACCGTCATTTGACTCGCAGGAACCCTCCGTGGGAAATATGAGAAATACGTGGCGATGGGGTAGGTAGCTTAGCTCTGTCACATGCTCAGGTACAAATACACCTGTGCACATTTCTAGTTGGTTCACAAGAAAGTACTCTGAAAAAACTTTGTGACCTGCAACCGGAATGAAACAATGACACATGGTGAAGGTGTGCTTAGTGCCCCATTTCCACAAGGATGACCTGAACATATCAAGCGGAGCTCTGAAAAGAAGGTTGATTCACAAAAGTGTCGGCTGAAGTAGCGCCGAGTTTGCTGTATTACCACAAATGCGGCTGACTCGGGTCGCCTCTGGCAGCCGCCATGTCTCCTTTGATTTGATCCCAACGGCCCTGGCCCCACACTTCTGAGTGGAACTCGTCACCATCTGGACAGCTGCGTGAGTGTGTTAAGCTGGGTGCGGGGGGTGGCTGGAAGAGGGTGTTCAGCTGTCCTGGCCCTTGGGGAAAGGGAGAACAACCGCTGCCTCCTTTGAGACCATGTGAGGATGGAGAAACAGGAGCGCGTAGTGCTCTTTGGACAGCACAACTGAAGCAGTAGAAACTCCACCAAGCTTTTACCTGGCACTGAGCAACCTTTTACACATTTTGCCATGCTTTTATGTTTTTTGCTGGTTTCTTTATATATTAGAATGTGATACAAAGGACAAAATTGAGTTCTTTGGAATTTATTTTGACTAATTTAAAATACTGTGCCCACGATATAACTGTTCTCGGTTGGTTTATTGTTTTTGCTGTGATTCTCTGACATTTTCAGCTGCAGGAAATAAATCCTGCCAGTTTATTTTCTACGCAACTTTTATGAAAGGAGAAAAAAATGATTATGTCTTCAATCTTTTTAAGTTTTCTGTGCAGACATAAGATTTTTAACTGTGATACTAATAATTATGGTCAATCCTAATATACTGCTGACAGATCTCTTGTTGTGGTCATGGTCAGTGTTGAGCCCCTGGGTACATCTGGCTTCGACCTCCTTGCGTTAGAAATATACAGTACAGTCCTAAATGTTTAGCCACCATTTTTTGTCTGTGGTTCTGTCTTCTTAAAAATAAACTTCCATAAGGTTTACAGTAATAATTTGTGACAACGGGGTGGGCCGAGATGTGAATTTAAACTATGCTGATATTTCATTAAAGAGGTACTAGGCAGACAGTTGTTGGTTGCATCTATCTGGAAATGGCATGTTCCAGAATGTGAACTGACACACTAGGAATTCTCCAGGAGAGTGTGGCAGCCAGAGCTCAGAGAAAATGATTATGGGAGTCAGAAAACTGCTTGTATCACTGTGAGAGCATAGCCTTGTCCTTTTAACAAAAGCACCTTTTTTTTTTTTTTTTTTTTTAAAGAGCTATTCTGCCTGCCCAAGGAAATACCAAAGTTGTATTTGTATAACATTATTTATTTGGAAAAATATTTAATGATTTTCTTAATTAACAAAACAGTAATTAAACAATTCAAATAAATTCTGTACAAAGCTTCTTAAATACATTTTCGTTGGAAAACAGTCACATTGACCAGAAGTGCCTTTATACACATTTGCAAAAAAAAAAAAAAAAAAACAAAAAAAACCCTTAAATTATATCAAAATGAACTGCACAATACATAAATCACAAAACACAAATAATACAATTAAATTAAGGAATACAAATTACAAAAAGCCACAGTATTTGAACATATTTTGACGTCAGTGTTATTTTTTTGCTTCAAAACAGATCGCAAGTGGATGAGAGGACTTTGAAACACACACTGCAGTCATCACAAGTTTCTTATACACAGTGATCAAGTCATCTTCGTTTTTGTGTTAAATACATATTTTAAAAGCAACTGTCCATAGTGCAATGAGGTAAAAAAAAAAAAAAAAAAATAGAAACTGTCCTCGCAGGCAGTGCAACAAGGTCATTACGCACGTTCCTGGGAAACTAAACTTCTTCTTGAGAGCGCGGGCCAGTATGGTCCAACTTCCGCTTATGCAGTCACTGTGCTTACTTCAGTTGAGAACCAGCTCATTCTGAATATCAGTATCAACGTCTCAGTCCCACAGCAGCAGTCACGCTAAGGAAACCTTCCCTCTGGATTGAGCAGCATTCATTGGAGTAAATCCTCCTGTGGAGCAGACCAGGAACACCTCCTGGTGTGCTGTCAGACCTGGGAAAGAAAAGGAAGAGGTTTTCAACTTTGGAACCATGATGTCTTTATGAGATAAGCATGAAGATGCTGCAGTGAAGCCACAACACACACTTCCTGCATCACTCACCTCAGTTGCAATAATACATTCATCTTTCTCCTCCGATATCACGTATACGGATTGGTACTTTGTGTCTTTGCCCATCGACTCTGCACGTTTCTTTTCTGAAGGGTCACTATGAAAAGAAAGGGAAGCAAAGTCATTGAGTTCTTTCTTAAAGTCCCACATTTAGGTCATTTGTCACATTTACAAACATTTGATTTGAAATCAGGGCATTCAATACCAAGCTTACCTCTTTAGACGTTTTCTGTGCTTCTCTTCCAGCTCACAGTCCAGAGCCTCACACTTGGTTTCACTCCTTTCGTGGTCTGCTTTGGCCATAGGCAACTCCTCATGTTTCATTTCGTGCACCAAATTGTAATCCACAGATGGGTTGCGAGCCTTGTAGCCATTCTTCTCTCCGTTGCTGTTGTCACAATGAAAGTCCACTTTCTTGTTGGTGTTCTTGATCTGGGCAGCACCAATGATGCTGACCGTGAGGTCCTTCTCCCGGTGGCAGTTGTTAGTCAAGTTGTTCATGGTCTCGCCCTCTCCGTGGCCATCGGGCATCTGGCTGCGGCTCTGGACCTTCATGCGGAGGTACACCACCAGCAGAGCACAGCCTAGGAGAAGCAGCAGCACGAGGATGATCCCTGCGCAAACTGCAGTCCAGGGGAACTCGCTTGTCTCAGGGTAGGAGAAATTGTCAGCTGTCTGGCTGCCAGAACGCTCGGGCAACAAAAATTGGCAGTTCTTCCCACCATATCCCTGCGAGCAAGCGCACACGTAGCGGCCATCCCTCTCGTGGCATGTGGCCCCATTGTGACATGGGTTATGCTCGCACCTGCTCACTGGGATAGTACAGTTCTTGCCCAGATATCCCGGCGGGCACGTGCAAGAGTAGTCACTGATTCCATCCTGGCATGTGCCACCATTTTGACAAGGGAAGTTGGCACATTCATCAATGTTGTCATCACATTTCTTTCCCATAAAGCCCTCCGGACACTGGCACAGGTAAGAGTTGACATGGTCCACACACTGGGCACCTGGAAAAACATTAGAGGACTGTATAATAGCCATCCGGTATTAAACATTTGTGACACCACCAGAAACATCTTTGTAGAAGTTGAGAACTAGACATGGACTACCTTGACCAAACTTACCATTAGCACAAGGGTTTGAGCTGCAGTGGTCGATCTTCTTCTCGCAGTTGAACCCGGCATAGCCTGAGGGGCAGTGGCAGTAGTATCCGCCATCCAGATTATCGGTACAGCGTCCCTCATTAAAGCATGGGCCATCAGCGCAGGTCATGGCACTTAGCTCGCAGTTCATCCCGTAGAAACCAGGCGGACATGCGCAACTATAAGTGTTCTCCAAATCCTGTCAGCGCAGAGACCACAACAAACTTAGAATACTCAACATAAGCATCAATTTAGCAATTCACAGGGAACACAAAGGATTGAATGAACCATAAATAATTAGAAGGACTACAAAGTTTCTTCAATGTTCAAACAGACAACAGAGAAAAGCTACCAGCTGTACTGGTCAAGGACTGTGAGCGGGAATAAGTCGACATGGGAATGGTACTCACAGTGCAGCTTCCTCCATTCCTGCAGGGGTTGTCGGAGCATTCGTTGACCTCGATCTCGCAGCTGGCACCCGTGAAGCCTGGTCTGCAGGAGCAGGTGTAGCTTCCCTGGCCAGTGTTGGTACAAGTGGCTCCATTCATGCAGGGCTTATGGTGAGTGCAGTAATTGAGATCTGAAACACACACAATGACACATGTGGTTTAAGACTCCTGTGACACCATGCTGCTTTTTTGCCTCCCCACTGCATTCAGCAAAGAAATATCCATTTTCTTCCCATTTCTGTTGCATCTATAACTCAGTGTCAAAATGTCCAGTAGTGGGGACATCATATCATGGACTAGAAATGTATGCAGCACTCCCAGGATCAGGGACAAAAATGCCCTGATACCGAATGAAGACTGGGTCTATCTGATGGAAAGGAGCAGAGCGTGACTCACCTTGGTTGCAGAAGAGGCCACCCCAGCCTTCCTGGCAGTTGCACTGCCACGGTTGTTGGCAGGTGCCATGGAGGCAGCCTGGGTAGCGGATGCAATCATCACAGTAGCGCCCGCTAAAACCCACACGACACCTAGGGAGCAAAAACACCCTACAGGTTAGCAACGAGTTGAAAGCTCACATTCATACAGCAACGCATGGAAATTCTACAGACACGTTCTGTTATTTTAACCACCGAGATTACGGGGAGGTATCACTGTGTGTGGCTTATGTACAAGTTGTTGATGGGCTGCGCGAGGACAGAAACTCACTTGCATTCACCAGGTCTGTCGCAAAACCCATGCTCTTCATCGCACCCTGGGAGGCAGATTGCTGCAACGGGACAAACAAGCACATAAGACACACGGCAGCATGCACCACGCAGGCATATGTTTCTCCTTGTTTACCCTGTACCTTGGGAAGGGCATTATCAATAAACCCAGGCTAATTTATTTCAAAGAGCTGGTGGCCCCATTAACTACTGCCCAGGAAATGTGCCCTCCCCATCACCAGGGAAGAACTTTTCTGCTAAACACAGTTGCCCGTAGACAAAAGGGGAGCCAGACAAAAGCCCCCTTTTTCCCCTCGCTGTGGGTCAGAAGACTCCCTTTTCTCATTCTGTGCACACAACTCCTCCCCTTAGTATCCCCGAGTCTGTGCAGATAAGAGTGGACAGCTGGTGTGCATGGCTCCACTGCAGGACAGCTGCCCCATTGTCTACCCTCGATCAGCAGCTGCCGGCCCCCAACAATACCCTCATTGGGCTCGACCAATCAGCGGCGAGCGCTCACCCCGGCAGCCAATCGCCCTTTGAATTTAATCTGCGGCACGCGTGTGATTATTCCGCAAACTTTTCTCATTTGAATTCTTGAGAAAAGAGAGGAGGAGGAGGAGAAGGAGGAGGGGTGAAGGTGAAGAGGAGGGCTTGGCGATCTGTATTGGATTAATTATTAATCATGTTTACTCGTTATTCCGCTAATCGCGCTGAAGCCGCATCACTCGTGCCTGTCTCTTTTTCCGTCGTCGGCGAGAGAAAACCCATTTTTATTCCCCCGTTGCCATTTCTCTCAATACCCCGCGCATCGATTTATGCCGAGCTTCACTTACGTTCCGTGCAGTACTGGCCCTTCCAGCCGGCGTTGCACACGATCTCGCCGCGCTCGCCGCAGGTGAAGTGGCCGAAGGCGTCGTCGCGCGGCCGGCAGAACACGGAGCAGCCGTCGCCGTAGTAGTGCTCGTCGCAGGTGAAGCGGTACGCGTACTTGAGCTCGGTCCTGCCGCCAGTCTGCAGGTCCTGGGACCACTCTTCGCCCACGGCGAGGTGCCTCTGGGTCGTGATGCGGCTGATGAGGCGCTCCGGGTTCTCTGCAGCGGGAAGTGGATGGAGTGGACGAACGGGTTACGTTTGGACAGCCGCAGTTTCGACCGGCTGGCTGGCTGCCTGCCTGGCTGGCCCAGAGTTTAAAAATGACATCACATCCATGAAAGTCTTGCCTCGCCTACCTGTTGAGAGGTCCTCGCTAGAGTCGGTGTGCAGCGCTTCAATGATGAGCGAGAAGGTCCCCTGTGTGAACATGAGCGCACCTTATTCCATAAGGCTTCAGTATAACGCAATAAGTACATATCTATCTATCTATCATCTATCTATCTATCTATGCCAACGCATGCAGCACAGATTGATGGTGATCAATGGCGATAAACTGCTGTTCATCTGTCAGATGTCTGCCTGTTGAATTTCCACACCTCCGAACTTGTGCTTAATGGAAGCTTTCGGAATTTCACGCCCAGCTGCCAGCTCACTTCCCTGTCTTCTGAATGTGAAATTTCCAGCGCACCGTTTTCTTTTTTTTTATTTTAAAGATTTAACTAAGACTTCCTGTCCAGAACTTCTTTAATCCTGAACTGATCGTCTCAAGACCCACGTTTAGGAGAGATGCGGAGCTCATCTACTTTGTCATTCAGCGGGAGTGGAAATGAGATGAAGTACTCACGGGCCATGTGAATCCGAAAGGGAACTTTATAGGGTTGCTGAAGGAGTTGTCCGACGTTGTTTCGGGCACTTGGAAGGAGTTGGAGCCCAGGACGGGGGTCACAGCTCCGCCGTAGGTGCACGGGGGCTCGGGCGACACGTTCGCCTGGTAGTGCTTGAGGCAGATCCTGAAAAACGTCTTGCATTCGCACTGCTGGAACCCAGAGCTCGTCCCCCCCTTGCAGCAGTTCGTGTTCCCCAGCACCCCCTTCTTATTGAGAAACTCTTGCAATTTCAGCTCGAAGACGCCGGATCCCAAGCCCTGTAAAAAGATCACGAATAGTTTCACTTCTTTGACCCTCCAAATGCATCATCAGCTTTAACTTCAACAGCACGTCTACATATGCATTGCGGCTCATTCTGGCCGACTGTTCGGTCCAATTCCTATACAAATACATAAGCAAGATTCTCGTTACCTGGCATATGAAGACACACAGGATGGCAGCTATCATAAACCACGGACGTCCCATTTTGATGGTCTTCTATAAACTGATCAGTCTCAGAGCGTGGGCTACTTTCGTATGTCCCACCTCAAAAGTTAATTGAAATTGAAAGTGTTTTTTCCCCGTCTCTGGCTATTCTCACGACTTCTAGACAGAGAACAGAAGTCTTCTCTGAAATGGAAGCGTCTTTTCTCTTGACTTCAGCGCGTCTTGGTTCTATTTTCTTGCATCAGCCATGTAGAGGTTTCTTCAGTTGAAAGAGTCAAACAAACAAAAAAAAAAAAGTAAATCCCCAACAGAGCGCGAGCGAGTGGAACGGGACCCCCAAGGATGGACTTTTTTGGGGATTGAACTCGAAATTCCTTGCCAAGGCGATAATTCCAATGGTGAAATTAAATATTGCAGTTGAGCACAGATTCTGACTTGTAGGTGCAAAAGAAAAAAAGGAAAAAACCAAGCTGTATGGAGGTGGTCGTGATGTGTTCTCCCCCCCCCTTCTGGTCTGTTAGGAGCCCTGGTGGTACCGATCCAGAAACACTGTCCCTCTTTGCCTTCCTACTCGTTCTTTGCAGGACATGGAACTGTGGTGGTGTCTGATGTTCTGGTCCGCCTGCCGCCGGTTTTATACAGACCACTGGCTGCCTGGATAATGAGATGCAAATGAGCTGCCCCCCAATCTGGCTCGAGCTGTCACAAAGGGACACTTTTCAAAAAAAAAAAAAACCCTCTCAAAAGATCGCCAAATGGTCACTGAGCTGTAAAATGTGCAACCCTACCCCATGACACAAAGCGCTCTCATTTACATCCCACCAAAAAACCGAAGCACAAGAATCCTTTGCAGGACGCGGATTCTCCAAGTGCAGCACGCTCCGCTCCTCAGGTGTCAGATATGGAATATTAATGCAATATTGCTCATAACAGGCGGACGAGTAACGGAGTCAGAGTTATTCAGTCAGTCATTTTATTCGCAAAACTGTTTTTCCCCCCAAACACGAGCGAAACTGTACTCTTCAGCATATTTTACCCTAGTAAATACCTCTACATCAGCACTAAACTAACACCAGTTCAGCTACATGTACAATAAGTCCGATATTTTAATGAATTAGATTAGAGACTAGTGTTTATATATAAAGTACCACTTTTATAGCCTATAAAATAAGCCTTAGGTATATAAACATATAAAACATTTGTTTTTAACTTATGTTTATAAAGTAGTTATTTTAAAGTACAAGTACACGTCTTATTTTAAAGCATGAATTATGGATTCGAAAAGTCAAACAACGACTTTCATATATTAAGCTTTTTTTCCTAATTCGATGTAACCTGGAAAAAAAAAGGTTTCTGCCCGTATCAATGGAAATAAGATCCGGACTGCTATGACCAGGACATATTTTACGTTTTGTACCCCGATTTCATCACCACACCGCCGCAGGTATGGTGCCCTCCCCCCCACACACACCAAACAACTTTATCAGTTTTGAAAACTTTCCTTCCGTCCGGCCCTGACACTTTTTAGGATTCTCTAAAGGTTTTGTTAAGTTTGTACAAGTACAGATTTTCCCCTTACAGCCTTTAAGCTGGGCAGTAAAAAGTGGGTTGGTGTGTGTCGCTCGCGTGGCTGTCATTAAGGCACTTTGTTATTGTGTGTGTGTGTGTGGGGGGGGAGTTGAGGGGGGTTGGCGGTGGTGGGGGGGAATAAGTTTGTTCTTTGTGCTCTCAGCTGTATGGTAATCCGGGCAGCACCTGCTCTCCCTTCAATATAACAGGAAGAAAGAGGTCCCCCGGCGTGCGCTGCTGCAGCACCCCCCCAATCCCCACGTCCCCCTCCCCACCAACAATGTGCACGACTTAAAAAAAAAAAAAAAAAGTTGCCCTTCTATCGAGGAAAAAAAAAAAATACAACGCACCAACCGTCCTCTCATTATTTCGACCATCAGACACAGGAACACTTGTTTGTTTCCCCGCCTTGTTTAGTTCTGTTTGTTTTGCGTCCTTTTCCCCTCTTTCCTCCCACGTGTGAGAAGAATCTTGGCCGTTTCATTAAAGTGGACGATCTGACGTGGAAGTTGTGCGGAGCTGTTTGATTTGTCAACGTGCTTCGCTGTTGTGTAAGAAGAGCTCTGCGTGTGTGTGTGTGGGTGGGGGGGCACTTAATTAGGACGTTAATTGAAACGGGAATTTAATTTTGGGAATGGGAGTGGCCTTTACTCCCCCCCCCCCCTCCCGAGATGTGTTACATAACAAAAGAAGGGAAGAGAAATCTGCTGTCCCCTCCAAAGGTATTTTTGTCACTGTGCCGTTTTCGGATGCGGGAGCGCGCGACGCGCTACGTCATCCGTACCTGTGCACCCGCGTCAATCACGGACGGTGCTGCTGTCAACGTGCTGGGAGAGGACAAGGGGCAGCCCTGCGGTGACAAAGCAATAAGTTCACTGACGGGCGTGCAGCTGCAGCTTAGTGTTTCACATCTTTTTCACGTTCGCACCTGAGTCATGCCTTATGCTCACCTCCGAAACACACATCAGTTGTAAATTTAACCAGAATCGCTTCCGGCCTTGTCTGCCTGGGACGTGCGTAGCTTTCCCTGCCATCCGACGGTCTTCTGTTGCTCATTACTTCCCATATATATAGAGAGAGCATCCTCTTTATTCATGCTTCATATTGTGTTCACTGTTTTTAACAACATCTTTTAGAGTTGCGTACAAAAGTTACACGCACAGAAAGACCTTAAACCCAGTGAGAAAGAGCAAAAAACAAACAATGGCCCCGGTCATTTCTTCGATATAACCCATCAGGTATTTATTAAACTGACGTGGCACACATTTCTCCATTACTGCAGCAAAGCGTAACTGAAAGGCATGGTGAAATCCTGCAGGATCTTGCCCAGTACACTTATTCTTTTCAAACTTAATTTATGCCACGCGATTCTGTCTTGGTTAAATCAAGCAGAAAGCTCCTTTTTCTTGCTCCCTCTTTCTTTCAGAAGGTGGACTGTGGAGAGACTGTTTAACTTAAGTGTTTCTATAGGGGGCTGTTGTAGTTTAACTCCTGCCCACCAGTAGCTGCACGGAACAAAGGAGGGACTCGAGGTCTAACTATTCATCTTTTCTTTGCGCTTTAATTTTCATTGATTTTGAATACAAGGGGGGGACCCTTGGGGATTCTATCTGAAGGGGCACGACACGCCTTTAGACGCGCCCCCCCCCCCCGCAGCCAACCATCTGCTCCCAACCAAATGGCGTTTTTTTTTCCAGCATCCAACTGCATGTCTCTACTGTTTCTCTCGCACATACGCAGTCTTCATCCAAATTGGACTGGAAGCATGTTAAAGGACCTGCAACGGTATGGTAGCCGCCATATGGTGAGGGAAGCCGCAAACTTCTCGGGTCCGAGCGTCGAGCGCGCGTGGGAACGTGCGCGCGGCGCGCGTCACACCGCAGCGCTCGCGCCGGCGGCGTGGCCGCCGCCTCGCCGGGTTTTCGCGTCAAGTCCAGGCTATAATTTGGGATATCGTGTCACGTGGCGCAAACTAAGCCAGCTGACATGATGCGAACGCTACCCCAACTGCTGTACAAATACCGCAAAAGTTATTACTATTTTTTTTTTTGTTAAACACGCATGGCGCACCTTTATTTGGCGCGAAATAAATGCGATGCGACTTTTGGTGACCTCGCGAAGCAGCCGTGCGAGCCGTTTCGGGCAGGCGAGCTCAAATACGCGTGGAGTTCGGTAAAAGTGAGGTGGGCGATGTGCGCAAGGAACCACCCCAACGGGACAGCCCTCCGCTTTGTGACGTTTCGCTGTTCCACGCAACTTTCTGGCCCACGTACGGGCCGCTACATCAGGACCCCCGTGTTCCCCTCCTGGACGCTGTCTTTGAGTCCAATTAAGGATGTAGGTTTGGATTCAGAAGGAGGACGTTTTCTTTCTTCTCCCGGACCGAACATACTAGGATAAAGAGAGTGGATAAAGGCGTTTGTGGCCCGATCGTGTGCGATGCTGCAAAGGCATGTGCTCATTATAATGATAAAGGGCGTGTCGCGTGGCTCGGCCGGCTCACATGTGTGGCAGATGATGGATAAGCGGCAGGTCCGCATCTCTCTCCTATTCAGAAAAGTAAGGGGGAAAGTGGGGGGGGGGGAGCTAAGCGCAAATCATCTGCTCCCGTCCTGCCCCTACCCTCATTTTCATGATAATGTCAGTGTGTTTACCTGTGATCCTGGGAGCGCGCGGGCTTCCTATTGTCCCCCAGGTCAGATTACTTTGGCCAGCTGCTCTGGGGTGCTGGGTGTGTGTGTGTGTGTGGGGGGGGCGACAAGGACCAATCTGGAAAAAGAGTGGTAATGCGCCGGGGTCAGGCAGGCAAACGATTTTGGGGGGGTGGGGGCTGGGGGAGATGCTGTTTGGGTGTGGTCAGTGCGCCGCACGGGGGGAGTGGCCTGTGGGGGTGGGAGGAGGTGGGCTGATGCCGCGATTCAGTTGAATGCTTCTGCTGCGTCGAGGGGCAGTCGCGTGCCGATGTCTTCCAAAGAACATCTGCCTCCTTCCACCCCCACCCAAGCCCACCCCGGGGCGGTGCAGTTTCGGGGCGATTGCACGGAGACGCAGAGAAAGGCCGGCCTATGACAGGAAGGGAAAGAAAAGAGGACAATAGGGAGGCTGCGCACGTCCTCAAACCCAGATTGCCGGCGACATCAGGCGCAAGTCCCCATCGAGAAGGAAGAATTATAGGCTCCTCGGTTCGACCACGTTTTAGAATAGCGCGCAGTTCAATAACACCCTAACATCCATAACGTCACTGCAGCGCACGTCCAACTAGGCAAGAAAACCCATAACAATGCAACGTCAGTCACACACAACCAACACAAACAAAAACAAATTCGCTATAACATATAAACGGACATTAATACAACTCTAGCCTGTTGGACATACTGTCTTAATATTTTATTACTTTCTCAAAGCGGTTATTTCTGAATAATTCTCACAAAATAAATATTTCAACGAGGGACTATAGGAGTATTTATAAAGATTTATTTATATGTTGATTTATTTACGGTGCTAATTTTAATTCTATGCTCTCCAAGTAGCCTGAGGTCAATGACTCTGTTGTTTAAACTCTTTTACGCATTTCCGGATTAATGCCAAAGTAATTTCATTTAATGAGGCGAACCCAGCTATCAACTGCACTCTGGATGATCGTGAAGCACCGAAATGGTGTGAATGGGGTTGGGGGTCGATACCTTTGTAAAGTGATTTCCCCTGTCCTTGCGAGCATCTGCCCACAGATGAACAGATGTAGGCACCTGCAGTGACAGGGCGCATATGTTCCGCCCATTCACACGCTGGAAGACACGGCCGCAGTGAATGGCCTTTGTGCTCGCAAAGTAACCAAATATATTCGTCTTAACTCTCGGGATGGGCTGGGGGGCGGGGGCCATGCGCTGTTATGTCCCTTTTCATCAATGGAAGAAATCCGAAGAACTCCACAACTGGCCGTTTCAGATGTCCTCTCCTGAAAATCCTCACATATAATTCGTGTCAGATCATTTTTGTTCAGCGATAATAAACCAGTGACCAAATGATGCGAACGCTGCAATGCGGTCAAGGAAAATGGGAATTCAATGTGAAAACGTAGGGAAAAAAATGGCCAGATGTGTGTGCAGTCGCGCATCTGCAGAATCCAGCCGGTGCGGGGTCAGTTTGGGATTATCTGCTGTTACACCCGACACTTTGGAAGAACATTAAGCCAGAGGTTTCTGTTAGAAGAAGAGCAAACTCCTTAGTTGGGCGTGTTAGCCTGACAGCCACGCCAAACGCGCGAGTCTCGTGTCCGACGGGTGACGTAGAATGGTCGCGACTTTCGTGTAATACTAAACAAGAACATTATTACAGTTACGTATGTTCAATCTATAAATGAGGAAAACAAACACTTAAAAGCATCAAGCTATTTCTCGACTTGGCCGTACAAACAAAATGAATAACGCGACACGCCATGGCTGGAAGGGCTCACGTCATTCGAACACAAATGATGCAAATGCGAAACGGAAGCATTTAAACCTTTTTGCAGTGCAAATAGCTAAAGGCAAAAAAAAAAAAAACTATTTCTGGCTTATTTTAGCGGGCGACGAGTAGTGAGGCAGTTAAGGCCATGAATATATAAGACGAATATTGCTGATTCGAAGCACATTTCCAGTTACTATTCTAGTGTCGCTGAGTAAATTTGTAGTACATGACTGAAAAACTGTGGCTACTTGGGTTAAATGTCTAGTAATACAACAGTATTATAATAATAATAATAATAATAATAATAATAATAATAATAATAATAAAACTGAGTGAAACAGTCATACTAAAATTCCCCTAAGACTGTGAGACTGAGGCCGGAAGTGGATATCCTCCGCATCACGTGTTGTTGAACACCCAATAGGATGTCTGCATGAAGTAACTGTGTGCGCGCCAGTCCACAGTGCTACGTCATTTTGGGAGGGACTTCCTGGTTTGTAGGTACGTACTTCACGTTATAAACAGAAAAGCTGCTGAGTTTTTCCAAGAATATGTTTTACACTCTAAGTCTAACGAACCTTGTAAGTGAAAGACTACAGTCTATAAAGAAGTCTTTAGTTATCTTTGTGTTAAGGGTATAGAAAACAGAGTGCTGAAATGCTGCATGTTCCGTTCTTCTATGGTGAAGTAAACTCAGTATGCAGTGGCGAGTGCTTGTTTTCTTCAGTAGATCGTTAGCACAGCATATTGGTAAAGAAAAGAGACATTAAGTAATAATGCACTAATAGCACTGCAGTCTGTGGCCAAGTCAGGGTTCCATTTAAAAACATTTTTCCTACGTGTTTCCACTTCAGAGTGCATAAGCTGTTGAAATCATAGGGTTTTTGTCGTAATAAGTCCTCATGAACAGCCCTAAATTCATTAATAATTAATCTATTAGGTGTGAAACAGTTTGCCTTTTACTAATACTATAACACCTTAAAAAATGCTTCCATGACTGTAGAGGTCCTCGGGATGTCGTCACTGCTGCTAGTATGTGACTGTGTCTTTATTCCAGGTGAGGATTGTTCAGGTGGAGTTTGTGACAGCTCTCTCTCCCAGCCTGCATGTTTCTGTTCACCAGTGAGCTTCAGTGATGGGGGTAAAAGGTCTTCAGAGCTTTGTGGAAAACTGCTGTCCGGATATTTGCATGCTGGTGAATCTGCGAGAGATGGCAGAGAGACATCGGCTAGCCGGTCACAGCATGCCACCCACGCTGGCGGTGGATGGCATGGCCTGTTTGAGGTATTGGTACAAGTGCCAGGCCTGGGTGCACGGTGGCCAATGGAGGGAGTACCTGCAGTACTTACGTGAGTTTGTGGGCACGTTTACTGCTGCGGGCATCCGCCTGGTGTTCTTTTTTGATGGTGTGGTGGAAGAAAGCAAGCGGGCTGAATGGGTGAAGAGGCGTTTGAAGGTCAATAAAGAGATCGCCACTGTTTTCCATTACATCCGAACCCACAGGCAACAGCCACGCAGGGAGATGTTCTGCCTCCCCCCAGGGGTGGCAACCTTCTCCCGTGTGGCCCTCAAGACATTGGGCCAGGAAACGTGGACCACAGTACGTGAGGCTGACTATGAGATTGCAAGCTATGCCCTTCGCCATGGCTGCATGGGCATCCTAGGCCAGGACACCGATTTCCTGATCTTTGACAGTGCCCCCTATCTCTCTATTGCCAAGCTGCGGCTTGACAGGATGACCACTGTGCTATTCTCTAGGGAGAGGCTCTGCAGAACACTACAGCTCTACAATTGCGACCTTCCACTACTGGCATGCATTCTGGGTAACGATGTGGTTCCAGAGCACCGAATGCAGCGTATCCACAGAGACTGCATGGCACAATACAGTAGAAGCTCTCTGGAATCATCCCCTCAAGCCAAAAAGGTGTTTGCTGTGGCAGAGTTTGTCAGGCAGCATCATCCTCATGCCCTCAGCGAGGGGTCCCAAGGGCTTGCCAAGCTTCCTTTCTCAAACAAAGACCAAGCATTGCTGGAAAAAGGGGTTCAAGGTTATCTGCTTCCAGGTCAGGACTCACCCTGGGTGAAGCAAGACATCTCTTGCTGTACCTCATCCTTTCTGATGGAGAGGTATATAAGTGCAGATATCCTGCAGGTAATGTATTAGCAAGGTGAATCGCTGAAAAAAAATCCATGTCAGAATAGCAGTGCTCCCTAAATTAGGGCAGCTAGAGCTATAATTACCAGCATTCATGGCTTCTATCACAGATCTAAATTTTTAAAAACCACAAAAAATCTTAGAAAACGCTCATCAGTAAGTGTTAAGTATTAAGTATGGTTTGTGTTTTCGTGATATTTATGAAAATTGGTAAGTGCACTTTCTGTTGGGCAGTTGTTAAAAGCAGCTTGTTTTCCCCCAACTTTTCAAAGGCTGCTGAGGAGAAGCATGTGAAATCTGAGAGCTTCATGGTTTATAATGTCCTGCACGATGGCGTTGTGGATTGTAGTAATACGCTGGAGGATGCAGAAGATTCCCAGCTTCCATCCCAAGCAGTGCTATACCGACCCATCAGAGAACGAATGTATGGTATCCTGCTGCCAGCACAAACACAAACAGGTGTGAGCCTACCTCTGTGTTAACCTTGGTGATGTCCACAAAGTCCCATATAGGGGCCTATCTTAGACAATTGGCCTACACCCCCACCCCTCAAAATACTTGTGTGGCAAAATAATTTATAGTAATAACCATATGTATTAACCTAATCTACTGAATGTTAACAATGGGGAAAAAAACAGTCAGGGAATAAATTAGGTTAGATGTTCTGTTACTGAATTTTTTATATTTTTATTGTATATAGACACACGTACACACAGACATATACACCATCCCAAACCTGAACAGACAGGGACAAAAGAACCCTGTGGGTGCCAGAGACACGTCTGTGTGAGACTTCCAAACCCCGCACCCTTCCCTCAGTATCCCACACAAGACTCATAATTCATGCCAAAAGATGAGTTCAAGTACCAAGGTAGAATCATAATATTGCTTTAAGTTGTGTACTGCAGTATGCTGCAGAGGTGCAAACCCATGCTGTTCCCACCAACAAGTAACACAATCATACAGGGTGCACAGAATGCAATAGAAGACATATGGTGGTGAACAATCAAATATTACAAATACACATATCCAACCATGCCAGTTAATAAACCTTGACTTAACAGCGATTTAACAGAATAAACCAAAGCACCTATTGAAACTAACTATAACAACACAAAAACTACACAGCAAGGGATAATGGGAAGGGTCCATCATTCCTTTGCTAAAATATTTTGCAGTGTATTTACAACTCCAAATCAAAAAAAAGTTAAGACAGTATGGAAAATGCACATAAAAAAACAGTGATTCTTACAGTAAGTGAATGCACAAAATATTTTCAGTAGACCCTTATCCCTCTTATGTGATGAGATGTGCCTTTGTAAGTGTGTCTGTGTGTTTACCAGGTAGTGGTATTACATCCCCCATGGTCAAGGAATGGTATGTCTCCCCCGTAAATCCACTTCAAGAGGCGGATATAGTGTACCCTTCACCCCTCAATGTACCAGGTATCATGTTAAGTCAAAGTGTCTTCAGAATTATATTTTGAGATCCATATGTTCTCACATGCTATTAAAAAAATTAGACCATTATATAACTTTGTTTATTTACTGTTATTTTATCATTCAATCTGTTAATTTTCTTCCAGAATATGTGACAATGTTACTTTTGTATATTAAGATGCTTGCAAGCATTAATATAGCTGGTTAATTTTCATTATATCATTTGAGGGTACCAGTTTCTCACTAATTTATGTATTAGATTAGATAAGAGTGTTTATACTTTAACATGTTCATGTTACAATATCTGTGTTCTCAGAACATTTTAATGGTATAATAAACATTTGCACAAGAATGAGGGTTTGTTTTGCATGTTCTGTCCCTTAGGAGGACATCCAGATCTGAAAGTCCTTTGGTTTGGGGTAAACCCAGAGATAAAAGTTCTTCGCATATCCACATTCTTGGCCATCTTTGACCTGCAGGAGCTGGCTGAATCCATAGACCACTTGGACACGCCACTGATAGCAGTTGTTTGCCTTGTCACATATCTTGCCTTACATGTAGGGGAAATTACAGCTTTGCCATTGTGTTGTTTTTTTGAATGGTTATTTGTTAAGTTTTTGGTGTTAATTCTGTCAAGGTGGGGTTTGCATATTCTCCCTTGTTGGGTTTCTAGCAGATGCTCTAGTTTCCTCCTACAGTATAGTGACACCTGTTTCTGATGTAGAGGTGACTCAATTTTCTTTAGGGTGTGTATGTTTGCATAAGTGTGTGCGACTGTTTTGTAACTGACTGGCATTATATCCAGAGTGTACTGTGCTTTGGACTCTGTGCTCTAGACCAACATAACATGTTATTGATGGATTGATGGGAATTTAGTGTCTCTTATTTTTCATCTTAGTTAATTTTTAAATTGTTATGTTCAATGTTAATTGTGATAATAGTTTCATTATACCATGTTCTTATTGTTCTATTTTTATTTTTATTATACAGTAGTTTAAAAACAATGATTGGTGTTATAATTCTTAGTAGAAATTGCTGTCTTTTTCAAAGGGTTCTTTGCTCTGTTGCAGGACACTCATCTTTGTTTTGAAGACTTGGATGCTTTCCTCAGCCAAGCGGTATGCCTCAGGTTCAAGACAGACACTGAACTGCTCTGTACTAAGGTGAGCTGTGACCACACCCTCCACTTGTATATGACTGAGCTTTTTTATATATATAACTATGCTGTCTTAGTAGTTTAATCCCTCCTAAATCTGTTTTGGCCAGATTTATTTTACTTTTCTGGGCTGCCTATGCTCTCCAGTTGAGTTCCAAAATCATGACATCTGCTTGAATTTTCACAAAAGACAGGCTTTGTAATAAATTCTTTGCAACAGGCATGAAGTCCTAGTAAAACTGCTAGATTAAAAGAGAAGGGGCAGTTTGTTTTAATTTGTTGGTCTATTTTAGATGGGATGGCGAAATGCTGTGTACCACTGAACCGTTGGTGCCTGCTTTTGAAGATGTGTGTGAATGAACAGCCAGGCAGGATCAGGGATCTGCAGGCAAATGTGTGTGTGCAGCTTTACCTTTTAACGTGATGACATTAAATGCATGTCAGTGATGTGTCCCTATTCTTGCTGTCCCCGTCTGTCTGCAGTGCAATACACTGAACCAGCATTCCCTGCATTCCCAGCCTCTTTGGTCAGTGTTCGCGATTATCACAAAACGCTATCAGGCCTCCATGTCTTTTTCACACCCATTTTATCTACTTTATCTGACTATTCGCACTGAGCTGAAAGGTCATCTGGATCACTGCGTAGGTGGTCCTCCTCTGTGTGTGTTTACAGGAAATCTAATCTCTTGTGATCATTATGTTCCCAAAGTGCTTCTTTTAGGGAAGAAGGCAGAAATACAAAGACAGAAGCTCAATGTATATTCATTGTAATATATTTTTATGTCTTATATCAATGTAGATACAAATCTGTTAATTTTAGGTGAATTATAAGCTTAGGCAAAGCAAGTAGCATAGTCCTTACAATTATGGCTTTCCACTCAAAGGACTTGGATTCAAGTCTACCTCCACTGTGGTACCCTTGAGCAAGGCATTTAAGTTGAATTGTTTCACAAAAAAATAAAGTAAAACACTAAGTATCTTAATGTTGCAAGTTTTTTTGGAGAAATGTCTCATGCAAATACATAAATGTTATGACAGAAGACTGGCATATTTGTCTGAAGTCAATTTAATTTAAATTTTAATGTTTTTATGTCCTTTAAAGAACATTACATATCATCATAAAAAAACAGGTTAATATAGAAGGGAAACTAACAAAGGAATTAAAAATAGTAGTCCAAATTTATCAGTAGTACTTCTTTTTAATCCTTTGGGGAGGCAGAGAGAACAAAGCTGTGTAAGTAAGATGATGGGAACTTTTTCAAGGGAGGAGCATTTCCCTTCAATGTTGCAGGTCCCATAGAAAAATTCTTTCTTGTTGTGTAGGGAAATGGCATAGAGCATGTCTTCTCAGGCATTTTTGCGGCATTACTTCCGCAAGCTCCTTAAGCTGTGGCCTGAATCCAAGATCCAGGTTGTGGCGACAGGCCTTGTGCAGTCCCCTCCCGCTTGTGACCACAGAGCCACTAGAGTGCTTGCCTTAATTGAAACCCATCCTACCAGCTATTCTGGGTCCTGGCTGCTGAGGCTGGCCTGCGGTTTTCCTTCCTCCTCGCTGATAGCGTTTCTCTCGGATGAGATAATCGCTGATACCAATAAAAAGGGGACACAAATTAAAGCCTTGGAGGTGATAGGCAGGAAGCAGGTCCCTGTTTCACTGTACTTAGAACATCTTCCAGCTGTGCTTTAGGGTGATCCCTCTGTGGGTCCTGTCAGGTGTGATGATGGGATAGTCAGGATGCTGCATATTTGGAAAGAGCACCTGTCAAGATCTAGATAAAAACAGTATACCAGTCAGAAAGGTACCAAAAGACAGAGGAAAGTTGAGGGATTCACCCTTGACCCTGAAAGATTCCAGTCAGTCCATTAAATTTTTTTGTTACCATTTTTGTGAATTCTTCTGTGCTGATGTTCTTGATGTGTGTTGTAGATGTCATTCTCTAATGTATTTGTTTGTGTATCTTGCATGAATAAACTAATCTGTGTGTGCCAGCTAGCTCCAGCTGTGTGTGTGTGTGTGTGTGTGTGTGTGTGTGTGTGTGTGTGTGTGTGTGTACCAGCTAGGTAAAAAAAATCTCCAAAAATTACATTTAAGGAAATTTACATGATGTCTAAGCAATTTTTGTTTTCTCAGTATAGGTTCCTAAAATATTTTGAAGTTCGTCTGTACAAATCCCCCCCCAAAAGTTTGCACAAAGCGTATGTGAGTGTGTCATTCGTAGTACAACGTGAGCTAACACATGTGCTCATCCAGCATTTGTTTGTGTGTGCAGCCAGCGCACAGCAGCAGCAGGTGTTGAATGGGTGAACTGTGGGGGGGGGTTTACGCAAGGGGCTTTTGGGGGGGTGAGAGAGGGAAGCTGGGAGGGAAAACGATGGCCCCGCTGTTGGACAGATGAAAGTGCACAAGGCCAGCTAGTCTCTCATCTGCCTGGGGGATGGCTGTGGTGGGCGGGAGTATGGGGGAGCACACGCACCTGTCACCGGGGCCATTGTTGTGCCCCATCAGGGGTGATACTGTCACATCTGCCTGAAATCTCAGAAGAGGAGGAGTGTGGGGGTTTGTGGGGAGAAGAGGACAGATGGCACAGACTCTCGAGGGGCCTGCCTGATACCTCTTCTTAATCTCCCCCCGCAGGGCTTCTCAGAGTGAGAGAATGCCCTCACGGCCCGGCCGGAGGATGCCGTTGCATAAAGAAGCAGAGCACCGGCCTTCTGCTCAGGGATAATAGTGCCTCTTGTCTCAGATAGCAAATCCATGGGACAATAAGAGTCATGAATGGGACAGCTCTAGGTGGTTTAGGCCTGTCCGCTTTAAACCATTTAAAGACCATTGCTGCTGTACAATTTTCAAACTAACCTTAAAAAATTAGCCAAGCATGAAGCTAAGAAACGCTTAAATAACACCTGAGTATATTAAATTATTAAACTGAAAGTCATGAAAGTCACACTTATGCAACTGTAACTTTATCATAAGTGACTTTCAGTCAATATTTGGGGGAAAATTCTTTAAATTCAAACTAGTAATCAAAAAAACAACTGATTCAGTAAAGCTTCAGTAAACTTGTTTTGAACATTATTTAAACAGCTCTAGAGCTCCACAGTTTAGAAGCAACATTTCTTGGTAAACTTAAATGTAAGACGTAAACATACCCAAAAGAGAGATTTTAAATAGACTCAATTAAAACATTAAAATCGGTCATCTTTTGTGATGAACAGAATTGTTTGCTGTTAGGGTCTGCTTCTGCTGGTAACTCATAGTAGCCTGACATCAGTAACAAGACCTGTGGTTTACTGTGTTCAGGATGTCTGGGATTGGGATGGGTGAAAACCCATTCCAGTTACACTTTATCATTAAGTTGTTCCTGACTTTGTCCTACTGACAACATGAACAATATTTTTTGGAGAATTTTTGAAATTGGGGAAATAATTCAGTATGAAAACACATTATAAAAATCTGTTGTAATGCCAAATTTTATTTAAAATATTTTACTATTTACGGTATTATTTATGGTACATGATTTTCAAAAATTTACAGCTCTATAAATTCTTACAGTGTTGAATGTTGGTCAAGTGAACCAGTGTTTCCTGTGAAGTCCATTTTCCCTGTCGGGTTCCAGGACAGCTGGGGAGAAGTTCTTTGTGGCAGCAGCTGGAGTTGCAGCTGTGACAGGGGAGTGCTGGCATGGTGTCTGGAGAAGGACAATGAATTACTGATGTTGCAGTTGAGTTGGTCTTACACACCTCCATGTCTTGGTAGCCAATGGGAAGAGAGAGGTGGCATTGCCCAAAAGCTAAGACATGCCCCTCAGGACATATACAGGCTGTCCAGGAATCTGGTTGGTGGGGTGGTTGGGGTTTTGATGAGGGGGGTGGGAAAGGCTGTCTGAAAGTGCCTTTGAATAGCAGTTGGTCCATATGCTGTTACTGGGCCATCGGAAACATTGTTTTTCCCCAAGTGCTAATGATTATAACCTCATATCAGAAAATACATTAAACAAATGATATCATATGATTAAGCAGTGAATCACTAATTTCTGCCTGCTCTCTTTATTATTTATCCCCATTGACAGTAGTCAGTCAAATCCATATTGACTGTAACAAGTAAAGATAGTACAGCATGTGCTGCCATAAACCCCATCAACAAAGCATTCCTGTACTGTTTAAGTATACAGTATGTACCTAATAAAACAGGAAATTGGAATACATTGTTTGAGGGTGTTCAGCTCAAGGGCATGAACTATGGCTAGCCTTGTCACAGCTTAGTCTCCAGCAGCTTTTTGTTTGTTTTTGGTTCAGTGTGTTTCGAGTACAGAGCAGGTGGTGGGGCCTTATCACATACTCTTATCAGCTGGCAGCTGGCTTCCCAGGTGAGGACCTGAGAGTAAACAGAGGGAACATCTGCCTCTCTGGTAACTCGAGCAGCTTCAGTAGCCCCCTGCTCCCGCATTGCAGGTGTCTCCTCCTTGGTGAAGCGCTCATCTCTTAAGTGGTCAGAGTCTATGGGCACATCCACGGACAAATCCCCAGCTCACACAGAGACCAGATCAGCTGGCGATTCTTAGCTGAGTTCTCATCCTTGTCGCCCCTCCACTGCAGGCCCGCTACGTGGACCCCAGAGCTGTCCAGCTAGGGTCCCTGTTTGTGCGGGGGCTGAGCATGCTGGCTGCAGCTAACAGCGCTTGCGGTGCCCCCTTCCTGATGGATGACTTGATGCCCTGGAAGACCTTTGATGGCCTGCTCTTCCATTCCAAATACTTGCTGGCCCACTCCAAGAGCCCTGAAGAGGAGTTGCTCGAAGGCAATGTCAGTGGCAGGCCTGAAAGGGGGTGGCTGATATGGGGTTTTCCTCAGAAGAGTGACGGTTCTCCTCATGCTGGCTTCCCTTTATTCTTGCTTTCTTCATCTAGGCGTCACAGTTATCGCTCTTCCAACATCTGAGGGAGGTGGTCCTGGGAGTTTGTAGGGAGCGAGGCAAAGTCATCCCACCCAGGGCCCAGATAGCCATGGCAGGTGAGAGCAGATGTTTTTACTGCTCAAGGTGTGGCAGCTCCATTTCAAAAGCTTATAGTTTTTTTTTTTTATATATTTTTATTTGCCATATTTGCAAACATGAACTATCATTCCCAGGTCTATAAAAGTGAAAACCACAACAAAGGCCAGTGATTGTAGGCCTGTGGACAGAGGCAGTTAGACCAGGACTGTTAGCTGTTACTGATTATCCCACTGTTCCTCCTTTGCTGATGCTTGTTCATTCTGCTGCTGAAAAAGAAGTTATGTTTAGTCTGGCCTGAAACTCAGGAAGGGATTCTACAAAGACCAGCCTCTGTTTTACTTGATAGCTGAGTCTCGTAAATGTAAGCCTGTTATTATTACTATTATCCATATGCTATAAATAAAAAGAGGAATCAGAGTTGAGGATATGCCCTGCGCTGTGTGGGACAGAGGGTGCCCCTCATGGGGGGAAAAAAGTACCCCAGCAATCTGGAGTCCATCTGAGCCTCGGCGCTGGGCTCCCTTCAATGTTTCGGCCGTAGATAATTCGGGATAACCAGGATGCTTTGTCATAACGAGAATAATTCTGGGTTTCCTTTTATAGGATTTGATCTATATTAAGTAACATAACAAGACAACAAAATTATAATGTGGGGGCTGTTGCAAAGTCCCCCCCTCCACCCCACCCCCACAACCATCACCAAAACTGGTATCCAGCGTCTTGTGGTTCTTTTGTCAATTAGGAAAAAAGCTCAGCAAAATTGCATCCATGTGTTTGTTCTCTCGCCATCAAGCGACACACGAGCTCCGCTCTGTGTTTCTGTTCTTGATACTGTGCTTTCACTCGTCTTGTTTTTTTGTGCTTTCATTGGTATGCGCAGTGCTATTTGCTTGCAGGGATGACTGATGATGTCTGTGTACCTCTTGCTTTATCTCTTTATGAATGTCCTTATTTTAGTTTATCCAGCCTAATGGTTTCAGATGGACATATAAAATTGAAAAACTTCTTACTAGTTAAATAGTTAAAAGTTGCAAGTTCAAAAGTGAAGTGGTTGTGATCAATGTAAAATAGGGGGCAAGATAAAGTGTGTAAATTCCTGACATGTTGTCAGTGAATAGAGCAGCATGATATGTTAACAGCAGGGAATCATCTTCATTTCACAACCATAAGTGGAAAGAAAGAGGAAAAAGTATAATAATTACACCTCATTTATGAGGTACAGGGGCAAGCAGTGTGTGGGTTGTATTTGCATGTCTAAGTTTGCAGTACTCAAGTAACACAACAGACATTTATTTAATTTGTTTTCTCCTTGACTGGGGAATGTCAGCTTATGAAATTTCATACACAGCAGTTTGTAAATGCCACTCCCCCTGTACTCACAGTGCAGTGCACATATAAAAAGGTATGTCTTTAATTTACATCCCAGGCTTGACTAGTAATCATTGCCCCAGTGCTGTGCGGAGATAGCGGTGGCATTCTGGGGTGCAGGGAATTGCATGGTTGGCGTTTTGGATGATTCCTCAAGTTTCTGCCTTGCAGCGAATATTTATACTGAAAAACATTCTGACTATGTAATTAAAACTGCATTTGAATATTTGAAGCATCCCGGGGGAAACCATCGAGCGGCAGAGTCAGAAGACCCCAGCTCCCGACAGGCAGCACACAGAAGCCCTCTCCGCCTTGCAACGATGGGCCCCAGATGGGAGGCCCCAGAGCCCACGGGCATGGTACCACCAGCGGGGCCGCCGACTGGCTGGAGGGTGGAGGGGAGCAGGTTGCCAGTTGGTTGGAGGGTAGACTGGAGTAGGTGGGGCCAGCATCAGAGCAAATGTGACATGGGATGACAGAGGTAATCAACCACATAACAATAATAAACAGATTCTGACAGCCAAAGCCCCCACTGCAGAGGTTTGAAAGTTTTCTGAAATGGAAAGAAGCAGCATGCTCCCTGAAGCTGCTTTGCACAGTGGTTGCATGTCCAAACCACCCAGCTAGAGCGCAACAGCCTGAGTCCTACTTTTGTTAAAGATCTGGCATTTATACAAATTTTTACAAAAATCACTTGAGTTTGTAGCAACAACTATTTACTCTAGCGATTATTTCCCCATCGGCGACTTATCCTGTGCAGGGATGTGGGGTTGAATAATGGTTGATGTAGAAAAGCACAATTTCCGAGTCCCTTTAATGGTCTACATACTGACTGGAGATACTGTGTCCATCAGGGACCTTCTGGAACTAGTAGATTTGCTTCCAGACTTGGACATTTGTGACTCTACAGGATGTTCAGGGTTCACTTTATTGTTATTCTCCACTTAAACAGATGTACAAAAGAGAACAGAATTTTGTCTCTTGGACCACAGTTCACAACACACTAAACCGACAACATGATGGCATAGAACAACACAGAAGAATTGAGGGCGTATATGGGCGATAGATAAATAGATAAATAAAATAGTTAAATAAATAGACCAGTACATAAGTACATATTTATAGCAAGAGATATTTTAGTAAATAATGTGAATATTTGCTTATTACTTTTCTATTCATTTGTGTAAATAGTATATATGTCTGTCTGTCTGTCTGTCTACTACCTACCTCAATAGGAAAGGCAATGTGGACAGAGTTCATCTTACTTGGTCCTGGAGGTTGTAATCCATATAGAGAATGGAAAACCCGCTAAATGTAGGGCTAAATGTTGCACTGTGGTAGGGAAGTTCAACATTTGCCCAGCATCATTTCTAAAGATCCAAATGTTTGTTGGTTTTTTCTAACCTACAGTCTTAATGACTTGGTGAACCCAGTCATTTACCCAGTTTGACATTTCAGCAAATGATAAATTAGAAATGGAAAAGCCTGTCCTGTATTTGTAGTTTATGTGGAAAGTTGCAGTATGTCATGCCCTTGGGACGGGGGTAGCATCATAGTAGTTATATGCTACGTGAGGGAATCAAAGGGTAATGAGGGATGTGTACCAGGAAGGATATCGAGATGCTGGGAAATGCTGTGATTAAAATCTGGTTGTAAACCACTAGTGTGTGTCCCCTGGGTATTGTGAACTGCAAGAAATAAAGCAGAAAAATAAAAAATGCACCTTAGGTATCTCATGGCTGCAAAGCGAGCATTCCCTTGGTCTGCTGACTGTTTATAAGAATGTTCACCAATCAGACAGCATGCATTTGGAGAACTGGAGTTTTTTATTTGAATTATTGCTCTGTGATTTATGGGCATCCTGTCCAGTATGTAGCCTGCCTCCTGAGCTGTGTGTCCAGTATACAATCCAGACCACCATGGCATGGGATAAGCAGTTTTTCATGATGGATGGATCTCTTTCATTGTTTTTTACTATTTATACTGACAGCTGTTATTGTCTGATACCTACAGTACCGTTTGATTATATTGTCTGCAGTTTCATAGTAGTATTTTGAACTCATATTGCACTCCAAGTTTTCAGTGTGGTAACTTTGATGTGTGTAATTGGTATCTATGTTAGACTCTGTAGTTCAAGTCCAAACCATTGTGACAGAAAAGGGAAGTTAAATAATACCTATTGGTAACTTGTTTAGCATTAACTGCTCTGTGTTCTGCTACAGGGTTTGGCAACCAATCAAGACATCCAAAAGAGCAGCGGTATCGCCTTGCTCCTCGGTAGGTTTGACTGAGAAACTTTCTGAACTTCATTATACCAAGAACCTTCTGAGATTTTCTCACATTTGTCCCTAATGACTGAGTGTGATAACTGTAAGCTGCTATCATCTTCTCAATGACATGTATTTCTCAGATTTTGTGATAAATACTGAACATAGTGCTTTCTAGACTTAAATTTCTGTGCTGCTCAAGATCTGAGACCTGATTAGGATCCAAGTCTAATGTTTTTTGGTGCTGCATCTCCATACCTCCCAAAACCATAAAGGTTACAAGTCAAAATTGGACAAATAGGTTTGAGTTCTTTTATCATTAATCATTTTGCCTCTGTTTATTTTTGTGCCAGTTTCACAGGCTAATGTGTTCAGTCATGTCAGTTAGTTTGCTGGTGGATTTTATTGGCTGTAAACACAAAGCATAAGCAGAGCAATGAGCCAAGCTAGTTTCACAAGCAAAAACAGCACAGCAAAAAAAAAAAAAACACAAAATGGCAAAGGGGGGCACTAGAGGGACTCAATTCTACAGCCTGTAGCAAAATTAAATAACCTATGGACTGAATTGCATTGCACCTTCTGGACAGGGTCTTAGCATTTAACTTGGTGCCGCATCTTCAGTCACAGCTGGTTTGACTGGCTTGTGCTGCAACATTAGCACAGTAGCTAAGAGGCTAGTGAGCCACCGTGCGCCTGCTCACAGTGTAAATGGCTGTCTCTGGTATTGTGAAGGAAGTCTCTGGTTTCTCCTGCCTGTTAGTCCCACAAGGGACCCTTTGTTTTCTTAGTGTATCATTCTCAGAAATCCATGAGGTTCTGCACAGCCACCAGTGCCAAAATTCTTGCATGTCGTTTTCCCGTGAAAAGATGCCACTCTATGGTTTTTGCTAAAAGTCAGGAAATTCTTCAGTTGTTCCCCATGTCCTTGGTTTTGTCTAATTACAGCTGGCTCCAGCATCAGAATCCCCATCCCAATTGCCCTTGACTTGCATCCTCAGTTGGAGATGAAAGGCCTGCCGCAGAGGTCCCATGGACAAGCAGTGGAGCCTTTAACTCCGGGAGCTGTATGCGGAGGAACAACAGCTGCCGTCTCCTGGTCTCGCCTCCCTCCCATCCACCTCTGCTTTAGCAAGCTGTTTTTCGTAGTGAGCTTCTAGCAAAAAGGAAAGAAAGAGACACACACGCCCTGAAAGCCAGGGTATCTGTTCTGGGGATTGGCTTGTTTGCTGACAAACGTCTGTGGGCTCCAATTGCATTACTACAATACTGCAAACCAATAATACTCAGTATACTCGGTAACCATGTACGTGACGAATAAACTCTTTTGACAGTAAATGCAAAGTTTCCAGAGAGATGAAGCAGTGGAGTTGCGCAGAGAGGTAGGAAGGATAAGGTAATTATGACGGGCAAAGAAATGACCAATAAAAATAAAATTATTTTTGTATAAGACTACAGTCTAAAGACCATTAGAAAGTACTGCATATCAAAGTGAGGATGAGGACAGTGGGCTACAGTTACTGAATCTTTGCAACCACCAGCCCCAAAACATTTACTGTGATCTTACAACTATTCAAAGATTCAGTTTTGAAAGTAAATATAAAGTAATTATAAATATAAAATATTTGACAACATGAAGAAGAGTATGTATTGGTTGGGTCTATTTGTTGTGCATGATGATTTATTAGACCTTAAGTAATCTTAGAAATCAAAAGATCTCACGAGCTACCAGTATGCTGTTGTTTGAACTCCTAAAGGGACCCCAACAAATGTCTTCACGCTTGGTGATTTTATTTGTGTTCTGCACTCAATCGAGCAAAGTTGCTAACAGTCCCCTAAAGAGTGTTTCGCTGCAGAAGGTCTTCCTTGATACAGCAGTGAAAATGCAGTTGCATGGGATACAGATCCCTCTACCCAGCCTCTGTTATATGAGAATATCTGTTGAAAGGCCTGCACTGTTCCTCTGTTGAGCTTTCTCAACACTGCCACGATAGGACTCAAAAAATCATTGGGGACTCAAAATTAGCTGAGGGCACCATACTGTTGAGGATGCCTGAATCACTATTTCAAGGTATTAGTTTTTTTTTTTAAATATGGGCAGCAAAAACAGTAGAAGGGAAGCTCTCTGAAAGGAATGTCAGGACATGTAGGACTGGCTGTCCACCAGATGCTGTTATTAGTCCCAGATGATCTCTTATCTTTCAACCCATGTGGTTAGGACAGGGCCCATTTTAACAAAAGCAATAGAGTAATTTGCAGCATTAGGCCTCACGACAGCAAACAGAATCATACTGATAAAGGAATTAGCCGAGCTTCAGTTGAATAAATGTATTAAGACAATCCCCTTAAGAACAAAGCATGGTAGTAGAGTAAGATGGCGCTCGGGTGAAAGGGGGATTTCAAATTCCTCATCTAAAAATGTTTCTGTCAGTCTACAGTTCAGGAGTATGTGAGATTCAGAGGTTCAGCCTGTAGTGCCTGTGCTTTGAGGAATCTGCAGCTTAAGCTTTCTGAAGGTCTCCGAGTCCTCGTGGACATATCACGACACCCTGGTAAGGTCATCCTGTCTCCTTGGAGCAAAATTGATGTCTTCTCTTAAAATCACATACCCTGTCAGATTTACTGCATAAATTATTAACAGGAAGGCTTTGACTGGAGTTATTCCTTATAGGTGGACAGACAGCGTATAATCAAGTTAGCACCACATTCAAGGAATGTCGTTCCCACCCACTGGAACAATTTTTCATTCACAATGGAGTGGACAACTGTCTTTTTTTCACTTTCTGCTTGCTGGCAAGAATGAGTTGCATCCTCTCGAAATGAGCACCATAAAGCATCCCGGAGCGGAAATAGGCCACGAAGAAAGTTCCACGGCTCGAGTGTTCCACACTTGCCACTCTTCCCTTATCGGCTTCAATCCTAACGCACCCTGGAACTAAAAACAAAAGCTATGCAAACAGATGACTTAACCTTGGCAGAATTGCTGTGTAGAAACTGCACAGGAAGTACAGGGGCATTTAGACCCCAATGATTTTTCTAACCTCATTGTTGACATAGCCATTGTGAGAGAGCAAGCTAGCTCAGCAGGATACTCTAGATACCCAGAAGTGGTGAATGAACATCAGCGAATCTGTCTCGCTGTGGACGTTTTTATATATACTATCTTAATAGACTTAAAACACATTCATGTGCATTAACCTCACTTTCAGTATCGGATATAATACGCGTAGTCGACACCGACTCAACGGCACTTAACAACGATTTGGTAAATGTTAACATTAGAAGGAAGTGCTGTGTTGTAGGGGTTCATTTTTAGTCAGTCTTAGTTTCTCCTTCAAATAATAAAATAATTGTTCCATTGATTTTAGGGGGGCAGCGGTGGTTAGAGTCTTGCAATCAAATTCCCTTGGTTTGAATCCCACATCCACGTATAGCGCCGCCCTTAAACAAGGTATTTGCCCTGAATCGATGCAGTGAAAATTCCCTTGCTGGGTAAATAGGCAAATCACTGTAAGTAGATTAATACAGTAAGTTGGTTTGGAGAAAAGAGTCCACTAGATGAATACTGTAAGCTTATTCTGTTGTTAACAAGGTGTAACATATTACATTTCTGCTGCGTCGTGCTGTTTTTCAGTAGCAAGGATCCATTTGGATTACCTCTTTAAAACATGAAACTGCTGACAGTGTCAACTCATAACAGCTGTACGTGACTGCTTTTGGCTGCAAATGACGTATTGAGGGGAATGAAATTTGATTTGCAATTAAGAGGATGTGGAGGGGCGGGGGGGACTCGCGCCTGCCAAAACTTGTTTCTGGGCAGCTGGTGAGTGGCACAAAGGATGCTTTGCCACATCAGGCAGAGGGAAAAGCCAATATCTGTCTCCGTTTTAGATCTTTTTGAGGGGAGATGCTGAAGTGGTGGTGAGGGGGGTTCGGCAGCCTGGGCCCCAAAACTGGGGTTGGCCTTCTGCTGATTAAAAAAGAGAAAAGAGAGAAACACAACAACACATCCTCCCAAAATTAAGTTTAGAAGCCCTCTATTACGCATTTAATTATGGTGGAGTTTCTTGTGTGCTAATGGTATATATAGCAGCTGCCTGGAGGCGCTGCGGTCAGGCTCAAGCATGGCCAAGCCAGAGGTGCTGCGAGGAGACTGTTGTGCCCACAGTACAAAGGCGGAGCACCGTAATGGAGGAGGGGGCAGTGGCCTGTGCATTTGTTGTTCAGCAGGCCGTGGCAGATCTGTGGGGGAGAGGGGCCGGTAAGGACTGCAGTGGGACTTTGGCCGCGTGTTGTCTCACGCCTCTCTCCACCACGGGTGGGGCAGGGCCGGCACAGTGGAGCCGAGGCTCTGCAGATCCTTCTCCAAGAAGCCCACAGGGCCGCTGCTTTGAGTTTGGGGTTTGTGTTTTGCTGGTTGGATGTGGGAAGAGGTCTGGGGGGAGGTGGGGTGGTGGTGGGGGGGGGGGGTGTGATCCACACAGACGGCTACGTGTGCCAGCAGGCGTGAGGGGAGGTTTGCTGTTTGCAGCAGTTGTTATACTTTCTTTGTGTCATTAATTTTCATTCTTGTGGTTTTAAATAATAACGTCCATATGCTTTTCGTTGAATGAAACCTTACATGTAGTAGAGAAAAGTAAAACCTCACTTTTTTGAACACTCAAACACTTTAGCTTAAGGAGAGTCCAAACGAAGCACCATATAAAGGTTATTCAGGGTTGTTCACAAAAATATACTTCAGAAAGTATATTTTTGAATATGCTGAATCTGAAATTATTTTCAAACTCCGAAATAACAGTAGACTGTGCACGGTAAATATTACTTTCTAATGGTGAGTTGCTCAAGGGGCACAAAAAAGGAAAAGAAAAAAGAAAAAACTTTGAATCACAGAGACCCAGAATAGATATCGTGCCAGTACTTTACTATAAATACATCTTCAACAGTTTGTTTCAGGAACCGGTCCCAGATTTATACTTGCTGCAATTGTGGATGAACTTGCTTAAAACATCCACGACTGAGAAACCAGTGTAGAAAATAAAGTGGTACTTGGCCCGAGTGACACGTACGCGAACCGGACCTACAAATCCCCGTCTGAATGTACAGTGGGCAGCGCCAGAAGTCAGGCCGGAACTGCTCACCCATATAATTTCATTTCATCCCTCTGTGCTGGAACTTTCCCAACAGGGGCAGCAAAAGAGACATCTTTGGTGTAAAAGTTTTTTGATGTGCTCTCTGCTAGCAAGCAGTTGTGATAGCAATAAAATAATGGTGCACAATGTGTATTTGTGCATGTTCATAACTATTTATAAATACCAGATGTAAGGGAGTTTACCTGTTCTCTCCATGTCCACTCCGCTAGCATTGTTCATTTATCGCTTTGGGGAAAAGCCTCTGTTACATGAATAAATGTAAATGACTATGACAGTGGTTGACAACAGGTGTCAACATTGTCCAGCATTTCATTATTTTTATCTGTGTTGTTGAGTCTATGCTTTACTAAGCATAGCAGATGCTTCTTTGCTTTGCAAACCTGTGCTGTTTACACACCCCTCAGCTCAGTGAGGCTCAGCATGCATTTTGGAAGTACAAAAAAACTGTAATAACATTGTCAGGAATGAATGTAAATTTACTTGTCAGTTAGCAAGTCATATTTATATATATCCTTTAGAATGTACAGTAGCTCATGAGGTGGCAAAGCAAGGAGCCTTTACTCCATCCCCCATCCCTCAATTTCAAACCCTTGATGAGGGCTCTATGAGTAACCGGCCCACCCACCCGAACATTACACCCATTTCTGATAATGGCATTAAGCCTCTCCTTCAGAATCCAGAGGCCTGGCTGAAGCAAGGCTGGGAATGAGGAGCAAGGTTGTGGTGTGCGAACGCAAACAAGCAATGCAACAGGCCTGGCCAATGGCAACACGCCACCGCTATGCCCCCAGCAGACCCCCACCAGGCCTGCATGCCCTGCCATCACACAGTGCAAACACATTTTGCATGCTGATTGAGTGCCAGGGGTGGGCCACAGGCCGAGGGCCCCCGGGCGGCTAATCCCGTCCCCTTTTCCCAACCTCCATGCACACGCCCAGTGTGCCACCTCGCAAAAAAGAGAAAAAAGTTTGCCAGAGTGACGCAGGGCTCCGAGGTAAACAACGGCCCCGGTTGATTCTCTTCCTCTGAGAAACCAGAAGGTCTCCTCTGGGGTTTGATGTTTGTGCTCATCTAAACATAGGTGTGCACTGAGTGCATGTTAGTCCCTTTCACTGTTTGATTATTGCACTTTTCAGCTATTAAAAAAAAAATCTTATTCTAAGATTAAAGTTGATGCAGTCTTCCATATGGCCAAAGCACGTAGTTTTACAAGCATTATCTCCTATTTCTCTTGAATTGAAATGCTGTCAAGTTTGCGGAAGCTAAAGTTCTAACCAAACAGTATTGGGGTGAAGCTGTCCCTCGTGTCCTTACTTTTCCTGCCCAATGAGTGAAGCACAGCCACTCCGCTCAGCTTGGTTAACTTGTGTTGGAGTGGGGACCGGACGGTCTCCTGGTAATCTGCCCTTTAAAGCTGTTTTTTCTGCTGCTGGCTAATCTCCCATTGTGGTGCATTGCAAGTGCCGGGCCAAGCGAGGAAATGTCAGGTTATGTTTCAACGTTCGCCTGCCTTCGCACCCTCCATCTGTGCTTGTGGCCGGCCAGCTTATTGGAACATATGCTGCCTGTTGCACAGACTCCATCTGTTCGCTGAACTTGCGGAGTGCTCCTGTTGCCGCGGCGACAGGGCCTTTCAATGCAAGGGCCCCACAAACATTTCCTACTCCAGCTTCTTTGTTTTTTTTTTTTTTTTGAATGTGTGTAATGGCGACTCTGCCTATCCGCCCATGTGTTCCCCAGCGTGACACCACCACTTTCTGTCTTCTCAAGGTTCATTTTTAGTGTTAGCATCCCAGAGGGCTGCTCTGCCAAGCTGTACATGCAGGGCCATTAAACAGTCACAGGGATTTGCAGGGCTTCCTTGTGACATGCCGCTCTTTTTACAGCTTTTCACGTGTTTTTTTTTTTTTTATTTTATTGTCAGACACGTCTTTTAGAAACTTTTGCTTTGGGGGAGGATGGGAACAAATGAGACTCCATGCCAAACGATGAACCCGCCTCCCCACGAGTACAAACACTTCCCTGTCACAGCTTGATGTTTTGCTGTTTGACAGTGGGATGCTTTTTACCTTTGATATCCAAAACGTTATTGCGATTTTATGATTTGCCGGTTTCAACATAGGCCAGTCATTTGAGTTGTCACTTTAGCACAAAAATGCTGTACGAGCTTCCAGACAGATGGAACCTAGTGCGACAATCTCCCTTCCCACAGACAAATCTGTGAGAAGGCCTGGTACTGCTGTGCTCCCCAGTGGTGTAAATACTGCAAGCCCTCAACATCGCAGGGTTATTATGGTGCAGCAGGTGCTTCAGCATGTAAGGACCAAGGTCCAAGGCAAATTAGGTTTCAAAGTAATAATGTTTTTTTTTTTTTACCCTTCTGGGTTTTAGTTATGTTTCAGCTATGCTAAACAGAACCATTTTCACTGCGCTGCATGGGACCTTCGTACAATGTACTATGTCTCTTGCTTACATGATTATATTTCATCCTGCTAATTTTTACCATTATTTATTTTTCTGAACTTTCCTCAATTGGAGTATGTTTGTCTTGGGAGGGGGTATCGCTGGGTGGCAGGGAGGGAGGGAGCCAGGGAAGAACTCTTTGTTGGGATGGTGCCGTTGGGCTGGTGCTCGGTGTCTGATTTCTGAGGGGCTGGTAACCACACACGTTCAGGAAAGCGATACACAAAGAGGGCGAACAGACAGCACAAAGGGGCATGGGCAGAATCGAGGTGTCTGGAAATACGATGCTACAGTCAGTTGGTCAGAGTATCTCTTCAAAAACAAACTGTAACTAACTGACATCATATTCAAAAGGAAAGTAAAGAGATTTAAGGAGTACCTGTAACTCCCTCTAGCCACTGCACCCAACCCCAATCCTGATATCCATATGGCACCCATTCACACTTATTGTTGCCGTGTCTGGATGTCTCTAAATGAGGGGTTTTAACGGTCAATTTAATTTCATTTCATTTTCAACACTCAGCATTTACGCTTACGCAGAAAAGTGAACTTGCGGTTATTTTGAATAGTGTATTACAGCAATGTCCCTTGGTAGCTGTTTTGGAAGAAGGATTTAAAAAAGGAAGAAACCATTTTTGGAACTGGCATCAGATTTTAAAACTGACTGGCATTCAATTTAGTGTTACGTTGGGCAAAAGTTTTACATTCCCAGGAGTCAGTGCTGCACTCCCTGGCTTGCTGAGCTGTTTTCATAAGACTTTTATAACCCTGTCCACATAATCTTGCCAGTGTAGTACTTTGGCACCAAGCACTTGCGACACACTGTTATATTGGGAACTGTGGGACAACTGAATTTAGGAACAAAAACATGATCAGTGTAGACAGCCAGGCCCACATTATTTGACTCTTACAGCCATTTTTGGGATTTGGTGAGACTTGAATTTATCTGAAGACTGAATAACTGAATAAGTTTACAAGTTGTAGGCTGGTGAGTTTATGGCAGGCTGGAGTGTGAACCAGTCACCCAGGTCATTGACCAATTAACCATTTAAGGAATATTTACACATTTGTTCAATTCAACAAGGCATAACATGTGGCAGCAATCGCCACAACTGTAGTTGATTTTATTAAAATTTTTAATCTTTACGAAACTCACAGACACAAATTTCTCTGACTAAATTATTTCAACACAAAGAAAATGCCTTTCCACAAACATCTATCCATTTTTGTCAACTGCCCATCTTGGGACGGATCACAGCAGTCCAGAGCTTATCCTGGAAGCAATGTGCGCTAGGCTATGAAACTGTCCCTCAATGAGACAACCATCCATTGGAGGGTGACCACATACACACTCATTCATACTTACATGCGCACACTACGGGCAATTTTATAGCAACCAATTAACCTGAAACACGTCTTTGGACAATGGGAGTAAACCAGAGCACTTGAAGGAAACCCACCAAGACACTGGGAAAATACACAAACCCCACACAGACTGACACCAAACCAACGTAGGCGCTGTGAGGCCGCAGCAGTACTCGCTGAGCCACTGTGCCCCCCCCTCTTTCCACAAACATGGCACTCTTAATACAAAAAATGTTAAGAAAATAAAAATAAAGTAAAAAAAGAAAAGGTTATTAAGCACACTGAAAGCTAAGAGGTTTGTTTTTGAATGTTTTGGCATCCAACACAGTTCTAGTCAGTACAGCTAAACTAGTCCTTCAGGGCAACTATTTATTTTTAATTCTGTTTAGCCCTTTTCTGGTTTCAGAAGTTTTGTGTAATGATTAAAATGTTTAACTGCCTGCTCCTGGTTCTCATTTCTCTTTAATGGTCCACCTCCAGATGTCTTTGATATCTGACCTGTGGACCATAACAAAAGAAGATATGACGGCTGGTACGGTTTGAGTGACAGGGGTGGATCCATGGCTGCAAAGGCCTTGCTGTTGGGATCCCAGCAGTGGCTGTATTGTACCACTGGCATTCCCAGAAGAGTTCCACACATGGAATAAGGCCAACTAACCAGGCCAGAGAACTGTGGCTTCTCCAGGCCTTACAAGCAAACAGAAAGGAGAGGAGACTCTTGCAGGAGTTTGCATGAGATCAACAGTCCTTGCTTTCTTGCCATCTTATTGGGGCGCAGGTATGCTGGTAGTCTGCTGCCCCCATTTGTCATCCGGCGAGTGTGATAGAAAGTTGTCACCCACATGTTGCTCTCCACGTTGAGAACCTCAAACGCCAGCTCACAGTTTGCAGAGGGTGCAGTGATAAACGTTTTGATGGGAACGCAAACGCTGCCCCGCCCATGGCAATTTCGGGCTGTGTTGTGGTACGTGGTTTCGCATGTTTTCATGTTTTTTTTCCCTCTTAATGACAAGGATGTAGCAAGCAATTAAGAGAAGACGCCAACGGGGCAGCATCCGTATTTTTTTATTTTTTAATTTTTGGCAAAAACAAGGTGCAAACTAATCGAGGCAATTGACGCCTACGGCCTTTTGGGAGGACATGGGGGCAGCTCTTGGGCCAGGATCGACTGAGGATCCAGGGGACTGAGGGGTCTGGGCTGGAACACGGAGTCGTGAGAAAACAAAGAGAAGAGGGAGTGCACTTCCCCTTGGCGTGTGCGGGTGTGACCCAGCTGGACAACCCTGGAGTTCAGCCTAACAGACACCCCCCCCCCCCCTCCCCCTGTTTGTCCAAACTGCCTGTTGTTGATTCTGTGTGTTTGAGGATATCTTGTAAAGCTCGGCCAGTTAAAATCCCATTATTCTCTCTAGATTCCGACTACTGTTTGCTTTTTGTTTGCTGCAAAGCTAAGATCCAAATAACTTTGGGAGTGTGGATGTTTGTTACGTTTAATTAATCGATACATGCAACAAATATAAATACAACCAAAAAGATGGAACAATCCCAAACAGCTTTAGTGTAGAATTATGACAAAATTATTTAAACAGGAATTGTCCTTACAGAACATTAACATCCTGCAAACGTTTTTTTACCAAATGCTTTCTCAAGCAGAAACGACGTGAATGATTTGTATAGTACATAAATACTGGGGATATATTGACATGGATTACAATATTGCCTTTATAATTTTGCAAACTGAAGCTACAGTTATTTTTCTGCACAATTTTCATTGAGTAAAGGCATCTTCAACAGGACATCTACCAAAAAATATTTTGGTGAAGGTGTCACAGGTGGAATGATAGAGCTGCTGCCTTTGGACTCAAAGGAGTTCCACCGCCTACTTGTAGTAATATTGAGTAAGGTGCTTACCATGAACCGGTATAGTAAAAATGACCCAGTTGTTTAAATAGGAAATAATTATTAGAAGATTAATACTGTAATGTCATCTAGAGGAAAATGTCAACTGGATGAATATACTATATGTAAAATGTAGATTAGGAAGTGTAATGAGGTTTGGAGTTAAAGACCCCTTGTACCTGGTTACTGCTGGGGGTGAAGACTTGGAGGTGATCCATTCCTATAAGTACCTGTGTGTCCATGTCAGCATCAAACTGGAGAAGGCTCACAGCACAGATACACTGTATAAGAAAGGTCAGAGCACTGTATAGTTTCTTAGAAGGCTGAGGTGACCATCCTCCCCAAGTTTGAGCAGACTACAGTCAACAGTATGATCTTTTATGCCGTTGTGTGCTGGGGGAATCATCACTTCTGGTCAGAGATGCAGACTCAACAAACTTGTCACGAAAGCAGGTTCTATCATGGGTCAGAGGCCTGATTTGGTGGAGGCCATGGAAGAGGAAGCTACAGTCCATCAAGGACAATGGCTCACATTCCCTAAAATAAATGATGAGTCAAGAGCTTTTTCAGCCACCGGGTTATTCAACTTAGGTGCCTGAAGAAACACTTCTGGGGGTTCTTTTTACCAACAGGCATCCTCCTTCATAATACCACACAAGCATCTGCCAGCAATAAGAATGTCTTCTATCTATTGTTATTATCTATTTTTTATTTGTTTTTGCTATAAGTTTTATGTGTGTTATCAGCATCTTTTGTTATGTACCCAGCTGCTGAATGTCGAATTTTCTTGTGAGATTGAAGTTCTAGCCTGTCCTGTCCTATCCTACACTAACGTGTTGTTTCACCCATGAGAAAAGAACCCATACTTCAGTAGAATCATCCAACTGTATACATGAGCAAAACCTGTCAGATATTCTTGGTAAAAAATCAACCAAAATTCAAGGGTCAAATGGCCTCTTCCCAAAAAAAGTATAACAGGCTGCATGTGGCATGCTGATCTGAGAGGGAGTCTTCTTTACCCTGCAGCTGGCTCCATTATATCCTCTCTCCCAGCCTTTTTCATGTCTGGCATATGCTGTATATTTAGAACAGCTTCAGTATTGGTAGGAAACTACCATTTGCATGATAGCAAGTTCTCACATATCAGGACCACTCAGTGTGTACGGCCCCCAGCCGACTGCTGGGTAGGATTCCATCCGTATGCATGGCTCCATGGTTGTGGCATCTCCCTGCCTAAATGTGGTCACTGCTGAGGCTAAACAGACGCATCAGTTCACCCACACGCAGACCGACTGGCAAGTCGAAACCCAGTGCGTGAGTCCGGAAGGCTACAGGATGGAGATAGCTCGTGCACGTACCCACAGGCTCCCCTTCCCACAACCCCCCAACTAAAACGGGGAGGGGATATCCTGGAACGGGCACTCTTAGCCACAGCACTGAGTGGAGCAGCCTGGACAGGCTGTGCATCTTCGCTTGTCCGCCATGAGTGTAAACAAGGAAGCCCTCCGTTTCCTGAAATCCTGAACGATGAGGGCGGTCAGCAGCGTTCACACCTGCGATGACCCAGTCCAGAGGGTCAGAGAGGAAGGAGGCTTACATCTTTAGGTCCAATGTGGCAATGACTGTGTGGGTAGTGCCACAAGCGGCGCAATGGCACCCTGCAGACAACACGCTCACCCCCTTTAATCACAGAGTGCTACGCGCCATTGTACGGCATTACACAAGGCGTCTACAGGTAAAAATAGAGCTTTCAAAATAACTTTCAAGATTATCAATGCCAAGGGATACAGAAACAAATTAGATTTTTTTTGCCAAAATTTTAAAAATATCTTTTGCATAATGGTGCGGTGTAAATGTATGTTTGTGTCCCGGGAAGAGGCCCCTCCTGCATGAAAGCCGTTAGCAAGTGGCCACAACTGCCGGCGCATGTCCCCAGACAAGCTAAGAATTAAGTCTCCTAAAGATGTGATTTACTGGAGCCTGAGAGTCCAGTCACAGCCATAGAGCCTCCCGTGGAAAAACAAAAGAAAAAGCAACACTGCAAGATCCCACAAGGCCACCCCTCAACCCCCCTCATCACCCCAACCCAACCCAGCCCAGCCCAACCCAGCCCAACCCCTCCTGGGCCTCGGCCTTCTTGTAGCAAAGAAATCCAAGCCAGTTGTTTCTTTGCATTCAAAAGAGCGGCACTGCATGAGCCAAACGCTCAAATAAATCAGTAGAGCAATAATAAAACAGTAAAACAAAGGGAAAAAAGCTAAGTTGACGTAAAACGAATTATTTTGCAGAAAGCGATGCAGAACCTCTCATCAAGCATCCACACACTTGCCTTTAAACAGTCAAACTCTTTTTCTCCTCCCCAGCCTGCTGTAATGGCCAGTTCCTCTCCAACGCAGCAACATTAAAAGAACTTGATTCCTGACAGGAAGTCCTGGGTAAAGTCTTGTCCGTCTTACTAATTTTAGCTGCCTGTGTTTATAAATTGCATCCTTCCACCGAAGTGTTGACTCAAGCTGTGTGTGCTGCTGTTGCTCTGTTTCTGCCCCTCAGAAGCACCTATTCATCCACAGGCCAGGACACAGAGAAGCTGCTGGTAGATGAACCCATAACATACCTGGGCCATTGCTTTCCTTCAGTAGCAGCCAATAACCGCATAGCTGGAGTCACAAGACTAGAGGACAGATTATGAAATTCATTGCTGGAGGAGTGATTTCAGATGCTAACACAGATAGATAGATAGATAGATAGATAGATAGATAGATAGATAGATAGATAGATAGATAGATAGATAGATTGATTTTTCAAGCTCTGTTTTGCACACTTTCACTTTAAGATTTCTCAGCTTTGATTTACATAATGTTATTTGTTATTCATTCTCCTATATGTTGCACAGCTGATTTTCGGATGAACTTGGTTGGAATCGAATTTGATTTTTTTATGTATGAAATAATGGAATTAATAATTTCATTAGCAGATATTTAGTCTGTTCTTGGGACTGAATTAGAATCAGAACTTGGCAGAAAAGCGTCCATTGTACACTGCCCGGCCAAAAAAAAAAAAAATCTTATACTCTAATATTTGGTTGGAGTGCCTTTAGCTTCGATTACAGCGTGCATTCGCCGTAGGATCGTTTCGATAATCTTATGCGATGTCATAACGTGTATTTCCATCCAGAGTCGCATTAGTTTTTTCACCAAGATCTTGTATTGATGTTGGGCGTGTCAGACTGCTGTGTAAAGTCTTCTTCAGCACATCCCAAAGATTCTCAGTGGGGTTAAGGTCTGGACTCTGTGGTGGCCAATCCATGTGTGAAAATGATGTCTCATGATTCCTGAAGCACTCTTTCACAATTTGTGCCCGATGAATCCTGGCATTGTCATCTTGGAAGAAAAAATCCATTGATGGAAAAACCTGGTCATTCAGCATATTCAGATAGTCAGCTCACCTCATTTTTTGGGCACATAGCATTGCTGAACCATGGGTGCAACAATATTTTGTTTGCGTGCACCCATGGACAACATCTGGAGCAAGCTGTGGTGCTGCAGTTCCAACAAGGTCTCTGATGACCATTCTGAACACAAAGAGAAGGTGAACAAGATGGACAGACCCCTTTCAGAGAATACTGTAGCTTTCCTACCCCCTCATATCCCTACACTCCTGTGCTTCCCTGCCACCCGATATGTTGTGAGCATCAGTTCACTTCCCCATGTGCTTCCTGCCAACTCAGCGTCCTTCACACGCATGACTCCCAATGTCAGCGTTTAGGTTGAAGGGAGACTCAAGGTCACTGGTTAGCGGTTAAGGGGGCACATTTCCCTAGGCAAAACCTGGAGGAAATGTAGCGGACCCCTGTGCGAAATCACCTGGACCTGCTGCCATCACTTCAAAGTGTCATCTCTTTGATCCTTTGGCTCCTGCTATGAGAACCTTTTTTCCAGCTGGGGCTGCAATAAATTCCCTGCATTTTGCATTGTCAGAACTTTTACTGGGAACAATCTCCCAAATGGAGGTATTGCCCTAACCTGCAGGGGCCTGAGCCAAGGAAGTAGGAAGGTGAGAAGTAACGGTCAGCAAAATGGTCAGCCTTGGTGTCTTTTCACAGGAAGCTGAACTTCTTCATTTTGCTCCTGAAACCCAGGAAAAAAGCCATTTTTTTATTTCATTTCTGTGACTTCCAGAAAGTTGTCCAATTAAAATTTGCTTCTTTTTTAGTCAAACTACTTACAATTCAGCCAGGTAATTTAAATGCAGGGAAATTATTAACTTCTCAGCATTGCAGCATGTATAGCTTGGGAGATCCCATTAAAATGTGCCCTCTACAGTGGACAAAAATGAAAGCCAGGATCTTATTAAAAGATATAAATGTGATATTGATCATAGAATAAATGCTGGGTTGAAAATTCTTGTTTTAGTGTCAGACAGAATTAGTAGTGTCAGTCTAGAATCATAAATGTACCGCATCTGGTGTGTTTTTTAAATCATTTCTACACAGTGTTTGGTGCAACTGATTCATGTAAATTCTTGTGCTCAGTTACTGCAGTGAAAGAAGCCGGCTTGGTGCATCTAGATGTGTTTCGCTGTTTTTCCCCTGCTGACAGCAGTAGGATGTCCCCGGTCCACCTTTAAAAGAGTGCTAAACAGACTCTGCTGGCAATGGTCAGATACGTGACAGGATGTTGCGTCTTTGATAAGCAGAGCAGCTTCCCCTTTCGCAAAGTCATGCCAAACTGCATCATGCTGTCACTCTCATCACTTTCACTACCAGATGCTGGGTCGTAGCCGGTGTCCTTTGGGCTGCCAGGTAGCTCTAATGAAGTGAGCAGGTGTTAATAGACCAACAGAGGCAAAGAGAAGGGAGGAGACTGTGTGTGTGTGTGTGTTTGTGTGTGTTGGGGGGTGTTCTAAGATCAGTGCTGTTCTCACACTGTGGTGCAAATAACCTTCATTCTCACCCCAGGCCTTCCCTAGGGTGTGAAGACTCTGCAGGATTGTCATTTCCCCGGAGCCGGGGAAAGAGAGAAGCCAGAACTGCACCTCCTCAATATGGGCTTGATGATAGAAGGGCAGCTTTCTTCTGCTGTGTCACTTTTCCAGGCCAGTCTGTTTTTATGTTTGTATATTTGTGTTTATTTGTTCTAAAGAGAACTACAGATTCCATATTCAGTGAGTTGGTGATTGATAATATGATTGGCGCTCACTTTGAAAAGAGGAGATGTTTTTTTTTTGTTATCAGCAATCTAAAACCTCTAACCTTACCTCCTGCAATGGGGAACCGAGAGGCAGGTTCATATAGCGGTTAATGATCCACGTGTTTGGCCAAATGGCTAAATACTTCTCCAGAGAGGGAGAGGTGTGGACTGGGACACCCCCAATCCCCATGTTTTTGCTGCTGGTCTTTAAAATGGCCAGCTGCTTTCACCTAATGCTAAACAACAGCTCAGACAAGAACTTTGCGGTGCTGCTCCTGGCTTGTTTACGGTTAGATTTCTTACACTGAAACCATCCACAATGACATTCAGCAATAATTTCCTAATTTAAAAACCATTAGCTTGTTGAAAAACTAAAAATGATAAATGCTGCAAAAGTTTTCAACTGTGAATCTTTCTGACACAGAGATTTTTGTAGTCTTATTTAGAGTTCCATAATAATGCAAACGGTCCAGTCATATCTTGAAATAAAGTTCACCACAGTAATAAGGCCGTTCAGTATTGTCTCTCCGACAGCGATGAGAAAACTGTACATCCGTTGTGAAATGGATTATTATCAGCGGGGGTTAAAGCCATCACCTTACAGTCAGAAGGTTCTGGTTTGAATCCCTGCTTCATCTGTTGATGCCTTCATGAAGTTATTACGCAGAACTGATAAGGCAATGATATCTTACTGTATAATATCTTGCATTGCAAATAACTTTGAGTAAAGGCATCAGCTAAACAGCATTAGACAAAAACATAATCATTTAGGCTGGTATCACATCCAAGTGGAGAGAACAGGCAGTGGTGGTTGTCAGAGGCCTCGGGACAGTTGATGGCGTTGGTTGGTTGACTCTTTGCTATCTCTGATCGCTCGATTGAGCTCTGTTTTTAGACTCAGACCATGTGCCTCTTTCTGCCATCTTTTCCTCTGCTGATAAGTTTGTCACTCACTCTGTCACCTCAGGTCGAGTGCTGAGGGTCCTAAAGCCCAGGAAGACCCGTATGCGTGGCTGATAACATGGTGTCAACTGATCTGTACGAGAGGGACGGATTATACCTGCTTTTAATTGCGGCCTTGGCTTTGTTGCCGTTCCTCTTGTACCTAGCGTTGGTGCCAAGAGGAGGATATAATGCCTTTTAAACTATTTCCTCTGTTTACGTATGGCGGTGTATGTTACATGCATGTTCTTCTAGGTTACCCTATGGTATTTTGTTGTCTGTTTACTACGTAAGACGCCATGGACCTGGAGAAACTAAATTTCGTTCTCTCGTGCATCCGTATAAGCGAACTTTGAACGTTAAACCTCAAACAAAATAATCTGTTCACAACGCCGCGGCGTCTTTTTTTAAGCAGAAAGGGGTGGCAGCGAGACATTTCATCTCCTGCATCACACACACTGATTTTTTTTTTTTTTTTTAATCTTTGGTTCCTGTTTGATTGATGGTCACACCTCATCCCTCTTGCTGGGAAACTCAATAAAGTATTCATCTGCTTCCTTTTCTGTTTAATCCATTACCCGTTTTGAATTTGCTCAAAACTGCTATGCTTGAAGAGAAATCAGACAGCTCATTTGGACTTCTGATTGAATTATACCTCCTTTTCCCACAAGCTGCTCGCTGCTTCGTGAATTTGACGCGTCTCCCCTCTCGCTGCTGTGAGAAAAGCCGTCCGGCTGATAGTTCATAGCACACATTGTAAGGCGTAATTCAATTTTACACCATAGCAGTCAGAGGTAAAAAAGTGAGCGTGTGTGAGAGAGAGAGAGGGCACAGTAAACAGCCATTCAAGGACTCACATCTTTTGCATCTGCTCAAAGGCCTGCTGAATGGATGGGACTGACTTGGGAACTTTTCAGGTTGCCTGTCTGAGCTCTGGGAGCTGCTGCCATTGACCGCACACGCCCCCTGGTGGCGCAGAGGAGCAGCGTGGATTAATGAAGAGGACGGATTCAGTGCTGAAGAGTTTGGAAGGAAACTTACAATCAAGTGGAAAAATTAGGTCTTGAAATGTTTTTTGTCCTTCAACACACTGAACATGCATCAGAAGGGGTTTATCCTAACTTTTTACTCTGACATGGCTGTATATTTGTGGTATGAAACCGATATCTCATTGAATATTTTTGTGAAAAAATCAGTCTGTCCTTATACACCAGGGGATGGTAGAGTATTAGATAGATAGATATCATGCTGTATTTTTAGTGTTCGGGGAAGTAATTCGGGAAATTAGGTTTGGAACTGATTCAGCTAATAGCATAAATACCGAAACAGCTTGTCGGAAGATGGAAGCTGCAGTACGGTCACAAACCAGCACTGGAAGGATGTGTGTTCCCCACAGACAGCTCTGACCCTCTCCATGCTGTGTGTCGTCTGTGAGTGTGGACGCTCGCACAGATGGGATGTGGTGGTATGCATTATGTCACAGACCTGGAAGAGCTCTGAGAACCGACACCAGATGATAAAGCCTGTTTTCTCTCTTTGTGTCCTTACGATTGCAAAAGCTGCAGCTGTACTGTGCACGCAGACCCACACACACAGACTGTCTGAGCTGAAGCAGTGGTGTTGTGCCTGGCTAATGTCTTCTATTTTTATGATCTCAATTAATTCTTTTCCATACAAATTTTATTTTTTTTTACAATTTGTACATTCAGTATTTTATAGATATTTGCGTAATTTGATATGAATTATAAATGTACTCATTCTTCATATAAAAGGGTTCACTTGTTCCATGAAATCACCCAGTTGGGCAAATTCCAGCCATGAGGGGATGAAAGAATAATGCGTTTCCAAATGAAAAAAAGTTTTCTAAGTATCTTTCTCTGCCTTTTTAGCCTTTCATAACTGGCAGATGGGCTTTTGCAGTAGCTAAGAAAGATAGCTGGGGCAACTTTAACATCCTCCATTTGGAGTCATATCGCAAAAACAACAGCCCAGCACAGGGATGAGAAGCAACATTAGAGGAGATGGGGCAGCATTCCAGCATTGTTACTCCACCACCACCTCCTGGTTACTTTGATGAGCCTGAAGTGTCAGGACCGGCACAGGTTGAACGCGGTGGGGTGGGAGCAGATCAAAAACATTTGAATGGAATTAGCACCTTGATGGCAGCATGGTGGGGGCTAAACTGGTGAAATCTGGGTGCAAAGCCAGCGCCTGTCTCATTGTAACTTCCTTTCCATCACCCCCATACTCACTCCCTCTGTGCCTAAAAGTGAAGGCACTTGAGTCTTTTCTGGTCTTGTCTTGACACGGCTTGCTGTCTGGACTCTGTCTTTCACAGACATATGACTAGCGAAGCTATTAGTGAAGATCGGGGCCAAATTAGTCAGATTAATCTCTTCTGAGCTTTATCTCCGCAGACGCCTCCTCTGCAGCATTTGTAGAATCCACCTCTTCCTCACGCCGCACCCCACCCAGGTGATATCTACTACTTCCACTCCCTCCTGTCTGGCCTTCCAGCATCTGACATCAAGTTTTTCCAGATGATCCAGAATACTGTGGAATGAGAATGGAAGAAACATCTGGCTTCTCGTAGCTACCTATGCAAAATTTAAGACTTATAAGACAGCTTACAGGAAGGTCAAAAGATCAGCATCCTGCGTTCCTCAACCCCAGGCCTCATGGCTTTACCCACAAAGGGTCCAAAATCAAAAGCTTGTTGTTCTTGATTTTGGCCTCCATCCAGTGGAAGAAACGCCCTCAGCTCCTCAGAGCTGCTGAATCCTTTCCGCCACACAAGAATGGTGTGGAAGAAACAGTTTTCTCTGGACCCCATTCTCTCGTGATGTTCTGCTACATGAATTCTACTATGATTGTCTATGTGGACGGAACAAGCATCATGCTGTCAGGGTACTGGTGGCCGTTCTGCACCCCTTATTGCAACACAAGCAATGTACAACCTGCAATTTTGTGTTGAACCTTAGAGGTTGCTTGCAGCAGAGAGCTGTGTTTGTGTCTCACTGCCTTCAAGCCACATCGGTTAGCGTGTGCTGTCCGCACAAGTGTTCTATCCAAACTCTTCAAGATATACGGTACCACCACACCATTTTTTCAGTTTTTTTGACATTCATGTGTCATCATCCCCAGAAAGCTTTATTAATTGACTGATCTGCTTCTGACAAAGGGCTGGGGGGCTGGTGAAGTGCTGGAACCCGTTTGCTCGGGGCAGCTCTGGGAGAGGATTTCCTGGACTTGGGGCTTGGCCCGGCTACCTTTCCTGTCAAAAGCCACAATCAAATTATAAATAACCCATTAAAAGAGCGCTCCCAAAGTGTGTGCAAAATGCATACTGGGTCATATGGAGGCGCGAGGCGGAGAGAGAGAGTTTATCAGGGAAGACCGCTGTGTGAAAAAGGGTTGGGGAGTTGATTTGATAAATTGCCTCGGGCCTTTACAAAGGTCTGTGAGGAGCAAAAAAGGGACCAGTAAGAATAGGAGAGGGAAAGGTGGGGCACGGCCCTTTTCAAGGAGAGCTGGGCAAGTGGCCGACCCCCCCATCCCCTGGGCTGATTTAGATCGATCCGCTCAGACCGGTTCACACAGCCCTGCTGTCCTGTTTGTCCTTCCCCCTTCCCATCGTCACGCCAACCGCAACCCCCTTCTGCTGGCGAGAGGGGGCTGGGGAACAACAACAATAACAACAACGGCGGACAGGAATGGGAGGAGGGGCAGCAAAAACACTACTTGAGCCAGCTCGTAAATCTCGTTCCGATGCAATAATTCAATCTCACCCCCACCCCGCACTTGCTCTTGTCCCCGTCCCTCTCGTACGTTTTTGGGTTTGGTGGCATCTGGAGTGTCGACTCTCCTCCCTCCAGATGGGCTCGCTTAGAAAGTTTCAAAACATACATAAATATCAAGCCAAAAGTTTTTTTGCTTTTTTTTGTCCCCCGCAACAGCCCAATGGGCAGGAGAATGCAAAGCCTGCTCCCTTTCCATTCAAACAGGCCCGTCAATCATCAATCTGCGCTCCTCCATAAAGCACAGCCCGATCTACATTCGCACCTGCATGTCTGGTAGTGGCAACTCGTAGCGCGATGGACAAATGGAGATGGGAAGTGTCGCTGGAGGGAAAGGAGGGAGGGTTATCAATACTCATAAGCCCCTTGTCACTTTCCCTAAGCCTCCCCAGGCATTCCTCACGTCAGTCCAGTCGAGGTTGATAGCATCCCCTCCACAGTGTCACTTTTTAATCCCTTCCGAGACCTTCTTTCAGGCCCTAGGCACGCCAGCTCCCCCCACCCCCCTAGTCACGGCCTGGGATCGGGCTCCCAAAAGCAGACACTGGTTCCCAGCCTGACACTCGGGCCCTACCAGTGGGGGCTACTTTAATGCCCCAGCCTACATTTAAACCACAGAGGGGCATCCAGAGAGGACAGCTTCTCACCCCAGGTTGAAAGCATCAGGTACCAAGCTGGAATTGTGTCCATTTGTTCTGCTTTGCCACTCTGAGGAGCCCACTTGAACCTTTGAAGCTAACTGGCAGGATCATGTTCTGATCCGCAGTTTCCGTAGTATGTTAAATTACTATGATAAAGTACTCAAAGGACTAAAATAAAAGAGCACTATTGTGAAACAGTGCTAGAGGATGTGATGCTAATCCAAGTAGAACTGTATTACCCACAAGGTACTGGGCCAAAGGACAAATGAACAGTAATTGCTCACATGGCAGCCATGGGACTTCCTTGCTCTATCAAAGCGTTGCAGGTTTGGAACCTGCCAGGTTGTGATGCGAATAACAGGATTTCAGTGCGCCAAACCTTCATTGCTGGTAGCTGGTGGTGGAACACCCTGTGCCCTCTGCCACTTGCGCAAAGGCAGACCGAGCTTGAATTACCTTACGCACTGGAAAGGTCTGCACCCTAAATTTGGAGGGGTCCCATTAAGTAACACTGCTCATGGAGCAACCTGAAGCTGTCTGTACTATGGTAGACCACCAGCTGTACGCTGCGTTTTACTAGAAAGTGCACTTTTTAGTGATATTTGCTCAGATCTCAAAAACTGATGAACATGCATTTTAAATTTACACTGCTTTGTCTTTGCAGGTAACTATGCTGGCTTCTCCCTTGCAATTGCTTTTCCTCATACTTCCCAACTATCTACATTTAACACCTAAAAGTTACAAAAAAATTGTAGTAATTTTTACTTCGCGCTTAGCTCATACCTTGCAGCTACTCTCAGCAGCCTGTTAGTAAATATTGAACTAACTAGAAACCAGGAAATTTGTTGACCTGTGGTGCACCCCTATATTTACTTTTGACAGAGCGTGCTACTCACACATTGCTTCTGTGGCACTTGGCTCCGACATTTGAAGGGGAACCTTGGCGAAAACAGGCCCGGCACGATCGGAGGTGTCGCAAATTTGCGTCAAATTTTCGAAAAAATGGCCTTTTTAAGGAACAGCGGAGGGATCGAAAAAGTGGCATTACAAGCGGGACAGAAGAAAAAAAAAGCTTCACGTTTCAATACTTTACGTCGCTTGCGGAAAAGGAAAAGGCAAAGGAAGCCTTCAACAAAAAAAAAAAAAAAAATCTAAAAACATAAAGGCTACAATGATCATTGTGTCAGTATATTTACTGTTATACATTTTTATTTTACAACGCAACAAAGAGCCTTGAGTCATCAGAGCAAATGAACATTTGCATTCATTTCCTTATTTCATTGTGGCTAATTCGCGTGCATGATTAGCATGAAGTGTTATGTGTGCCGTGTGTGTTCTCACGCCGGCTCGGCCCAGGACAGCTGCTCGGAGCGAACACAAAAGCCGTGCGGCACACATGTGTGCGTACACCCCCTCCCCACCAAAACAGCCCTAAATCAACCACCGGGCCAAATGGCATTGGCCGTGAGTTGGTACGTGTTTCACGCCGCCCGTGAGGGTCTCGATGTGGTCGCGACAGGCACATTCCGCCGGGGTCGTGTTAAATAGAAAATGGAACAACCACCATCACCCCCCACGGACCTGCAAGGCCACCGCAAAGGAACAGGCCCCAAAACACCCATGTGTGACAGATGCCTACAGCTGATGAATCAGTGCGCTATGCTGAAAAACAGTATTGTGGTGGTTATGGCCATGAAAAAGTTAAGAACTTAATTATTAGGGGACCAGATGACTTTTAATGGGATGAATTGAATTGTAGGCTGGCTTTTAACTATTGTAATGGTTTCTGATTACAGTACAAGACAAGTCTTTTATGCAGGAAATGTTGCTGCAAAAGCTATTCATCTAACAGAAACAAAACATGGGTTCTGGTAGGTACAATTACTCGGATGTAATGTAAATATTCTGTGGTCACAACAGCCGTGCATTTCCAGTTTGTCCTACGAAACGTGCACTTTTTCAGAAATTATTGCCGCATTTACGTCATTCAGACAAAAGTTTAATAGCTTAGCAGAACTCAGCAGGAAAAGGTTTCTGGATGCATTTCTACAGTTTGGAGATCCAACTTGTGTTCTCTACAATGGACAAGAATGAACATTTGGCTCTTAAATGTGTTTAAACCTTTACGACACATTTTTCAGCGTAAAATAAAAAAAAAAAAAAATCCACATGCTGGAAAATGAATGAAAGTCCCTAATCACTAACAGTAGGTGACAAAGTGAACGTCGCGTAACAGGTTGTATTTGTAGATTTTCCCAGCAAAGATCAATAAAGTAATTAAATCCTGTTTTATCCTGCCATGTTTTATGCTGCAGAGCAGATAAGGAGCCTCAAATGTCTGCTCCTCAGCATTAATTTAAATGAATTTAAATATAAATTTTAAACAGCATCCAAAATCAAGTTTTCCCAGTGCTGTTACTGCCATCGCAGGTGCGCAGCTGTCTGATTTACAGTCTCACACTGTTCACGGTTACGGGCACTTTGCAGCTCCACGTAAACCAAAATGGATTCAGCAGCGTGTGAACGTGCCGCTTCAGCCCCCCCCCCCCCCCTTTCACGGCCCGAACAACACAAGCCCGTTGGATTTTCCCATGGCCCGGCACGCTGTGACAGCAGGCATGGCCGCAGGCACACGCATGTTAACCAGGCGGGCCTGTACAGCGCGTGGACCTTCTCCTTCTCAGGACTGCGTCTCATGCCCGTCCCTGCTCCCTTTATTAGCATTTGACCCATCAGCTGCAAGCCCCAAACACCCCAACCACTCCCCTTGGGACCGGGCTCCCACCCTTCGCAGGCGCCCTGCCGGCCCACCTTCCAATCCGTATGTGAAGATGGCCTCCGTACGCCAGCAATTAACATTCGCCTGGGCTTTCTGGTTCAGCGCCTCGCACGCAGACAGTATTTCTTTTCCTAGGAGGCAGGCTGGGGTCATACTGTCCTGGGAAAGTTAAGTTCTCCATTTAAATAAACAAATGCCACGGCCTTCTGCTGAGTGCATGAATGTGCCCGGCAGCAGATGGCGGCATTCTGTGATCATGGGCTCGGGACCCCTAATCCCCCGAGGACCTCCGCACCTCTGTGTCATCAGCTGATCTTATCGGCCTGGGTGAGTTGGGGGGGCAGCAAGTGAGACATAGAGAGACCCTTGTTCACCCTTAATCCCCAGCAAATTGCATAAATATAGTTTTGCGGGCCTCCTCGTGTGCTGGAGGCTGAGATTTAGATATCGCCGCAGAGCTGATTAGGCCTCTAGCTAACCGGCTGCAAGTTGACCGGGGGTCTGTGAATAACGGGGACTGCTGAGAGGACTGGTTTGGAGAAGCTTGTATTCCGAGGCAGGTGGTGTCAAGCGGAGGCAAAGTAGACGTTGCCACTCGCTCTGGCATCTCCGACGAGGCTCCGTTAAAGACCGAATGCGGTTGATGCGGTCCATGCGAACTTCACCCCAGTGTTTTCTTTGACCCCCCTCCACCTGCCGCTCAGTCACTTCGTCCATCTGTAAGGGGCATGTGTGCATCGGCTTCCCAACAAAAGGGTTCCTCATGTGACTCAGCAGTTGGAAGAGACCCGACTCCCACCCACCCCACCTCCCAGCATCCAACCCTCAATCGGTCACTCAGACTTGGGTTCTCACACCTCTCCATCTGGACCAGCCCCTTTCACTGTGTCACTCACAGCAGGGGCCCCACCTTCTTTGCCGATGTCACCGGCCGACCCGCTGCGCCTGATTTTCAGATCCGCGATAGATAATGAAGCTTCCAGCAGTCAGAGGTTAACTGCTGAACCGTGAAGCCTGGGATCCTGTCATATTAATGGGTCTCAATGTGTATTAAACTCAGTTTTATATCGCAGGTACAAATGAGGTTGCACTTGGTGCATTTTACATCAAATTGCATTTTACTGTGTTTGTTAGGACATTTCAAGTGGAGAGGATTGTTGAAAATAATTTGCAGTGCTGTAATTCAAAAGTTTACAAAGCAGGAGGCGACAGATGTTGGTGTCAAAAGGCAACATAATTTGTTACTTGTTGACTTCAATGGTTCTTTCGCTGGACTTTTGTTGAGTCCGAGCGTAAATGTTGTGTTTGTCGCCCCCTGGTGAGGGACGGCCGCCGCTGCAGTAGCTGGATGTGATGCTGTAACGGTGATGCTTGCTACCTTTGTGAACTGTTTCTCAAAATCTTCTCAAGATCCATAACAGAGCATCAGAGGGTCCATTTTGGCTGATATATACTGTATATACTATATATATATATATATATATATATATATATATTTTTTTTTTATAGTGTTGAGAAGCTAAAATAAATCGTTCCACAGATGTAAAGTTAGATTTCAAAGCATTGTCTTGTGCCTGTTCTGCTGAGATGCCAGTTACTGTATATTGCTTACTTGTACCATGATTCCAGATGAGCTGGACCAGTATGTATCTGTAAAAAGAATTGGTTGCAATTTTGAAACACTATTAGATTCATTTATGACATTGAACAACATCTTCTCTTCCTCTCCAGGAGTTACTTTTTAATTACTGCCTTAGTTTAAGTTCCTGCTAGTTGACGAGAAAGAGATCTATCAATGTGTCATATGTTACAATTTCTGACAACCATATTTTACATTACATAATCTATTGATTTTTTTAACAAAAATTTGTAAAATTGTGAATGGACTCATCAATGCTTTTTACTAAATAACACACTCAACTCTCCACTGACAATTGATGGCTCCTCTGTGGAGATAGTCCAGAGTACCATGTTCCTTGGTAGCCACATCACAGAGGACCTCATGTGGAGTCTCAACACCAGCTCTGTTGCCAAGAAAGCCCAGCAACATCTCTACTTCCTACGGAGGCTGAAGAGAGCTCACCTCCCTACCCCTATTCTCACTGTATTCTACAGAGGGACCATCGAGAGCATCCTAAGCAGCTGCATCACTTCCTGGTGTGGAAATTTCACTGCCTCAGACCGCAAAATCATACAGCGCATAGTGAGGACAGCTGAAAAAATCTGTGGAGCTCCAGTCTCCTCTGTCACAGACCTTTATACCACACGCTGCATCCACAAAGCCACTTGTGTTGTTGTGTTGCACCTTGGTTCTGGAGGAATGCTGTCTCGTTTTGCGATGTACTGTGTAGATGGTCGAAATGACAATAAACTCCTACTTGACTTGAACTCTACTGTAGTGGTTAATGCTCAGCTAATGTCCAGGTGCTGAAATCCCTGCTGAGAGCAGGTATTAATAAAGGACAGTAGTCACAACATTTTTTTTAAATCCCAAATTTTTCTATATACGAATTTATTCTTTTTTAAAATTTTGTCTTTCAAGGTTGGCCCGCGCAACACTGGAATCTGGGGTGACTGGGCGACTCTGAAGCAATGAACGTGCGCCACCACTAGATGGCGAGAAGTGACAACGATGGCACCGGAAATACAAATTACTTCCGGTTCCTGTCCGCCATGCTGGGGTGAGACAGCGAGTTTCCTTTCGCATCATCGTCCGGTCGTTTGGAACTGTCATTTGTTTGGGTTTTTTCTTAGGTTTCCACAATGTTTTCATCACATATGTTTGGAGAGAACGGGAAGATGAAGGAGTATCATTACACAGGACCGATTGAGCATAAATTTTCCCCCTACGCGTTTAATGGAGGGTAAGTAATCATGACTAGCCTAAGACGTCGTTAGCTGGTGAACGTTAGCTAGTGTTCTCTTGTAAATAATGGTTTTAAAGTTTAAAAATGGTATGTGCCCCCACTTCTAATGTTTGGATACTCTAATGCAACATTAAAAACTGGAAAGACGGCTGTGTGGTTCGGCTCTGTTCGCGAAACCGCGAACTTTCGGTTTGTCGTAGTGCAGTTCGTGTCGGAACTCCAGGTAGAATTAATGTCCATAATGAAAACTTTTATCTTGAATCTGCGCATCTTATTCCGTGCTGTAATACTTTCATTTCTTAGTTACTATCCAAAGGGCTTTCCAGTATTCGATCTATTCATACTGCATGTTCTTATCGCTGCTGCATTAATTCAGAATACATGCTTTTGAGTAAATGTAAGCGCAAATAGAATGGGGATTCAAACCAAAATCCTTTTTCTGTACCAGTGCAAACCCCTAACCACTTAGATACCAGTTGTACTTCCCACTGCCAACCCTCTTTTGAAAAACCTGAGGTGTTTGTCTTGTCATTTCCCGTCAGTACTTTGTGTGTTGTTGTCAACCTGATGATGATGATGATGATGATAATAAAAATAGCAATTTTTTTGGGATTATTTAGCACAGTGCTGGCAGTGGCCGGAGAAGATTTTGCCATTGTGGCCTCAGACACCAGACTGAGTGAAGGGTACTCCATCCACAGCCGGGACTCTCCTAAGTGCTACAAGCTGTAAGTGTGACTCTCAACAGACATTTATTAACTGAACACGCTGGTTTCAGCTAACAAGTGCTGCTCTAAGGATCATAGTGCTGCTCTAAAAATACAGGGACTGGATGTTAAGCTGAAGTTCATGACATTTTCATGTTTGCTGTTGCCATAACCTGCTTTAGCTGCAGATGCACCGCTCATTAAATGTTTGACATGTCTTCTAATACCCAATGCTTCCTTTTTAATGTTATCTGTTGTAGTTTTATATCATTTTTGTGGTTATGATTAAGTGAAACAGCAGATAATTTCATTGTTGACCCTTATATGTTGGATCAAATTTGACAGGACAGACACCACAGTGATTGGCTGCAGTGGCTTCCATGGAGACTGCTTGACACTAACTAAAATCATTGATGCAAGACTCAAGGTAGGGTTTCAGTTTCACTCATGCAATAATAGCTTTCTACAGAGTCATAGTTTGAATTTTCCAAGGATGTGCAGTACTTTTGGAAGTAAACTAAACTGGTAAATTACACAGCTCAAAAAATGTTACTGCTGCTGATAAGAGAATATCCATCATACTCTGCCTGTCATTGGTAGAGCTAAGGATGAGGTATATGCAGGGAAGCATATTTCTTCTCTTACACCTGGGGCCTGGAACCTTTTTTCCTAAAGAGCTAAATTGTAGATGTATTTAAAAGGAAATGTACAGGAGAGCCATAGACAATTTTTTTTAATGCCTTGTTTACTTTTTGTCCTTATTTCTAATTGTTGACAACGCACAGAGGTTTTAAATACACACGATAACTTTTTGGAATAGCTCAGCTTAAACCATTTCCACAGAGCAGAGTAAACTTTTCACGTCTCCAATAGAGTTACTAGGGAGAATGCTCAGGTTTTATTTGTCCAGTCTGCACTAATGTGGATGGGTTATGAAGTTGAATAACTCAAACTGTGAAAGTGGTGTAAGGGCTACTAGTTGCTGTCAGACTGCACTTTCTGTTGCAGGTTGGGTTTGCCTGCATTCTCCATCAGGATAATTTAATGAAAACATATATTAGCATGTCTAATAATGCCTCTTCAAGCAGTTAGAAGCATTGCAGGTTAGACAAATTGCTCAACAAAAGCACAAATTAATCTGTTCATTCAGGCTGGAACAATCTGTATTTGTTGACTTATTTTAGCTGTTTTCTCACTGTGACAGCTAGCAATTTTTGTGAGTCAGTTAACCAACTCAAGTGTATAATGATTTATTTGCTGTAGCGCACGTGTCGCAAGCTGTCCAAATGCAACTAAGTTTCTAAAAATAAGTGGTAGATCTACACCAAAAAATTGGAAACAGATCTAGTCATAGTTGCAGCCTATATTACCCATGTATTTGAAGCCATTTGATGTTGGAATTGTTCTCAACCATATAGTAATTTTTGAAAAATTCCCTTGTTTCAGAGTGTACAAATTACATTTTGGGGAGCCATATAATATCCAAGAAAGAGCCATATATGACTTGCATATTATAGATTCCCAAACCCTATGTTCTACAAATTTATGTTGGAAAATGATCTGAGCATGCATTTCTTGGTGCTGAAATTGCAATATTATCACTTTCACTCCCACAGATGTGCTTAGGTAATTATCCTTCTCTGTCCCTTACCAATACCTGGTTCTTACATCAGTTTTCTGTAAGCAAGAAGTGTCCAAATGCCAGATTAAGTCAGGTAGATCAATGATCTCTAGTGACTAAACAATGGTTTGGTAGCTGGGAGTGTCTGGAACGATGCACCTCCTTCTGATCACCTTTCCAGATGTACAAGCACTCCAACAACAAGACAATGACAAGTGGAGCCATTGCAGCCATGTTGTCCACCATCCTGTACAGTCGACGCTTCTTCCCCTACTACGTGTACAACATCATCGGTGGTCTTGATGAGGAAGGTAAGTGCATTGTCTAGTGGCTTAAAACATACAACTTCCATAATTGGAAAAACTAAAGCATTTAACAAGAGATTACCTTCCAGTGTGAACATGTTTCATCCAATTTTTAAAACAATTCCTTCTGATAAACATTGATACCATCACCAAAGTGAGCTCACATGTCTCTCTTCAGGTCGAGGCGCTGTATACAGCTTTGACCCAGTTGGGTCCTATCAGAGAGACACCTACAAAGCTGGAGGGTCTGCCAGCGCCATGCTGCAGCCTCTGCTTGACAACCAGGTATTGTTATTGTTGTTGTTGGTATTATTGATTATCGTGGTAGTAGTTGTAGTGATAATACAAGTATCGTAAGCACCTGTCCCAAATTTGTAAAACAGTCAAGCAAAATCATAACTGCCCACCAGAGGGTAACAGATACCTATAACAGATACATAAGGGTAAATTGTTTCTTTGTTTGTTAGGTTGTGCTTTTCCACCTTGGTCCTGTGACCACTGTATATGGTAGTGTTTGTTATAGCAGAATTCAAAGTTTTTTTTATTAACATTTTATGTTTAATTGAATGCTTTCCCTCAAATGACTTTAGACTGTATCCTGGGGACAGTATGTTATTTAATTTTTATACCTGTAATGCTGAAAACATATCCAATTTTCTATATTGACATGAATTATAATAAAATGATTATTTTCTTGATTGTTTTTAGTCTTCTAAAAGTTTAGCAGTAGAATAATTACATTTCCCATGTTAATATATTCAATTTTTGGTGAAGCCTCAGGAATGGCCAAATTAATAAAAAGATTTTGCTCAGTCAGCCTGTTATTGCTGTGCTCAAAGTCAAGTTGCAAAAAAATTGGCATAGACTTGGGTACACCATAAATGGGGCTGAGAACCACTGCTGTTAAACATGCTGGCTAAAACCCATCTTTGTTTTCCTAGGTTTAATTTTACTTTGAATACTGTACATGTTGCAGATATGTTCTTTGCATTTATATACAGAACAATGTCAATGCTATGTTTCTCTGTTTGTCAGATTGGGTTCAAGAACATGGAAAATGTCGAGCACGTGCCCCTGAGCCTGGAAAAGGCAGTGCAGCTGGTCAAAGATGTCTTCATTTCAGCTGCCGAGAGGGACGTGTACACTGGCGATGCACTCAGACTGTGCATAATTACAAAGGACGGCATCAAGGAGGAGACGGTTCCGCTCAGGAAGGATTGAGATAACTTTCCTACTCCCATCCCAAAAGCATCCCTTTTCACCCTACCAATAATTGTCGTTAAACATTTGCCACTATTTGTACTTAAGGTGAATAAAACAATGTATAAAGCCATTCTTCTCCTGATTTGTTACTAGAGGTTTTGATGCAGTTTGTTAGCCTGATTTCAAATCTATTCAGCATTTTCTACACTGTGGTAAAAGTTTATCAAATTTCTCTGTACCTGTTGTTGTCCTTCCTGGTTTGTTATTGTGCTGTCTTTTAGGAGACTTAAGCTGTGTTCAGGTCCCTTAGCTAACAGTGTTGGTTCTAGGGTAAATAAATATATAAGAACAATAGAGACTGCTGTGGATCAGGGTTTCAGTTTCTATGCTGCTGGAGTGGCCACCCCTGCTAAGGAGCTCGAGGGAAACTCAGATGAACCACTGAGGAATCGTGCAGCTGACACTGGAGGAATGTGCTTTTGCTCTCTCTTAAAATTGTCATTCTTTTGAAGGTAACAAGAATTTGCTAATTGCCAACAGATAAATTTGGAATACATCTCAAGTGACATAAATATGCTATAGGGTATAAAAAAATCAAAGTCAAAACAGCTGTTTGTGTTTAGGAGTCTCTCCCAAACTGTTTTCTTTGCTTGGTCATTCTTGCTCAAGTCTGCAGTTGAAGCAGGTTTCACATAATCGAGGTTATGGTCTGAGCAGGGTATACCTTCCGTGCACAGCAGGTGATACCCCATTCAGCTGGTTCAACTCTTCCAGTAAAATGAAGTACATGGGTTTAACTCTATAGGTTGTTTTGGATAAATTAGCACTTTGCACACACTTGTCGGTGAGGTGCCAGCTCTACATGTGTTCACATCCGTTATTAGGGTCCATGATGGATTTTTTTTGGGCAACTAGTGGCATAATAGTATTTACTTATATTTAATTCTAAACTCAGTTTTGCTGCTGAATTAAATGGCTTTTACGATAATGGGTAGATGTATTGATAATAAAAATAAGAAATGTATGAGGAACCCAATGTGTTACCTCTGTCCTCTTTCCGCCCGAGCCCATTTCCTGTGGCACCGGAAGTTATCGGTCAAACTCCTTAAAGTGGAAACAGTTCTCTATAAAATAGCGCGTTGGTGCGTGGGCCTGAACGGTTTTACTGAGAAATATATTATTTTGGACGTGCAGGACCCGCAATAGCAGGGGTGCGGATAGACTGCACACAGGGAGGAAAGCAACGAGGTGAGCAAAATGTGTCGTTTTGGGTCCATGGAGATTTTGATATAAATCGCGCCTTGTTAGCTGAGCCCGCTGCCTCGGAGCTCTTCTTCAGCATAGAAAAAACTACAGCAAAAGCTTACGATACTAGCGGGCAACTTCGACGCATGAAAAACCCGAAGCTGGCAGAATCCAAATGTTCCACCACATGTATATATTGTAACTTTACAAAACGTCAGCCCCTTCTGGATCATCTGGGCTCCGCCTTAGCATTAGCTTAGCCAGCCTTCGCGGTGTTTTTGAATGGGGGAATAAGTGGCTCGATCAAACAATTAGATTTCACTAAGCCGAGTGTTATGGAGGCTTTACTTGGTGAGGACACAAACTAATAAACTGGAAAAGGTAAAGATATTAGTAACAAATGTAGGGAAAACACTAGTTGAACACTAGTTCGCGGTGGGCGCGCAACGTATTAGCGGTGTTTCGGGATGCGCTGTCTCTCGGGTCCCTCGGATGGTCATGATGATGATGATTTTTTTTTTTTCTTTTTGCAGTTTGTATTATGGAATATTTTTGACCCCTAGGTTGTGCAGCGGGGATTGAAAAAGAGAGGTCCCGGTGTTGAAGTGCTCGGTTGCAGACCGTACAGTTTGAATTGCGGGACATCACACGGTGGTGTCGCCTCCTTGTGCCAACATGGAGCAGAACAACAGCCTGCCTCCCTTTGCCCAGGCGCTCGCATCTCCCCAGGTGACCCCCCCAGTGCCCCCTTTTACCTGCCCACAAGCCCCCTTAGCCCTCATAAAACGTGGTCCCGTATAAAGTAAAATCATTGCTTATGACCAAGATTATAGTCTTCCTTTTGTCCTTGTGTGCTTATCATAGGTTTATTATTCAGTGCAGTGGCATTTTTGTGCTTATACAGTAATTTTTCTTTTATGACTATGATGTTTTCCTGCAAACCATACACACTCCTTGCTTCTGTAAGAAAGCCAAATAGTTAATTCCTTTTTCACTAGACTGTGGCAAGGAGGTATTTGGAAATTGAAAGTGTAACATTTATTATGCATGTTCATTTAGCTTATGTTTTTTTAGGATAATTGTTCATTCTAAATTTTGTGTGTGTGTGTGAGAGAGAGACCGACCACCGTGCATTGAAGTTTATTGTCCAGGTATATTTTCATAACCTAATACTTAGTGATTCTATGATTTACATTATAACACTAAATAGGATTAAGTGGTTAAATATGGTTGTTGGATGGATTTTCTCCACATCAACATAGAACTAAGAGAAACAAAACATTTCAGCAACAGATGAAGATGCATACATCTAATTTGCGAAGTATAGTTGTTTGGTCCAATACCACTGTTTTTGCCAGCCTACTCAATAGATGCAGATAGGGACCTCTTTTAAACCTTTTGTGTGAGGAACAGGTATAAAACAGACTGGCAAAGCTTCTGTGTGGGGTTTTTCCTCCCCTCACTGCATTAATAGATGTTCTTTGATCTAAAATCACACACTTCCTCTCCTCCAGGGTGCTATGACCCCCGGCATGCCAATCTTCAGCCCCATGATGCCCTATGGCACAGGTCTCACTCCGCAGCCAGTGCAGAACACCAATAGCCTCTCTCTGCTGGAGGAGCAGCAGCGGCAGCAACAGCAGCAGCAACAACAACAACAGCAACAACAACAACAACAGCAGCAGCAGCAGCAGGCAGCTGCATCACAGCCACAGGGGGTGCCGGGTATTTCCGGGCAGACACCTCAGTTGTACCATTCACAGACAGTCACGACCACAACAGCCCTGCCAGGCAATACCCCACTGTATACCACACCCCTTACACCCATGACTCCCGTTACTCCTGCCACACCTGCATCAGAGAGTTCCGGGATTGTACCACAGCTTCAGTAAGTGTCCTGTATGCCAGCAGTCAACTATTTGTATTAACACACTGTACTATTGAGCCGTGAATGTCTGTCCTGAGTGCTTATTTTTAATAACAATTTACTCATGGCTTTTTTTTTTTTTTCTTTTTCTTAAATCAAGAAGGGCGGATGTTGATAAAATACAATGATCACTAGTTAGTCCTAAGTAATAGCCATGGGGGCTGCAAGCACGGTCAGGACAAATGTATTTTGCCTTCACTTATGCCTGTTCTATTTTATAGAAATATTGTGTCAACTGTGAACTTGGGCTGTAAACTGGATCTCAAAACAATAGCACTTCGAGCCAGAAATGCAGAGTACAATCCAAAGGTAAGGGGGGGGTGTGTGCATGTGAGTGACACACACACAAAGTGGAAAATATTAGATGGCTCCGTCAGTACATCGCAAGACTGTAATATGGTTATGTCCATACCACAAGTATATCTACAGTGATACAAACATCCTTTTGAGTATGAATTGTTAAATGAGCAATGGGTTCCCTTGTGGTACATTTCACCATGGATGAAGTGTGTAAAATGAAGCTGACAAACAATTTTCATTGTAGCGTTTTGCTGCGGTTATTATGAGAATACGAGAGCCAAGGACAACCGCCCTCATCTTCAGCTCTGGGAAAATGGTGTGCACAGGAGCTAAGAGGTGAATTGTTGGCATGCCACACAAATTTTCTTTTTACAACCCTTTCAAAAAAGATGAGCATTTGGGTCCTTTTGAACTTGCAGTGAGGAGCAGTCCCGTCTGGCAGCCAGGAAATACGCACGAGTTGTTCAGAAGTTGGGCTTCCCAGCCAAGTTCCTGGACTTCAAGATTCAGAACATGGTGGGAAGCTGTGATGTCAAGTTCCCCATCCGGCTGGAGGGGCTGGTTCTGACGCATCAGCAGTTCAGCAGGTACTTTGGACACCTCTGTGCATGCAATGAGTGATATGTGATGTGCTCTGCACCAGATCATTACCCACCCAACTGCTAATTCTGTGTGATGTTAACCTTGAACGCATTATAGTAACTTTGGGTGAAGCAGAACCAAAACTTGCTCAGGCCTGATTTATTTATTTGTATCCAAGCACAATGCAGAACTCATTTTATTGTTTGGTCTCTTCCTGTTGCACACTTAAATGAAGGACATTCAAAAAGGCCTGAATATTTTGCACCCTAATTTTAATACCTCTTAATAGCAGTAAAAAGACAATTCTGTAAACAAGCATTTATTGCCCTCAAAAGAATCTCCTGTTAACTTTAGCTGTTCTGTTGAATTTCAAGGTTTTTCTTTGTGCAGTTTTTATACAAAATATATGGAATATTTTGTAAATGTTGTGAAATCAGAACATGGTACTAGTGCATTTTTTTTTCTTCCATATTTCATTTGGTATTGTCTTAAGCCATTTCTCCCCCCTCTGTTTTCCAGTTATGAACCTGAATTGTTCCCGGGGTTAATCTACAGGATGATTAAGCCCAGAATTGTGCTTCTAATATTTGTATCTGGTAAAGTTGTACTTACAGGTGAGTAAAAGGGTTTTTGTCTTGAAGTGTTTACAGAACCTCATGGAAAAAGTTTAATCTGAAACCCCATTGTCTTGAATTGTAGGTGAATATACAGTGGTCTTTTTTCCAGCCATTTTAAAAAAAAAATGTTTGTGGATTTTTAGTTGCATGTATTCCAGTATTTCAACTCCAGATCTACTACGTGCCTCTTAACTGGTGTAATTCTTGTCTGAACTGTAATAGGTCGGTTGTAATGGCTAACGCTCATATTGATCTCTTAGGTGCAAAGGTCAGAGCAGAAATCTACGAAGCTTTTGAAAACATCTATCCTATCTTGAAAGGATTCAGAAAGACAACGTAACAGGTTGGCGGCTGGACACCATTGCCATTTTGACTGCAAACTGGTTTTGTGTCCTGACCAGCTGGTGAACTTCAGAGGGGCCTGCTTGACAGAACTAAGGTTGAAACTGGGGAAATGCTCCACTGCTGTGACATCTACTTCAGTGGCAGATGAACATCATTTTATTGGCTTTTAAATGGCTTATTTCAACTTCTGAATTTTTTTTGTTTGTTTTTAATATTTGCCTTTTAAAATTAAGTTTAGTATGTTCATTTTTAAACTTTTATTCACCAGCCATTGCAGAGGTTTTCCATACATTCCTCATTTGGTAAGAGCTGAAGATTATTTTTTTTAATGGTTATGTTTTTGTCTTGCATGTATGGATGATGTCAGTTGAGTTGGTTAGGGTAACATTTCCATCCAAGTCTAGTTTGCATTTTTACTGTAAAGTGACATGCAGAGTTCCTACACACTCACTTGCATACCTTACAGTAGCATACAACTGGAAAATTATTTTTTAAACAAAAGCCAATCTTGGATTGTAAACTTTTGCATTGTTCAGTTCTGATCCCACAGTTAATTTGTGAACAGTAAGCTGTAAGTATTTTCTGTTCAAATTAGGTTTTGGGCTTCCATTGAACACTTAAAATGCACTTTTATTACTGTGACGCTCCTCTTGGTTTACACACGTTACCCTGTATCTCTGTGCTTGTACATATAAATCTTTTCTTCCCAGCTTCTGAGATCTTGTTTGGATGCTGTTTTTGTGTAACTGCATTTTCTCTATAAAATATTAGTTTGCGGGCGGTTCTCAAGTTTGAATACAACATCCTTTACTGAGGTAATTTGACAGGAAAAGCATTCTTCCAAAACTTTCTATACTGTAGGGATTTTTTTGACTTGTATCAAAGTGATAGATTTATAAGCTTGCTTTAAAATACTGAGTTGGATTTTAGTTTCAACTGAGACTGTTTTGGACACAGTAACCATTACTTGATGATCATGCAACGGATTGTTTAAAATGTAATGCCTATTAACTCCTTTTTAGGAGGCTGTAGAGAAATGGCTGTTGGTGAACAGTAAATAGTATTAGGTTGTTAACCTGCATCTTCAGGCAGCACCATCTCTAGCAAAGTCCTGCTTCCAGATGAACTCGGGACAGTACTTGTTAGCCTGGTCGCAGCTGTCTGTACACGAATACACGAGTAGGGTTCCCCAGTCGATGCTGGCATCAGAACTGTCCACGTTCAGGTGGTTCAGGAGTTGTGGCATAACCTGGGGAAAAGGGCCACGCTGTATCAGCACAAGGAGAAGCTATGACAGACTGGAATTTCAGCAAGGACCTGGAAGCAGTAACGGGCACCTGGCATTCAAAGACGCGCTTGGCTCCGCAGGAACAGTCCGGTATCATCTCAGGACTTGGAATGTGTTCTGCTGACACCCACAGTGGGGAGCCACCCCTGCAGTAGCGAAGAACCTGAAGTGAGAAGAAACCACAAATTTTACTCTACTGCCCCACCTGGAGTGGTACGGTGTCTGGTTTTTTTCTCCATAATACAGTATGCAAAACTGCATTTTTAAAGGCAACCTCATTTTTATTGCATGGTCTGAGCATAACATTTGTAGGAGAGGAAATACAGTACAGCCTGTTCTTGCATGCTGAGCAAACAGGAGCCTCTGACTAGAAAAGGAGGGCTGGAGCAAATTAATACAAATCGCTGCCTGGGTTTACAGATCACATCTGAAGGTCCTCACAATCTGGCCAATAAACTGAGGAAAACTGCACATGGTTATGGGATGAAGTGGTCAATTCTGTAGTTTCTCCTTTTAAGTGTTGGTTTTAAAGTGGCTTGGAGTCAAATTTTTGTGTAGTCAAGACTTGCAGAGAAATTAGGCTGCAACTGTGAATTAAGCTTTTACTGACTTATTGGTAAAAGTGACTTTACAAACATTTGGGACAAACTTCATTCCAGTTAAATTGAGTAGCCCATGCAAAAAGGATCAGTGCCCATCTAAGCTGGACAGAGTAGCACAGAATACAGTTGAGACAGCACTGCACACAACCTTGAACACCATACCTACTTAAGATCATAAAACAGTTGTGAAGGCATCCCTATTTAAGCCCTTGTCCATGGGATGAAGACTCCCCTGCATCAATAAACTGAGCAAGCACATTTGTCCCTGAACTAAGAGCTTCAAACCAAGTATTGCTAACAGACCCTCTCCTCATTCTTGTTAAGCTATAGTTTCTATGCACCTATGATAATACGTCAATGCATTAAGTTCCACAATATCCTCAGAAATAATATGAATGGTTTTAAATGAGCAACCATTCATCTCACGAGGAAGTACCTGGTGTGGCTCTGAGGCCGTCTTCTGCTTGAACTTCTGGAACATCTTGCTATCCTTTGTCTCGTGCAAGGCTGTATCTTCAAGCTCTTTTTCCTCCAGCCCTGAAGAGGAAATTACTCCCACATCAATTTGTATTGCTCATCTTGGCACACAGGGGCCTCAATCCATGTGCTGCCTCTGGAATTACCTTTATACACTTCTGCTCATAAGTTTGCATACCCCTGGCAGAATCTTTAAGATTTCTGTTTCAGAAAATACATTGCTTTTCATTAGTAACAGTTCTTATATTGAAATATTAGCCATCATAGAACAGCAACTTCATCATATAAATCATAAATTAACTTACTGAGATGGGCCAATTCAAACATTTACATACCCTGGGTTATCAATATTGCGTGTTACCTCCTTGAGCATTAATAACAGCTTTAAGTCTTTTGTGAGAGTTGTGAATGAGTCCTGTTATTTCCGTGGGTGGTTAAGGGATGGTGTGTTTCTCTTAATAAACGTTGCTGACTTTTCTCCAAATATAACGTTTATGGCTATGACCATAAAGCTCAATCTTAGTCTCATCAGTCCAAATTACTGTTTTCCAGAAGTCTCGGTGTTTCTCTATATGTTGTTTGGAGCTGCTTTTTATTGTGGGAGCAAAAATGCCCTTTTTCTGGCAACTCTACCCTGCAGACCATTTTGTTTAAATATCTCCTTTTGTAAAGTCTGCAACAGCCACACAACTTCCTCTCAGAGAAGCCTGGATGATTTGCATGTGGATTTGTCTTTGCATCTTGCACAGTTCTCCTGGTGGTAATGTCTGACATTTTTCTTGGTCTACCTGAGCTTGGCCAGTTTATTTCAGTGTACATTAATATAGGCCACACACACCAGGGTTTGTAAACTTTGGAACAGGATCATGAGTAATTGCAGTTAGTATTATGGTTTAAATAAAAAGCTGATATTCTGTGATGACTAATATTTTAATCTAAACACTATTACTAAATAAAACCAACATGTTTTGTATAATGACTCATATTTTCCAAAAATGTAAATCTTACAGGTTCTCCAGGGGTATGTAAACTTACGAGCAGAACTGTGCTCAAGTCAGTGGTCATTTTCTTACCATCATTCTGGAAAGAATCGCTGCTCAGCCCTTCGTGTGTTTGGTCAAGAGTACCGCTCTGCTCACTGTCTTCAGCGGACAGCTCCTCGGGTTCCGTGACCAATTCGAATTCGGAGAAGAGGAATTCGTTCAACTGTGCAGCACTGGACGTCTCTAAATAGAGAAAACACATGATTATAACTTTGTCTTGGTGTTGTCGTGGTGACATGACTGCCAGTGGCTTTAATATTATTTATGCAGCTGGGTAATTTTTACCAATTCAGGATACTTTGCTCAAAGATACTGCAGTGACAGCCAGGAGTGGAACTGTAACCATTTATGTACATATTACAAATCCACATCCTCAGCCACCAAAAATCCACTGTCACCCTCACCCTTCCCAGCACATTCGCTCTTGTGCCCAGCTTTCCAGTCGATGGTCTGGTGCTCCTTGCTGCAGTAAGTGGCGCTGTAGCAGCGGGAGCAGGACTTGGGTCCCGAGCAGCCACACACTCTGCACAGCTTGAGCCCTGACCCCAGGACTGCAGGGTCCACTTCGCTTTCCACGGGTTCATCCTCGGGGGGCGGCTCATAGGAGTAGAACTCATTTCTTCTTCGCAGTTGGTTCCTAAACACTGATATAACAACAAAGGTGCGGTTGAATGTTAAAAGGCTGCTTTTAAAGCTAAAGCAATGGTAAAGAATACTGACTTGTAGCCTAAAGGTTGTTAGTTCAACAAAGATATCCTGTGGTTTAAATAGTCAAAAACTATGTGCGATAAACAATTAAATTTAGAGGCTATTGTACACCAGTAGGGCTTTGGTTCTAAGTTCACTTTTGAAGCACTAGCTGTAATAAGAGTAACATTTTTTGTTAACAGTAAGGATTTTTCACCTGAAGGTTGTAGACTCAAGTCCCACTGCTCTCAACTGTTGTAACAGAATGGATCAAGGTACTCAGACCGAATTACTACAGCACGATACCCTGCTGTACACATGGGTCACACAACGTTGTCCTCTTTCTATGAAAGCGTGAGCTGAACAGCAAATCGACCCAGGAGAGTGTGAGGTCTACGCTCACCTTTGAAGCAGCGGCTGTCGTTGTGAGAGTAACACGTGGGTGACCTGCAGCAGAAGACGAACAGGGTCCGGTGGAAGGCGCGCTCCTGGCCGTCGATAGGCGCGTACACCTGCAGCAGGAAGGCGGAGGGCTGCCCGCACTTTTCGCAGCGTAGCTCCGCAGGGCTCGGCAGCGCGCACAGCGCCAGCCAGGCCGGCCTACCGCCCACTTTACTAGGGAACTGAGAGCTCCGCAGCCTCCACGGCTCCGCTTCCTCCACGAAGCCCAGTACCACGCCCCCTTCTGGTTTCCCTCCGTCCGTTTCGTTCCCGGCCATTTAAAAATTTTGTATTTTGTGTTCTTGTATAAGCGTTCAGCTTCCAAACGGGCTGTTATTTATCACGCGTGGATCACTCGTGGACTCCCGGACGGATGTGAAAAGGAATGAAGTTTTCTCGTCCGTCAACAAATTAAGTCCCCAGTGCATCAAATACGTCATACATTAGTTCCGAGTTTTCATCATCAACGACGATAATAATAATAATAATAATAATAATAATAATAATAATAATAATAATAATAATAAACACATTATTTGATAAACGTTTTAATACAGATTGTGTTTACAGGGTTTGTAATTTGTGACATTTGAATAACTAGGTATGATGTAAGAATTTGCTGGAACCGAAGGTCTATTCGTAACTTTGTTTTGTTTGTAAATTCAAAGCCATGGTTACTTCTAAGTAAAAGTTAAATACTCCGGTTGTCCTTTGTTGACTGCACAGCTTCCGTAAAAAATTTAAATGTAGATAACGAATACAAAACAGTTTGTAAGAAAATTGTTGCATTTTTAAAATATTGTTAATTTTACATTAAAATCAATTTAAAACAACTGAAAATAAAAAGACCTCCTCTTCACAAACTCCAGCACTCCGGAACAGCAGACACAAGCTTTAAAAACTGTAGAATCAAGTTGACCTCATCCGGTCCCACAGTAATACACTGTATAGCTGTGTTTCACCGTCAAACAAAGGCTGGACCAGGAAACACAAGTCGCTTGCGCTCCGCAACAGAAAAAAAAATATAGGAAATAGATTTTTGAAGAAAACACAATTTGAAATGCAAAAAGTAGACAAGAATTTGAATTTGTGCAACCCAAGGAACAAACGTACTAATTAGAGCTGCATTTCCCGTCCAGCAGGTGGCGCAACTACACAGCCATAAATAATTCTCGAGTTGCACTTAAATAACCGCACTTATACAGTACGTGCAATTTGAAATTTGAGTAAGTTGTAAACTGTTTAAAGTGCGTTTTTTTTTTTTTTGTTTATTATCTCCCGTTGGTTTTATATTTTGCCGTTTTCGTCGCCGGTCCGCGATTAAGTGGAAATTCCACCTGCAGGATAAAACCGCGGCGGCCACTTTGCTGGGGGCGTCCGTGCCCAGGCATTCGCCGTTTATGTGGCCGCACCGGGAGAGACGAGGACTCCCGAGTAGCTTCCCAGGCGCCTGTCGGTCATTGGTCAGCTACAGTGACGTCATCGAAGGACTGCGATGATGTCATGGTGCCGCGGGCAGCGAGAGCCGGCTGCGGGGGTGGGGATGGGGGGGGAAGAGAGCATTTGCAGTCGGGACTTCGCTGGGATGCGGCGTGCGGGGCGCGAAGCGTGCGGTTCGGGGGGTCGGGGTCTCTCCTCGTGGACGTGAGACCCGGATCTGTGCCGCGCCTTTTAATGGGTTTTAAGGTCCAGCGGCTGCTCCGCGCGTTTCGCAGGGAAACACCGTTGGGATCCGCAGAAAAAACCGCCTCATCAGAGGTCCGCCGGGGAAAGCCGGGCTCCAGCGCCGGGCGTCCCGATGAACCCGCCTCCAGCGCCGCCCGAGCCCGGGATCCATGTGGATTGATGGATTGAGAGGCAGGTGCCAGGCTGCGATGCCCCCGCAGGGTGTGGGCCAGTACAAGCCCGTGGCGGCGTCGGACCCGCCCCCGGTGCCCCCGCGCCGGCTCCGGACCCGGGATGCGAGCGCCCCCGAACGCAGGGTCAAGTGCGTGCTGGTGGGAGACGGGGCCGTGGGCAAGACGAGCCTGATCGTGAGCTACACCACGAACGGCTACCCCACCGAGTACGAGCCCACGGCCTTCGACAACTTCTCAGGTAGCGGACCGAGCAGCCGGCGGGGTGACAGCTGGAAACATGCGTTCACTTGACTTCCCGAGGCTTCGCAGCGCCCGCTTGTGTGTCCAGATCCAGCGCTGCGCCTGCGGGGAATTTGCGTGATCTCCCCGCGTCTGCGTGGGTTTCTTTCGGGTGCTTCTCCCACAGTCCAAAGACGTGCGTTTCCCGTTATTTGGGTGCTCCCTATTTCCCATGGAAAGTGCGTGTGTGAGCACCCAGCGGGCAACTGGCGTCCCGTCCTTTGTGTAGTCTCATAGCCCGGAGTCCTGACTCTGAGTTCAGCTCCGGAGCGCCGCTACCCCGCATAGGAAAAAGCGGACGCGGATTAAGAATAACTTCTCCAAAACTGCGTGGGTCTCGAACAACGTTTGCGTCTGCTTCATTCCGTCATTTTTTCACTGACTGAATAACCTTGTTTTTTCACTAAATAATGTGCGTTCCTAAAACACATGTGCTGCACCAAACTAAAACTTGTTCAGTGCAGCTTGTTCTTATTACCACATTTATTATTATTATTATTATTATTATTATTATTATTATTATTATTATTAGGAGTATTGGTAGTACACAACTTAAGAGTGTCTGGTTTCTATACCTATGGTTTCATTAAACTATTTACATGTAAGACAAAAAACATATGTCAGAATGTAAAACTATGTATCTATAGGTGTGTGTGTGTGTGTGTGCGCGCGCGCCCCTATCCATGAAAAGTGTCAGCACACCTGAGCAACTTTTATTGCTGAATGAAATATAACTGGGAAATTTAGAGCTGAGCAAAATCATATTTGAGAACATGGCCTAGTTAGAGTTCCCCACAGTTTCTCAGGACTTGGATTATTTATGCTGGGATGAGTCGTAATAAGTTTTTCTCTCCTTTTTGTCTAGCGGTGGTGGCGGTTGATGGGAAACCCGTGAAGCTCCAGCTCTGCGACACGGCCGGCCAGGTTTGTCCGAGCTCCCGAACAACCAGTAAATAAATCACTGTCATGAGGACTGAAGGTCCCATCACACGGGAGACACTAAACACACAGCTTCCCTGGAAGGTTTCCACTGCTTACCAAAAAGGTTTGGGGGTGGAAATCCAAAACTTTAAAGAGCAATGTGTTGGTGATAAATTGGTCTTTTGCCTGGAAAAAAAGCAATGGTTTTAAGCACAGCTGGGGTTAAGTTAGAGGAAACACAAGGCGACTGTTTTCGGAAGAGAGGAGGTGGCTGGGAAGTAGGAGGACAGGCCAAGAAACATTTGGAAGGACCCTGTCTAGACATAGAAAAAAAAACAGCAGGAGATGGAGGGGAAATGGGTTTGCAGTGTTGTGGATGTTCTTCTTAAAGAAAATTCCAAAATTCAAGACATGGGAGACGGTCAAGGTGGTTTCAATACACAATAAACACGGGGATGATGTACTGTTGATGTCTGTAGCCGAATGAAGTCATCGCTGTACTTTTACAGCCAAAATAAAAGTGCAAAACGTAAACAAAAGAAACTGAAATGAAACTATAATTTGTGCGGATGTCTGGATTGTTGGCGTATATGCGTTCTTAAGAATAAACTGAGATTTAAAACTACGCGCAGCATAATACAAAATATGTTTAATATGTTAATACAGTTTATTGAATAAACACAACATTATGCTGTGTAGGTAACATCAAATGTTGAATATTTTCAGGTATGGTAATTCATCATGAAAAATTACACTTAAGGGCTAAAATAAGAGTGCCAGGGCAAAACAGCACTTATTGAGGTATTACTGTGTTTAGCTGCCACCTTTGTCCAGCGTGACCCACAGTATTAGATGCACCATGCTGACCACAACATGATGTAACTAACAAAAAAAAAAAAACAGAGCAATTTATAGTTACCAATTCATCTGAAATGCAGGTCTTTGGTCTATAGAAGGAAACCCATGTAAATGGACTGGGTGGAAAACACCACACTAAGGTGAGAGGTGAATTCAAACCCACGCCAGATCCCCCAGCCCAGGTGGCACTGACCACTGTTCCACTGTGCCAGCTCTTTGCAGCCTGTAACGCTACTCAAGAATCTCAGTCTGACACTCCAAACACACGAATGTTGATGCCCTACGTGAAGTTGAGGAAAACTCACAAATCTACCGTAAAAGTGGAAAAAATGAACCGCGTGTTCTTTCAGGGTCAGGAAACTGCAAAATAACAGGGTTTGTTATTAGTGGCAAATAACAGTGATTCGGTTTCCAAGTTTGGTGTCACCCCTCTGTCTGGGGGGTGCCGCGTCTGGCTGTCTGGCACACTTAGATGCTGCTTGTGCAGGAAATGTGGTTGCTCGCTGTCAGGGCTCAGCCCAATTACCCACAATGGCTCGAATTAAAGTCCCAACATGAACTGAGAACCATGCCTTGGTCCAATTAACTTTTCTTTGAGGAAGTGGTGGCAGTTCGAGCAGGGAGTGACAGAGAGAAAGTGGAGGAGGTCTGGAATGTCCAATCTGTAAACAACACTGGTGTACAGTGGAATACCAGCACTATCTACCCCCTCTGCAACGGTCACGCTTGGAGATGCCTGCGAGATACAACCATAATGTTGCATAACATGCCAGATGATTAAAGAGGATGTAAGACATATTACAGGAGATAAGGGCTACTACTGGCGTCAGAGGTCTGCAGGTTAGGTAGCGGTCAAGGTAATGCCCCTGCAGTACCACCATTTTACACCGCTGTTACTGTTACCTGGGTGCGCAAGAGGTGCATGCTTCTGTGAAAGTCACACGTCCATCTGGATGGCAGTTTGTGACCCAGTCATTCTGTAGCTGTGCTGCCTTGGGCTTTCCCCAGCTGTCACAGATTCCTGTCACTAAGTATGTCATCGGGTTACTTCTGCGATCATGCATGTAATCCTGTGTGATACACCGAGCACCAACAGAGAATTACTTCTACACTGATTTTCTGCACAAGATACATAAAACATCACCTGCATTACTTCAGGTGGCCATGGCCATGGACAGGGCTTTGATTCAGGGTGAGTGTGCGGTTCCGTGAAATGTTCTCCGTGGTCATTAACTGCTCCTTGCACTATTTTATATTTGATGTAGTTATTTTAAAATGGGCCTGCTGCTGTAATGCTTAGCATTCGTACTGTTGTGCGGGAGAACAGTTATCGCTGGAGTCTTACAGCTGCTGGGCTGTGGGTCTGAACATGGGTTCAAATCTTGGTCGGTGTGTGTAAGGGTTGCATGTTTTCCCTGTGTTTGCATGGGTTTCCTCCAAGCGCTCTGGTTTCCTTGAACAGAAGAGTTTAGATGGTGACTCTAAGTTATCTTTAGGGTGTGTGTGTGTGCTTGAGTGAGATTGCAATTGCCCAGACAATGGATTTGTGTCCTACCCACAATGCCTCACACTCTATACTTCCAGGACAATCTCTGGACCACCATGACTCCACATTGGAAATACAGTTATTAACAATGGATGGATTAGTGCTATAAAAATAATAGATTTTAAATGTGTTATTTGGGTTAAGATTTGCACCGTGTTTCCCTCCCCCAGGACGAGTTTGACAAGCTGCGGCCGCTGTGCTACACCAACACCGACGTCTTCCTGCTCTGCTTCAGCGTGGTGAGCCCTTCCTCCTTCCAGAACGTCACAGAGAAGTGGGTACCTGAGATCCGGAGGCATTGCCCACGGGCGCCCCTGCTGCTGGTGGGCACGCAGTCGGACCTCCGTGAGGATGTCAAGGTGCTCATTGAGCTCGCCCGCTTCCGGGAGCAGCCCGTGGGGCCGGAGGAGGCACGGCTCTGCGCCCAGGAAGTGCAGGCAGTCGCTTACGTCGAGTGCTCAGCACTGACCCAGAAGAACCTCAAGGAGGTGTTTGACACGGCCATTGTGGCTGGGATCCAGCATGCTGAGAGCCAGCAGCAGCAGCGGGTGAAGAAGAGGACTCCCAATAAGATGAAGAAGCTCCCCAAATCATGGTGGAAAAAGTACTGCTGCCTGGCGTAGGGGAGCCAAGAGTGGAGGAGGGGTGGAAAATATGAAAAATAGTTTGGCTTATGTGTAGAAAGACCCGACCTTCACTGGAAGGCAAGCAAGGACATCGCTATCCAACCTTTGGGGACAAGATATAGCTCAGAAAATTGACTTTCTCAGTGCAACGATGCAGTTATATTTTCATGAGAACCAGTAGTAAGTGCTGTCTTTCTCAACACAGCCCAGCACCAGGAAAGGTTAAAGTTCACTGTGCTGGATTTGAATCACCGCGCTCCAGATGACCAGAGCAGTCTGACGCTCAAGACCCAACTGCTTTGATCGCTGTGTCGTATTTTACTAGTTGCATTTATTTTAGTCCGGACCGCAAGGATCTTTTCAACGGCATGCGAAATAATGCCAGACTCACCTTTTATGCAATGCATTGTGGATGAGCAATTCTTTAAGGTGCAATGGACTCTGGGTTAGCTACGTTTTATGTCCTTCCCCTTGTTCAAGGAGTGCCTATTTTATCACTACTCTGGTGTCTTTGGTGGACTGTATTGCAGGGAGCTACGGCATCAACACTTGCTGAGTGTTTGTAACTTAAAGAATAATTTAACGTACCGTCACCCACACTATGGACTCACAAGGCTCCTGGAGAATTCACTTATCTTTCAAGAACATCCATCAGCGATGCTTTTGCGTTGCCATGGGATTTTTAACAAATTAACCAAACTTGGTCTTAGAGCCAAAAATGTGGCGCCACGGTGGAATGACGCGTGGAACAAAAGGTGCCGTATTTTACCTAACTCTAAGCTTCACTTAATCATCTGTAAGGAAATAATTTGCCAGTTTTCCCCCACAAGAATATCATGATCTCTGTGTAAAATGTGAAGTAGAAGCTGTTAAGAAGCCATTAGCCATCACTGTAAATACACAGAAATGCTTTCCTACTATGGACATGTTGCTATATGTATAATTTAGCAACTCGGTATTTTTGCTGTTTTCTTTGTGCCTACTGCATTTCTCAAGTTACTGCATATCTTCTACTCTCAGAGGAGTCTAGAAAAATGCACATTCCAAGGAGGCAGAGTTAGAGGTACAAACTGCCGGTGTGTGCACTGTGATTAGCGTGTTGAATTACCTGCCGAGACACACGCTTGGATTATATCTGCAGAGGGGGTGTGTGTTAAGCGCAGGGCAGTGTGTGACGGGTGTCATGCGGAATGGAGACCCCTGTCTCGTGTCCCCGCGCTGCCGAGTCAGTGTGGTACGTCCAGCTCCCAGCCACACGCGTAGTCTGTGTTCGAATCACACAGAGGTCGGGAGGAAGGAGGTAAGAAGAACTGGTCGCTCACACAGCAGGCAAAGATGAGGAAGGTCATCAATTCAGTGCTGGTCTAACAGCAGGCCCTGTAACAGCCTGCAGATGGGACTCCTGGGACAGTTCTGAGTCTAGCGACAGCTAAAGAGGCCAACAGACCTGGTGCACCTGCCTTTTAGTGTCTGTAGCCACGTGCTTTGCTTCTAAGAGGTCATTTACCCCCACTGTGTCTGGATACCGTTCCGGAGCAGATGGTTTCAAATCCGACTTTTCTCGGCAGCAGGGTATACCGCGGTATCTCATCACACGTAAGCGCAGGAGACGCCTGACGTGCGGAGCTCAGTTTGGGATTGCCAGCGAGGCCAAATGCTCTCGGAAAGTGATTCATGTCTGTAAACAGTAAGTGTGTCGCTGGGTGGCTGTGTGCACCACAGGACTGGTGTCTCATTGGGGCAGCTGGACTGGATTCAGCTCAATACGAGTGGAATAAACAACTTGTTGAAGTGCGGATCACCACTGTAAGAGCGTAACCTCCTGCGTGTATCCCTGTAAGACCAATTCTGTTTGTACTGTACTGTGAACTCACAGTTGGCCCCCATCATTTCCTGTACCTCTAATTATAGCAACCCGAGGGCATTGAAATGACAGTTTCTAGTCAACATCCTGCCCAAATAAAGAACTGTATTTTGTTACCTATTTGAAATAAACCATATTTGCTATACAGAGCGCGTCTTTTCATGTTTGTGCTGGTGTATTTTTCTGAATATGTTCTGCGTTTGCGTGTGCTGTTCGGCCGCAGTGTTTTTCACAAGTGGATAGGCTGTCACTTTTGTCAGGGGACCCACTGTCGGATCACTGACATTGTTAAACTCTGGTTGTTTACCAGGGTAACTTGTGATGTCAAAGGCATCACTAACTGAAATGCCCTGAATGTGAGTGCAAGCATCTGGAAATATACAGTTTAGCACTAATATACACACTGTTATATAACACAGCACTTAGCAACGTTTTGGAACATGTGATTCGCTTTATGTGAGATGTTTTATGAAGGAATACTCAGGAGCAAACAAAAACCTTTGTTTCTTTCCTGACACATTTTGGGGGCAAATAATGTTATTATGACTACCATTTATTCAGTCTGAAAGCTTTATCCAAGGTGACTCATAGTGTTTTATAATCAAACTTAGAATGATTTGCCCATTTATAAGTGTTCTGATGGTACCAATTCAGGGTACTGGAGCAGGTGTGGGATAAAAACTAGTACTTTCATATCTGAAGACTATAGCCCTGACCAGGACTTTACCTGCTGCCCTCTTCAAGTATATTTCATTATTTTCTGATGTTTGATTCTTACAGGGGGGCAGTAGGTCGTGCAGTGGTTAGTGCTGCCACTTTTGGTGCTGAAGGACCCAGATGTGAAATCTTCTTCTGCTCTAGTGCCCTCAGACAAGTACTTATTCTCAGTTGCTGCAGTATAAATTACCGAAGTGCATAAATAAGTAAAACCCTGCGAACTACCTTGGCAAAAAGTGTCTACTGAATAAATAAATGCAGTAGGAGGCATAACTACTGTGCAGTAATGCAGTTCTCTGTATCTCCATGCAATAAGATGTTTAACTGTGGTCAGAGCTCTGAGGCTCTTGCTGGCCCGCTGATGTCTGTGCTTAGCAACCCTGACACATTTAGGTCACATTTATACAGCAGATCAAAGAGCATTGGCAGACCCCCGTGGACTGTGAGCACCTGCCTCCCGAGTCCCAAACACGGCATTGGGAGGAAAATGCAGGAAGCCAAAACAAGCCCCCCTGCCTGACACCCACGCACAGCAAGATTTATTTGCGCTCGAGATGCATCAATGGTTGAATGTTCTTCCAGGGGGCGTTCAGCATGACCACTCTCTATTTTAAAGTGGCCTGGAGGAAGGAAGTCAAACTTAGCAGAGCCGACGGGAGCCAATCTCAAACACAGTGTGGCAGAAGTGGTGCCGGTTGTGCAGAGAAGAGAAACCGAATGAGGGAGAGATAATAGGTTAGATCTGTACCTACCTTCAGCACGGATGTGAAGGAATATGAACTCTGCAGCATCCAAACTGGTCTTGGTGGGAGGAAAAAATGTTATATTTGTTCCATCAAATACAGTTTGATGGAAATAAATCCCAGAATAACCATAAAGGAATCAAATGGCCCATTTTGACATTGTTTACATTTATTTAGTTGATATTTTTCTCCAAAGTGATCTACAGTGAATTATTCCTCTATATGGGTGGGTAATTTAAATTGGGGCAATGCAGGGTCGGTACCTTGGTCAAGGACACTACAAAAGATGGTGGGATACGAACCAGGATCAAAAACCTCAAAAACCACCCAACCATAAGGAACATTAGCAGCTCTAACCTTTAGCACCACCTCCTATCCTTCATTTGGTTGAATCAGTCCTGCTAGGTTTTCGTTTGTTTCCCCTTTGTTGGTTTGGTTCTAGGTTGGTTGAACCCTGAAGTGCCCTACATGGCGGGGGGGTTCACCACTTCTCAGGTGACCGCAGAACACTGATAGGGATGGCAGGGCGACATAGACAGTACGGAAGATCTGGCTTGCGGTGTGCAAACTTTAAACATGCGTCACAAGGGCTTCTGGTCTTTATAAGATCTGGCAAGCTGAGCTGAGAGCATTATAGCAAACAACAGTTGGAGAATTGCAGAACAGGTTGTGTGTGTGTGTATGTGTGTGTGTGTTTGTGTGTGTGTGTGCGTGCACACGTGCAATACTTAAATCTTTTCCAAATGCCCCCGCTGAGAGAATCTCCTTATATCATTTCCATGACCACAAGAACACACTTGGTGAGGGATCGCTGTGTGTGTTACTTGCAATAAATTAGCCTGTGTATAGCTTCTCTTACTTTGTTTTCTTTAGCCAGTAGCTGGACTTTCCCTGGCTTATCATATCTCATCACTTGTATTTGCTCTTCTGAGCTCTTTGACAAGCACACATAAGATCCCCATCGCAGACACACAAACAACTCTTGAACTGGATCTATCTAAAAACCCTTTGTTTGATTTCTATTGTAAACTTATGTTGGTGGCATTGTTGTCTGACATGAACTCGGTGTCCAAGGCCGGCCCCTCTGTACTGAACACCTGGTTGTAGCTAACAGATACAAAGGGCTGGATGTGGGGGTTTGTTTAGGTAAGTTGATTTATTAATGCACAACCTTTAAGAACCAGGCACCTGAGTATTGGAACAGAAAATCTCTCCACCGAGTCTGAAATCTTCCCTCATGGTCCATCTTCACGGGTGTTATAGATCAGTGTCCGCTGTTCAAGCTGAGGACCAAAGCATCTGCTAACTGCTCTATCCATCAACATGTTATCAGTAACCGCTTGGCTGGGGTAAGATCACGGTTGTCCGGACCCTATCCTGGAAGCCCAGGCCACCCTGGATGGGACACCAACCTATCACAGAGCACACACATTATAGATGAAGACACCAATTCACCTGAAACAGAGATTTTTGGACTGCTTCAGCCAGCTTGGGAAAAAACATGCAAACTCCACTCAAGGCTATGTCCAAACAATTCAAGTAGTTTTGTGGTATTTTTTAGTGTTTGGGTTGTTAGAAATGGCAAGGGGGAGATGAAGGAGTGTGTGCTCTCATTCAAATTTGAATACCCGTTTTCCTTCTTCGACAGGTGTACGATTTCAATCCACCCACTTGAAGTCAGGTACCAAGCCTGCTCTAAGCCCATGCTCCTTCATCATCAGATCTTGGTGAGTGATGTCACACTGTGCCAACATCAGCCAAGTGCATGCTGGGAGTATCCACCTTCCTTCTAGCTCCCTTTTGAGGGGAACATGAGGGATGAGTCACATCTTGTTTAGACAATGAATAAGTGAAGCGATCTGGTGAAATCCTACCCCAGTTTCAGTAGTTTGGAGGGGCAAGGCCAGCATGTCAACACGGTACCCATAACAAAGAAAGAATCCTTCAGCTGAGTCATCATGTTATCATCTGCCATTCCTGAGAAATGTTTATCGTGTCTGCTAGACTGATATTGCCGAACAGTGACCTTCTTTTACTGTAATGACTCCTACGTCTTCACAGCTCAGTAAGGTGAAAGTCAAAAGGACAACTTTGAATTCCTGCAGACAGCACTGGGGAAAAATAATTCGGTGTGCTGCAGGATGGAGGCCCAGGCCTTACATCTGGCTGGTAGCTCTGTCTGACACCATCCTCAGGCAGGTGGGATGCCTTTGCTGAGTCAAGCCACATTTCAGTTGCCTACACAGCCTGAGAAACAAACCTCCCAGGTTTGCCTGAACACAAGCAAAACCTTTATCTCCATTATCCAGGTGCCAGTTTCCGCTCAACCCTGTTCCACAAACAGTCCCTTGACCTGGTCAATAACAGCCTGTCCCAGCTACTGCAAAACACCCTCAGCAGCCCTGTCCAAAGTACTATGAAACCAGACTGTTTGTCGCACATTTACCGCTAAATAGTGTTTCTGCCTTTTACCTTACAAATCCTGTTGTCCTCTACAGTATACAATTCCATTTTGAGATTTCTCATGCCAGTCATCCCCAGTGCATTCAGGACATCTGATCGCAGGTAAATAAGACATAATGGTCCTGGTCACAATGAGTCCATGACACAAAGGAGATGTCACTCCACTTCCACAGGGTTTATAAAATTCAAACTCGTGTCTGCAATTTAACAAAAATTATTTGAAGGTTGGAAAATTGTGCTCATCCGTGTCTGGGAAATTTTCACCTGGTCATCATAGCAACCACATTGTGTTTAATTAGACCCAGTGTTGCATATATTAGCCGTCCCCAGTAAGGATTCTGTTAATGCAAAATGCATGTTGCACTGACAGATACAAAGTCATCTCAAATGCCTCAGAAGACATTCAATCGCACCTACTTACAGCAGCATAAATATGGATTTTGCATGATAGTCACACTGGCGAGAAAACAACCAAGTTCTCCAAAAACACAACATGCCAAACGACACGAAAATATGCCAGCGGACCAAAAACAGGAGGACTGCAGAAGACTGTGAAGCATTACAAAATTTCAGTCTTGATTCACATTACTCTTCCAAAATGGCTGCATTATGTAACAGAGCGCAAAAAAGCTAAAAAAGTGTAATTTATAGAAGTAAATGCAGCATATGACAGAGGAGACATTTGATTTATCGTTTTAGTGTGTATCTGGATACATAAGAGCTGATGTAAACATCCTGGAGCTGAGCTTCCTTGGAGGGTGGCAGTCCTCCATGACATGAGGTCTGTAGGAAACCAGATGCAAGATGTGCTGCCTTGGATAAGAGCGGTCTATAGTTTCGTTTTATGGGCCAAAACTCTCTTGATTTATAGGTGCGTGTGACAGTGTGTGTGTGTGTGTGTGTGTGTGTGTGTGTGTGTGTGTGTGTGTGTGTGTGTGTGTTTGTGTGCGTGCGGTTAATGAATAGGTCAAAAGAGCCGAGCTGCCGCGAGGGACATCGTCCCCCGTAATGGTCCTGGCTCGAGGCCAATCCCTTTCAACTACCAGCAACATAATTGGATCCAGGCTTTTCAACTGTGTGGTACAGTACAGTGCAGTATTTACCAAAAAGCTTGCCAGAGAGGGTGTATCCTGCCACCCCCACCTTAACCTCCACCTTCCCATCTTTCAGCCTAACGTATGACCTGGCATTTCACGTAATCGACAGTTTGTTTTTCTTCCATGTGGCGGAAATATTGTCGCCGGGACGTTCCACAAGTTGAAGGCCCCAACTTGCCAGCCCTCTGCAATGTATTCTTTTGTGCGCTCCTGTAATCTCTGCATGCTGATGTGTCCGTGCTGTCTGCACTTTTCAGAAAGGGGATTTTTTTTTCCTTCCAGACAAAATGAATAGGCAGGATGACAAAGGCAAGCGAGCACAGCCGAGAGGGGAGGCACCAGTGCCCAGGTGTTCGCTTTGTCAGGATGGGAGAATGCTGTGTTCGAAACGCAAACCATCCCTCCCACCGCCTCCCTGAAAGTCACTTCATGAGCCGGTTACACCCTCAACACATCTACCCTCAGCGTGTGTGAGCACGACAGTTTGTCTCAAATTAACTCAGCACATTAACTTTAAATTGGTTCCAAGGAAACTTATATAAAGAAATACACAGTTATATGGAGCCGGTTCAACTCAAAATAGTGTTCAGAATCAAATGATCTCATCCATCGCAAAGGAATAAATATAATAAAGAGAGGTTTTGTGCAGTTTCTATGTATGGCTGCATCTGACAAATACACTTATTTGCAGTTAATTTTTTGAAATTATGTTCAAAAGCAACACCAGGTCATGGCAACATACAGGCTGAGACAGTTGACTGAGGTTGATAGGCAGGAAGAGGATGCCAGGGTAGGGCTGTAAAAAAATGCACAAGTGGGTGAGTAAAACAGCAGAAAACAAAATCATAATCCACTTAGTAATAGGTGCACAGTACCTACGCTGGTGTACCTTTATAAAGTGTATTCTGAACAGAAGCTGTATTTTATTATGTATATGCTACCTTGCTGATACAAATTCGTAAAGACAATTTGGCTTTTTTAAATACTTTCTGACTATTTTGGCAACCACCTCCATCTTTGGGATTATGAACTTAACACTTGAAAGACTGGACCGTGAGAACATGAGCAGAATCGCTGCTCATTTTCACTTACAGAGTGCGCCGACACAACCGCTGAAGCTTCTGTCCTCTCTGAACATGCCGAGAGAGGTATGGATCTTCCATAATGTTTTGCGGCTATATCTTTTTTTAATATTATTTTAGTCAGTGGTGTCACAATTTAAGTATTGGAGTTATTAGCAAAAACTGGGCCTGCTTGAACACCGAGAGACACCTCCTTTGTTATATCTGTCATTATAAAATGATCCTGGGAGCCTGGTGATGACTCCAGATAATTCTTTTCAGGTGTTCGTGCACTGGGATTTGGTGCAAATTTACTGCAAGTGTTAAGACTGTCATGATGTTCAAGAACTTTGCACTTTGATGGTGTGTAGTGATGCTGGCTGCTCAGCATTAAGCTGTTCTGTAGTTTAGGCCTTTTGGGAGTGAGTTTTAGTATTTTTAATATTTACCAGCAGTCCTTTTTGGACTGAACATACATTGCTCGGTATGATTCACTGCGGCGGAGTGACTGCTTTAATACGCTGTGATTTTTGTTACTCTCCTGTTCTGAAATGGTGTGTGACTTCCTGTGCTGCCAAAATTACATAAGCTTGTTTCTTGCATGGTTATATCTAGCTCCATATGGAAACTGAACTGTTTATGGAGAGATCTAAAATGTTACTTCTTCTGGTTGGCGTGGTGGGATCTTTGTAATCCACCTCTTTCTCTGTTTTAGTTGTTTTGTGCATTTAATGGAAAACCATCTGCCAACAACTCTCTACCTATGAGTCCAAAGAGGCCTCCAAAGCAAACACTTCTGGAACGTTGTTTTGCATTGTAAATTAAATATGTTATGTCTTTTGGCATTAATCTTTGCTTATATAATCAATGTGGTTTGTAAGTTTAATAACCTTTAAGGAATACATTGAAATCATTGCTACCTTGTTGTTTCTGAGGCTCAAAACACTGTGCTGAACAGACTGTGAACGTATAGTCCAAATATTACAGCGGTGGGGGCGGGATAAATCTGAATTTTAAAGGTGTGGATGTACGTAAAAAAAAAAATTAAATCAAAATAAGGAAGGTAATGTCACAAGTGCTACAAGGTGTTTGACATACCCTTGCTATCGGAGTCCCGCTCAAATTTTGTCATTCATTGAAGAACAAAGTACAATTTCAAAAGGAGCATCTGTGATTTAATGAGGGTTCCGAAAACAGGCGCGGTGCCACGAAGCTGTTTTCGAGTGACTGCTCATTGTTTCTTTGCTAAAGAAACTCTGAGAGAAGGAAGAAGAATGGACTGCTGGACATTGCGAGGGTTCCCAGGAGAACCCTGCACTGTGGTTGAGAGCATGGATGTGGAATCTGCTTTGTACACTGCGCCCTCCTGTACCAAAATGGGCCCTGACCTCCTAACACATTGTTCTCCTGGCATCCAGAGCACAACTAATTGTGTACAGCTCTTTGCAGACAGAAGAGTTTATATTTAAAACTGTTATAAATACAGCATTTTTTGCCCCTGAATGACAAGGATGTCGCACTTCTAGTACAAGAGGAAGATACGCAGGTGTATTCTGTCCAAGGTAGGGGTGGTCGAGTTACAAAATTTTGTTGTTCGCCTGGGATTCAATGGTGCTTCTGTTAATGTGACCAGAGGAACTGGCCCTGACATTGCAGGGAGGATGATCCTGAGGGGCAACCAGAGGATGATGGGACCCTTCAGCACTCAGTGCTGGGGATGGGCTGCACACTGTCAGGAGAGTGGGAGGAGGGTCAACTGGGCTGAGAGGAAATGGTATGTGGGGAGTGTTCGGAGCAACAAGGGTACAGACTTCACCCCCGCCCCATCGGCCTTTATCACACAGCCGTTTAAAGAGAAGCCAGCTGGCGCCCCCACCTTCCCAGCAGTTCCTGCTCTCCTGCGGGATCCTTGGCAGCAGCCCAAGATTTGCGTTCTTTTTTTAACCTTTCTACACCCATGCAGTGTTTGTCAGTTTACAGTCCGAAGGTGTCCATACGGCTAGAATGAAACGGCTCAAAAACTGGGCAGGTTTGCACAAAAATGTCATTTGGGTGTATGGAGCTGTGTATTTTCAGAGTTTTCACTGATATGAAATATCAAAGATATTCTGTAATTGTATTACAGATTATTAGGTTTTTGAGAAAAATGTTTGATCTAATGCGTGGTAATGAAACATGACTTCCAATGTACATTGTAGAAAACATATTCATCATTCCTGAAAATGCCTACATTTTCTTTTAATATGCTGCATCTACAGTTAAAAGCAATTTCTTTTAAAGACTTCTTGTGTTGTGGAACAAATTACTGTTGAACGGTGCGTATTTTATGTGTGGTAATTTGCCTTAATGCCCTCTAAGCCTTTTGCATATGAAGAAGAATTATGCTCTTAAAAAAGATGGTATTGTGGGAAGTGACTCTGGGATGGGAGAGATCTGCCAGCTGAATTCAGTAAATGATCACCCCAATGATTATTAATGTGAATGGCTATAATTATAAATAGGAGCTAAAAAATTTGCATGGGCAGAGGAATCAGAAAATGTTCTTGGTTTTGCTCAATAATAAATAAATGTCTCCAAAGGTGGTCTCAGGTCTGAAATAATCCCACCGATACAGGCTCGTTCGCTGATCTTGCAGTCTCAGTAAATCGCAACAAATCATTAAGATGAGCGCAACGCAAGTGATTTGGTTATCAAACTACACGTCATGCGATCTTGGTTTGTCCAGGCCTCCAGATCCCGGATTTTCTGTTCATTTGTTACTGATTCATCGAACTCTTCTTTACCCAAATCGGCCCCATTCACTCCTTTGCTCTCGCACCGTGGGTTCAATGAATCCCACATGGTCTCTTTGATGTTGATCTGATGAAGGCTGGAGTCAGACAGGGTTAAGTCACGAGGCCCAAGCGATGAATAACTGTGCAGATTCCATCCGTTCGGGATCCTCCTCAGTAAGCATCTCAGCTTGCATGTATGCAGAACGTGAGTTGTGAAAAAGAGTGTAAAACCACAGGCTGGTGTCATGTGATCTTGGACCATAGAATTCTGGGACACATACAGTGTATGTTTTATGGCTGTCAGAAATTTGACACTGGCAGTGCTATTCTATGAAGGGGTAGGATGGGACAACAGTAAGGTGCGGTGCTAAGAGTGGGCCAGAACTCAGCTGTATGCAGCACTGACACTTTTATATTTTGTTGTTAACATTTTCTTGCATTCTTTATTCACGGCAAAATTTCACAATGGTTAGCTGGTTCTGACCAATACACAGAATAACATGCCAATAAGGGGAGTTCCGGCACTTGTCTTTCCCACTTCAAGCACTGGTCCTCTTGGATTTCCCATCCAGGTAACTCCAGGCCCGTTCTGACGCAGTTCTCCAACTGAAAGCAGTCAGCACTCCACAGCCATCATTCACATAAATGCCAGTGTTACGCACACGCTTGCACTTATGTGTACAGCTCAAGGCAGGATGATCTGGAGTGTTTGACAAACTGGGCGCCTGCTAGGAGCAGACCGCCCAGGGCAAGGTTGCAGGCGACACTTGGAGGAAGCTGCTTGTACTCTAACAGTGCTGAGCTCGGCTCTGTACCTGCCACCGCGTAGGGAGGATCTCAGCCTTGGAATTTGGCCCCTCCTGTCCTTTTTTCCATGATGCTTCTCCATTCTCATTTATCACTTGTAATAGTTTTCCACGGCAGCAGCTGGGCCCGGGCTCCTCTGTTTATGCTGCTTGGGCTCTGCGTTCCCCAGGACAGAGTGAAGGCTGCAGCTGGGTTTATCTAAACAGATATGGTGGATGGTGGGAAAGGGGGGTGACAGGGGTGAGTGGGTGCAAGTACTGGGGTGGGAAACCAGCAAAGCGCTGCAGAGGAAGCCAGTGTGAAGATGAGGCATAGCTCGGCCTCAGGGGCACTGACAAAGGCATCAAAATGCCCCAGGCCACATTTCCCTCACCGAATGCATCTGCAGAGGCCATTTGTCAGTCAGCCCTTAGTCTTCCTTTTCACTCCCCCCCTTGGGGCTGCTTCATGCTGATCTCTTTCTTCTGTGCTGTGTTATCTTACAGGAGTCCACAGGGGTCTGTGGGTTATCCCTTTCCTTGTGATTGTTCTCTCAGACTGATTCGAGTGGAGGACCTCGGGAGATGGATGGCAGTAACAACAAGCTGGAGACCAGGTCCTGTGCAGGCCTGCGAACTCTCCCTGTCACCAGTGCCAGGTCACAGCTTAGGAAATTCATTTGGATTCCTGATACCAGCTGTACACACAGCCAGGCTGAAATTAAATATTTTTACATTTACTTTGGTTCTATTAATGCAAACACAGAAAACGCTACCTGTAGCCAGCAGGTGGTATAGTGCTTAGAGCCATACCTTTACAATTGAAAGACCAGGGTTTTAATCCCAGCTGCTGCTGAAGTGCCTGTGACCAAGGCACTTGCGCTAAACTGCTCCAGTAAAAATTACAAAGTTGTATAAATGGATACATTTCTATGAAAACTTTAATAAGCATCACGATGTAAACTGCTTTAGAGAAAAGTATGAACAACATTTTGGGGTGGAATAGCAGGTTGCGCTAGTACACATCACATCTCCTGAGCTGAGGGGTTGGACACATGTTCCTCTGCACAGCAGAACAGCTTCTGTATGGTTTCATTTGACATGGGTTTGATCCCTGGTCAGTCCATGTGAAGATGGTATATTCTTATATCTTTCCTCCCAAAATTATTTATAGAGCTGGGTAGCTTTTATAAATGGGTTTTAGACACAAGTATAAATGGGCTAATGAATCTAAGCAGCTTAGAACAGAGTATCTGACACTTGAGCTCACTTTAGGCATAAAACAAATAAATAAATAAAGTTAATGTAAATGGAAAACAATAAAAGGGACAAGTATCCAAATTTTTTAAGTTTATACTGTAACAATGAAACATCCTGTTATACAATTTCCTAACATATTTAAACTGATTTTATAATGCTTTGGACTATAGCATGCCATAGTGACAATTGCAAACAGAAGCATGAAGATATATTTTAATTCAAAGTCTGCATACAGCAAATCTTTTGGTTTCGGAGCAATTTTTCCAGAAGCATCATCTTGTGATACTGATAAGAATCCACTGAAATGTGTACCAAATACCTGAGCAGTTTGAAGCTTCTTCTGATTTGGAATTCAATGAAAAATTGTAGGAAACTGATGTTCAGGATGCAAGTGGGATTAAAAGCTATAAACTTTATCTCTGGAATATTAAGGTGTTAATGCATTTGCCCCACCACCTGTCCAAACCATTCCCTCCTTATGTTTATCCTGTGTAAACTTGTGTCTGATGTGAGCTCCCGGACCCCCTCAGAGTCTGCAAGTGTGCAAAGAGGCCACTGCCATAGAAGGGTGCAAATGCCATGAATGACTTCCCTCCCAGCAAAGAGTGACATCAGCTTAACAACATGACTCTTGCACAGCAGGACAGCACCAAACAAACAAACTGGGCTGAATGAATGCGTGCGTGTGTGCATACATGCGTGGGTGCGTGTGTGTGTGGGTGGGTGGGCGACTGCCTTCATTTTCCTGTGCCATTAGAAACGTGCTACAGATCATGAGGTGCTGAGGCAACTGAGCCGTGAGTACAGTTTATTGGAACCACATCCCTAGAGTCGAAGCTGTTAACCGGTTGGCTCTGGTTACCGTCATTACAAAGCTGCTTGCAGTTATATGTGGGAAAGTGCCAAGAGAAAGGAGTAAGAGTACGAGGTTGACACGCAGGCCTGATTCTTCACTGAGATACCACAAATTTAGCAGCATCATGGATTACACATGGAGCAGTTTATGATGACAGTACACGCTTCCCGGTTGCTGTTCCTACGACAGTCCATGTGATCCAAGGCTGTAAGAGACCCAGGTTCAGGACAGAGCCATCCATGTATACACTTGTGTTTATGTGCCCTCTTATTAAGGCAGAGACAGATGTGTGAGGCTTTGAACATTGAGAGTGTGGGCCACCTCGTGATGTCTGAAGTGTGACTGAGACACACGTGCAGTTCAGTAATGAGAGGATTCTGCCAGACTCCTTTGGTTTTGGTTTTGGCCCACTGCAGCCTGGCAGGAGAATATGGATGGATGTACCGCCAGCCCAGCAGAAAGAATAACTTTTTCATACCTTTGAAGCAAAACTCTCACACAATAGTTGTGTCCACTCAAATGTTGTTTATAATTTATTTAGGTGATGCTTTTCTCTATGGCAACTTACAGTGTTTTATTTGTACACTAAGCTACTTACACTGATTTACCCATTTATACAACAGGGTATTATCACACTGGTTTGGGGTAAATACCTTGGACAGGGGTAGTACAGCAAGAGGTGGGATTCTAATGCTGGTCCTTTGATCGCAGAGCAGCAGCTCTGTGCAACCTGCTGCCTGGTACACAGGTACAACTAATATGCACACACACACACACACACACACACACACACAATTTTCAGTACCTTTAAACTGTTAGTACACGGCAGTAATTTTTTTTTTACAATTTCCAAGAATATAAGAATATTTGAGCACAGATATGATATGACCAAGTAGGAGTGCAATTTTCCAAGAAAAAATGAGAACCTCTAAAACAAGAAAAACAAAAGCAGAGTTTCCATTACTATTCGGTTCAAGGTTTAGAGTTCAGTTTCACAACTTCGAACAGCTGACTCAAACAACATGTTATCACTCAAACTTCACACACTTAGCGCTCTGAATTCACTAACCTTTCACATCAGCTACAGGCCTGCAGTTTGTGTTGTGTGTGGTATGAGTGCCTGGAGCTCTGCCTCTTTGGAAGGAGATGGTTTTTTTACCCCATCCTCGGGGGGTTGCGCAAGCCCACTGATCCCACTGCACCGCTGTAGGAACACGCAGCCGATAAAAGATCCTGTCAGAACACGGAATATTGCATGGATAGTGTGATTGCTTGGCACATTTGCATTGAGGTTGGCATTCCCAGCTGTTTTTGTTTCCAGATAGCCTTATCGCCTGGACCCCCCCCACACACACACACACCCTCACCCGTTCCGTCCCGTTTTGTCCTGTCCGCCCAATAAGTGGGAGTGTGTGCAGCAATCGCCATGGGTTCTGCCTCTCCCAGCCATGGAACAAACAACAAAAGACCAGTGTAAGCCTGCGGGGGTCTCGGTAGACAAGGCACTCCCCCCACCTTCACCTCTCTCTTGCTGACCACACGGAAGAACTGTTTACTCTGATTAGGAAACCGGCCCAAAAGGCAAACACAAGCAGTTTGTTCTCCTTCTGATATGCCAATAGTCAATCCTGTCTGCCTGCTTCTTAATCAGACTTCTCTGGCTGCTGAAAGTGCACTGAGCTTCGCAGTGGCCTCCTGCTGCCAGTAAAGCAAAGTTTCAGGTTGGTGGAGTGTAAAAAATGTTATGCCGCAGTGAAGTTTTATTTAGCTTTGCCAGGTCGGACCATAAACAGGATCAAACACCCTTGCACAGCAGTCACAAAATGACAGAAATAACCACCGGCGGCTCAATCTTTTAAGAAAAAAATCTTTGATCAGGATACGGTTCAGTTGACTGCGGGGCATTTTTGAACATTGTCTTCCCAGCAGGTGACATCAGAGCACTTAGAGAATAAAAGAAATAGCACAGGAACACATGGAGGGGAAAGCAATAAAAAACAATCCATCAACCCATTATCAGCAACTACAGTGTCAGGTCACGGTGGTCAGGAACAGATCCTGGAAGCGTAGGGTTTGAGGCAGGGTGCACTGTGACTGGGATGCCAGTCTAGCACAGGGCGAACACGATACATATTAAAAACACACATTTAAAATCAAGCCCAGGTTTCCCCTGTTTTATCAAGGTACTTTGGTCCTAAAACACCCTTGGTAAGGTGACTTCTTGTAACTCAAAAACATTTTTTATGCCCCTGAGCCCAAAAACTGGCAACCATTATAGCTGAATTATCACAAAATCCTATTAAAAAGGACACAGCTCATAAGGTCACACAATATGGTAGCTTTCATTCATAAAATACTGTACAACTGTTTACCTCATTCAGTTCTTCTGTAGGTAACAGTCACCTCCCACTTATTGCTCATAAACAAAACATACATGCACACGATAATCAGTGTTTATTAAACCTTTAACATGAAAAGAACAAAACAGAACATTAAAGACAACAGACGTGTGAAAACAATGAAGATCAAGTTAATCTGACGGAACAAGCTCATATTTCTTTGGATAGTCTAAATGCGGGCCATTATTATTGAGATTATTACAAACAAAACTAGCAAGTGAAGGCCAATGGAGGCTGAGCCAAACTGTAACTCTGACAAAGACCAGACTGAGGTTCTGGGTCCAGATTTGATCTTTGTAAATGCCATGAAATGTTTATTCAATTAAAAGCTAGGTATTAAATGAAACAGTTTGGAACTTCAAATTTTTGTAAAACAAATGCTTATGTTTGGGGGGGGGGGGTGATGTATACAAACCCCAGAAGTCTGTGGAGAAGAGGCAACTGAGCCTCTATGGTTGGGACAGGAAGAAAAAACCTCTAGGGGTCAAAGGGCAACTGGCTGCTTGCCCCTCCAAGGATGATAACACTGCACCATTAAGATGAAATATTGGTGTTTGGCTAGCAGATTGTCACTTTAGAGAATTCCTCACAGGTGTAACCTTTTGCGTGGGTTTGCATATAGGAAATGGTCAGCTGTCAGCTGACACAAACACCCAGCAGATGTCGGTTCTTGCTCAGCGCTATTTGAAAAAGGATGGTTCTATGCTGTATGCACGTAAAATCTCTAAAGCATAAACAGTTCTCATTGCTGCCCACACACTCAAAGCATGAATGGTGACCTCTTCACTGGGCTGTTCCTGGGACAGATAACTTACTTTTCACAGGGAACAGACAAATTAAGTGTTGGTGTACACTTAAGGGTAAGTGTAGCCTGCGAATAAAAGGCTTGCCATGGTTCATAAAGCACCTCAGGGGTTTCCTTCTGTTTCCCATCACCCAGTAATCTTGAACCAGGTTCTTGTGCTCCTCTGTCCCCCCGGTAGGGTGGTTGGTGGGGTCTGGAAGCACAGTGTGGCCTGGGGTCTGCAGGAAGTCCCTCCCTGATTGAGTGAAATGGAGCCCAGTCATTACACGGGGCAGAAACACCGTAGGCCTCTAATCCTGTAATCCCTGTGTGTCTATGGCAGAGCTCTCATCTTCCACTCACATATTGGCGGCTGCTTAAAACACCCGCATAATATTATAACAGTAACAGTCTCCATACCCTCCAGCGCCTTCATGCCTAATGAAATGTGAAAGGTCAATAAATTCTGGAGGCGGGGACCAAGGGGGAGCTACAGGGACACGGTGCTTGTGACTTCCACATATGCCGGGACCGGTGCTTTGTACTCCCAATGGCACATTCAAGCCATCTGCTGCAGGGAAGGCGGAAAGTATTTTTTTCTTTCAACTGTACAGACAACCCCCCCCCCCCCCACGCACACACACACACACACACAAACGCCAAAACAGCCCTACCATCAGACTCCCCCTAAAGAAGAAAATCCACCATCTTCACCCCATTTGTGGCAATGACCCCAGCTGCATCATTTGAAGTCTTGCATGTCCATTTTGATATTTTACTGGGGATATGGACCCTGCCAGGCTTCATTCCGCTAGAAGGACGTCCATCACAAAGGGCCCCCCACTGGGCAGGGACATCGCAGTCCTCTGAGTGGTTTTCGGTAAGCTTCAGGCTTCTCCCTGTTAGGTGATCTAATTGTTTCTGTCCAGCTGGCATTAGTGTCCATGAGAACTGTGAGCCTCTGGGAATATCTATACAAGAAGGAACTCCCCCTTCTATACAGACTCTTCTATGTACTACAGGAAAGAAAGTAATATGTTGTAGCATCTATATGCTTTATTTCTCTCTCCCACGTTGCTAAAGTGCACCCCAGTCAACTGTGTTACCTGGTCTCATCCGTCTGCCCACTCGTGCTTTATCTTTAAAACTCCTCATACACCTTCTGCTGCTCCTTGTGGGATTTGGAATGTGTATGTGTCTGTGTGTGTGCGTGTGGAGCGGGGTGGCAGTAAATTGAAGAGGATTGTGGGATTTGTACTAGTGGACATACATTAATGTGTGTGTCAGATCCTGTAAATGGATTTGTAGGATTTGTCTGTGTGTGTGTGTGTGTGTGTGTGTGTGTGTGTGTGTGTGTGTGTGTGTGTGTGTGTGTGTGTGTGTGTGTGTTAGTATGTCAGGGTGGGCTATAACTGTATGTCTGCACAATGGTGCATTAATGTCAGGGAGGAACTGTGATTTAGTGTTTGAGTTTCGATGTCGGAGTGAAAGAGGCATCCAAGAGTGTGGGGTCGGGGGAGGGGCGACCATTAATTCCCTTTACTGTGAACAATGATCTGGGGGTGAAACCGAGTCGTTTCTGTGGGCGTCAACCATCTCTCTCGGTACACTCCCCCTACGCTCCCAGTCATCTGCTAAAGAAGGAAGAGGTGACCTTCCTACCCTCCAGTGAACAGGTTATGGGCCTCACGTCACCAAGGTCAAGGGAGTGAAGGTTGCATCAGCTGGAGGTCACTGACATGTGGCTGTGGGGACAGAAAGGTTTATAGATCCTAGTTGTAGATACATTATTGTTAAAGTCAGCTGGTCCAAGAAGAGCCGCAGATGTTGTGGAGGTTGGAATTGCTACCTGTGAACTCCCAGGACCCAAGTTTGACTCTCACAACCTACTGTAGTGCTGTAGACACTTAATGAACTGTTCCAGTAAAATGACACCAGTGTATAAATGGGTATATCGTTTTTTGAGTCTTTTTTGGAAAGATTCATGTAACTAAGTGTTAGCTCTTTAGCTGCACAGTCAAAATGGTGGCAAAACAGGGATCAGATTTCTCCCTGCAGACTGCTGCTTGTAGTAACCTCCCACAGTTGAGAAGGGCGTCTGAGATCCTCATCTGTGTGAATTGTCCTGCGGGAGGGCTGTAGGGGCCTCTGGCAGAACAATGGATCAGAGGCTGACAGATGCAGCCGCCCCATTAGCATTCAGCCGCAGACCTCAGACTCCGTGCTATCAGCGCCCTGACAATTGGGAGGGCCCATCGACTGACCAGCGCTGTCAGTAACCCAGGGCAATTTGTCATGGCATCACTGACCATTGACCAGCACGCACACCCTGCCTCACAACCAGCGGTCTGGGCTTCATAAATAATTAGTTGCTCACAGCGAGAGCAGGTGACAGAGCAGGAGATCCAGGATTCAGTGAGGGTCATGTCTGCACTATGTCCAGGCCAGAAAGTACTGGAAAAGACGTCAAAAAAAGAACCGCAGCCTGAAATCAACTAAGTTGCGGTTAAGGCCCTTTCACTAGTGAACCTTATTACATAGTAACAATAAGTCTAATTATTAAATAGAATAATTTCCCTTCAGAGGAGGTCGGAATACCAAAACTTTAATACGCGTAGTTCAAAAACAACAGGAGACACACAGCGATACACACTGCAACACTCACACTTGGTGCTCAGACTACATGTGGTTATTTATTGTGTCCCGTCATGTCAAACAAAGAAAACCAGCAACCAGCAAAAGTAAATACCTGTCCTGTATCATAAAAGAAGCATGTCCATCTTTGGAAAAAGTCCAATTTGGACTCTTAAAAAACTGAAATAATACGGTAGTTTAATTTTATCTGAAAAAATCTGAACGTCACATTTAGCTTATAGTGTCTTTTTATCATCTACTACTATAAATACAGTGGTGAAGCTTAACTGCTGTGGCAGCTATCTTAGGGTTGCCATTAGTTCCAGTGATTGCTCTTCATGGGTGTATGCCAGCCAAGAAATTTGAAACTGTTTTAGGTGACTGTTTTTCTCACTGTTCCCATATTCCAAGTTAATACCCCCACATACTGTTAAGGACACTCTAGAGATGCTTCATGAGGAAAAGAATGACATCATCTCCCATGCCTTCCCAAATCGTCGCCAAACCTTCATAGGAAAATTTGCAACAAAGCGTAGATTAGACATCCACCTCTTCCACCAAAAACTAGACAGCATTCTTTATTAACCAGTGGATCAGTATCCTACTACAAACAGTTTAGGGGTCCAGCAAAGGCTGAAGGTGTTGCAAAGACAAAGGGTGGCCTTGTTCCTCACTAAATAGTCATATGCTATGTGTGTTTTCAATATTTTGTGCACCGGATCACCGTGTGACTGAAGTAGGATTCTGTCCGTTTTGGGTTCATCGCCCATGTTGTCCTATAACCTCCCCTGAGTTTGCCACCAGCCAGACACTCGGTGGAGCTCACGTCAGGCGTGCAGAGCGATCAGAGCGATCAGAGTGAGCGATCCCAGCTTCCCTTTTGTGTATGCCCAGTGAACGTAGGAGCAATGAAAAAGAAACAGGCCAGCCCCCCAGCTCCCATCTCCCACAATCCCCAAGCCCTCTCCCACTCAGCACCTCCCAGGCTGTCTGTCTCCAATATTGATGTAGGGCGAACAATGCAGAACTCTGTGTACCATGAAGGACTGACAAGGCATCTAGGCCTGAAAGGGCCATTCAGCTCAGCCTTTTCAGAAAATGTTCGGGGATTTGTTGGATTTTTTTTTATCCTTTACCCCGCCAGTAGAGCATAACGTAACTGTGTATCATTTTAGAGGGTGTGTGAAAGACTGGCCTGTCTGTCTGTTGCATAACAAGGTAAAAAAAATGAAACAGAAAAAGTCAAGTCAGTTTCACATTCTGAACATAAAGATATCTGCAAAAACAAAGCAAAAAAGTCTGGGCGCCTGAACGCTGTGGTTTTGCTCCATCCTTTGGCCATCGACTATATTTCGAAAGTTCGCAGAACTGGGTCCAATGCAGCGAAAAAGTGAGATCACTGTCTGCAACGTAGCTCGATTAGACAACAAAGTGACATCATCGACGCATCGAAGATGTTCGGTTTGAGCGTCGCCACGGTGGATCAGACAGATCGGTTTAACAGAATGTTAACATCATCCATTTGGAGGTACATCCGCAGACTATTTTCCACTTCAAGCGGCTGCACACACTCATTCCACAGATAACTGTGTGTCTCAGCTGTGACTGAAAGGCCTACGGATAGCGACAGCATTGCCTGGTTAGCCTCATACATATTTCATCAGCATGTCAGTGGAGCCTCGCTCTATGGTAGGCTGACCTTGACAAAGGCGATTCCTTGGATGTTGAGATTTGGTAACAAACTGCTTCACCCATGTGAGAGGGGTGAATCGACTGCTGCAGTAAAGTCGCTCGTGCAGACGCCAGCTTTCAGATCAGCGGCTGTGTTCTAGCTCATGGATTGTCAGCGTACACGTTTTACTTATTAACCAAAGTTTTTCAAACCGAGGTCGGAAAACTGGTACCTTTGTTCGTGGATTAGCCAAAGTGAATGTGTTGAATAAAATTTGGGAAGCAAATCACTGCTCCCTGAAACAAGTCTGACATAGGAAATGCTCAAGCTTCCAGTTGCACAAATTCCTTATTCCTTATTTCAAAGGAATACAATCAAAGTTTATCAAAGTGTAGTTTGCCGCGTGAATATTTTGTGTTTTCCACAGAAGCACTGTGTACTTTTTGTGTTCTTGGGGGAGATCTACAGCTACACCTTCACAGCAGAAACCATTTGTTTTTTAAGCCCTGCGGTACAAACAACAAACTACACATTATGAATACCTGCTGTTGTATGTGGTGGCTGAGAGCAGCTGGCACAGGAAGATTCTGGAAGACTCTGGCCTCTTCTAGACCTACTCGCGGTAGCCCTGGAGGACACACACAAATGGCCCATTCAGTGGGCAACCATCCCTGTAGCTGGACAGATTTGGCAGTGCATGTGTGAAGCCACGGAGGAGCCTCATTTGTGAGAAGGGGAGGGGAAGTGAGCTCTGTCGGGGGGTAAAGCTGCAGGTCCGGGACGGAGGAACGAGGTCGGCGTTGACTATGGGCCACTTTGCTGAAAGCCATTACTGTTGGCACAGCAGCAGGAATGTCAGGACTTTCAGTTTAAGTTGATAAGGAAGGCTTTGTTCAACCCGAATCAGAATGGCTGCACAGCTCCTGTCTCAATGGAAGGCAGTTGCCATGCTAAGCAAAAACAAATGTCAGCTGTTTCCTTGCTGCTTTTTACCACCGCTTACTCATTTTGAATCCTCTATCCGCCTGAGCTGTCAACCCCTCACATATACGAACCCTTTAGGAGCAGAGTGACTTCTTGTTTGCCCCCCTCAGTTACATTATGTACAGTACAGTTTCCCCAAAGCTGTCTGAAAAGCCGCCTTTCACTGCTGTCAAAACTCCCCAGGAGGAGCCCCAGGAGCTGTGGTGTACCTGTCAGACCCTTAAGCATGTGACAGTCATGTCCTGTTGTCACAAATCTTTCTCTCAGTCAATAGATGACAAAGCTGAGGCTCGGCCTACAGCAGGAACTACAGGGCTCTACTGTGAAGCATTCAGTCTGCGTACAATGAAAATCATCACAGTAGATCATGAAAATATATACTCGTTTTTTATACAAGTGGCTTATTATTATTATACATATAGAAACATTATTATTATTATTATTATTATTATTATTATTATTATTTGTGATAGTAGTATTCATTTAGCTAACACTTTCCCCTAGCACAACTTAATTGAAATGATTTACTCTTTTATACAGCAGCAAAATTTTTACTGCAGAAGTGGGCTTGAATTCTATAGTTGTATAAATAAACTGTGAATATGTAACTATTAACTCAGCTATTTAAATAATAAAGCCAGTTTTTATGACATAAATACTCTTTCAGTAGGGAAAATAAAACCTTAATGTCATGGTCGAATTAAAACAATCTAACAGCCCTCTATGTTTGCATACAGCAATATGCAGTCAGCTGACAACCATGCTGCTGTTACGTTCAAGCCCAGGATGGTTACTGCAATTGTTTTGTTTTTCTACAAGCAGATGAACAGTTACCTCAATTTTTGGGTGGGTGCTAGCTAAGAAAACAATGTGATTTGTTTCCATAAGCAATCCTCTACATCAACAATGGAGTAGCTGTGCAATGTGCTGCGATAAGGCTGATGCTCCCAAATAGGAAGGTCTGATTCTCCACCGATGGAAATCAAGTTACAGCACAACACATAAATCTGTCACTTTTCTTTGTTTCAAAACATTTTTCAAATCTACTCCGATGTCCTGGTTTAGATAGTGCCCCCCCCAAAGGTGCTCATGTCCATCCATTATTGTCATGACTCTCCATGTCAAAAAACTTTTTTTTTTATATCCTGTCCTGTTCTGTCATGCTTTTTGTACCCCAGAGGTTTGACCCCAGTCACATGCGCGACTTTTTCAAATTACCAGAAAAAGAATTCCCCAATTTCAAAGCAACATCCTGGCTCCAGGAATGTGATGACATTTTTAGAATCAAGGACAGTTCATTTCCTTTTCCTGGTTGCCATTGTTTTCCAGTGACATTACCCCAGAGTGAAGAGGCCTTCTACTTGTAAGACCTTGAGCCACTGCACATGGAAAGGTGTGAAATAGAGCAAGTCAGACTAGTCTTTCACAAGAAATTTTTTCCTTTATTAAACTAAAAAATATGAATTGTTCAGTGAAACAACACTTGTAAACAACTAAAACACGTGTAATGCATGAAATATTCAAAACATTTGACAAAAAAATGCTCTATTTATACGTATTCTACGGAACAGTCAAGATTTTCATAAACCTCTGTATCAAGTCCATTGTTTCATCAAATACAGCTTTGTACATCTAGCAAACACATTTACATCTAAAATACAATGAAACATATGTTCATCATAAACACAGTTAAAACAATTTAAAAATTAAAGCCAAAAAAAGTATACAGTATTAACAGTTTTCTCAACACAAATTCATAACATTGAATCAGTTACACAGCCCACATCATCAATCAAAGAATAAAACTGAAAACTCGCAAGAAAAACTCAATAAAACAATAAAAATCCAAAACCCCACATACATTCTTTTCCATATTGCCAAGAAAAGTAAGACATCCATTCCACAATTCGGTTTAATTTCTTAACTATAATTGTATACATATAACATCAAACAGACCTCACACATTGATCAATAAACATAATACACTCGCTCAAGAATATTTTAAGAGCAGATACAGTGACTGTCATTGCGGTCAATGCTGTATTCAGTATTCAAAGTGGAAAAAGTGGTGCCAATAGTCCCCTTACTGGCATGTTAACATCTATATTGGTCAGTATAAGATAATGCTAATGTTTACACTATATACTTTTTTATAAAGGGAATGCAATTTTTGCATACAAATGGTATGAAATGCAGCTATGAGGGCTATTATCAATAATCACCATGTGCTACAGCAGTCTGTTACAGGGACAGCAGTTGTTCAGGGGCATAAAGAGCACTGGGTGCTTATGAGAAGTTCCAGATGACAAGAACAAGCCATTGTACCCCAAAAAGCAAAATACAGAGGTGTCATTACTCGCCAGCAGGCAAGGAAATGTCCCAGAAGACCAAAGAGCACAATGGTGAGGTGCCAGTTCTGCATACTACTAAGTACCAACAGTGCCAACTTCAAGAATCTATGGATAGTGAGGACAGCCAAGGTTAGAATCTTACTCATCGCTATTTGGTTGCATGTGTTAAACAGAGCGTAGTTTATTAAAAATGCACCTCCCTAATATTTCTCCAGTGACTCAGCCCTATACATGGTTACAGCCAATTTTGGGAGTTTTACAGGATGCTATGCTACCAAATGACCTGAGATTTATATTTACTTATTTATTTTTGGAATCTGATTTCACTGCAAGACAGCCCCCCCATTTAACAGTTACATTTTTAATAAAGGTCATAATTTAACAGTAACAGTCTTTCTTCCAGTTTCTTCCTTTCTGGCCAGGATGAAAAATATTAATATAATATATAAAATAATATATAATATTTTAATATTAATATTCAAATACATTTCAAGTAGATAAAACCAGTAATAACCGAAACATTAACTGAAATTTAAAAAATGGTAAGAATAACAAAATTAAAACCATACACCAATATTACACCAAGATAGTAAGGTTGAATTCTGCATCCTCTTAAGTCTGAGAATGAATGTATGTCACCATCTGCTCTGAATGGTCACTGAGATGTTTCCATTTCCCAAAATCAACAATGTTTTATGCTTGAGTTCTTTCATGTCCACTGAGTAAAACAATCACAGCTTCAAATGATCTAGAACAAATTAACTTTTTGGTTCATAGCATGCCATGAGTACCCTTTTGGCTTTAGTCATGCAGACTGAACTGGTTTTCGTTTTGCTGTTCTGGCCAACCAATAGCAACATCAGCACAGAAAAGTAACTTTAGGCATTTTTCCTCTCCAAATTAATTTTGGAGGAAAAACAAGCTTAACCAAATGTGTTAGCAGTCGGTATAGCTGGAGTTGAATTTCACTTATCACCATAGGCCATCTGATGTACATGTTTGTGCAAGCTGTGCATGTCAAGGGTACATGTGATCTCATATCCCAGCAGTTACCTCCAAGCTGAGCTGCTTTGTGTGAGGTACAGGACAGGCTTCACTGAAGGTTGGCACAGTCCATGAGCATATCTAAAACTCCGGGTCAGCCTGAAAAACTCCCCTTTGTAGAATCAACTTGCGCTGTAGTTAATCACCCCTTCCAGTAAATATTACTCCCATACAGGCTCATAACAGTCTTTCTTCCAGTTTCTTCCTTTCTGGCCAGAATGTAAACAGTGATGTCATTCTTGGTTGGAGGCCAATAGTTTGTATGCTTAGGACTTGTTTAGATAACTAATCCTTTCTGTCCTTCTTTGCCCACATTTTTCAAACTTAAAGTCACCAAAATCACACGGTCAACATTTTGAATACATCTGCCTTTGAACTGCATCAGAGCTGAAACCAAATCCACTCATTCCATTTTCACTTGAGTTCTTGCATGCTGAACTGCTGTAAGAAAAGTTGAACTTGTTTCCGGAGTATTCCGTGAACTACCTGTCTTCCAAATGTGATCAGACGAGCATGTTTGGGAAAATACTGCCTCCTACAGGCCGCATTTGTGTGGTGAAGATAAAGGACATCCAGGAATATGCAGACAAAGTTATAATTTTTTTTATCGTATTCTCCGGTGCAGTCACACGCAGTAACAGAATTTTCGAGTTCACTTGTAAATACACGCATATAAAAATACAAAATAGAAAAAGAATTGTAGCTGTTACAATGGATATTGCAACCTAGCGACATTGTTGGTTGTACCGTATATCCTGTTTTTAAGAAACAAGCTTAAGACGTTTAAAGTAAATGACCAAAGTCTAAGTAGTGTGCTGTCGTAAATATTTTGTCGATTTTTCGGGTTTCTCCTACCAAACGCTCAGCTTCCAGGTCGCGCGTCAATCTGACTTTTATTTTGAAAATCAAAAAGCCCCTAACAGGAAGTGCAGCAGCGATCCGGCCGCACTGAAGCGCCGGAGCACTGAAGGATCTCGCGGGGATTTTCACCCCCCATCGACACAGCCTCCACAGCTCTTCCGAGCCTCAATACAAACGGCGGCGTCTGCGCATCCATCGCCCACCATGTCTGAGACCTACGGTAGGCGCGTCGAGCGGCTCTGTCGGCCGATGCTCGCGTTGAGCAGGGCGTGTCGGACCCGCAGCCCGGATCTGCTCTGGCTCCACTTTTATTAGCGAAAAACGGGCATCTGGTGGCACAGTATAGCATGCGCGCCCCCGAGGCATCAGCAGCGTGTGTTTACCGATGGCTGCCCTGGCTGTGCCACAGTCGCCTGTGCGAGCCCTTGCGCGCTCGCGTGTGCAGTTCTCTCGTTTCGGGTCTGTTTGTTTGCGCGAAGTGCCGATCGACGTACGGGAATGCGCGCCACCGTGGGCCACTATGCGCTTTACCTGCATGCTGTACATGAAGCGGGACACATTGTATCCGTGTATAAATAACTCAAAAGACGCGTCACCGCCTTCAAAATAGTAGTCGGCATGTCTCTCGCTACATGTAATTTTAGATGTAAACTATAGAGCGTAGCAAAAATGTACAGGAGAACCAATATTTGGCCCTTTTTAAATTATGACCCCGCCAGTACACATTTTTGAAATGCCTCTAACTTTTTCCCCTGTGAAGCTGTGCGTTAGCCTGGCAGCAAAACTGGTGGGCGATCGGAGCTTTTATCTTGCCATCATTTCTGTGTGACTACCCATGACAGCTACGTGGGATGATCTTCACCATGTTGGATGCAGGAAATGTGAATCCATCTGCATAACAGGAACTTAAAGCGCTGTGGTGTGCTGTAAATATGGCAAGAGCCTCAGGCTGTGTTACAGGCCAAGGTCAATGTTGCTTGACTGGATCCCAGCTTGGAGTGCTGAGGGAACCAGGATGTTGCACCTGTCTTTATGGTTTGCATTGCACCTGCTGATAGTGGAAGGCAGAAGGATGGACCTGAGTTTGTTTTTATTCCCTTACTGATCTTTACTCCACTGAGGGTAGGTATCACTTTGCTAAGGGCCTTTGATGCAGAGCAGATGCATAATCTCTGATGTCGAAATGGGTGTTTTGGCCCGTATAATAAATCAGAATGCCAGGTGCTACTGGACTGTCCTCATTTCCCCTGATAGATGGCTTTGTAAGATGTAGACGTCCGTTTCCTGCCTTCACTCACTCGTCTTCCCCTCTCTCCAGACTTCCTGTTCAAGTTCCTGGTGATTGGGAACGCGGGAACCGGGAAGTCTTGCCTGCTTCACCAATTCATAGAAAAGAGATGTAAGTTACGGTCGCTGTCCGCTGTTGTGTCAGGGGTTTGCAAAACAGTTTTTTTTCCATTTTACAAAAAAAAAACATCCTAAATTTTCTCATTTTGTCATGTGGCAAGCATTTCACCGATCTTTATGCATCCATGATTTGTTTTCTCCTTTAGTAATATTTGATTATGCTTAATATTTTCTTTATAGCTGTATTGTTTTTAAAAGCAAAGGTGTGATTGGGAGGAGTCAAGTAAAAAATCAGCTTGGTAAATTTTTGGATGTATTTGCATATGCTTATACTTAATATTCCGACGGGTCTGTTTTCTTCTGCTGTGGGTGTCTAGTCAAAGAGGACTCGAATCACACCATTGGCGTGGAGTTTGGATCAAAGATAATCAACGTGGTGAACAAATTTGTGAAGCTTCAAATCTGGGACACTGCGGGACAGGAGAGATTCAGGTATGAGACACTTCTTCCACATCGCCGTTTTGTCAGGTTTCACACAGTTAGAGGCTTGGCTTGCAAAACGGCCATCTTGTCTGCCTTCTGATGCGCCGGTGGGTGCAGCGTGATGCCAAATGCTTTTGCTAGAGATTGAGTCATACCCACACATTATGGAAGAGTCTCTAATGCGCAGAATGGAGTACAGTGTGGGGAGAAAGGCTGGGAGCCTTTGGAGGCTCAGGGATTTTAAAGAGACGCTCAACATGTCATAGTTAATTTGCATGTTGATAGACTGTAAAATCTGGTCGGTGCTCAGCAAGTGCAGGCCAAAGAAACAGTCATTTTTTTAATGCACAAGTGGATAAAGCAGTGTCAGTGGAAGTGGGGTGTTCTCTGCTGACCCCCCCCCCCCCCAATTCCTGCCCAGGTCAGTAACACGGAGCTACTATAGAGGGGCAGCGGGAGCCTTGCTCGTCTACGACATCACCAGGTAAGCAAAGCGCACCCTCGCTCGATGGCAATAAACTGCGGTTAGCGAGGGGGAGATATCCTGGCCTTTTTTGGAATTTAATGGTTCTGCATTAAAGTATGCAGTTGTTCATACGCACATACCTTGCAGCTTGAGCAAACTGGCATTCAGTCAGGAATAGATTCCAAAGTGTGACATTCAGACATATGTACATAAGAAGATTTTGTTTGGCTTTCTTACAAGACTATGTGTTAAGCAACCAAAATAATGTGGCAGCAGATCACATAATGGTTAGAGCTGATTTGTTTATAAGGTATATATATAATAGAAAAAAAAACATTTTAAGTTGTTCTTGAGAAAAGTCACCTAAAATGATGATGATAATAATAATCATAATAATAACAATGGCTGTCCCCACAGTCGCGAGACTTACAATGCTTTGACTAACTGGCTAACGGACGCCAGGATGCTGGCTAGCCAGAACATTGTCATCATCCTGTGTGGCAACAAGAAGGACCTGGACGCGGACAGGGAAGTTACCTTCCTCGAGGCATCCCGTTTTGCACAAGAGAACGGTGGGTCTGAGTACTTTGTTTCAGTAGTTAGTTGGTAGTCTCACTTCTTGTATTTTGTTGGTTTCCATTTGTTTTGTTTTTTCAGAAAGCCTTGCTTCTGTTCCTCAAACCTCATTCTATCACAATACAGCCCATTAACCTTTGTAGCCAGCACTCTAATTCAGAGGGACCTATGTTATGTACAGTTTTTACTGCACAGCAAAGTCATTCTTTTTCCAAATCAGTCTTTACAGTTATTTACAGTTTTAATAATTTAGGGAAGCTACTCATGCTTGGACTCCAGAGGTTTTTTGAGTTAATTTAATTTTGTGCTTTGGAGTATTTTGTTTTCCTCTCCTCACCTGCCAGCTGATTTATTCCATACTTTAACTCCTACGTACTGTGGCTCTAAAATTCTTTGTTCAGAGCTTTGTGTCTCTGTGTGAGAACAGTGCTCTATAAAAATACACTGAATAAATTTAATTTGTCCAGGTAGACAATTGCTGCACCTTTTTTAGTGCCTTCAGAGACACTCGATACATTAGACAATGGAACCACTGACATTCTGTCATTTTTGTACTATTTTCAGCAGAAGATTAAACAGGAAGGACGTCAGCTTATTTTACTCTGAATTTCCCCTTTCTTTCTTTACAAGTTTGCCTTTTAAATATTTCTGTTCCAGGCGAAATCTGTGGCTTTCAAAGTCAGAACACCAATTTACAGGCAAAACTAGTAAAGTGGTTCGTGTAAAAGGATTACACAGGAATGTTGTTAATTTTACAGCAATACAGTACAAAACAAGCCAGACTAGTTATAAATAGTTTGGCTTTGAGTATTTTTAAACTGAACATATAATGACAACATTACAGTATGTTTATGCATGTAAGATCCTTTGGTGAAGGTACTGTCATTTTCCCCTAGAGGTCACTGAGGAAACAAAGTTTAAATGATCCTACCGGCAAGCCTTCGGTCTCCTCTTCTGTGCAGATTCATACAAACGTCGCAGCAATGACGTGACGTTGTTGTGAGCTCCTGTTAGGCTAATGTCCAATGTGTGCTATGACTGGCTTTCAGAGCTGATGTTTCTGGAGACCAGCGCTCTCACTGGAGAAAACGTGGAGGAAGCCTTTGTGCAATGTGCCAGGAAGATTCTCAATAAGATTGAATCAGGTACCACAGTGTTTTCGGTGCAGTCTGGGGTCATTTATAGCATCCTTGAAGGATGTTCATGATGTAGAAGCACCAAGCCTGAGTATGTAAGAGTGGTGGAGTAAGTGTCATTGATGCACAATACTAGTAGATGTCAGCTGGTAGATTTTAACTATGCACCACTGAGAACCGTTTTTGGCCTGTAAGCATTTGGAAATCTAATATGAGGAACTAATAATATATGGTCTCATACTCAGCTTTGGACCTGGTATTAATTCTTTTCCCCTTCACCTCACACAGGAGAGTTGGACCCAGAGAGAATGGGCTCAGGGATCCAGTACGGAGATGCAGCTCTGAGGCAGCTGCGCTCCCCTCGCCGGGCTCAGGCCCAGAGTGCCCAGGAGTGTGGCTGTTAGAGACCCGGCCTGAGTGACGTCCAAGAAGAGGTGAGTAGTGGTCACGGACCCAAAACCATTTATGGAGAACAGAATGACAAACAGCCTCTTCTTCAAGTAAGCCAGGATGCCTCCTACAAGTGCCAGTGTATTCTGAGTCCCCTGACAGAAGTATTTGTGACACGTTTTAAATAAAGCTCAATAAAGACCAATGGCCAGACCAAGAAAAGGGCATTGAGAAACATATAGTATTCATGTTTCAGAATTTTGCTGAAGCTTTGGTGCATGATTGGAATTGGTATGCTGGTTCTGTTTATGAGAAAATAAATACGAAATGCTTTTTAAAATTTTTTGCTCAAATTTGTACATCAAGGACCCTGGCTGTAGCAGTTGAGTGGAAAGGTGCATCTGACTCTGCGTTCACCATAGCAGAGTTGTGTTGTGTACGTTTCTTTGTGTGTGTGTGTGTGTGTGTGTGTGTGTGTGTGTGTGTGTGTGTGTGTGTAAAAGCTGTTCTGCTTATATCTTTTTTTTACACACACTTTGTCACCCAGGCAATGTATAGTTTACAAAGATGACCCGAGGTGCAACGCCACATTTCACTGCTTATGTCTTAACTCCTCTATAATGACCGTGTAAACCAATGGATTCCATAGTGATTATTTATGGCTTTAATTAATGTTTTTGGTGATTAATTTGAGCAACCATTACATTAATTAAAAATTTCCTTGTAAGAGAAACTTAAATTTAGTTAATGTACTAATGAATTCTGGGTAGAGTTCAGTATTTAATTTGGTATTGCATAATACATATTACACTCCTAGTTCGGAAATGTACTGACATAATTAAATGTGCTAAATCTGAATACGCTTTAGAGTGAATGATAATAATTATATAGTGAATTCTTGGGCCAAAAATATTTCAGTGTACAAGCATTTCAGTTGCTCATAATATTGTGTAGACTATTTTTATAATTGGTTTGTGTACAGATGATCAGAGAGATCTTGCAGGGGGGTAAGAAAACCAGTTCTTCCCTTTCTTTTTCTCTCCCTTCACTGTTAACCCAATTCATTATTCCGAACTCGTGTAGTTATGATCCAAATCGGGTTTTCTCCTGCACTGGACATGTGATACATTGACGTGTATTATTTTAGCAGACACTTTTCTCCAATGTGACGTATTACTCGGTGTGTATGACAGTACATTTCAACAGAGCGAGACAGACAGCCACAGACCTGTGATTCTTGCTTAGTTTCGCACCATGGTTTTTGCTGGCGTACATTGCAGAAAAACGAGTTATAGAATTGATAGGGCATAATTTTTTTTAAACAGATAATGGGGTGAAAGATTATGAAGCAGTTAAGAGATCAGGAGAGAAGTTAATACAAAAGTGTGCTTTGTGACCCTCCTTTTTTGTTAAGAGGGATTCATCAGTTCTGAGTGGACCCTGAACCACAAACCTTTAGACTTTTAATTTTATGCCTCTTTTGTGTGGTTTATCAGTGTATACAGCAGCATTTTTTTTAGGGCAAACACCTGAGCAGAAGGGTATTTGCTGCCCTACATACAGAGCAGCCGCTCTTTCAGCAGCTAACAACCAGACCAGATGGACTGTGTGCGTTACTCCCTACACATACACACCATGTGTTATGAAGTGTGACTTTATTTACTTGCAAGCTGTTGTTTTGTAGTGGTGCAGCCTTCACAGCAAAGCTGTCCACTGTGCAGCATCAGGAGGACCCTCCTGGCATGTTGAATCAGCCCCTTCACCCCCTTTGAGTCCATCTCCATAAACTGCAAATTCCCTATATCCTTGGGGTGTATTTGGATGTCTCAGCATTGGACAGTTAAGGGGGGGGATGAGGGAAGTGTATGCACAAACAGGTCAGGAAGTTCCTCCCACTGAAGTATTAGAGAGGAACTTGAGATTCACAAACCCCAATGGTTGTTTTCCTGCCCCTAAGGGCACAGGTAGTGATGTTTTTGCAGTGAGTCCTTCCAGAGCCATATAAATGGATGGCCCTTAGTAAAGCAGCCTCTCCACAGCCTTTCAGGGAGAGTGCACATCTTACTACTGCAGACAGCGCAAGGAGGTGGTTATATTTAACCCCCCGCAGTGAAAAGAGCCTCTCCGGGCAAAGCATCTGACTCCACTGATGGCCCTTATTTGGGTTTGGCCATATTCCACACTGCATGCCAGAGACCTAAATAGAAAAGGAGAATTTCTGGACAGCATGAAGCTCAAGTAGCTGCAGATTTTGCCATTAAATACAATATACTTTGTGAAGGGGCAGCACTCCATATTTTTCTCCTCAGCATTGACCAGATGCTGGGTGGAGGCAGACAAAAGGCTGCAAGATTGAGGAATTGCAAAAATTTTTGAACATTTTATGGCTGTTTGGTGCAATAAAAACTAAAAATGTCCAACTAATAACATAGTAGAGGGTATATTTGGGAAATAGTTGTGAGAATCACAGTGCAATTACACGTAAATGTAGTTACCTCAAGAATTGGGTAATAATGTGAAACTCCTTTCGAGATTGTTCTGAAGGTCTTCAAGACCATTTCACACGTCTCCAAAAAAACCGTGTTAATCTGCGAAATAAGGTCTGGTGCAAACGGAGGTGACGTGACCCCACATCACTATGCCCCCATGTGCAGGCTGGCGTGCGGAGACGAGGGTGGACGCAGGGAGCGCGTCATTTGGCTCGGCGAGCGGAAGACACTCTTCCCTGACCTTCCTTTCACTTCCATTGGGACAAGTCACAGGGGAGACCCAGAGAGCCCCAGGTCCCGGCCCCGGCCCCCGTCCAACTCGATTGACCCAGAGCACTTCAAGTGGAGGACGCAACCCCAACCCCCCCCGGTCCCTCTTTAAAAGTGGTACAGCCCTCTTTGTCATCTTACTATACTGCTGCCCCATTCCCTCTTGCGTATGTATTTCTTGTATAAATATGGATTATATTATATCTGACAAAGCATGTTTTATGGCCTGAATAACAGAGCACTACATTATTAGCTTATGAATCTTAATGGTACATTGTTTTTGACATATCGCGTTAACATCTTCCATGGGCTGTCGATTCAGTAGCCTAGTGTCTCACAAAGACAGCCATCCAACATGTATCACCTGGGTTGGTTGTTGATCTGGTCAAGTGACAGTCCAGCTAATGCATTTGTTAAATTCTTATGGCATGTCAGTTACTCATGCTATGTTAATTTATATTCGTAAAGATAGTGTTTTTTTTAATAAAAAAAAAAAAAAACTAAAATGTTATGGTTGCTTCTTTCTTCGTTCGGTTGTTTTTTTTTCTGCTCTTAAACAGCTTAAAAAAACTGAAATACAGAAGAAAAAATTATTGGTATTTTTTATTATGTTAATTCTTGCCACCAGGTGTACAACATAATAATGATTCTGATCTTTTTTCTCTCAGGTTCTGAGCAAATACTACTAGAGCTGACAAAAAATAAGCAAAATTAATATCAAAAATCTGAAGAAAAAAACGGAGAAAACTGCGGGGGGGGGGGGGGGTGTTTTTTCCACAGCACAGTGGTTTTCAAGGAACTTGAATCTACAAAACTCCATATTAACAAACCTTTTTAAATTTAAAACCTCTGCAGGAAAACTTCTTTTCTTCTAAAAATGTGCACTATCCCTTTATGTGGCACTTCTGTCTCTATTAATAGATTTTTCCCCAACAGCTCTGTTTCAGGTGTTAATGGAGATAAGGAAGAACTTTGTAGGTAACCTGACAAGTTTGCACTTGTTTGGTAAGGTCTGTCCTAGTTTTACTTAAAGGTGCATTTATTTCTGAACTTAGCGTTGGCCTGTTTTAAACTGCTGCATTTTGGAAATGCCAGTGACTGCTGAATGTCTCCTTGTTTTTGGGTCTACTTCTTGTCAGAGCACTTTACACAGTGCATGGCCTTGTGTAATAAATATATAAATACATCAATCTTAACAACGATGATGGTGTACTGTATAGCCCCAGTACTCATGCAGTCTGAGTATTGTAGCAATTTTTGGCCTCACAAGTTGTGCTTCTGGAATTTGCATCTTCTCCTCATATGTAGGCACCTGGAGAAAATCCACAGACATAGGGAGGAGATGCAAACTGCACAAAAGCAGGGTAATTCAGAGTAAGTACCATTCTTACTTTTCTACAACTGGAGGTAGGCATTGAACTTAATTCTCTCAGGTCTAAATGCAGCAACTCTGAACACTACACTACTTACTGTGCTCACATCATGTGAATAATGTATTTTCCATGACTTAAAACAGTATATTAGTCAAGGTTTATTTGTCATGGGTGAAGAACACAGCATAGCAGTGTTGTCACCATGAAAACTTTTGTTTCCGGGCATCCTCAGTAATACAAATATGGACATAAATATGTAGAAGTATTAATTTAACATTGCTAGTGGTTTAAAATGTCTATTTTTAATAAGTTTACACAGAGTAATTTTTGACCTGATACTTTTTTTTTTTTTTTACTTAGGTTTTCATACAAGTACCTTTAGTAATTTTATTTACACTGGCAGTAGTTTTAACTGAAAATTGTTTCTGTACATCCACTTTTGATGAGTAATTGAAACTTGTATGCAAATCTTTACATATTTAGCTGGAAATTTTCACAAAAGCACCTTATTATGCCAGTCAGTCATTCACCTCTCTCTACAGCTGTGTAATTTTTTTTCTAGAACAGTTTAGACTAATAACCTTTCTCAAGGGTACTAAAGCAGGAGATAAGATTCAAACTTGCAATCCAGAGCCAGTAGTGCTAACTACCACGCCACCTGTTGCCCATACTGCTATTTATGGATTGAAGTCATAGAGCTGTTGAACAAGGCCATTGCAGGTTTCCTGTGGGCTGTTCAGGGCTGACAACATGCAACATCCACTTGGGAGAGCTGCTCCCAAGTAAGGCTCCCGACCCTGCATGGCCTCAAGGGCAGTTAGGTGACCGATGACAGTGGCAATTTCCCAGGGGCAGATTAGAGGACTGTTCATGGGTGAAAATAACAATGGCAGTTGCCATCCAGGCATATCTCTAGAACCTAGGACTGTAGAGGATCGTGTTCCCATGGCATGAGGCCATATTGATCCTCACCACCAGAAGCTGCTGGAACAGAATGATGCTTCCCAAGAGAATAGTAAAGCACCACTGGCACTGAACACACAACAGATACGTTTTATTGCGTATTCTTTCATCTGTTCACATTTTTGTTCATCCAGCTTTAGATTTCAATGATTGCCAATGAATTTTAATTTTCAATACAGCTTCGGGTTCTAAGACTTTTATACAATGTAATATTAAATGGTAAAATAGTAAGAGCAAAGTAAAAATTGAACTGTTTTAAAGCTCAGCTTTTATACAGGGATCCATCTGAGCTTAACTTATTTTGTAATGAAAAAAACAGACAAAATAAAATTCAACTGTGATTTATTATTTATAACACAGTCTGAGTGCTCTAAACGCTTTATCCCAAAATATACACTTATTACTAGTACAAAATGCATAAGCCAAAATGTAAACATATTCCAACAACAGTAATTCAGTGGCAATGAACTACGCAGAAAATATTAAAAAATACCACACATTCACTATGCTCTCAAGACACGGTGCACTTGCAAGCTATTTCCAGCATATACTGGCACAGTAGAGAGTAAGGTCCAGCTGCCACTGGTGCCAATGTGTCCTTTGCGTGAACCACCTCTGGCGCACACTCAAAAGTTTGGTCTAAACCCCAGCGCTGTGCCAAGCCCTTAATCGCACACATAAACACCCTTCACAACAGAACGTACCAAGACATCGAGCTGTTAAGTGCTCATTGTTTTGATGCTGTGACCCAAAAGCAATTTCACTGCCTTTTTGCAAATGGCCATTGATCCAAACATGCTGCCCTATCTGCTCTCCAATTTGAAGTTTGAGTTTGGATGTTAGTGGTTATGACTAGGTTGCACGTGAAAAGGAAAAATCAATACATTAGAGTAACTTTGGGCAGGGCAGGTTTTCGGGAGTTAAGGATTTTGGGGGACGATCGCTGGGCCGTAGTACTGAGGCGTGGCACATCCTTATCGAAATCTATTTTAAGAAATTGTGTAAATGCAGATATAGTGAGGTTGCTTAGCAGTGTATGCTGGTGCATTACAATCAAGGTGAACTTCTCACAGTGACATTCATTACTGCATGCTTCCATCTCTAAGAAAACATAAGCAAAAACCAGATCGCACAAATAAATATGAATCAACGGCAACCCCTTCAAAACCTTAAATTTGCCTCCGGAATGTGGATTGGCTCAATATCGAAGTGTGAGATCATCTTTGAAATCATTAACACTACACTTTTTACACTACAACTCATGAAAGCTTCTGTATCTAACATGATTTCAGTGTCACATTTTTGAAGGAAATAATATTGCCGTAAAGAGAACATCAAATGTCTGAAGTGTGAGACATAGAAGGAAAAAATTTGTATAACTAAGCAAAATCACATTAGTACAGAGAAAATGATTAGCCACAACCCGAAGTGGATATTTAGGTATAGACAACACAGCAAAACTCTTATCCATATCTAATAAATTGCTCAATAACAATAAATAGAATAACACAGATCTGACAAGATTTTACAAAAAAATAATAATAATAATACAGGTGCACAAGACTTAACACTAACAGCAGTGTCAAATGTCAAAGAGTACTTTAACTTCGAAGTTGACAAGGGTCATTCAGCAAAGCAAAATGCCACGTATTGGTAAACTGAATTAAGTAGCACCGCTCCAATAGCACATATTGCTAACTGTCGGAGGAGTTCAGATAGTCTAAAGGCCGTCAGATATGCAAAACCGAGTTTAGATTCTGTACATTTAAATTGGAATTAAAACTGGATAAAAGGATGTTAAGAGAATTCTAATTCTGGAACTTGGAATAAAAGAAAAAAACAAAAAAACTTGTAAACAACTTCTTCCAATGGACAAATTTTAGACTCGGATGTTTCCAGCAAAAACCTACATACTATTGGCCTGACATTAAATAACGTGGGCAGGTTTGGGCAATATTGTAAAAACAGGCCCGTAACTTGAGAGTGGACAGAAGTCAGGGCTGACTGATTGTCTGCTCTAATACCAGTATTTGGTCTTTAAAGTTATAGGAATGTGCAATGTATACGTTTATACTTTCTAAAGGTCTATTGCCACTTTTCATCTGCCTCTTCCAGTTAATACCGATAAACAAAACTGATCTTGCTGCACATTTTACCTAAACATTTACAATTACTTTGAAAGTAATCCTTTTCCAATTTCCCAGTGTTTTCTCAATATAATCTTGTAAATGTGTGCTACAACTATATCAGCAAGTACTTTTCATCCCATCGTAAAATCAGTTTGGAAAAACAAAAGGCATGTTTGACTTAAACGTGAACATGAAAATAGTAGATTACTCTATTAATGTGTACATATGCACAGTAAATAATGACTCAAACCATTTTGGAACTGAGAATCTATTCTGAATTTTTGCTAATGTACTGAAATAGATACTCGTGATATGATAGTACTGAAAGGTCATGGTTTAACTATTTTCCACATATTTTCTGTGAAACACATAAATGGAAAAAAAGTCATTTGAATTCTGATTCCATCACAATTTTTACAGCTGTAAGCAGAAATGGCAGAAAACAGACTGCTGAAAAGCTGTTTCTCTTTAACAGAGAAATATTTCTTGAATTCTCTGAATTACCTGTGATAAAGAAATTGATCAATGGCTCTATTTTCGCACCTGTGAAAGACTGAGATCAGAACACTGCGCTTCAAATGCCAACGACCCACCTGACTAGAATTCAAACCCCTGATTTGTTAGGAATGTGTCGTCCGATAGAGGTTTTGACCCAAACCTCCCCACTGTGTTCTATCGGGACCTGGCTGAGAAGCAGCGCATGTACTCTGTCATCCAGGGGTCGTAGTCAGGGACGAGTTTTGTCTTGTGCGCTTTCTCAAGGTCAGCTGATCGCGCTCGACGCCGGTTCAGTGTCTTCAGCTGCTTCTCCACCTCCCGCCTGCTTTTGGCACGCAAAGCTGATGGGTGAATCTGTAGTGGACAATTAATGGGTACAACCGTTAATATTTCAATGACAGCTATACAGCATAAGCAAAGGAAGACACCGTGATCCAGCTTCAATAAATAAACAAATTCCAACTCATGTAAATCTTCATTTAATCATTTTAGTTACTCACTGCATCACTTTGCAAATCTGCTTTTAGATAAAATATTGCTCCAACCATTTAACTGTAGAAGATTATACAATAGTGGCAGAAATATTAATGCACGTCAGTCTGTAATGCAGAATCCATCCAACTTGTAGTACTAAGCTACTTATAATTATTTACAAAGCTGGGTCATTTTTACTGGAGCAGTTAGAATAGAATAGAATAAACCTTTATTATCCCACAAATGAGAAATTTAGGTGTTACAGAGCTCTTATCACAAAGGGGAATATAGGAGAAGAACAAGTAAGTTCGTAAGAAGGACAAGAACAATTAAGTTAGTAATCTATGTACACAAATAAAATAAAATAACCCTATATACATAAATAAGTTCAGGATAAGTATGTTGATCAAGTGTACTACAGTGGTAGGTGGGATTTGAATCTACAGCCTCTGAGTTCAAATGTAGTCACTAACCACACCACCTTTTCCCTTACAAAAACTTGGTGACTGATACTCATTTTAAAGTAATACAGAAATTTTAAAAGCAAGTAAAATTTATGAATAAAGAAATGCATTCAGACAGCATTTGGTTTGTTTGCAAAGTGTAAATGAAGACATGGAGGAATTAAATTCACGTTATACAGTAATACCCCGGTTAGCCGTTAGGGCAAGTTCCTAGAGAGTGGAGCACTAACTAAATAAGGCTAACAGTGGTCATTATAACATCATAGCTTATTAGAGAGGTGAAAATACAAATACAGTAGAATAAGGAACTTTCAATGAAAACCTCATCAGAATCACATGTAGTTTTTTATCTTCAAAAATATATTGTACATGTGAATAAAAATATGTAGAGAGATACTTGAGATGCTAAAAATACAGCAAAAATGCTGTAAAAAGAAAGCAAGAGGGATGTTCTCCTCCTCTTCCTCAGCTGGTCAGCATCCTTAGTGTGTGTTTGACTACAACAACTGCAATATGTGTACCCACATTAAGCTCCGCCACCCAACTAATCCCAGTCCCTGCTAGCATTTTCATCACAGAGTGAAACACAGACAGACAGACAAATACACACACATACACACACACAGATGATATTTAGTTGTCGGAAAACATGCAACAATGTTTAAAATGGGTGAAATAAAGACACCAGAATGTGCTCCCAATCCTGTGAGAGAGGAAAATGTTGTGTATAGTAGCAGCAGAGAGGGAACGTGCCAAGAATGGACATCTCATGCCATGTGCAGCTTACATTAATAAAACATTGAAAGATTTTGGTTTATCACAAAATCTTGGTAGCATCATGAACTTCACCTCCTTGGTGGACGCACATGGAAGTACGTTGTGGGTCCTTTTGGCAGCCATCTCTGCTTGCTTCTCACCGCTCCCATACAGGGCAAAAGGATGCCTGTTCTCCTTGTCGGTGTCTGTGGCCTCCCGGGGCTGACTCTTGGCTCTGGCGGACTTGCGGGAGCGATGATGGTGGACTGCGGCTGGGGCACAGCCTGAGTCTTTCTGTTCTGCTTCTAGATGGGTGGCACCAGGCTCCTCTTTCTGAGCTTCTCTTGCCTCTTTACTTTCATTTTCCCGTTCCCCTGAAATAAGAACAAACACATTTATGTCAATTTCTCTTGCATCAGAGCCTTTAAATTCCCAATTTGTTTCAATCACACTGCCTACTCATTCATTTCTGTCACAGAACATAAAGCTCACTGCTGATTAAATTCCATATTACATTTGCAAGGCATTAAATTATAGATGCTATAAACTATGATATAAGAACACCTGCTGGGGGTGACTTCAAAGCTGCAGGTTCCGCATGCAGTCCTTCAGCTTCAGTGGAGGCAGCTTTCAGTTCCACTGCCTCCTTGGGCTTCCTTTCCTCTCCTTGCTGACCAGGCAGCTTCTCTGGAACCGGCTGAGTTTGTTCCTTAGCTTTCACTGGGCCGACCCTCCTCTTGTCCTGCGGCGTGGACCTGCCACTCGACTCCGAGTCGCTCTCCCAGCCGTCCCAGAACCACGGCCTGTGGCTCTGCTCCAGCAGCCTCCTGGTGAGCCTGTATTTCAGCGAGTCCTCGTAACACTTCGTGTAGGTCTCCCATTTGGGATCTTTGAACTTCTTCATGTACTCCGTCCGGATTTTCTTCGTTACCATTTCCCTTTTAAATGAACAATTTATACAGGAGTCCTGCGATGAACCACTGCAATGTGTGGGGGGAGGGGGACAGGAACCACCCGGGTTACAATTCCACCTTAACCAGTGTTAAAAACAACCTGTAAAAATGACTTCGCGGACACTTTTTGTCCAAGTCGACTTAAAACAACAATCTGTTGCATTAATAAAACATAACCACAAGTATGAATGCTGCCCTTTAAATCCCCTCCCAACGTGATTCTTACCCGCCGGATTTTTAAATCAAAACACAACGAAGGCCCTTCTCTCTCGCCAACGTAAACCAATCGCGTAGCAGATGGGCGGGTCACGTGACCACAACAAAGCCACGCCCACTTAAAGACGCCCTTGTGGCAATGGCGTCCTCAACCCCGTACGCGACAACAACGGCTTTGCGCGACGCCCTGCGTGCGAAACGGCGCTCTTGTTAACGCAGGCCGCGGTGCCAGCGGCCGACATGTCGGCCGCGTTCCGTCGAATGCATACTCGGCAGTCTGACGTTCAACGCGTCCGCGGTGCTTGCGGAGCGTCAATGCCCCGGCAGCGTCCCCCGATGTCCCCGACGGGACGGTCGGGCGCTCTGCGTCGCCGAAAACGCACGCCTGCGGCTGAGATGAGAATAAAGCAGTAACGCGTACGCGGGTTCGAGCGGATGTGAAGATGCGCTTACTTACAGGTTGCGGCTGCGCCCCGAGCAGATGGCGAACTGACGCAGCTCCTCCGTCACGGCTCCGCCCCCTGAGCGAACGCGGAGGCGGGGAGGGATTAGCTTGTGCGCCGCCGCTCCCCGCTGTGACGGACCCTACAGGCGGTTCGTGAGGGAATTTCCGAACGTAAGCGTCGAAGGCGCTTCGAAAACCAAATAAATCGCAACAGTCTGCATTGCGAAGCAACGCCACGCCAGGAAACGGCATAAACTGTGATTTTTCCATTTACAGCGCCCCGGTCATTAAACGGAAGCGACAGTAGGTGTCGCGGTGGTTAAATAAGTATATTTGGGAGTATTAAACATGGCCAGAATTGCGATCGGTGTGGTTTTCCTTGAAGGTGTTTAAAGGATTTCTGTCCAAATTTATAGCCTGACTGGCTCTCAGTGCAGTTCCATTGGATGACATCGCTGAGAAAAAAATATATATATATATATATATTTTTGATAAATACAGGCCATAACTGTGGAATTTTTTTTTCTTAGTGCTTGGTCCCAATTAATGTGCACTTGTGTTTTGTTTATGACTTAAACATATTTAAGATATATCTTTGAATTAGGGTCTGCTTGCTTGACCACTGTAATACTAACTGCTGCAGTGCGTGAAGATGGGCAGCTTGTTGGACAAACCCAGATTAGTTTATTTCATTGACAGATGTTGAGAACTAAAAATAAATGTGCAAATCACAGAACCAAATACTGATCAGCAGTTATGAGACAGTTTTTTTTGCTTTAAACAGCTTGACACTTGAATCAGTACAAGATGTGGTGCTGTACAGTAATAATTCAAAGTGTGCTGATACAGTCGGACTTTTATGAGGCGGATTCACGGGAGGAGTGGGTGCTTCTGGGCCTTTGCTTGAATAAGCACATCCGAAGGACTGGGAACGCACACCCGCAGACAGGGCGCATTCCCGGGGTGTCAGTCTGCATATCGCCTTACTTCCTTCACCCCGCTGTCAGGACTTGTCAAGGTGAGCACACTTAAGATAAAACTCAGCACTACTGTACGCATCACCTCAAATGACCTCAGGGCCCGAGCCGATCTACTGTGCAAGTACATATTTTAAGCACCGTTTTAAGCAACCGAGATACAATCTTTATCTGTGTGTCTGCGAACCTTGTTTATAAGTGGTTTGGTGTAGTTAATTGCTTTTTGCAGGTAATACACAAGCTTCTAGATCTTGGAATTAAAAGCTCAGAGGAGGTAGAAGCAGTTATCTTCTAATGTAGGTTTGCGATTTGTATAAATTTGAGTCATTTTTAATTCCGACTTCCAGCCTATGCACGTCAGCATAGTAATACAAGGCAAAAGGAGATGTAGTGGTCAGTACTGAAGTGAACCCAGCTTCAAATCCCACATCCTACTGTTGTACGGTGCAATAAGGACGTTAAGGATCCTGAATTGATCCATCAAAAATGACCCAGTTGTGCTGAGGTTCAAATAACTGTAAGCAGCTTAACATTATCATTTTTTTTTTTGAGAAAAGCATCATCTAGGTGAATAAATGTAAATGCGGTGTGACTGAATTGTGGCGAATGAACTCCGGAAATGTTAAACCCCATCGAAGGCTGTAATATCTCCGCCTCAAGTGTGCTTGGACGATTACTGTGGTTTTGGCAGTGATACTATAACCACTTCTAAGAGACGTAAACATGACGTTTCCAGTTGGGTGACATGTGTACACACACTGGATTGTGTCTGTTCATCTGCTTTGTGCTGCAGCACATGCTTCAAATGAAGACACAACATCCTCACTTTTTTCCATGTTTGGCTTTCTGTAAACAGACTGTTCCCAAAAATACCAAATGATGGACTTTAATAAATTAATATTTATGTACATTTTACATTCACATGTTTGACAACATGGTTTCTTGTTTGCGTTCTTCTTGTTGGTGCCAGTTCGGTGTTGCAGCACATTCATCGAGTAGCACATCGTTGCAGAACCGCACGCAGCTGTCCCGTGACGACGACCCCATGTGCTACCAGGTGATCCTGAGCAGGTAGAGCGACCTGGGCGAAGGCATGGCTTTTAGAAGCATTTGCGGTGGACAATGCTGGGGCCTGCCTCATCGTACTCCTGCTTGCTGATCCACATCTGCTGGAAGGTGGACAGGGAAGCCAGGATGGAGCCACCGATCCATACGGAGTATTTACGCTCAGGTGGGGCAATGATCTAGACGGGATAAAAAGAAGGATTTGTTTTAGAGACGACGGACAAGTTCAACTGGACACCTGCTCAAATGAACCAGTCTGCATTCAGATGGGCATCACAGGTGAGCATTACCTTGATCTTCATTGTGCTGGGAGCTAGGGCAGTGATTTCCTTCTGCATACGGTCAGCAATACCAGGGTACATGGTGGTACCACCAGACAAGACGTTGTTGGCATACAGGTCCTTCCTGATGTCAATGTCGCACTTCATGATGCTGTTGTAGGCGGTTTCATGAATACCAGCAGACTCCATACCTGTTTGTACCCACACAGGTAAATTAAAGAGGGCCCCAAATTCTCCAGACATAACGTCAAAATTTGCCAAGAGCTTTGCTTTCATTACGCACCGATGAAGGAAGGCTGGAAGAGGGTCTCTGGGCAGCGGAAACGCTCGTTGCCGATGGTGATGACCTGACCATCAGGCAGCTCGTAGCTCTTCTCCAGGGAAGAGGAGGAGGCGGCGGTGGCCATCTCGTTCTCAAAGTCCAGGGCCACGTAGCACAGCTTCTCCTTGATGTCACGCACGATCTCACGCTCAGCTGTGGATAACAGTGTGTATCACTCGAGTGTTGCAAAGTCAAACTAACTGAAGGCCGGGCAGATACTTCGTCTTTTCTTTTTTCCCCGATTACAGTAAGTGATGTCTTACCAGTGGTGACAAAGGAGTAGCCACGCTCGGTCAGGATCTTCATGAGGTAGTCAGTCAGATCGCGACCAGCCAGATCCAGACGCATGATGGCGTGGGGCAGAGCATAACCCTCATAGATGGGGACGTTATGGGTGACACCATCGCCAGAGTCCAGCACAATACCTGAGAGTGAAGAAAGAGAGGTTTTTTTGGGTACGACACGTCTATATAAATAAATAAAGATTAAAGTATGCACGCATATTTGCGCTTCTAAAATATCTGCGTTGCAACTGAAAAGGAGATGTAGTTCTTACCAGTGGTACGGCCAGAGGCGTACAGGGACAGCACAGCCTGGATGGCCACATACATAGCTGGCACGTTGAAGGTCTCAAACATGATCTGGGTCATCTTCTCACGGTTAGCCTTGGGGTTCAGTGGAGCCTCGGTGAGCAGGGTGGGGTGCTCCTCGGGGGCCACGCGGAGCTCGTTGTAGAAGGTGTGGTGCCAGATCTTCTCCATGTCGTCCCAGTTGGTGATGATGCCGTGCTCAATGGGGTACTTCAGAGTGAGGATACCCCTCTTGCTCTGAGCTTCATCTCCTACGTAGGAGTCCTTCTGACCCATACCCACCATCACACCCTGGAAGAAAGAGAAGTTTACGTGTTTAGTAGGGAAGCTATCTCCAAGAAAAGGAAAAAAAAAACCTATTTGGACTGCACCTGCCAGTTGTATGTTTTATCTTACAGTTATTCACATTATTCGCTTGTATTTTTGTATTTTATATTGCTTTTTCCTTGATAATTAATAATTTTAATGGTGAGGTTTTATCTGCAGGCTAAGATGCTGGGACCATCTTGCGGATCTCATGCTTCCCATACCTGGTGACGAGGGCGACCGACAATGGAGGGGAAGACGGCCCTGGGGGCGTCATCGCCGGCGAAGCCAGCCTTCACCAGGCCTGAGCCATTGTCGCACACCAAGGCGGTGGTCTCCTCGTCGTCGCACATCTTGGTGGGTTCTGGAGACACAAAGAGGAGCCCGATTTGAAACAAGACAGCAACCGGGCTGCTCTTAACGCAGGACAGCACCAACAACGCATGGACTTTCTCCACGCATTGTTTTTAGCTGGATGATAAAACCGTAACCACGTCTTATCACCCTGCGCAATGCTTCCATACATTAAAATATATTTTTCCAATTGCCGACGTTTCATTTCCAAAGTTTTTTCACGTGCAGTTGTAATTTTTTGATCAAGTTTTGTCTTTCCTGGAATCATTGTGCATAATTTTTGTGCAAATGCACCTGTAATGTTCTTTTAATTATTAATAAATAATAATAATATGAAATTATTAACGTATTGGTAATAAATAATTGCTATTGATTAATGAATTACCGATAGGGTTAGACATCCAAAGTTAGATTAGCAGGATGTGGCATCATACCTACATGCCTTGACAATGATACCTGCTTGGTTTGTCATAAATGTTTATTTATAGTGATGTGTATTTGTTCATCCACCAGTCTGTTTCTCTCCAGGTGAGGGTCGCGGTGCTAAGGAGTTTATCCCGGATCTACCGGGTTTCCTAAAATACCGAGGATCCAGTGCTAAAATGATCTTGAAGCAGGTATAGTAAAGTAGCTCTGTTCGTTTCTTGGACTAAGCACAAATTTCGTATTGAAAGTCCATACTAGTCGCATTTTTTTAAAGTCTAAAATCGGGGCGCCGACCTCCTCTGGACGTACAAGAAGTCAGCAGAAGTGCATATGATTTAGATTCATGAGGAACCGCGTAACAGGGGTTCCGAAATGGAGAAGAGCCAGGTGTCTCCTGTCTCACCACAGAACTTCCCACTCTGTCACAGCTTAATGCTTTCTTTTTTAAAAAATGAATTCATTCCACAGAAAGGGTCGACGAAGCCATTTCCTCACAGAGATTAAAAGCGGTAAATCCAGTCCTGGAATCGGGTTAAGAGCGGCGGCGGCTCCAACGAGCGGCGCAGGTGCGTCCTTACCTGTGGTGGTGCCTTTCCTGGACGAAGCTCAGAGTGCAGAACTCAACCGCTGCTGGTTCCAGCTACAGTAGGAGCCGCGACCCCCGGGACCCTTATATACCCATCGCACGGCGCCCCTGTTTCTTAGCCCCCATTGAGGAGCTCCGCGGGCGCCACTGGAATTCCTCCCGGCCTTCGTCCATATTTGGTACTTGGGGGGCCACGCGGAGGGCGGCTTCCCTCTCTGGCCACGGAGAGCCCCGGGTTCGAAGTGCGCACGGGGTCCATATATGGAGCGGTGGTCCCGATCAGAGACCACGCTGCTCGGTCCGTATATGGAGACCCCGACACTCCACTCGGCTTCTCGCTCTTCCTTCACGGCACATGGAGCAGAACCCCCCCCCCCCCTCTCTCGCCCCCCGCAGCTTTTGCCTTATCAGAAAAAAAAGACACAGTTAGACTTCACCTGCGGGGGTGTTTGGGCACTTAAAATGACTTCCATTTTGTGTCGATACCTAAAGGACGGAGGTAGATTAATTCCATTTTTAATTCAGCTTCAAAGAACAAATAAAATGTGAGGAGATGAGTTATTAATATATAATATCGCAGTGCATTGTGGGTTGGGTCCCTTACGGGACGCATCAGATATGAAATAATAGATTTTTGCAGCAACTTTAAGAGCAAATGTTATTTTTTTATGTATTGTTTTAGCCTTGATTTGTTTATGAACAATTCTGGCGAAAAGTCCAGTATCTGACGTGTTTTTTTTTTTTTCTTCAGGGAAATGAATAAAGTGCCGCTTTCGTTTTGGAGCGGGCAAATAATGGACGAATGCGGGAATTTTGTCAGCTTTGCGACTCGGTCCTTTGCTCGACCACGACGGCACATTCGGTGCCGTTTTCCGCGCTTCCGCCTTTTTCCAGGGGTTAAAGCAAACGAGGCTGCCCAAGAGTGATGGGGTCGGGGGTGAAAAACCGAGGTCGTCCCGAAGAAGCGGTTCGTGAAGGCGCTGGGACTCCTGGATGTTCGCCCCTAACTTCCGTGTTCAGTAATAAACTTCCAGTTTCCAAAAATGTGGAAGTGGGGGCTGACATGCAGTTGCACCCAGATTATTACCATCTACTCGGCCCTCATCCCCAAGCTGCTTGCGAATACCAAACAGGATCACATTTTATTATTTTTATTTTTCGTTAACTCACTTTTTTCAAAAATTAAACGAAGGCACTGTTTCATTTTTGTCACTTTGAGGAAAAAAAATAAGAACAAAGATTTTTTTTTTTTCATATTTTCCAGTTTATAACCCACCAACAACACATACAGTGGATATTTTGCCCTTTTACATGGGTGCACAATAAAACTTTTAAGCTGTCAATCAAATACATTTTGTGACGTCATCTACAATATCTGCTACATATACAACAGGTCGGAAGAAAATGTAACGAATTCTATTTGGCCAATGGATGAAGTTGTTCTTTTTTCTAATCGTAAACAAAGTAGAAGTCCACAGCGTTTTTATTCCCAACGTCCAAATTTTTTTTAGAAGCCAAAAGCAAGAAACTGTACCCGAAAGGCAACCCTAGTCCAAATATCATGGTGTGTTATTTCCACTGAGCACAAAGAAAACTTTGCGAAGACACAAAAATCAGTAGTGGGGCGCCACATGTGTTGTTCATAGCGTACGGGCAAGAAATGCTGTCATTTTTAAGTGAAAAACACCCATATAAGGGTGCCAGGGACAAAGCCATAAAAGTAAAATATATAGTGTATGTCCCTCATTTAGCCCTCTTTCTATTTTAGAAACGTGAGGACACTGCAGCCATCCGCCACAGCCAAGTCTAGAGGGAGGTGAGCTGCTGACTGGAGTCTCTACCCCGAATCCGGGCCACCCCAACCCGTTTCCGGGGGAGGGGTTTCTGGGTGTGGGTGGTCCAGCTGTGGCCTTACCGTGTGGCTGGACTTAGAGCGAGCGCTCAGATTTTGACATCCAGTCCAGCGTCTCTCGTTGTCCTCTTTCCAGTACGGTCCAATATCGGTAAGAGTTGCATAAACCAGTCCTTGCGCCCGGGCCTACTGGGGGAGTCGATTCTAATTTACTGGGAAGGTTAAATTACTGAATAATAATTTTAGCCATATATAGAAATTGATCTGTCCTGCGTGCACTGAAATCTTTCCATTTACGTATATGTCAAACGGGCAGTGATTGATCTCTGCACTGCTGCCAAACTAATGCAAGGACCGCTATACGTTGTCAAAATTTTAAAACATTCATAAAGAACATAGAGGGGAAAAAATGTTTGCATAAGCTGTACCTATGAGACGCCACACTTCATTATTTTGTGTTTACATTCCGCTGATGTACAGTAACTCACAGTTAGACACAGTGTAGCTCCTCTGGTTGGAAAATAAGGTCTATGAGGAGAAAAACTTCCAAAACAGGAGAAAATGCGCTCACATTTTGTTGCATCCACACAGGATGTTAGGGATAAACAAAAGCGGGCACACTTGATGAAAAAATGTGTATGTGTTCATTGTTTGTTAATTGTTTGTGACCTTTTTTGTGCCAGATTGCTAGAAAATTCTGTGCCTAAAGTGCTGGGATATAAAGATGTCACATTTTAAGGAGTCGGTGGTTGGTCCCTAAAAATGACTATTATAGCTGCTCTTGTCCTTCACAATGATGGCATTTTCTCCACTCCCAGAGCAAAGGGATCATCTTTACTGTGAGTAGGGGACCAGCTGTTGACACTTGTCAGTGTGTGTAACAGTTTACTATAGTAAATTAGGATAATGGGAGACATGCAGGCACCACCTCCATTGAGTAAACACCAGAAAGCAACCAAAATTTTACATCCATTCATTATCAATAACAGTCGGTTGTACTCGGGAAAGCAGAGCACCTAGAGGAACCCCATGTGAATGCAGGGCTGCCTGCTGCACCACAGTGCCACCCCGCCAATTCAGTTTCAAAATAAAACAGAGGTGTTCTTTTTATTATCCTTGCCACCTACGGTTCCAAGCAAGTGTGGTCAGGGGGTGAGATTGGCATGTAGGGGGATAAGTGAGACAGCTGCTCCTGGCGCCTGGTCCCTGTGGAGGGTAAACAGGTTGTTTGCATGGTTAACCAGCTCCTCAGCCCAGTAGTACAAGACTTTAACAGGCATTGGGTTTCATTTAAAGGGTGTGTGTGTGTGTGTGTGTGTGTGTGTGTGTGTGTGTGTGTGTGTGTGTGTGTGTGTGTGTGTACACTCACAGACCCAAAGCCAATGCCATGAACCTGCATTGGGTTACTCCCCCAGATTGGTCATGAATGAAATGCTGCACACTGAAGAACACGTGCACCTTGGAAGACCATTTGGCAAAAATCTCACAGATCCCCATTCCTTCTGTTTTTCCCTTCCCTTATTTTTTTGCCATTAATTTAATTTGTTTAAAAAAATTTTGAAACACAGCATAAAAACACAAGACATGCATCTTTTCCATAATCCTTTAGATGCTTCAGATCTTGTGGATATTGATGTATTGCCGGGAGGCATCCACCAGAAGCTGATGTGAAACACTGTTTTAACATTTTATTTCAAGAGCGGTACCCTAGGTGTGTCTACTCCTCATGGCCAGTTCAGGCACGAGGGAATCTGGGAGTGGGTGTGAATGCAGGACATGCTGGTGGAGGGAAGAAGACGGAGATGGGCTACCTTTGATGATGAAGAAGCAGCAGCGGGTGCTGTGAAGCTCAGCTGCTCAGAAGCTCTTCTATAATTCACTAAATTAAGTGCAACAGAAGGCAGTAGATATTCTTAAAATTTCACATTCATTGTCAGCTTGTTACCATGGTAACGCGCTGAGCAGCTGCTTCTTTCAAGAAGAACTATTCAGTTTTCCCAGCTTTTGTCTGTCTTCTGAAATATGTCAGTGCTCAGTAGTGGCAGGATGAGGGAGTCTTCCCATTATCCTTTGCAGCATTGTGAGTATCCATTGTTAAATTGTTTTGTTGAATTGTGTTAATCTATTTTATTGGTGAGTTATTGTGTGCGATTATTGCCCACCATGAGAATGTGTGCTGCTGTGTTTTATGTCCTCTCTCAGTATGGGATGTTTTCTTTATTTCAGGGTGCTGTGTGTTAGGAGCTGAAGTTTAAGCACTCGGGCTGTGCTGTTTTCAAACAGGTCAGTCTTTCCCCTGTTTGCCCTTTTGGCCCATGTGGTGGTCAAGGCCTTGGTTGTCATTGTTTCTTGAACCAGGAGGATGAAGACAATGCTTTGATTTGAGAAGAGAAGGAGTACAGGGATCTGTTCCAGAGGCTTCGCAGCAGTTCCATCTTGCAGGACCATGTGTACAGCTGAGGGAAACCTACAGGCTGTAGACTAGATCCAGTAGAGGGAGGTAACTTGGTTTAGAGAATAAACAGCGTGAAGGAAAAGTTGAGGCAGCTTAGTTGGTGCAAGAGTCAAAGAAATAGAAGAAACCAAAAAGTGCTGTGCATATTTATTTAATAAAGTGAGTGAAGTACATCTAGACAATGTTTTTATGTCTTACGTTGTATAAAAAACATTTTTTTAACCTTGGAGAAACAGACCAAGCCAATGGGGTATCTTTTTTCAAAGTGTGTCTTCCATAGGATGTTTTTGAGACCGCTTAGAGGTACCCATTGCCTTAGTTGAACTACCCAAAATACAGAGTAGGATGAAGTACCATCAAGTCCGGTGGCTGAGTACGCAGATGGCACTGACAGCTCCGCACACACCAGCCACGGTGATGTGCACACATTACATTTGGGTGTGTCGAGTGAGAAAATCTGTTTGTGTTTACAGCACCTAAAAAAAGTATTGGACTTCGACCTTTTCACGTTTTATTGTTTTACAACATTGAACAACAGTGGATTAAATTAAGCTTCTTTGACTTTACTCATCAGAAAAAGACTTAAAAAAGAACAAATCTCTACAAACTGATCTAAGTTCATTTTAATTATTAAGCACAAAATAACAAAATTTACTAAATAATCCCCCCCCCGGTTGGTATTTAGTAGAGGCACCACTGGAAGCAATTACAGGTGGAAAATGGATGGATGGATGGATGGATGTGGTGAACATACTGTTTGTACTCGGCAAATATAAAGCACAGTATAAATGCAGAAATGGCCAAGTTAGACTTTACTGCCTGCCCGACCCTGTTGGTCCCCAGCAGGGACAACACAAGTGAGATGCATCAACTGCTATGTTTCAAAATAACTACATTACAGATGGGGAGATTTTAATTGTGCAGTTCAACAGGGAAACACTGTGTCCAACATACAGAACTTAAATAAGTATTTTTTGTACATGGTTAGGATGACAAATATTATACGGGGAGCGCAAAACTTAAATCAAGTTTTTAGTATAAAGAAACACATTATCAGAAGAACAAAAGTAAGGAGGATGTAAATCAGAGTATGACTACTGTGTTTTATCCCTTACTGTCTACCCGTGAGCTATGACTGGAGGATACTGATGTGGTGTAACGGGAGTGGACTGGTCTGTTTCGCGTTCGATGTGACGTTTTAAACCAAGGGTATGCGTATTATAGGATTTTAAGGAGCTTCTTTATTGCCATATTACTGAAAAATTGTTGAAATGATGGCACTTTGACTTGCCTTTTGTCATTGCATACTGGATGCTTTTAATACTGATGTAGATTATATATAATTACAGTGAACTTTGTCATATTTGATGCTCATGATGTCCTGTATGTGAAGAGGCTTCTACATCAATGAGGAATAATAATTTTCAGTGGATGTCAATTCACAAAGGATATGAAATGTGGAATGAATTAACTTTAATAGAGTTCTGTTGAAAAATCTAAATCTTCATCTGAGCGAACAAGAAATAATAGAGCCTGGTGTGATCTGTGAGTTTTCTATGGTCAGGTAGCAGAATAAAATGTTCTCAGCTGTTTGTGAGTTGGGTTTCTTTCTTTATCCTCTTATCTTTCCTGGTAATATGTAAATTAGGCAGTTGTTTTTGTGAGCAGTACTTTTCTTGTCTATTTCTGAGTAGATGATTCACTTTGGACCTAAGTTTGTGGCTCAGATTTTGCCAGTGAGAACCCAGCTATGGTCACACATGTGAGCCTCTATTCAGAGGATTGCATTAGCACCATACTTCTGTTTCTGAAAGCCTCTACCCACCACATCCACAGCTCACTGCCTTGATGCTTGGAGCCAAGATGCTAAGATAACAGGTGGTTCTGGCCAACTGTGGTCATAAAGATTTAATAGCATTGTTTACCATTGAGGAAAGGGGTCACCTTGGTGTCTGGGTAAGGCCCCAAATTTATGTCCAAATATGGCCAGACTGTAGCATCATCACCTGAAGGAGCATAAAGGCAAAAGAGAGTAGCTCACAGGTCATCACTGTGATCATGGTGGGGTGTGGGAATGATTTGTTAGCATTCAGAGATCTTGGTGAATTGTGGTCACAAAGTTTGAGTAAGACCAAGCTCCAAAAAATGTGACAAAAAGGACAACCATAGTCACGGTCATCCTTTGGTGTTAGGATGATCATTAGTCAGTTTCTTGAGCATTAATCACAAAAATCCTCAATGTCATTTTAATTCCTACGTTGGTGCTTTTTGGCGACAAAGAACCTCAGATACGGACACACTATTATCAAAGCAGTTAGTGTGTCTGCTCTTCAGCGATTTCCCACTTATAAATTCATCCTGTATATCTCAGAGTAACTCCTTCAGGAGAATGGAAACTGCAGGCTTGTGGATATTCCACATGCTCTCAGATGCTTCCTTATCAAAATGTACATGTGCTACCATGCAAACGCTTACAACAAATCACGGACAAAAACCCACCAAAACAGAAGAAAAGGCCGCGGAGTGGCAGATGAAATCAGCGCAGTTAAATTGCCAGGAGTTCATCTGATTCCTGCAGCTTCATTCTTCTAAACTGAATTCCCTCTCAAACAGTTTAACTGCATTGATTTTTACTGCATCTACTGTATTTTGCTGTCTCTTCATGTCAGTTTGGGACCTAAGCGGCCCCTCCGGAATTCCACTCAAGACTCGATCCAGCAGCTGGTGGCACCCAGAATCCTCCGTAGAGAGGCTCTTCTGCGGAAGTAGCTGTCTGAAAGCAATGTGAATGACAATGAGGAGGAGGAGGAGAAGAGAAGGCGAGGTCAGAGAGGAGGTGACTGTGTGCTCAAAGCCCACAAATGGCTTACATAACAGACACGCGCTATATATATCCCACATAGCTCAGAGTGAGTGACAGGGGCAGCGCCACGGTGGAGCTGATGGTCTACATATTCCATTATGGGAAAACCAGTCTTTGGTTCTTTATCACATTCAACTCAAAGTGTTGGACAAAAAAACACAGATCATGATTTTGTCCTTTACAATGAATGGAAAGGCTTGGATGTAGACATTTTTTCAGGTTAAGTAGTGCAGAAACCGGAGGAGAGAGTTGCCCCTTACAGGCAAAATCACTGTTTGCACCCTGGGACACAGAGGGTTTTGACATAGAAAGGGCAGCCAGCTTCGAGGATGCTTGACCCTGGCGTGGCTCATCTCTGTCTCAGCCTGGCGATGTCATCCTTAAATCGGCTCTTGAAACTATCCGGTCTCACAGGGTTTCTGCAAAGAGCACGGGATTAGTCCCAGAACCACATTATCGCTGGGATATCTATACCTCCATGTCCAGCTCTCTCCTAATGCCTCCTGGCACTCAGCACAAGGCAGCTCAGTACATCTATTTGGGGCACACAGTGCAACATCAGTTTATACCAAAGAAAGGAATACTGGCGAATTAGAACGTTAATGCAGAAATAAATCTGCAGAGAAATACGGCAGCCAGATACATATGTGCTTTAACAGAACAGGAGTTGCCGCTTGGACTCCAGTTTAGACTTTCTTAATATAGATTACACAACTTGAGCATAGTTTTAGTATTGCGTTACCAGCCTGTTTACAAGCTTGCGTTTCTGGGTTAAAAAGTACAAATCCCCCTTCTGGCAGAGGGGTAGCATTGCATTAGAATGCCTTCCATTGCTACCATGGCAGGGGTGATGAGGCAGGGCATGGCATTGTGAGAAGACACCTACACAGGCTCCTATTTTGTCTTTGGAGGGACACCTATACTCAAGGGTGGGGCCTGAAGTCTTCATTTAAAAGGATGGTTGTATACAGACACGCAGTTCCTCTGTTCCTCTGTTGAGTTGCATAAAAGTGATCAAACTAATTCTGTGCATATTCAAAAGTTACAAAAAAAAGGTACAGAATCCACATCAGAGAACAAGAGTGTGCAGCATGTCAACACTGATTTTTTTTTTATTCATTGTGGACAGATGAATATTTAAGTGTGGGAGGGACACTCCTTCTGCTTTCAACAATAATATATTTCAATTTGTTCCTATTAAGATGTGCATTCCACATGTGTACCAGTGGGCCTTGTGTCCCAGCTAAATGTTTCAAAATTTCATTTTGGCGACATTTTAGCGCCCCCCAGCGGAGCCAAGTTAGCCTGATTTGCATCACAGTCTCCATAGTAACAGCACTGGGACTTAAATACCAGACAGCATGAGGTAATCCTATTAACAATTCATTCATTTTGACTACTACTCTATGAGTATATGCGTATTATTTGACTAAAAATGTTGAAAATGTGGTTATAATTTGTTATAATATTTATAACATTGACACCTTGACAGTGATTTACCTATTGATACAGCAAGGTCTGCTTATTGTATCAATTCAGGCTCCCTTGTTTGATCATGGGAACTACAAGCAAAAGTAGGATTTGAACCAGCAACCCTCAGGTTTCAAGCGCACATCCTTAACGTCCACACTAGCTGCGGTTGCTAAAACACTCCACTAACCTGTAATCTCACACATAATTGATGGAAAAGTACACATATGGCCATGTCACTATTTTTACCGGCACAATTTATTTGACCCGCATAAATAAAAAACACAGTTAGAAATGATATACACTTCACACTATAAAACTGTGCCAAATGACAGTGTTGTACAGTAGACTATTGTTACTGTAGCACTCATTACTTTCCCACCTGAACTGCTCAACATAGAAATTTTAAGTCAGAACCAGATATAGCAAACAAAGGCTTGCAATACCAAATGTCTACATATTTACCAGTTTTATTGTTTGTAATGGAAGATAGAGTGCAAAGGTTGACAGGTCCAAACAGAGCGGATATTGTAAAAATTAAGGCAAACAAACTTCTCTCTATTCATTATTAGACTTGACTGAAACTTTCATTCTGTTAGGCGAGTTTAACAAAAGGTTCTAAACTCAGTTTACCTGCAAAACAAAATATTTAACCTATGGTTCCAATAACATGTATAAAATCTTTGTGTTTGCAGAAAGTCAAATAAAAGACAGATGCAGATGACACCTTATCTTTAAAGTAAAAATTAAAAAAATACATCTCTTAATAAGGCAGTGCTTTTGCCCTGTGCAGTCAATGGGACCAGATGTGGTTTACAGTGCTGATCATAATGTTGCTGCTTTATGGTATGATATGTTAACCTAGTATGGTAACAAAATAAAAAATGTGCCCCAGAAAACAGTAGCATGTATTCTGATCAAGATTCCCTTTAACAGCTCTTCAGGACTAAAGTTGTTAGGGGAGGTTCTGGTAAGAAGTATGGTACTAAGGAAGGGAAATACCAGCAGAGTCCTAAACCCTGAGAAAAAACATAAATGATATGTAAAATAAACAATAAATGTCACCATCAGAAACCATATGAACATGAGTATGGTAATAATACCTATAAATTAGGTTTATCAATCCAGTAAGGTTGATAGCCCAAACAGTTCAGGAAAGAACAGGAGTATCAGATGCCCCCTGTGTGTAACCAATTACAAGTGAATCAAAACAGTGCAAGAATTCATGATTTGATATGCTGACTCGGCACTCAACACAGCTTTCAAATTATTGTGTTAGTAACACCTTCTCAGCACTGACATCTGGACAGCACCCTTTTGTTGTAACTCACTGCAAGGCCTCCTCTCTGGCCTTTAAATCTGTAGGAAAAATAAACATGGAGTCAGACTCACTGTCCCACTCACTGAGTGGTGATGTCTGGTGATCAGTGACTGACAGTGCATGCAGGTGGCACTTGTGGGTTAGATTACCAGCTCAGGTAATGCTGGGGGACCACCACCCTTTTGGCCAAAGACCACACCCATTTAACAGGTTTTGTCAAAAAAAAAAAAAAAAAGAAAAATCTACTCATTGCAGAAAAATATTTTCTACCAAGTCTATCATTAAAAATCTGAAGTTATAAATATGAGCAGCTGCGCAAAAGGGCTGTTATTCTCAGAGCCCATTGGGTACAGCAAGAGGTGGGCATTGGAACAGGAAAGGCAGAAGTACTCCAGTTTCTGGTGTAGAGACAGGCGCACCCTGCCCCCCCAAAGTCCTTTACAGCTGCACTTTTCGGCCATTCTGAAGGAACGCCTGTTTCTCAATGAGGCGACGGAAGTGACCGTCGCTGTTGGCCAGTAGCTCGGCCCGCCGGCCACACTCCGCCACACGGCCCTGGTCCAGCACGGCTATGGCGTCGGCACTTTGGATGGTGGAGAGGCGATGGGCGATGATGAGAACGGTGCGGTTCTGCATCAGACGTTCCAAGGCCTCCTGCACAAGGAGCTCATTCTCTGTGTCCAGGGCGCTGAGGGGGGCAACAGCAAGTGGGGCAAGGAGGAGTACAAGAAGATTTAGAGTTTGAAATTCTGGACAAAGTGCTGTTGGTCTGCAGCCTGAGGTGACCGAATGGTACAGAAATAAGACCATTAAGGACAGGAGGTTTGAATTTCATCGAGATCTCTACGATTTGTCCCCTTTGGAAGGGCTTGCGAAAAGGTATAAATGTGTAGGACATGGAGTGACCGCTTAAATGATGTACAACACACGTCTTACCTTGTGGCCTCATCCAGGAGCAGTATTTTGGGATTCTAGGCAATACAGACAGGAGAAAAAGGTTCAATCTCACATTTGTTAAAATCCAGTCTCAGTTATCCAAGTAATATAAATTTACAGTAAAATTGCTAAACATTTCAGAAAACAATTACCTTGAGCAAGGCCCGAGCAATGGCAATTCTCTGTTTCTGACCGCCTAGAACAAAAGACATTTAATCCTGAAATACCATGGTTACACAGTTCTAATAAAATAACAGGACGTTTACAACTTGACATTCCTGTCTTGAGGAGCTCAACTTGTATCTGTTCAGATGATGTTACCACAGGCCATAATGATCCAAACTTACCTGACAGCAGTACTCCCTTTTCCCCCACCACAGTGTCAAAACCTTTGGGGAAGCCCTGGACAAAGTCATATGCATTGGCCATCTGGGCAGCATGGTGGATCTCCTGGGTGGTGACCAGACTGGGATCTGGGGCTCCATAAGCAATGTTCTCAGCAATGGAGCAGGAAAAAAGAATGGGCTCCTGTGGGAAAGGTCAAGAGGTTTAGAGAGAAGACCAGACTAAAATTTAGTTTCATTCCAACACAACTTCTGGGCCTGAAATGGATAAATTCAGTCATTAACCGTATCAAGTCTGACCTGGCTCACGGTTCCAATGTGACATCTCAGCCAACAAGGACTCAGATCTTTCACATCATGGCCATCAACAGTGATCATCCCTGCAAGTGCAACAAACATCACATGCTGTAGCACAGGAGTTTGGTAGGGACTGACTTTGACTCCAAAAACCACAGGTGGTACAGATACTCACCGGAGTCAGGGTCATACAGCCTCAGCAGCAGGGACACCAGAGTGGACTTTCCAGAACCACTGGGCCCGACCACTGCCATGATGGACCCAGCTGGTACCAGCAAGTCCAAGTGTTGGAAGATGGGTGCTTCTTTGCGTGTTGGGTAGGCAAAGGAGACATCTCGGAAAGCCAGCTCACCTTTCAGCTGGTCCTCTCTGAGTTCCAAACCCTCTGCAGATGAATGGTTGAATGATACAGAAGTGAATGCATAGTAGAGAACCTGACCTTAGTTCCCAAGTTTATACTTTTAATTTTTTCCCCCTCTAAGGTTCAATACTAAGGGTCTATATCTAGGAAGGAGAGGCAGCTTTTGACATTTAAGCCCCTGCAAAAATGTACTTTTCTCCTTTTTCTTATATATTAGTTTTCCCTCTGGCAGTTGGGTGTTTGTAAATCATTATCTTTCTTTTTTAGGTTTCCTTTTATGTCACTTGTTCCTAATTGCTCAGTATTCGGTGTTTTTCTGTTGAGAAAAGTGCTTTATAAAAATAACCTGAGTTCAACTGAATTTTCTTTGAAAAAGTAGCAGGACTGCTGTTACACCCACAGGAACTTTGCATCACACTGGAAGACAGAAAGAAGCATGATGCCAGGAAAGAGAAAGGGGAAGATCACCAGTGAGAGAAAACTCTGGCTTCCTGTCCAGCAGTTCCCACAGCCGGGTTCCTGCCCCTAAGCCTTTCATCAGCTCCGAGTAGAAAGAGCTGAGACCTGCACAGAGAGATGACAGATTATTTTAAGCCTGGTGTGTATGCTGTTAAGTACAGACAGAAAAATGAGCAAACATCATATAAGCTTCGGAAATTACCTTCTAGACTACAGGATAATATTATTAAAAAAGGCTATGTTGGGTTAATTGCCCTAACAAGTCACTCATTCATTTCAGTTAAATTAATGAGCAGTGCAGCAGCCTGTCTTATCCAGAAAATGCAATAAATCCGTTAATCTTTATTCGCTTCTGTAACAGCTGGCCAAAAATTCTGGATGATAAGATTCTACCCAACATCTTGACTGTTCCAATCAAAAGCCAAGACAGAACAGTGCTGAAAAAGATGTGTACGCACCGGCAACACTGATGCCCACCCAGAAGGTATACAAGAGGAAGGAGGACAGCTGGCCCATGGTCATGTGCTGACTTCCCATGAGCAGCCCCCCCTTGTAGAGCACAGCGAGCACCATCATGTTCCCACTCAACCCGGTCTGTAGCACATATACACATGGGCACACTGAGAAAAAGGTAGTCCCAGTGCTTGGCTAGGTACCCCCCATCACCACACCACATACTTGTTGATCTAAAGAAATTCCAAACTAAGCAGACTACAGGCAACAATGAGCCAAAAAAAAAAAAACAACTTTCACTCGAGCTGCATTATATCAAAGAAACTAAAACTTGTATCAAGTGAAGTGGAAAATACAGTTTTACAAGTAATGATGACAAAGAAGTTTCCTTTAGAGCTCGGAAAGTGTGCCATTGAGACGTACCAATCCATAGAACACAGCTTGCATCATAGCCTCTTTCTTGGCCAGGCCAAAGACATAATTGACCTTGTCAACATACTTCACCATCTCAGTCAACTCCTTCCCAAAGGCCCGCACTGTGCGCAGATTGCCGATGCGCTCCTCTGCCAGCTAGAAAGAGTCACACAGTTGGTCAACTTCAGGCCAAGGTTACTGCCAGGTCACCTCCTGTGGACATGGGGAAGATTCACTTCCTCACCTGAGTAGCTTCTGCCAAAGCATCTTGCGTACGTTTGGAGATGGAGCGCAGGTACCTCCCGTAGACCACAGCAAGTCCGGCCATAGGGGGTACAACCATTAGGACAAATGTGGCCAAGCCAGGGGAGACGTAGAACTGATGGAGGGAAATGATGAGGGTTAGGCTGACTGTAATGTGCTCAATATTGTTTGAACACCTCGACAGCTCTTTCATGCAAAATAACACTAGCCAATTTCAGCTACTCATACAGGATGACATTTACAAGTGTGAACTTTGATCTACAGTACAATTATCAAACCTATCCTGGGATCTGAACCAGCTGCCTGAAGGTTAAAAAATTTATACCCTTGAGTACAATACTGTACAAAACAAACGTTTACAATTCTATAAAAACAAAATCACTAACAAATTTCCAGAAACAAAATGAAGAAATAAGGAAAACGATTAACATTTTATTATTGACATGTGAGCAAAAAGCACCTCTGACAATTTCATATCATCTCCTATACCAAAACTGATAGTGAGAATTTTCTTAAGAACATCAATACAGAACAAAGTCCCTTCAAACCAAGGGTTAAAAGAAACTGTACAGCAAGAACATTAAATATAACAATTTTTGGCAACACAAAGCAACTAACAATGGTTCTGTGATTCATTTAATTTAGGTTTCTTGTTCATAGGTACTATAAAAGGAGCTTGATTCAAACAAGAGACCTCTGATTTTAGAGCTGTTTTATCCATTACATGGCTTGAATTTGCAAACATTTTTAGCAAAATTTGATGTGCTATTATAAGAAATGTCTAATTTGCAGAGTTATAAATGAACATTTACTTTTTCATACAGTCTGATAGTGCTATTGGATGCTGACTTAGTCAAGTTGTTAACCACTTATTGAGTAAACATGATAAAATAATTCATGTCTGGTAAGCTTCTGTGAAAGGTGAATTTCACTGTTCAGTTAATGCATGAAGGGAATCTAAACGTGATTTGCTCCAGTTAAATAAAATAAAAAGTATGAACTTCAGCACAGCTACTTTCTCAGGAAATGCACACAGGCTGTTTGCAGAAAAACTATAAAAATTAAAAAAAATAGGCACTTCAAAATTCACAATGTAAATTTGAGGAACAAATAACAGTAAAACCAAAAACGGTGGGCTAATGACTCATGAGATTAAATAAAAGACAAATAAAATGAAGGAAGGAAAAAAAAAAAAAACTAAGTCAAAGATTGACTTACATGTTTGCTGAGTACCCAGCCCTCCACTGTTTCAGCTCCATTTCATTTCCAGTTTTCCCCATTTACATGTTTAGAAAGCAAAGAAAAACACAGCAGATAAGGTCTGATGTGGAAAGGTTAAGTGCTCCGAGTTCTCACCATCATGCCAACTCCAGCCGTTGCCTGGGCAACAGCACGGAGCCCATCAGAGAGGTTGTCTGTGACAGAGTGACCGAGGCGTGCCGTGTCAGCGGACAAGCGGTTTATGAGCTCGCCAGTGCGCGTTCTGTCAAAGAAACCCAGTTCCTGCCTCAGAATTGAAGAAAAAAGGGATTCGCGTAATTTTCTCACAATCTGCTGCCCTAAAAAAAAAAAAAAAACCCACAAAAACAAACATTTATTAATATCAGTATGGGACAGCAAGTCTGAGCATCAAACACACACACACACACACACACACACACAAAAAAATCATGTTCTTTACCTACTCTCATTTCTTCCAACAGTCCAAAGATGGTATGAGTTTAGGTGAACTGGTCACCTTAAATAACCTGTAGTGTGTGTATCAGATTGGAGTGAAATTGGTTTGTCACAGGACAAGGTTTACCCTGCCTCAGAACCAATATTTCTAGGATAGGTGCTGGACTATCACAACCATACACTGAACAACCTGATATTGACATTGGGTGGAAGGTTCAATTCTGTCATTCTTTTAATACAGTATAATCATTTTAATTATGATATTCATTGCTCTTTTCTGCTTTTGAGCTGTTACAGAGTTTAGAGAATCTACTTTTAAATACTCTTAAGTAAAAAAAGTAGCAAATCAACTCACAGAAAGCCTTTAATATGGCATTTCAAGACAATTTTTAGGTTTTTGATCAGCTGAAGTTTTAAACTGATAGACAAAGCTCTCCACATTTTTTAAAGACTTTTTTGCTTTAGGGCTCATTAAAACAGATGACAGTTTTAGACTACAGAGGGTACAGAGCTACAACATAATTCCCAACTTACCTGAAGGTGTGCTAACAAAATGTTGAATGACCATTGCCAACATCATACACATAGATTTTAAAGCATTTGGTAATGACCTAGTTGTCCAAAGTGGGGCTTCTTCATCACACATCAGTGATGAAAGGTAGCTCACCTGAGGTTTGAATGAGGTAAATTCTGATGCCATTGGCAACAGCCCCTGTGAGGAAGACCCCTGACAGTATAGCACAGAGGGAGGTCAGCGAGGCCTTGAACTCATCCCCCGGGGTCAAGTAGATGGTGTCGATCACCTTCCCCAAGAAGAAAGGGGCTGACATGGTGACGGTGCTGGACACCACCAGGAAGCACACAGCCGCTGGAAAGTAATTGTGTGGAAAACAGAGTCCTGCTCACTCCACAGCAAAGCCTTTGAGGCGGAACACATGCGCTTTATTCAAGTTAATAATCCATGACTCCTAAATTTGCTCTGTAAGTGAATGTCTTTTTTTATCATCCAGTATAAAACAAACCCATTTCATACACTTATTGACCACCACACACTATTACAACAATGTCAGTTGAAGCAAGACATGATCCTGAGGAGTCCACAGACAAAAGGAAAAGCAGCTCTCAGAATGAGAAAAACTTTATTATCCCAAAGGAAACTACTCTAAACACTGTAACTAACCATAAAGGTGAAATATAAAGTAGCGACAGGTAAACAAATACGCACATCTCACGGTGACCAAGTGTAACGACTGGCACAGTGCACACCTCAGCCTCACTGGCTTACACAGTACCTTCTGTACTTTTCAATTATATAACATTTATTTGTGGGGGTTCGGACCACATCCTTTAAGTCCTACGAATATATTCTTAAGAAGGGTACAACTATGATTTCTCACGCGTTTGAGAATCACTGTGTCTGGGGGACCTGAGTGCGTACGCACCGGTGAGCCTCCAGCGCTGGGGCCGGGACAACTCCAGCAGCCGCCGCAGGTCNTAAAATAGTAGTATAGCAGTAAAAAAAGTACAAATCCATAACTTGTCTAGGTATAAACACGGTTGTAAAGGAAGAGGAGAAACTTACACACAAGGCTTATGTTCAATCTAAGGCAGGAAAATAATTTTAAAAATAATAATGATCTGGTATTTACAGTGTTGTGTTTGCCCTTGGCTCACTCAGTTATTTGTTTTGCTCGCTCGGTCCCTGTGCAGCTTGCTGTTTCCATTTGACTGTGGCACTTTTTGCCCGAGGTACACAGCACAAGACCTCCTGCGTGGTGAAAAAAGAAGGTCCCTGTTCCCGCTTTTATTAGCATGATCCCCTTCAGCCACAGCTCCCTGCGTGAGCAAGTCAGGAGGCGGGCATTGCTTTACTTTGGCCCGAAGCACTTTTCGGGACCATATGCTTATGAAGCCCTTCGGACAGCATCGGGCCTGATGTACGGTAGTGCTGCTGTGTCGAGTTTCCTTTGAATTTTCTACAGGCTCACATGTGTTCATCACCATCTCAGGCAAACATATAATCGCTACCTTCCTGTGCTCAGGTAAAAGTTGTTTTTGTTATGAATAGCCTCATCTTCAGTGCTCAAAATTTGGATTATTGCCTTTTTTAAAAACACAACATTGTTTAGTGTATGCCGACGCCTCTGGCTGTTCCACAAGAAGCCCTCAGTCAGCACTAATAGACGGCAGCTGCCGTCCATTCCCTCAGATAGGCCTATTTACATGCTGCATCCTGTTGGGTTGCAATGCTGGGTTTTGGAATATCCTCAACCCTTCATGTTCACAATTGTTTTTTATTCAATTTCAGTTCAGTCCCATCTGCAAAGCTTTTTTGAATCTGCACAGTTGTATTAGTAAATCCAGACCAATACTGTATACAAAAAGGCTTCCTGCCTATTCTGCATATGAGTTTTTTTTTTTTTTTCATTAAAACTGCATTTGGAATAGAACTGTGCTTTTTTATTCCATTATATTTTATGCTTAAATTATAAAGAAAGGCAGAAACTAATGATTTGTTATATAAATTTATTTTTGGTTGATTTTACAGTTTGTTTTTACAGGACAGCACTAGCTGCAGAAATTTCAAATAGCTTTTTTTAATACAGAGGTATTAATGCGCCCCCAGCTGTGGGGTAGCAACAGGCCCTCACTGCCTCCACAGAGGCAGGGGTCTGGGGTACGAGTTACAAGTTGACTGTGGAACTAAGGCCAACGCCCCGCAACTCAGAGCAGAATGATGCTTTGCGGCAGAACAGTGCAGCTCTCTCTGCATTTGAACAGACAGGGAAACGGAGGAAAGGGTCCTTGTCCTGCAAGTAGGACACCTAAGTGGAGGCAGATGGGGGATGCAGAGGAGCACTTCTCAGCGTGAGGAGCAGTAGGCGCCTGGAAACGATTACCTTGCTGGCTGTTTGGTGATGACTCACTGAAACCGCACAGGGCTTGGCAACTGCCAGCCACGCTGCGCTCAGCTGGAAGCTAATGTCTCAAGTCAGTGAGGCAGCCTCGAACCCAGGCCCTGCAAGCTCCTCCAGACCTGACAGCATTCCTAATTGTCAGCGTTCACTGTTACTGTTTCTTATAAGCTTATATGCAGAACATGTATCATTCATATCAGGAAAGAGGAACCTGAAACACCTCCACAGTCGACCACACGGTTGCTGTGCTGTGTTTTAGCTGTTAGTTTGACACCAACTGGTAGACTTTATTTAAACATGCATGTTAGCTGTGTACTAATTCATTTATTTTGCTGAAAGCTTAGTTATGTTATTCATTCATTCATTCATTCATTCGTTCATTCGTTCATTCGTTCGTTCATTCATTTGACACCTACTGAGTTATTAAGTTAATTATTGCTCTTTATAGCCGGGTCATTTTTCAGGCTTAATACCTGAATGAAGGGTACTAAAGCAGGAGGGAGTTTCCAACCCTGGTCCTTCTGTTCCAGGGTGACCATTTTAACCACAGTGCCACCCGTTGCCTCAGGGAAATCCTGTTGTTTGCTCTGGGTGGTCAGAGAGCAAACACAGCCTCTGTTTGTTGATGTCATGTTAATATAAGTTTCTCTCACACTGGATCAGGTGATGCTGACTGCTGCCCCTTCCTTCCTCAACTGCTTTTATCGCCTGGTTGCCTCCATCATGCGTGAGGGTCGGCAGAGGGGCGTGACCGAAAAATGTGGGTGTCCGCCGTTTTAGGTCGGGTGGTAGAGGTGTGTCCCTTACAATCCTGCTCTGAGGCCCAGGGTACTGAGGTGGATTCTAGGATCTGGCTTATGATGATGAGTGCTTTTGGCAATTTCCATTAATTCATTTTTACAACACTTTTGTCCAAAGTACAGCTCAGAATGCAAAAAAATGGGCAATCCTGGGGTTTTAGGTTCAAATGTGAGCATTGAATCATAGTGAGTTTGCCATAATAGTCAGTAATAACATTTTTACTGTAGTACAGGATACAATTGTACAGGTTGCTGCCTCTAGAACTGCTTCTGATATAGTCAGTCAGTAAATTCCAAGATGATCTACAGTGTGATGTTCCTGTGCTTGCAATCTGATACACCAGGAGTATCGTAGAGCCATTGAATAGATTGGAAGAGAAGTGGGTCCAAAGGACATGGGTTTTGAGACCTTTTTTGTGTACTGAAAGGATTTAGCATCTCTGAGGGACAGAGGGAGCGCATTGCACCATGTCAGAGACAAAAGTGGAAGTTACAAATTAAGAGCGGACACATGTAGAGTGAGACACGTTGACTATCCGTCTGACGTGTAAATCATTGCCGGTTTGTTCAGACGTGCATCAGTGTGCATTTCCCTCATTTGGGAAGTTAACAAATGGTATATTTTTGTGTGGACAGTTCCCTTTTCCAAACCCACTGTAGTCATCCAGTTGGAAAAGGCAGTGTCTCTTCATTTTTGTTGGCAGCTTGTGTGCGCTTTGAGCCCGAGTCCCACCGGATTACTTCTGAGGAAAGATGAAGAAAATCAAAAAAATTCCCACTGAGGGTGACAGGAGTGTCTGACAAACCGTGAAACGTGCACAGGCCCAGTTCCTTGCCCAGGGGTAGGACATCCTTCAAAGTTGCTGAAAGATCCCTGGTGAATTAGGCAAAGTAAAAAAAATGAAATGCGTCTTTTTGGGGCTTTATTTTTTGTTATGATCAGTACATTCAGGAGTCTTTTTTCGCACACTAACAAAATGATACGGGGGGGCTTTAATTTGACAGCCAGCTCCAATTCAGTAGCTGCATTTGAGAAAAACATTCAGACTGTGTCGCATTATATTTTGGCACATCAAAGCAAAATATGAGTTATTTTTGTGTATTGAAATGATGTGCTTGGAATTGCTTCAGTCTGCAGTCATTACTGGGACATTATGAAGAGGGACCTTTACAGATCAGAGCCATTGGGGAAATAATTAAAATATTAAAAGATTCAATATATTAATTCTTACGACAAATCACATTTAAATCCTGAAAGTTTGGAGAGAAGAAATGTAACTGTAGTCACCTAGCAACACAATGAGATTTGGGCTCAATATTGCCCATTATAGAAATATGCTTTTTGCTTTTGAACCTTATCGCTTGAATTGATATAATGAAAACAGTACAGCCACAGTTTTTGTTTTTTTGAGTTGTGCTGCCCCTTACCGAGCATTTAGAGGACCTGAAGACGTGAAGATCATTGCCAATCCTTGTATCAGTGATAAAATCTTATTTTTTCCTGCACTGTGGTTCTTAATGTAATTGAAGAAATCTGCCAGATGATATGAACGTTTTTCACGGATATTTGTTGGGAAGGAGGATTGCATTTATTTATTGAGGGCGTCGGTTTGCTGCCTGCGGAGAAATGAGGTCAGCTGGGCCTGGGGGGTCTCTAGGGGTGGGACGTGGATGGGTTCGCCTCCACCTCCTGTCACAGGCAATAATAATAAGTGTGGTGGGCAGAAATATCACACAACCAGTTATCTTTTTCTGCCTAAAACCCAAGTGGAATTTAAAAAGCTGTACTTGTGCTAAACTGGCCTGAACCTGGCTGGTTTTGGATGAGGCTGTCCAGTGTGACACTTGCTTTAAGGTTTCAGTCGCTGTGAGAGGCTCTCACACGGCCTCGGTGCAGGTCAAGATGCGGGCCATCGATGTAGTAAAACTGCTGACTTGAAGTTTGCGGTTGCTAAAAAGAGATGATATTTCAGTAAGATGTGCTATTCGAGTGGAATGCAGCAATGGACCAGACCTACTGCTTTGACCCCCTGGTGGTTCAGTGCTCTGCAGAAAGTGCCACAGCCCTGTATTCCAACCATATTACTCATGTAAACATCTTTTGTGGGTTTTTTTGCCCTCTTGCTCTTGAAGCTCTTTTGCACTAAGAGTGAGTCAGTTCAACTGAAGTCTATTTTTGTACCCACAATTCCTTCATTCTCCCACTTTAGCTAGAAGCATAGGGTTCATGAGAGATGCTCCTCTGTTTTCAGCTTTCATATGACAAGATGCCCACGTGTTCGTCCTTGATTTGTTTTTTATAGTTTTGGATCAGACGATACTCTGCATTTGAAGGAAGGAATGAGTTCATGAACTTACCTTTGACCACCTGACTGTCCCACTGTGGGACGAATGAGCCCCCTCTGTTCCTCGCAGCTATTGAATCCTTCCCAGAATTCGAGGAGAGTCTCAAAACCCATCTATTTCAGGTCCATTTCTCTTACGAGCTGCTGTCGGATTTGTAAATTAGTCCATCGCCATCTGTTATTTTTGTTTACATATTTTCTATTCATGTGTCACTTTGAAGCATCTGCTTGAATGATGTGTACCAGCTAAAATGCTGGTATCAAACAAACTATTTTGATAATTTTGTTTTTGCGTCTTAAGCTCCCACATACAGCTCAGAGTAAACACCCATTGCCACATTCCTTTTTGGTGAAAAACTGCCAAATTGTTTAAAATTGCATGGTGCAGGACCATATACTACGTAAATGAATGAAAATGTGAGTGGTGCATCCTGACTTTGTGCCCCCTCCCGTCATTCTGTGATGACTTCAGAAAGCAGTTTCCCACCACGAGACCCTGAATCTGTTACCGAGCCCAACATCAATTTCCACCCTCTGGTCCCCCATTCCTTGTAGGATCTAAGGAGGAAACGGAGGCTCTTCTCAACTGCGCGCGGTTGGTGGAGCGCATGTACACTCACATCGCCTCCGCAGCTGAGAGTTTCACCGTGCTCTCCACCTTTGTGTTTGCGCAGTATGTGTGTGAGCTTCAGAAGGTAGGTTCTTCAACCCAGGCAAAAGCACATCCCACCCAGGCAGTGCCCCTCACTGAACTTAACACCTTGTTATGAACCGTGCCCAGTTTTGATCACAACATGGAAACCATTCACTCCTGTTGACAGTGTTTCCCAGCTGTGAGAGTTCTGATGCCAAAATCCTGATGTGTTCAGCTGATGCCCAAATCCTGCTCTCCTGTGTCTCTCCTGCCAGGATTGTCCAATGCCAAAGCTCAGCTTGTGTAATGTTCTTAAGCAACTTTTCTATCCGGTTTTTAAAATCTGACCCGCAGGGAAAATTCTCCTTTTGTTATGACACTGAGTACTGAAAGAAAAATAATTGAGAAGCATTTATGAATAAATGCGAGTGGGTTTAATGCTAATGGTCCCCCCAGCTGTTTGATGGAGGCAGGGCTCTTGCTAACCTTCTTTCTTCCTTCTTGTGGAGGGTTAACAAGGCACAAGGCTGCTTCTAGTCAGAAACCTAGAAAGCACAGTGAGAAAAGTAGTAATGGCAGCACTAGTAGTGGTAGTAATAGTAGTTGTATGTTCCCACCGTCAGATCTTTTTATTCAGCCCAGATGAGCACAACAGCTTTTTAATGTGGTCATGAATGTCTTGTTGTGGTTTTGCATTATGGTAGATATGATGGTTATCAAATTATTAAAACGGACGACAGTGTAACACTTATTGTGAAGGCCTTTGAAGACCTTTATGATGGGAAGGAATTTTTGTCCTTTGGGAGCTCATTTTAAAACTATTTTTGTTGTTCATATAGCTCTTTACAAAGAAATTGGTCCCTTCTTTCTGTTTCCAAGGTAACCCTGCAGCCACACATCAGGAGCCACCTTACGGAGGGAATTTATCGGATCCTGGACCTGTGTGCGGCGCAGGACGTCCACTTCCTGAACGCCACAAACTGATATTTGCTCAAGCTATATGAAGCCGGACTTGGCTGGACAGAATTTTGGGACTGGATTCTAAATGCTCCGTAGCTCTGCAGTGGTTGAGGTAATGGACCGAACAGAGGCGCATCAGTCCTTTTCCAAATAGGTTTCTATGCTAATGCAACTCTGTGGGGTTACCAGGAGCTGAGTGTTGGTAATAAAGGTGCAACAGAAATCCTTCTGTAAATAATTTCTTAGGCAATGAAGTGGTGTTAAGATCTTTAAAAAGACTGCCTGTTTTGTAGCATTTATAGTAATCGCTGGTTTCGCCTATAAGAGGCACCTACTGTGGAGAATCTGACCCTGCTTGAGGCGCAAGTTGCAGGCCTGACATAAAACCTCCATTTGTTATTGTCTGGATGTATTTCTTCCGCTACAAATCACGGTGGTACAGAGGGCAGCACTGGTGCCTCACAGCTGCCAGGCTTGGAGTTTAGATGTCAACTTGAATTCGGGTCAGTGCGTGTGGAGTTTGCATCTCCTCCCACAGTCCAAAGCATGTGTATCAGATGAATTGGTAACTAAGTTGTGTTTAGTATGTATGCATGTATTTATTTGCTCTGTTGTCTGGAGGAAAACATACATTTAACTTGCATAGTGTTGTACTTACTACTTTAAGGCACCCACTTCATTTATTCGCCAAATGCAAACTCTTGGAATCTTTTTATGGCCCAGAAGAACATGCAAAGTATCTGTTCTGCCTACCATTGTAAAAAAGAGATAGCGGCCTATGGATCTGCATAACGCATGTGCTCTACACGGAACTGTGGTTTTGGGGCCGCGCTCCATCTCAGCTACAAAGCCTGCAAACATTTGCATGCGAGCCACAAGAAGCATCACGGATTTTGTAAAGCGTCTCCCAGCACGTGAGCTAAAAGCAGCGATCAGCAGTTTCACGACTGACTCCCTTTTCCCACAGAAATCAATTAGTTTGTTCCCATTTGCTTGGTTGCGATGAGACATTTCGAGTATTCTTGACTTACTATTGCGGTTTAATGAGTCAAAGAAAAGCCGCACAGTCTTCCTGGCGCGATCAGGTAAGCGTCCGGACGTGGCCGCGCCATTTTTCAAGAAGGAGTTGGTTTCCTTGAAAAATTACAGCTGACCGTGAATCCGAGAAGAAGAAATAACAGCCCAAATGCTCCTCCTGGGAAGCCGGATCCTGCGCCCCGCTAATGTCCAGTAATGGACAAGTGTTCTGCAATCTGACTTAATTCAGGTCAAAATCCAACAGCTGGACCTGCAGGCTTTCCTGGGTTTTGTTCCAGCTGCCTCTCATTTTGTTTAATTCTATCAATGATTTAATTAACTCAAATGGGCAGCGCCAAAGCCGTGGACTTTTGTCTGATGTTGGTTAACGCTGGGGAAGTGGCCGTAAAGCCTTCCAGGGTCACAGCAGCCCCACAGCTGAGTGCTTCAAATGGGTCTTTGCTCATAATAACAGAGCAGGCAACGCCTTTGTTCCGCCTCCTCCCTTCATGGCTGTCTTCCAGGGTTCTTCATTGGTGGGCCCGGGTTCCATCTCCAGCCACAGCATAGCTGAGAGTAAAAGCAAAAAAAGAAAAAAAATGCTGTATTTACCCCTCACAGAGCTACAGAGCTATGTCTCCTTAGACTGTATGTTTTTACAGCACCCCTTGTGTGTTATTCAGTCTTCTCTGTGTTTGCAGGCCCTTGAACGATGTAACAATGGAGACTTCTTTTACCCAGAACTGGAAAATGGGGACTTCTTACGCTCATCCCCAAAGTTCATGGCTGAATAGGTGCACAATCTTGGTTGGATTTCGGGGGGGAGGTGTTGGCAGTTATTTCCCATCCATCCAAACCTTCTGCAGCTGCGGAAACCGGAGGCTCTAATCCCCCTGGCACGTATCTGTGACGCAGGGCTGGCGAACCGGTCTATTGGCGAGCTCTGGGGGGGGGGGGCAGTTATAACACTGCAGCTGGGGAGAGGAGGTGAGTGCTTGAGGGAGGAGGTTGAGGTGAAGAGTGCAGCAGATTTTTACTCAACAGAGGCGTTAACCCTCATTCTTGCCCTCCCCAATGAGCAGTAATGAAAGTGACCCCTGCTGTGCTCCACAGCCAGAGGACGACTCAAGACAAACACAAGACCCCCACCAAGGAACAAACCGCCCGGCAAATGAGCACTGCACAGAGAGTAAAATGTTTACATGTAGCTGGCATCTCCTGAAATGGTCCGCAGATGAAAGATGACAATGGGAAATGCAGGTATCTTCCCCGCCTCCAAAGCGAGCAAATCCTCAGTACTTTGCGGTTGAGGCTCTCCTTGAATGTAATGTTTTGGAAAAATGTTTTCAAAATGATAACTAGCAGCAACAACCATGAAAGCTTATAGCACAATTTGTACTCGAGCAACAACAGCAGACAGAATGAATGTGAGGTGAGAGACGAAAATGCGTTAACAGGCTTTAATGTGAGCTGAGCAATGGAGTCGACACGGGCCTGACAGAATGGCGGGGGGGGCTTCCACTGCAGTGATATATTATTGAATTGAGAAATGTCATTGTAGACACCGCAGTGTACTGCCACAGGCGAAAAGGCTAGGGAGGGGAATCCTATTTGCCGCACCGCTTTCCTTAAATATCTCTGTGACTTGTTGAAATTTAAGACTCGCGCCACAAACCGGAGCCGCCTGACATGGAAATCCATCCAACCCGCTTCAGAAGACCGTTTTGAAATTTTCACCCCAAATTTTTGAAACTGCTTTAACGTGTTGAGTTTCTCCACCAAAGACGCGCTCCACCTTCCCGTTGAGAGGAAATTATAAATAATGGAACCGCGAACCGACGTTGGCAGGATGAGAATAATATGCACCGACTGCTCTTCTACGAGGAAACTATCAAGATTTTAAGGAGAGTTGTACTGACACTGCACTTTTCCCCACAAAAAGTTGAAATGTACACTTATTCTTTCTCTTGCATTAGCTGTGTTGGTTATATAATGCAAAGTAGGTTATGGAACATCATGAATAGCAAATCTGGAAAAGCTCAGTTGTGAGCCAGTATTCTCCATTTTTCCATCATGAAGAAAAATACCCCTGTGCTTTATTTGCATGAGGTAATGCATTGTCATTCAACACTGGAGGTATTCACTAAAATTTCCCTCCATACTATTTGACCAGGGTAGACCGAAATGTGTTTCCCATTATCCTGCTAAAGCTGATGCAGAAATATAGCTTGATCGCTCATTGTTTTATTATTGTTATTATTTGGTCTACCGGTTCAGTCCATGAGGAAAGCCAGATTGCAGCAATATGTTGGTCTGCATCGCAGCAGTAAAGCGATGGCAGCGCGGGGACTCGGGTCACGCAGACGGATGTTACTGTGAGAAAACGAGAACGTCAGCAACGTCGCCGGTGGGTTTGCTCTCGAGAACGCCACGTGCTGTATGAAAATCGGCCGAGGCTTCTCAGAAGATCGGTGCGGGGCATCGGCGAGGAGGTCCGGAAAACACGTTTCAAAGCTCTCGCGCGGTCGCCCTCGTATTCATGTGCTCCAACTTTCCTTACTGCACCCGAGGACTTCTTGGGAGCTGAGAACCTAAGGACCTACATCACCTTAGCCGGCGGCGTTCATCCACGCTGCTGTAACAATACCAGTCTATCCAGATTAATGTTTGCAAAAGTATTTTTCCCATAAATAATTATGAGATGATCGGATTCATGGCATTCCTTTCACACAGTTAATTACAGAGCTGTCAGGAAAGGAACAAATTACCATCTTTTCCAACCTTTTTTTTTTTTTTTTTTTTTTTTTTTTTTTGTGAAGAGCATCCCCATCACTTGTCAAAACCGACAACGCGATCTCCCAAGGAGACTGACAGCCTCGTGGGTCCACCGCCAGCACCGTTTGCAGCCAGACAAACTTTGGGGAGGACACCTCGTCTCCCTCGAGTTTGTCTCCAGGGGCAGAAAATATCAAGACGTGGATGTTTAGTTGCCTCCTTAACATTAAAGCATCTCTGCTGGGCCTTTCTGTGTGCCTGGCTGCCACGGGCCCTGGAAACCAGCGTGACAACTCATTAGGCCCTTCTCTCCTCCTAATGAAGCGAATGCTCGTACTTCTCATTGGCACCGCCACCTCCGCCCTCCATCGCTGCCAGTAATTACACCTCGAGAATGAGCGTCCACACCATTTACTCGGTCGAATCGGAGGCAGGGGGAACGCCGGGATGAAGAACGCCGTTGTCTGCCTCCTTCCTCGTAATGAGAAGTTGGTCGAGGCCTCCTCCCGGAGACAAGGAGATGGCTGCGTGAACCTCGACCGGAGGTGCAGGCGACAGATGTTGACGCCGATTCCCCAGAGGTGGTTGGCTGCGCGGCTGCACAGAGAGGAGGATGCTGCAGTGTTCCGCTGGTGCAGCTCTGGGATTTAATGCGCGTGCCTGGAGAATGCGGATCAGAAAATGCTAAATATTCTCTTTGAAGCACCAGGCATCCCTTTGTATGCCGTAAAGCAACCCCCCCCCCCCACTCCATTTCACAGCAGCACCTATGATGTATGTCAGCCTGCCTTGAGGGTAATTGTTCAGTCTAAGCAACATGTGAGAGATTTGTTTTGTGAAGAAGATGCTACGATTGCAAAGATCTGTAGACAAAAATATGCTTTGGCCTCGTATTCTAAAGCACTTTAAGCCTCTGTCACACCACAATAATCCCTGCAAGTCAGTGAGTGACTGTCTTGCAGCCCTTCAGAGTGAGCCATGTGGATTTTAATTTTGTGGCCCGCTTTTTAAATTGTACCCCTAATGTTGAGAGCCAAGGAACAAGTGTGATTTCTCATTAAATTCAGCTTTTATTAATTCCTATTCTACCTCACCGGCTCTCTGATGTCAAACGTTTTAATGAGGACAGAGATGTCAGTAAAATGGAGAACTTCCAAATTTCCTGGCTGTTGGCAACTGAACCGCACAGCCATTGCTGTGCGCACATTGCAAAAATATAATATAAATCTTACAAAACAAAGTGCACTGGTTTCCATCTGACATCGATAAGCCTGTTATTAATTAAAAACCTTCTCCAGCTCCCATTATCGCAACTGGAGACAATGTGCTTTGTTGCTTTATATGAGGTGGACTAATGGACTCATTACGAGATTTGCATGCTAAGCTAAATGAAATGAGATCGATCAGAAGAAGGTGAAATCTGCTATTGTTACACACTCTAAGAACCATAGCAGAATGATTCAGATCCATGTCCTGCTGGTCATGAGTGAATTGACTACTTGCTGACTGCGTATCTTCCATATCTGTAAAAAGACAGGGGGCTTGGCTTAAAACTGAGTTTGTGGAAAGAAAAAAAAAAAAGACTGACTGCGGCACGCATTTGCCGCAGCATCATTTTGGTAAGCTTATGCAACGTCACAACATTTATTTCCGTCCAGAGTTGCATTCATTTTTCCCCAAGATCTTGTATCGATGATGGCAGGGTTGGAGCGCTGCGTAAAGTCTTCTCCGGCACATCCCAAAGATTCTTTCTCAAAGGGGTTAAGGTCTGGACTCTGTGGTGGCCGATCCATGTGTGAAAATGATGTCTTTCTCATGCTCCCTGAAGCACTCTTTCACAATTTGAGCCCCATGAATCCTGGCATTGCCATCTTGGAATATGCCCGTGCCATCAGGGAAGAAGAAAAAATCCACTGATGGAAAAACCCGATCATTCAGTACATCCAGGTAGTCAGCTGAGCTCATTTTTTGGCACATAACGCTGTTGAACCTAGACCTGACCAACTGAAGCAACCCCAGATCATAACACTAAGTTAAATCGAGGTGGTGACTTTTTTTGGCTGTGCAGTGTGTGTATATATATGATCCATTAATTGTTAAAACAAAGTGAAAAGCAAAACTGGAAAACAATATATCAAATAATAAAGTAAACAACAAAACAACAGACAATGCAGAAAATTATCTGTTTATTGATGAAACAGACTATTAATCAATATATATATCCATACATTTAAACACAAACTAATATTCAAATTAAAAATCAATGTTCTTTTCAAGTCCAAGTACAGATACTGTACATTTATAAGCAAATTAATTCAAATCCATCCAAAAATAGATTAAACACAAATGAAAGCTTATATTTCAAATCAGAGCTTTCTGTTGTGCGAAATATATATGCACATTAAAACTTTTGTTGAATCGGGACATTCCTTTGCCCACAGCTCCTTTGCTGTCTTTTCCGTTTGCTTTTTTGCGCAGGGAATCGGAGTGCCACGCAATACACAATGTAAATTGGGACATGCCTTTGTGTAAGTGACACCTTCATTGGTCATCACCTGAATGCAATTTTTGAATTCCATTGACCAGTAAGCAACATTTAGACTTCCTAAATGGCTCTTTAGCTGGCCATTTAGTTAAACATTAACCAGACAGCAAAGCTGTGCATGAACAACGGACAGAATCTGACCTTTTTAAACATACAAAGGGAAAGAACGGGGACAAAATATATATCGTCAGTCTTTACTACCTTCACAGCTGCCAGGTGTAGAGATGCACATACCGTAATAACAAATCATCACCGAACTTTATTACTTTTCAACTGTTTGAATTTAGTACATTATTCTGTGTGTGTGTGAAGAAAGTCCTTCACTATGCTCTGCATCCCTAGTTTGATTTTTGCAAGATCAAAACCAAAATGTGACTTGAGCATTAGCCTTACTCTTAATGCAAGGGTGGAAAAACCATTTTTTAGAACTCAGTCCATGAGCTAACACTATTTCAGAGCTCCTGTATAATTTTCCATTCATCACAACGAATCTTCATCATATTATAGATTCACTTGCCTCTAATTGGCCTCTGCAGAGTAACACAAGATGATACCGGTGATCTGATTCCTCATGAGAGGCAACCATTGAGATACACGTTGAGAGCGGGCTCCAATATTGATTCGATTGATATATGAGCTTACTGTCGCCTTCCAGCAGTGAATTTCCTTCTTTGTGCGCATTTCCTCTTTTGCACAAAGTAATTGGTCTTTGCCTTTCTCTATAAAATGTATAAATAGATTTCCAAATAAATTTCAGAGGTTGGGAGCAGCTTAAATGAACATAGTATGTTTTCCCCTCTGTGTACCAGTTATTGACTGACAGTCGCAAAATCCTCACATGGCCTACTGTCCAAATATGAAAAAGTCAAGGTTAGTCTACTTCAATGGACTCTCTTGGCAATTTTGTAAGAAAAATTTACTGAGGTCTTGAGAGAGAGAGATGAAGGGCCCTGCATATTTTACTGTTGCTGTTTAAAAACTCCTTTTGAACAAACTGATGCCATGTTTGTATGGAGTAGGTCTACCCATCTGTAACTGTTTGCAGCTTTCCCTCATGGGCAGGTCGACGCACCACATTGTCATTCATTAAGGTGACACCATCTGTGCTCCTTTACAACAACGCGCGGAGCCTGAAGCAAAGGGTGCTGGAACAGATCTCTGAGGCGCAGCGATGCACTGGATTTTTCTGTGAGAAAAAAAAACGCCATGTTCTCAAGACATCGCAGAAGACCCCAAAAAGGAAATCATATTTTTGTTCATAACTTCAAATTCAGGCAGCACGGTAATTAACAGAAACCTCCCAAAATTACTGGCTGACCTATAGATTATTGGATTCTTACTAAAAAGTGTTATAAGATCCCAAGGCACCCATCACTACTATGTATATTTAACATTAAATGATTTAGTTACTAGATCAACTATTTAATTTTTATAAAGCATCTTCTGCTATGTATTATTGTTATGTATTGGTGTAACAACTGGTGTGTGGGGCACAAGGATATGGAATCAGGAATTCAGCTCTAATGTTGCTTTATTCTGAAACTCATAGCTTGAGGGAAAAGGGGATCCGAATGGACCTCTGCCTTTTGGTCCTGCTGTGGGAAGCGGGGCTTAAATAGGGATTTGTGAAAACCAGGTGTTCTTAACTAGGCTTATCTGTTAGGGTCGGCATGATGTCTCCAGGTATGTGTGTGTGTATTCACCCTATACGTGTCACAAATGACTTGATCTATCTATCATATTAATATATATACACATTTACTTTAGCATTATTTATTGTTATGTGCATGTAAGTGCCTTATGTTATGTCTCCAGCTGCTGTACTGGCAGATTTCCCTGTGGACATCAACGTAGTTCTGTCCCGTCCTAAACAGAATGACATCCATATTTAACCCAGAGGGCAGGATGGTGGTGCAGTGAGCACTGCTACCACCTTACAGCACTTGCTCCTCAAGCATGGGTTCAAGCCCACCCCAGTCTCCATGGAGTTGGCATATCCACCCCCTATCTGCATGGGTTTCCTCCCACAGTCCAAAGACATCTGTTCAGATGAATGGATCACTGTAAACTGCCCATCCAAGTCCTCCAGGCTGGGTGTTGGTTTGTTTACAGCTGTGAGTTTTTTTTCGAGGTTGCAAATTTTGTATAAAGGAAAGTGAGCAGCTACAGGGATGACACCGGGACTAAAATCTGCGGATAAGATGCAAATGAGGAAGGGTTGACGTTTTAAAGCGCTGACGATTTGATGCAGCTGGAACGGAACGTAGTCCTGGCTTATCTCACGTCAGCTGTTTCAAATTCAAAACCATGCACTCGCGGGTTATTCCATTATCCGATCGGCAAACGAACGCCATATTACGATATTAAAATGGATGTTTATGTATCACTGCTCCTGACTCTCAGTTTGAGACACGGCTGCACGTTGAACGCGGCTAAATCCGGAGGGGAATGAGGACAATGAGCGCCGAGACGGACTTGGGGCTTGGGGTGGGGGTGGAAGCAAGACGTCGTGCAGCTCAACCGTCAGCAAAAGCGCCCATAAATCGGATCCGGCGCTTCTCCATCCCGCATGTGCGTCCCCGCGCGTCCGTGTCACGTCGCTGCGCGTTTGCGACGACCACCAGGCTCCGTCGGCCCCGCCCCCTTCCCCCACCGCCACCCCCCGGCCGCCCGCCTTCGTGTCGGCGCTCGGCGCCCCGTGATTGGACGGCGGGCGGACACCCTTTCCCCTCTAACCCGGTGATGTCGGCGCGTTCCTGCTCTTTCCTGCTCTCGCCGCTCGCCGCTGGAGCCGCGCCGCCGATGTCGGAGGTCGCCTGCGGAGGAGCGCAGTGTTAAAGCCCTTGCCCCGCGGACGTAGCGCTGATCGCCATGCGGAGGAAGTCCAGGATACTGCTGTGCTTCGCCGTGCTCTGGGTGCTCGGCATCGCCTACTACTTCTACTCGGGCACGGCGCTGTCTCGAAAGGTAGGCTTGCCTCGCTTCTCGCCGCCTTCCTTCCCGCTCTCCTCTTCCTCGCCGTGGTTGAGGCACCGGCGTGAGACCGGAGATCGCGCCGAGTGCCGCGGTGTGCGAATGGGGCTCCGGGACCGGAGCGAGCCTCGCTCCTTCTTTGTGTGGATGTGTGCTCTTGACCACATTTGGGATGGTAACATGGTATTGTTATTATTTATTGTTATATCTGGTGCTGGCGACATATCTAAAGTTTACGTAGTGCCGTTTTTGTACACTCTTGACAAGCGTGTGCCTATCTGCACTCCGTCTCCCGCGCTCATCGGGCTCAGCTCTCGCCGCCGTCCGGTCGCCCGTTCGTCGGATTGCTGACCGAAGTGTTCGCGGGCTCTCTGTCCGTCGAAGCTCGTCATGTCTTGGGAATTTTGGCTTTTGCTCTCTGGTCACCTTGTTCTGAGAAGTAACTTTAGTCTTTTCGGGAGCAGTGCATATCCGTTCGTGTACGTGTATATCCGTTCCTCTGGCAAACTTGTCCGTCGAGTGAGCGCTGTGGCCCGGTCGCGGTCTTAGATGTTCGTCAGGTCCACTTTCCTCCTTCATTTTCTCTTCTTGCTAAGTTTAGTGGCAGAAGCCGGTTTCACAGGAGTCTCTGCTTGTAATGCCTGTTGTTGAAGTGTCCTCTTATTTTCTCCGCACTCCTTCCCACTGCTTTTGGTTCCTCCACCAGGTAAACGGTTGGACTTAGGTTTTTAGGAGAAGGACGTCTGTTCGTTGGTGAAGACATAATGCGCTTTTTACACCGTGCTACCTATGACATCGGAAAAAAATAATGAAAAATTAATATATATATATTTTTTTACTCAAGTATTACCCGAGGACAGCAGGTGGCGCAGTGGTTTGAGCTGTCACGCTGCAGTCTGGTTGTCAGCTTGACTCCTTCACCTGCTGTAATACCTTCGATCAAGGTACTTGCCCTGTTCTGCTGCAATAAGAATCATCTGCTGTACAAATAGGTAAAAATTGCTCATATCTTTTACTGTACTGTAATTTAGACAAAGGTGATTTTAATATCTCTTTGGACAGAGGTATCAGCACCATTTAATAGTAGTAACAAACCGCCACCTGGAAAATACAATAAATGTTTTTCCAAGATTGTATACAAGGGTGCGGGGTTGTTGCTGGTTCAAGTTTCGGAGACTGAATTGTCTTTTTTTTTTTTTTTTTTGGCCGTGGCAGAAGTGCTCGTGCCAGGTGGGTGCTGACCGCAACGCAAAAAGATGCAATCGGATCGACCCCCGCCGCGCGCTGTCTGTGTCCCCCGTGAAGAGCTGCGACCTTTCGGCTCCCTGCCGTCCGCCGTACCGGCAGATGGTGCAGAAAGATTGCAGCACGTGGAGACACGCGCTCGATCGACAAGGGAGTTGATCTCCATTAGGACCGTTATCGTGCGTTCGTCTCCCGGCACCTTGGCACATCTCGGAGTGAGGGGCGTCCCATCAATCCCGAGCTGTGACACCGTCACAGAAATATAATGCGCAAGTGGGGAGGGGGGGTGGTTATGAAGAACCCCTGTCTCTACACAAAAAAAAAAGCGGTGGAGACTGGTGTTTGGAGGAGATGGTGCTTGTACTCCTCAGAGGAATAAGGTTGCTTTGAGGTTGCTTGGGGGAGTGGGTACAATCTGTAGTAAGTTAATTTTTAAAAAAAATTAAATCCCAGTCTGTAGATGTCAGTGTTCTATCCTTGCATGCTTGCTGCTGCCTGATCTGTCTTGGGAGTTTGTATGCTGTGCCCCAGGGAAATGAGGTTGTGGAGCAGCTGGGGTTTGGCGGAACTGACTGGTCTGAGGTGTGGATGGTAGGCAGAAAGCGGCTGAATGGTGACCCCTCCTCCTGTCTGTCAAGCGCTGCTTTTGTGAGTCGAATCTCTTCTGTGATGCAGCATATCGAGGTCAAAGTTCCCTGGAAGAAGCGTTGGACAACAAAGGCAGGGCTGTGGCTTTCTGTGGCTTCCGTGCCCAATTCGGAACTGATAGGTCACAGAAAACGGTGATCCGTGCATTCGATCGCTTGCTTAAGAGGTCCCGTGGACAGCAAGAGCTTAAATAGGGATGTCATGGTAACTGCGTTTGAGCATAATTAGGTATCTGTGTACGGGTTGGCATGGTGTCCAGGTGTGGGTTGTGTACAATGGTGTGTGTGAAAGCCGTCTGTGTGTTCTGAACTGTGTTTTGCCTCCCCACATGCCACAAATCACAAGTGTGATGTAGAGTAGTAGTGTTCTGCAGGCGAATGGTTAGCATCGTAAACCCTTGTTGGCTGTGAGTTGGGTTATTCGGTTCGACCTTAAAATCAGATATTGTGCGGGAAGGTATACTTATGCCTGACCGAGTTTGTGTTTCAACACGATGCATGGTTAAAGGCAGTTCATCCAGGACAGGAAACGCGTGTCTGCTGCACGTGTGATGTAGCCGAGAAGCTGAGAGCCACAAGGTGAGCTTGGGGAGCTTTTAAGGCCGCTGAGATCAGCCGTGTCAAACTCGGGTTAAATTGAAGAGGTCAGCAGTGCGTTGTGTTCCTGGAACCAGCTTAAGAGTTGGCAGTTGCAGTTAGCGGGGGCGCTGCATCGACAGACCCGTCCAGCTTGGATGCATGCGGATTGTGAACGCGTTCATTCTGACCGCACGTTGTCAGATGCGATTGCCATATAATTCTGAAGAGACTCGAGTGCAGGGCTGCCGCTCTGCTTTGGGCTTTAACCAAAACCCTGTAGACATTTGTGTCCTGCTTATCTCTGAAAGCTGAGTGAGCACACAAAAAGCGGGGGCAGGAGGAGAAGATGGGGGTGGCATGGTGCAAACTGCTACCATGACTTGGCAGAAAAGGGAGAGACAATTTAGCAGACAGGGCTCCTGATGTTGGTGCTGTCATTGTGCCTTTTCAGCAGGCGGAAGGACCATCTGCTGCAGCGCTACCTCCCAAGTTCGGATAGATTCATTAAGTTTGGTTTTTAAAAGTACTTCTAATAAGAAGACATGTTTCCATATACAAGTAAGAGTTCATATACAAGTAACATGGAATCGGTTCTGGTGCCAAAGGAGTTTCTCTTGAAGTTGGGTTGTTCTTCTGTTCATTTGATGAACTGGATATGCTTGTCATCAGTACATTCCAGTTTAGAGTTTTGAAACGTGCTGTGTCCTATTGTTAGAGTTCAGACAGAAAGGAACCATGTGTAGGCAGTTGGGGTGTGGACATAGTAACAGGAATAATGGTGGAAATGCAAACGCAAACAGCGTGAAAGACTGCATACTAAGCAGACTCTTGTACAAGCAGGTAGCCATACTGTACAGCGTGTTGAAAGGCTTGAGATGTAAATTTGGATTCTTGTACAGTTAGCAGAGTATCGATGGATGTATGCTTGGAAAAGAAACTTAAAGCATGATGAAAACAGGAAATATGAGAGTATTAACCATTGGGCAGGTTAGCTGTGAAATATGGTATGAGAAATACAGTACTGCTGAGAGCAGGGCCTGGGAAACAGTTTATGTTATGTAGGGGGGAAAGTTTCAAAGATGCAAAGCTACGTAGACATTACTTTGCTAGATTAACAATGTTTTAGGTTCATTAGTTAATATGTGGTCTTTAGATGCAGTGTCTATACAGCGAATGTGTGACTTTCTCCTGACTTTCCACCAGCTGTTGTGGATCAACTTTTTTGCTCTTTTGTTTGTTTCTTTTTGCCATGCATCAAGAGTCTTGGATGTTGCTATTGTGGGAAGGTCCTGGCCCTAAAGTAAATGTCTCCAAAGCACTGCAGGAACATGCTTTATCACTTTAAAGTGGAGAGTGGTCTTCTCAGCTTCTCTTCTACTGTTATAAGGCAGAGTTGGGACTTTTTTGGGGTTTTACTGTCTAAACATTCCATGTTGCGGAGAAATTGGTTTTGGAGTTCTTTCCTTTGCTGAAACCTGTCACCGTTTGTCTAGGCGTGATGTGAATGCAGTGTCCCAGGTATAGCGTGTGTAGTGTACTGCTGTTTCTTCCTGACCTTTGTCTTGTACTTTATTTTTATATGCTGTCATAAAAATGCTTCCTCTTGAAAAAGAGCCCTTGTTGTGAGGAGAGGGCAGAGAGCTTCTGTTCTGGTGTCACTGTTCTTTTGTTTATTTTGGGGTACAATCTTTGAACAAATGAAGTGCAGAAGCATCTGCCTTGGAGAGGGGTTGTGGAACCTACCTGTCTAACAGAGAAAGAGCACTGTTGAAGGGCCACTGGCTCTGTGCTCCATGTGAGCTGCTGAGTGTGTTGGTGCTGTTGCACTTGACAGGTTTGGTCATGGTCTTTAGAGGATTCAAAGTGGAAACTGTTGCCTTCTAGCTTTAGTTTGAGGCCTCGGCTTTGGGCATTTGACTTTTTATTCTTTCTGAAATGTTGAATATGCTCGTGTGTGTGTGTGTGTGTGTGTGTGTGTGTGTGTGTGTGTGTATTTTTAAAGCATCTTGGTTCGAGTTTCAGTACCACACGTGTAGAGAAATCCATTGTAACTGTCTCCCCTGTTAGTATCACAAGGGTTTACTCCTCAGACCTAACACACAGACTTCAGCCATGTATAGAAGTAGTTAAGGAATGGCCGTTCAGCCTGGTTAAGAACAAACATAGAGGACTCCTGAACTCAGTGTTGGTTTTCCTCTAGGTGCCTAACCAGTGCCTTATGGAGCAGTCACTGAGCAGAAATGTTGTGCAAAGGTCTTTGGCTCAGTCTACACCCTTCAAGGCCCTCAACATTACACTGGTGCTACTTGACATGATTATAACCAGTTATCTAACAAAAAAGTGTTTTACTTTCAATTCATTGGCAATTTTGTTCAAGAAAAATTATTTTGAAAAAAATACATTTACCTTGACAGGAAAAAATATATATTATGTGTTCTGTGTTTCTTCTACTAGAACTGACATGTACCCTATTGTAGTCTGCTTTGTTTTGTTTTGTACTTTGTGTGCATTTACTGCTTTAAAGATGTAGTGTATTACATGATAAAAACTTTATGATATGCCTTTTTATGACTGACCCAAGCTGTAAGTTGAGTTATTTCAGTGTTGTGAATCAGCAAATGGTTTTTGTATAATTCAGCAGTTTTTACAGGGGAACATGTGTGAACAGATTTTAGCTACAGGTTGAAAGATGATGTGAAAAACAAAACATGATGAAAAAGCTTACTATTACTGTTAAATGTGATTCGATTGGGATGTATGTTGATAAACATACTAAGTTGCTTGTCTCATGCCAGCAATTCTTATTCGAATGTTGAACCTCTTCCTGTATCATACACTGGTAATGCAAAGCTGCTTTGAATTTTGCTTTGTCTTAGTTGCCCAGATTTTCAAAACTCTCACTATTGTTATACATGTAACTCCTTGTATGTTTATGTGAAATACAGTGGGAAGGGACACTAGGAATCGGAGATGTCAATTTTTTCCTCAGTCATGGAGTGTTTTATAGCCATTTTTTTTTTTTTGTATATATTTGCGTGCCGGTTGGTGAGAATTGCTGTACCGCTGTTATTGGGCGAGCAGCCTGTAATGTCCTGCTTTGTGCCGAAGCCTGTAATTTGCACAGATTGGCTTATTTCCAAAGAAAATAGGCCATGCATTGTGACTGACTGTTGCAAATGCATTTGGTTTTAGGTTTCTTGGTCTGTGTGTTCTGAAGGATCCCGACATTATGAAAGGCTTGCATGCCCACACTGTATGTGAGAAATGTATGTCCATGGTAAAATTGTCAGAACTGGACTTGCTTGTGATGATTGTCTGGATTCTGTGGTCGTGTCTTACTGTAAGACTACAGGCCAGGAGACTGGGGCCTTAAAGGTGGGTTAACTGTATCTGACATCCTAGTGTTCTGTCCCACTAATTTTGTCAAGATGAGTAGCAACTTTTTGTTTTATTTTTATTTATCTAAGTGTAGACAGTTGTGTCTTTGATTACAAAAGCAAAGGATGTTGCTTCTTCTAAGTGATGGCTTCTGTATGCTGTGACTTCTTATGATTTGTAACAGCTTAATTTATCTACTGAATGACCATTGTGTCGACCCAGCAGCACTCGGTGGAAATCTCTTCTCCGAAATCCTTTTAAAATCGTCCATAGGAGAACGATGCTCATTCTTAAATGGGCAGATAAAAAGGATCGAATGCTTCGTTGATTGAATCTTCTGGACTTAATTCTGAAGGCAATAAAATGTGGCCATGATGCCACCGTTTTATCTGTGTTCCGGTATCATGTTGCATAAGATGTAATCTGTACATCAAGAAGTGCTGTGGCAGGAAAATGAACTGTCGGGGGTACCTGTGCATCAAGTGCCATTGAGGCTATGTGATTTCATCTTGGAATGATTGGTGTTAATCTTAGAAATAGAACACATGCCCAGTCAGAATGCCTTCCATCTCATGGCTGGATGAGGCTAAATTTGTATAAGGAGGCTCTTCCTGGCAGCATCAGGCTGAATGCTGCTCATCTCAGGATTGAATGATTTGATGGATTTCTATGTCTCCCCAGTGCTTAGTTTCTATTATCATTTGGTTGCCATTTGCTGTTAATTAATTGACAGTGGAGTGGTATAAAACGCTTAAAAGCACCTCATCATGTTTAATGTACTGAAAATAAAAGGCTGAAGTTAACTTTTAAAATTTTGTCTTCAAGCGCTCAAGTGTAACCCGTGGCATTCGACTGGGTACAGAAGAAGAGGTTTATAAATTAATAGCAAGGGTTTTCTGCATGTTATCTGCAACGGACTTAAGGTGACATTAGATAGATAAAGTGAAATGAGAGAAAATACATTTATCTGTGACCCATTTCTTTGTCCCGTTGAAGTATTGAACGTGGTAGTAATGGTGCATGGCATATTTCTCGTATCTTTAATTGAAACCTTTGGTGATTTATAGATAAAGCTGTAAAAAATAAAAAATTTATTAGCCTCGTGTGCTATCAACTACACATTGTTTTACGGTTTGAAAACATTTGTTTTCCTCTGGGGAATAATGTTGTGTGGTTTTTTTTTTTTTTTTAAATTTCTGCAGAGGATTTTCGGGGCTGAAGGACAGGCAGGACTCAGCTGCTTGGGGGCCTATTGATCTGCCACTCGCGTCCTCATTCAGATATCCCGATATGTGACCAATAACAGCTGCAGATGGGTTACGTGCCCATTGCGACGCCATGAGAATTTAAATGCGGCCTTTGCCGGTGTTCATTCTTATCCTAAATGCACTAAACCTACCGAACCCTGTTTAACAATGCCGCAAGACTGCATAGAAATGATCTAAGCTATCCTCTGCCGCTTACTCTGTCTTAATGTTAACTACCGAAAAGAGTTAAAATAACGTGCGGCGCTTATGGTCCTTAGTGAACAGAAATAGCTGTCACTGACAGGCCCAAACTCCTGTGCGGCGGCTTATTAATTTTTTGCAGGTCTGAGATTGCAGAGCCGTTACAATGATGATCTGAAATCTGTTATGATTGTTGCCATGGGCCAAGTATGCATATTGCATCATTAAATTTGTGGAAAATGGGAAAGGGGTTGTGTTGTTCGGAGCCTTCCTCGCTGGCAATTAGGGCTCGGTTCTGCCGCTTGAATGAGCAACGGGTTCAGAGCAACAGTTTTTGCACCATTTGTTTCGTTTTTTTCTTTCCCCTGCACGCTTCGTGGAATAGCGGTGTTCGTTTTCAAAGAGCTGAGATGATGTGCATTAAACTGCTTTAGTTCTTATTTATATCTTTGTTTTGTGCATTATAGCATTTATACATTTTTTTTTTATTATTATTTATTTATTTATTTTTATTTATTTATTTTTTATAAAGACCTGCTGTTGCCTGATTGATGCTGAACCGGGAAGGGAGAAATCTGTACCACAATGGAGAATTTCTACATTAAGATCCTCACACACTGTAAACATGATGAGCACTCCATTACTTTTCGTAACGCTCCCTGGTGATCACACACTTTGGCAGACTTTTGTTTTTCAGCGATGCAGGCCTTTCTTCCATGTACAGTATGTCCAAGAAGGCACGTGGCTGTGAGAATACTGACTCCGGTGCTGTTTGTAGCATGTGCTATTTTTGAGGACCAAACATCTGAAACTACAGCCAGTGCAGCCCATGGCTTGGATCCAGTGGCATGAAACAGCCATTGTCCTTACAAAAGGGTCATTCACATCTTGAATGTTATGGGTATTAAGGTCCCTTTTTTTTTTTTTTTCTTTTTTCTTGAATGCACCGCCAGTTGTCCTTATTCATAAACCCAGTAACCATGAGCAACGGTCTCTTGAAATGGTAGTGAGGTGAGAGTGTTCTAGAGGTCTTTATCCTTGAGACTACCTGCAAGAATGTGTTCTCTCTCTCTCTCTCACACACACATACACACACACACACACATATATATATATATATATATATATATATATATATATATATATATATATATATATATCTTGAAACTGAGGAAATGAATCAGCATAATCTATATGGAGCTCAGTCTCTTTTTGTTTTGTTTCTGGATCTGTTTTTTTCATTATGTATGGCTTTTTTTTCTAAGCCATGAGGTTGAAATTTGGCATACAAGTTTTTCTGTTACTGTTAGGGTTTTGTGTAGTAAACTTTATTAAACTCCAAAAAGGTTATTTGCCAGTTTGAAAATGTTAAAATTTGCTCTTTGACAAGGCTCAGAGGTAAGAATAATGATATCACACAGCACATAGTAATGTCACACATGGAGTATGTAGTAATACTGGTGGATTTCCTCATTGCACACACACATACACCCTCACATAAGACGAAACCCCCGACATGCACACCCAGCTGTAAATTTAGGAGGATCAAAAAGAAGTCCATCTCCTTGGAAAAGCCCTCATGTTTTATTCTGTGGTCTGAACTTCCATTGTCAGAGGAGCCAGCTGCTCCATAAGTGTAATCCCATGGCTGCTGTTGATATCCACCAAGTTATCGATCCATCCATCCATCTATCTATCATCTATCTATTAATCAAAGTGTACACTATTCTGTGCAAAAGTTTTATTGTCAAAGTGTCGTGCTAGCAGAAACTTAGTAAGTTGAAGTGCTTTCCGAGGAAGACATTTCCATTTCATTTGCCATCTAGTCTGAATTTAGTCTTGGATTTCCTCGACTTGTTCATTTATTTGTTGTGTTGAAACTTCCACCCACTCGTTTTTAGTTTAGTTAAGGGTAAACTGAATAGGATAGCACTTCATTGCAGGGTAGCCATACCTACACACATATTCATAGGAATCAGTATCTGTGTGTTTAATTTTACAATCTGTACTTATCCCTAAATGTTTATCCCAAATCACTGCAGTACAGGTCTTTAAATGCTCTGCAGAACCTGCTGGATTTGGTCTGTTTGGTTCATCAAAATGAGTTGTTATTCCGTGAAATAAATGTTAAAGGTTCTAGCGTTGATCCCAGTGACTCACCTAGGCCGACACCTTTATCAACAGTGACTGGTTTACTCATTCGGCTATTGTACAGCAACACTGGTCGGTATCTTACTCAAGGGTATAATAGAGGGTCAACCTTCCATGTGGAAGCCCATGGTCTTAGCCACTACACTACTTGCATTGTGTTTAGAGACGCAGCTCTTCCAGTGTCCTGTTCATAGAGCTAGCGGTTAAAAAGCAGTTGTGGTCTAAGGAGTGTCATTTGGTAAAGGGCAGATGTTGTTTGTAAAGTCAAAAGTCTTTTCAGTGTCCAGTGGATAAATGATTTTTTCCTGCAGAGGCATTTCTCTGTCTCCATGGGCAATCAAATGTGCCCATCTCTCCCCAATTGTAAAAGCCAGAAACCCTACCCTCTGAGTCAGAATAAAATCAAAGGCATTCAGCAAGTATGCAAACAAGATCAATAATTCATCTATGGACAAGTGCTACCATGCCTGTCTCTTGGCCTGTTTTAGAGCTTCCTGTCGGATATTTTGCCGACAAATGGCAGTGCTTGAGAGCTGTAAGCAAATCATTCACGTCCTTTGTCTATGTAACTATGCAGGTGACGTCTGCATGTATTCCACAGCGGGCGTGAAAAAAAGAAAAAAAAAAACTTTTAAGAATTGCAAAAAAAATAGTAAACATAAAACATAGATGTGAAACACAAGGCCTGATGGTTGGCGCACAGTCACAAAGGACCCTTGAAAATTTGCTCTTCAGTGGCTCTCAGGATGAAATTTGGAAAATCTTTTTTGTCATTTTTATTTTTTCATGTGGATTTTTTAAGATGGATTTGCATTGGGTTTGAATTCCAGTTGCAGCGATTCAAAGAACAGCCGGCGTGTGGAATTAATCCGTTTATTAATATACCCCCAACCTGCGTATAATCATAAACTGTCTACCATTAAGATCCTACTTGTTAATATAAGCAGACACACATACTGCTTTTCTGAGGTTATTGTGATATTAATATATCATTTGCTTTAAGATGCAGGCATTCATTATTCTTTACTTAGCTGGTGACTTTTCTCATTCTCAAAAGCATCTAACAGCGTTAGGTTTATATATCGATCTACTTAATTATTTATCCATTTATGCAGCCGAAAAATTTCTGCTGTATCAATTCACAGTTTGTTTTTTGATTTGGAGCATTGCATCAGGAACAGGATTTGAATCCAGGATTATTATTATTTATTATTCCCCCCAAGGTGACAAATATAACCCCCAGGATCCCAACCTTGTCCAAGATAGAAGCTAATAGATGGCAATACTATCTCTGATGAACGTGTTCGTTGTCACAATAGTTGTTCTACCTGTCACCTGTAGCAAAGCACCTGAACTATTGTTCACTCTCATCCAGAATCTTGACAGTTCAATGTCTTGATTGTAGTTTATTGCAAATGGTTTTGCGGAAAGCCATTTGACCCTGTTCGAGTGGCAGTTTTGATTTTATTTTTTGTTTGTCACCAAAACCACATTTTGCACAGGTAAAGGCTGCTGGATTGCCAAAATGTCCATTTGAATGACTTCCTGACATTTATTAAACTCCCGTTTGTACCCTTCAGTTGAAACTGGACCAGTAAACAGTTGTGTTTATGCAATGCTTGTGTGAAGACAATGTGATCGGACCATTTAAAGTATAACCAGAGGCTTTCGATAGCAGTTTGTTCTGTGAGAGGTTTTGTCTTTAGTGGCTTTTTAACAAAGAAAAAAACTGCGTAGTATTTTGTGATCTGAGTCTGTGTGATCAGAAAGTGAGAATAGGGAAAATGGGGGATGAATATCAGCAGCATGAATTCTGGTTCACCTTTGCACCAGGATTTCAGTCTGCCTGCTGCAGAGATGCTCTGCCGCTTAATGTAAATTTGTAGCACCTTTTACAGTAAAACTCAGTTAACACCACGTTTTTTAGGGTTTCTTTAGGAAGGCTTTATTTGGACGGAGTACTGTGTCCTCTTAACTGCTGGTCTCCGCTTTAGCTGTTATTAGAGTTGCAAATGGTTGTATTTGATAAATAGTGTAAATTATGTGGTAAATTGTGGATGGAGGTACAGTTATTGAGCCACCTTCAATTTGTAATAGGACCCATACTGTAATTTTTGCAGAATAGTTGTAGAAACCAATTGAATCTGATTCTTTACCAGAGTGAGAGCAGGCAGTTTAGTCCTGTGCCATTAGAGAATGGGAAGTAGTTATTTTTTTAAAGTTATTTTTTTACTTATTTTTTTATGGGAAATTTTCTTTTCAGTGTGCTTTCTGTGCGGTTTACTTTGAAGGAAATCTTTCTTAAAGAAGATTTGAGTGTGCCTTGCAGATGGCATATTGCTTTTTAAATCTTACATTTACTAATTTTGAATGTATGCCAGGGGTGGAAGCATTGAAATGAAATTTACATTTAAAGGAAGGTTTGACTAAATTAAATAATGATTTCTTACAAAAGAGTGGAGCTCCAGGGGACACAGAACCCTTCACATATGGACCACACACACACACACACACACACACACACACACACACACACACACACAAAAGTCTGTCTGTTGGTCTTTGTGTATGTTTGCATATATTTATGTATGCTTTTAAATTTTTTGCATTTGTTTACATAAGAGATACCTTTTTCCTTTCAGTTCTGTTATTTGTACGTCCTTAAAGTATACAGACAACTCAAGGGAAAAGGTGTGAAGAATTTGTCTGAATCATGAGGTGTGCGGTTCGCTGAGCCTTTGTTTCTCGTTTTCACCTGAAACAGATTTAATGGAAGTGAGGAGGATAAAGTGGGGTGGCTTTGGGTGCGGTGGGTCCAGCAGTCATTGCATTAAGCCGGTAGGCAGTTAATGGCGATCAGGACCTGATGTGTCTCATCTGATTGATCACAAGTAAACTGATGCTCATACACCAGCACCGAAGCAGCCGGTGTGAAGCACCTTGAATTAGAGATCACATGGATTGCCTTGTAATGTTTTGAAGGTGCTAGCTGGAGAAGCACTTTTTTAAAAATCCTGCTTTACTTTGACCTGTGAGTCGCTTTCCATGACTCATCACTGTGTCAATTTAATGGAGGAAAAAACAGCTCAGTCCCACGTTGCAGCACATTTGACAGGGTTATAACATCCGTTCAGATGGATTACATTATGGATTTAAAACCTTGGATGCCAGGCCCGGTTATTGGGGATTCAATGCTGAGTGGAGGACCTCCTTATTGGATTTATCACACTAGAAATTGCTAGAGAGAGCGATTCCATACATCTTGGAGATTGCAGGAAGGCAACTACTGTATAGGTCATGAGGTGTTGAGGTCATGGGTGTATCTCAGGTTCCTGGTGTGATTTACACCATGTCCTGATGTTTTGTCATCAGATCAAAACTCCTCATCCTTTTGTAGGACCTTTGTGGAATGTATAGCGGAGGAGACGGTACACTGGTCAATGAAACTGCAAATAACCACATCACATGTTCGGTTCCCCATATTCCAAATGTAGTAACTATGTATGCTGCATTTTTACCCATCTAAAGTGAGTGTAGATGTGCTTTGTTTTTGTTTGATAACCAGCACGATCAAGCAAAATTTCAGCAGAATTAATTTTTTTTAATTTTTTTTTTTTTTTTTTTTTTTTTTTTAAATCTGCTGGACAGTCGCTTTCATCTTGCAAGTAAAAGTGTCCAAAATGCAACCGTAAGCCTGTGCTGGTAATAGTATTCCACTGTTTGGTAGTAATTGACATTTATGGGCATGCATGTTTTAAATAAAATTTTTCTTGGTCACATCAAAATCCAATTTTTTTTTTTTGTGGTCACTGAACACTTTTGTTGTGCTGTCTGCATTCTGAAGCTGTATCCATCCTGTGAAAGGTTGATATCTTCAGTTGTCTCTGAGAAAGGGTGGGACAAATCCGGTAACTCGTACGGTGGAAGGTTGATTCTCTCCCGCCCCCTCAAGTTCCCACAAGCATTGTGTAACATAATGGATTCGGTGCAAATAGTTTTATCCCGTGTGTGGATGTGGGTGGTGCAATCTGGCCCTTGACAGTCAGGTTAGAACCATGCTTCTGTCCGGATGTATTTTGTGTTTACTTTAAAGAAGAGTGTGTTTGTCAAGGTTGTTATTCATTGGTCCGACAGCTGAAGGTGTACAGATTGTCATTTGTGTAATAGTTATTTGAAGACAGTATCAGTCCTCCTTTTGCAACCTTTGGATCTGTGGTCTAACAAGACCACCTGCTGTGTTACAGCATGTAAGCTTAGAGAAAACTGAGAAATTTAGAAATATTTTCTGTATGCTTCCATTAGTTTGGTGCTTCTAATAAAGTTTATTAAAACCATTTTAGGGCTTCATCCTTTTGATGTGAGACCTTGGGGCAGGTAAACCTTATGGTACTTCCTGCTCTATCAAGGTGGAATAAATAGGTCCTTAGTTTGCACCACATGTGTAGGGTGCTTTCCCCATATCTAGTTGTGGACAACTCTGTTTTATTGTGAGCAACAAAGGGTTTAGGGAGCTGCTGTCTTTTACAGTTTTTTCCTTTTTTGTTTAATGGTAAGTTAAACAAGTCATAACATAAATTGTGATCTCTTGAATGTAGATTATGTTGCAGTAATATTATAGGATTACTTTTCCTGAGTTCTCCACCTTTCCATTAAGACACCTGAAGAAAATGGTTTATTTTTATTGCATTGGTGATAGATTGTGGTACCTTACTCTCTGGTTTATTTTTCGTTCTGTATGCTGAATTTAGCAATAAGCTTCATGGAGAATGCTGTGGTTTGCGTGCACTGAAACAAAGTGTAGCTATTGGGGTTGTTCCTCCTGTCACAATAAAGGGGCTTGACAGACACAAATACAGGTTGAGTGTGTTCGATAATGTTTCATCAGCTCTGAATTTTCCACTTTTATGCAGGTCTTGCTTTGTGTTGCATCCCCTGCTGCCAAGTGCTGCAACTTTGAGTATTCAAAGTCCAGCTATGGCTATCGTAAGAAGTGATCTGCATACTGTTGAGCCTTGACGTCTTCCATGCAAACACTTAACGTTATTAGGATTACGATGGCAAACACTGCAACTATTTGCCCCGTCTAATGTGAGTGATTTGAGATGAGGTTCTTTGTTTTTCTCCATCTTTGAGAAGACACTTGCATTTCAGTGCCATACCAGGCAGGATGTAATGAGTTTTTTTTTTTTTTTTTTTCTTCTATTAACATTATGCTTTGCGCTAAATACTTTTGGTTCCTTTTTTGTCTCTGTTCACTTAATTGGTAACCAAATTGAACGTCTGTCACTATAATACTGCTGTACCGTAGATGTTGCTGGCAGAATTTATTGAAATTTCAATTGGAAGTTCATATTTACAGAAGACACATGTGGATATTAGGGATGCACATATACAAGAACGCTGGGCCAATACCAAGATCAGATAATTTACCTGTAATCCCACTGCTGATACACACATTTATAAGATAAAGAAGAAAAATGAGACCAGATCTGACAGAATAAGAATAATAGACAAATGTAGCATTTAACTGTGTAATATTTCAGTTCTGCAGACCATGCTCAAACATTAAAATAAATTGCATCTACTGAACCACATCTGGCTGGCTGGCTACCTGATCCTTAAATATAGGGAATGGTTGTGCAGGCCAGAGCCTTAAATGCTACAAGATCCTTTTTGTTTTTTATGGAACAAATGTAACAACCAGGGAGGAGGAGGAATAAAACGGTAAATTGATAAATAACATCACTTAACAGTAACCTGGAAATATTTTTTGTTCCTTTTTTTTTTTTTTTTTAAGCACAAGGGGTTTTTCTGAATGAACAAGAGCATCTGTGCTTTGTCATACAAAATTCTGTTTCTCTTCTAACCACATTGGAAGCTCACTAAACAATGTCTTGCTGTCGACACCAAGTTTATGTTGTTGAAATTTTGTGCATCCACAGAAAACATTGCATATGGTAATATTTTATGTCATTCTTGTATGCTTTGAAAAATTTCCACACAGCAGAGATTTTTGCAGTGGTAGTCCAGCATCACCTAAACCTTCTGCTTATCGAGAAAATGGGGGAATGTGCCATATGTCAGTTTAAATTACTGGGCAAGCCTAGGTATTGGTCAGATGCCAATAAAATTAATTTACACAAATATCTCCCGATACCATTGTGATTCTGATATCGTATGGAAACTGTTACGTATTTATAACAATAGTGTTGCTGTTGCATAAATGAGTCATTATTTAGCCTGCAGTTTGCTTATTGGGATGCAAGTGAGTACCAATATTGAAATTTCTTTTTCATGTGTGACAAAGAATAGGCAATCGAAAATGTCTACATAGAGATGCGTGCAGACCTTGTTAATGGTAATGTGTATTGTGAGTAGCAGTATACTGGGCTAACCCCAATGAAAATTCAAGACCTCTGCGGTTCAACTGCAACATAAGGGACACACGGGCCTTGGCCAACCTTTTGCTGGATTCCCCCCCCCTTCTCCCCTCGTCTTCTTTAGTTGCTCTTCAGATGTGTCATAGAGACCACATTGATGGTATCCATACATTTTTGTTGTCCTCCTCAGCTGCAGGTTTTCCCCAAACCCCAGCAGGGATCTCCCACTGACTATTGACTGGCTGGTGGTCTGCTTGGAACTGATCCTCTGACTCCAATATGTTTCAGTTTTTATCAACTGGCTGCACTGGACAAACAAGCACTTAAATAGGTCACTGCTGTTCCATATCACTGAGGAACTTCTCAGCTTTTTAAAAAGGTACCTTTTTTATTTTCCTTGTGTTATTCTTTAATAATAGTTTATCCGTTAGCCTTTATGTGGGCAGCAGGTATGCAGGATAGTGGTTGGAGCTACGACCTTGTGCCCTAACAGCCTGTGTTTGAATCCCACTTTCTGCTGTACTAGAGCAAGGTGCATATACTGAGCAGATACAGAACAAATTTCCGACCTGTGTTAATGGTTAATCCATTTAGTTGCTTAACATTGTAAGTCACTTTGGAGAAAAGTATCAGTTAAATGCATGAATAATGGTCATAAATATCATGCTTAATAGCAGCTGTTTGGCCACTTCTACAAAGACCTTAAGAAAATGGAAAACCTTGTTGTGTTGATGATGTTTTGTGTTGGACCTGCATACCATGAGTTCTGTAGTCGGTTAGGCCGACTTTGTGTTGCCGGTGGCTGCAGTTTAAAGGGGAAACTGGCCAGCGCTCCAGCCATTAAAATGCTTTGAATAAATTGATACAAATCCAGATGGCAGTAAGTCTGAATTGCTGCTTTTGCAGGGTCTGGAGCATGACAAATCCTGTGGAATGGTTTTTGCTTGAGGTCTACAAAGTTCTTTCCAGAAACTCTCTGATTTCTGTGTCTCCAGGTCTCCATTAATCATATCCCTGTGGTCCATGTTCTGAAGTGAGCACAGTACCTTTTGGAAATTGGTGCCCCCCCACTTCAGTTTTCATAGGTGTAAATAATACTTCTGTGTGAAAATTAGATGTCGATTATATGGCTTGACAATCACAACTCATACCTGAGAGAACAGGTGAGAAGCCCCCCCCCCAATCAAAAAGGTGACTTTAATGGATCGGTCTGGATGATGTCCCACGTAAGTTAGGATGCTTCTTTTAAAAACAAATGTACATGCTTTGGTGCCATCACAGGTTAATGGTGTTTCTTTGCCTTGTCAGGGCTGCTCTACAGTAAGCATTCCCCACTTTTTTTTCCAGTCTCTCTCAGTATTTGTTTTTACCTCTGGTTCTTTGGTAAGCAGCAGGTCAGAGAAAAGCTTGTTTTTTTCCATCCCTGTATTGGAATGGCAGGCCCATTTCTCCTTTATGGAGCACTTAGTATTCCAGCAGTTTCTTCGTGCAGAATCAATGAATCAGTGCCCAGGTGACAACTCGCACTGCTGAATGGGTGAGAGATGGTTTGAGGTGGGTCTCATTGGATGCAGCATGGCACAGGTACCTGCTGTTTGCCCTTGTTCTTCTCAAATGGTAAAGGAACCTTCTGTAAATCTGTCCTCACTTGCTTGACTTTCCTTTCCTCTTTCCACCAGCTGTTGTCTTCCTCTTTTAGTTACAGTGACTGCTGAAGTCAGCTGAATGTTTAATGTGTTTTGTTTGCTGTATATTTTACAAGCTTCATTCCTCTGTGTGCTTAACACGGTTTGCTTGTTGTTAGTTTGGTGTGCTCTATGGCTTTGCTGTTTGCTTACCTTCGAGATGCGTTTATTTCATTCATCTGTCGTTAATACGTTTTGTTTTGTGGTTGCTTGTTTCTCAAGAACTTTCCATCATATGTAAATTTAGCCAGAAGTAACCGGTATGGGGTGGGGTGGTGGTGATGGCATATTCTCCACCTGCTGTATGAGAGGATAGTAGTTGGTTGAAATGGGACTTCCTGGGCATACGATGCCTATGCACAAAGAACTCTAAAAATAATTCTGGCCCAATGCCTTGTAGCAGAGTAGCAATGACAATGCCATATTTATAACTGCAAATGCAAAGATCTGGAAACACTGTGCTTGTGACGTGTTTTAATAGCTACGTTTTATTTAGGGAGAAGGTGTCATAGTGGGTATGAATGGGTTCTTGGTATTTCCAATCTACTGAAATAGTCATGTTGGTAAGTGCCGTCGACTCATGGAGACTCTGTGGACCGTTGTCCTGAAAAGCATCCGGTTTTCAGAAAGTTGGCTAAGATGTGACAAAGGGGCATCCATGGGTGTGGTGTCTATCCACTGCATTGCAGGTTTTCCTCTTGCGTTGACCTTCCACTTTGCCGAGCATGATATCTTTTTCCGGTGACCGTTCTCTCCTCAGGATGTGTCCAAAATAAGACAGCCGAAGTCTGGTCATCTGAGCTTTTTCACTGTTCAAGTCTCGCATCCGTATGCTGTGACTGGCAACACCATGGCTTGTACGAGTTGGATCTTTGTGCGCAGACTTACATCCCTGCATAGTCAGAGAATAAATCAATAATGCATAATCTGGGACTCCAAACCAAACTGGGGACAGAATATATCATCTTAGGGTTCCAGCATGTTCTCTGCTGTCTTCTAGATTGCATAACAATCCTCGCTCCTGGTACACTTGGCTCCAGTCAAACTTGTTAACCAGCAACGGAGAGTGATGGCCAAGAAAGTCCCAGTATGGAATACGAATATTGTGGACAAGAGGGAGAGAATCCAGGCAAGATTTAAAGCAGTAAATTGCTTGTGCTTAGCAAATTCATTTTTGGCTACTGAAGAGGAGTGATTCATAAAGACAATTTATTTATTTATTTATTTATTTTTTTAAAGCACAAGAACAGGGATACAGTGAGGATTGATGAATAGCTGCTCTCTTCCTTTTGGATGGAGCTTGCTTTGACCGGTGTGAAACACAGACACCAGCAAGAAAAAGCCCGCATATGTTTCCACTTAGTAGTTTTAAGGAATTACTTGGGAGACCTCATGTATTTATTTATTTTTTCTTTAACTTTTGCCTAAACTGGGACATACATAAAAATTAAATATCTTATAATAGTCTTTAATTCTTGAGGGGAAAAATTAGAGAAAGTGCTGTGGAGTGAAGGGCTCTGGAAGCATGTGCAGTCAGCAGCTTTGTACTTTGGCACAGGTAAAGTGCATTATGTCTTTAATGTTTCCACAGAGTTTGCTCATAACTTTGAAACAGAATTCTGAATAAGGAAGAAATAAAGTAGAGGAAATTAATATAGCATAATGCATCTTTTTGGCATAATGAGAGAAAGCGCCACAGGTAATGTTTCCCAGAATGCCTTGTCAGCATTCCTGTAAGCTCCGGGAGTGTTCACTACTGAGCTGATCCTAGAACTGTCTTGGAGAGTTTATCCATCCCTGCATAATGCTTTAGAATTATAAGATGGATTTTTGTTTATTTTTATTTTTTTTTACCAGCCTTGTTTCTAAGTTTTTCAAAGGTTTTAAAAGTTTTTATTTTTTTTATTTTTGTCCCCCCCCTTCTTTCCCCCTCAACCCAAGAATAAAAGGTTATCTTTGTGGTTTAAAATGAATAAGAATAAGTGGTGGCTTCAATTCCCTTGGGAAATGACACCAAGCAACTGTTTTTAAGCCTTGGGGAAAATGTGGCAAACTCTTCCCCCTTCTTTCTTTTGTTCCTGAGTTCAAAATTTGACCTGTGGGACTGCTGTTGTCAGCTGTTGAGTCAGAAGTGTTTGAGAGGAGAAAAAGGTAATGCAGAACAAAAAAGGGGGGATGTGTTTCTGCAGGTCTTATAAGGAGAGATCTGCTTTTATAGCTTCTGACACTCATTTGTCACAGTTTTGTTTTATGAAAATAGCGTGGAGCTGGTGTCTCCCTAAGTAATTCTGGCTTTGTGAGGTGTGAATTGCAGTCAGTTTTCTTCATGGTTAATGCTTATTTTCTGTTCACCTTATCTGTTTTTTAATTTGGTTAGTATAGTTAGTCCATTATTAGCATTGCGCTCGTATATCTTTCAACCTGAAATGTTTCTTTGCTCCAGGTCAACTCGGTTGCACTATATTATCCAAGAATATGTGTGGATAAGGCTAAATTCTGTCAGTTGTAGACTCACCACTGAGTACAATTTCCTAGGATTGTGGCTGGCACAGCATATTACTGTAACTATGACAAAACTATGCAGTAAATGAATATTATGAGTCTGGAGCTGGCCTAGTGGTTAGAGATGTTGCCTTGCAGTTGAGGGCTGAAGTTTGTTCTGCTCTAGTTCCCCGAGTAAGCATACTTTCCCCGAATTACTGAAAAAGTTGCCAGTAAGTGCCTTGGTACACAAACCAAACATTGTAAGTCATCTTGGAGAAAGCCAGCAGCTAAATAAAAATGTATATAAATATGTATGTAATAAACATATACAAAAAATGTGCTACCTGTGATATTCTCCTTCAGCATACAGAATTTGAGCAAGTTTTGTGTATAAATGTTTTTAGAAATGTAAACATAAGTAAAAATTCATTGCTATTCTTAGTCCCCCCCCCCCCCCCCAGTGTTACCCTCCCTATAACAGTTTCTTTGACCAAACATTAGGTGAAACCTTTAAACAGCATTGTGAAAAATTCTGATGGATCTGGCTTGGATACTGTGCACAGTTTTGGCCATTGCAGCTCATCCAGCTTGGACCCATCTCAACAGAAGCGATAAAATGTGTTAAGTAGGTAAGCATTGTGGCTTTCATATTGCATCTCTAATGAGCAGTACAGTAAATGTTGTGCAACAGTTTTATTTGCTGTTTTCCGTGTCTGATCTCGACTGGCAACATCTCTTGCCTGGTGTAGATTTCTGTTTTTCCTTCTCTCTCCTCTGACCTTATATGGAATCTGTCACACAGCTGTAGAGGGAAAGGCAAATTAAATATATTTGTTCCCACAGGTAGAAAGGGAAAATTTCAATTTTCCACGATTGCTGAATGTAGTCACAAGTTACTTAATTTTATCAATAAATATTTTTTACAATATGTGGCAAATAGCATAACATTTTCAATTGTACCCCACTTCACATGGATGTTTAGTGCAGTCTTGAGAAAATGTCTTTGCCTTCAATTTTGATTGAGTAGCCACTTGGGTGCAGGAGAAATATCTTGGGTCAATAGTCATTGGGTTTTAGTGAGATAAAGGACATCTGTTGTGTTCACACTCTTAATATCTGGAAGTGAAACCAGTTCATGGAGCCTCCTGAGTGTCAGTGGCCCAGTTTAAACAGCTGTCAGATAACCAGCTGTGAGAATGGTCCTGTTGGGCCGCCTGTCTGGCCACCTGTCTCCGCACCGTTCTGAAGCCGGGCCTTTCAAAGCAGCTGGGTTGCTGTCTTTCAAATGTCCCGTCTCCGGAGACACACACACACACACACACACACACACACACACACACACACACACCTAGTAGGTTGCTTATCATTTTTGAGGTGCATCACCTTCTTCAGCACCATTCTAGGAATTCTGAAGCCGTGGTGGTGGAGCTGTTGCTTGCAATCTTGGAATGTTGTCATTACTGTAGATGTGAAAGTGTGTGACAAGCCCGATGTTGGATTTGAATCTACGTTGGCTAGGAGGGGGCTGGGTTGTTCAGTGATGCTGTAAGTTCTTTGCATTGCCATCTTTCATTCCCCTCTCTCAAAGTTATTTTGGGAAGAACTTGCCTCTTACATTTTCATTTGTTAGAAGCAGTTCACTCTGAAGGATGTCATCATGTATTATAAAAATAAAGACAAAATAGTTTGTCTTGAGTATATTGTTATTTTTTTATTGATATACGCCAACTTTATATGCTTAATTCAGTAACTTTACCCCAAAGCTGCGTGACTTTCTTACAGAAATAAAATTTATATTTGATTTATAAGTTAACATACTCAGTCATGGCACAAGGGTCGTGGGTGCGCTTGAAGCTGTCATGATGGCTGTCTCTTGCTGCAGTCTCCTTGCTCGGGCTACTTTCTTCCTTGCGAGACGCCCTCCCCAGAGGGTGGCGCAGACAAAGAGCTGTGACAGTGAATCCCAGCCTCACGGCATCCCCATCTAGGCATTTCGGCATACGTCTCCCCCTCCCAACAAAGTAGATGATCACAAAGCGATTGCTTAATGTTAAAGAATCTTTTAAGAGAATTTAAGGGGAATGTGATTAGGATGACGATTGTCAGTCAAAAACTATCATTTGTAATCGCTGACATGGCGCCGGTCTGAGTAAGAAGTATGAAACCAGAATAGATTTGCCATATCTTTGTCTGCTCTGACTTTTTTATAATTATGCTATTGGCTATTTATGTCCTGAACTTCTTAGCGGTCTTATATTTAGTTTCAAATCAAATTTCTATGCAGTTGTGTTATCGAGAAGCTTATCCACAAGTTTCTCCTCTCATCGTGTCTTTCCATCAGGGGTGAAATATTCCACCGGTGCTGTTAAACTTTCCTGGGATTTTGAGAACTTTAGTAAAAATTGAGGTAATGATATATTCTCCGTGTTGACCCATTGCTTCACTTTCACCTTGTTGGGATGTGGTTGGCTTGCCTGTGTGAGTCCCTAGCCAGCAAGGCACTTTGGTACTATAGTGCATTAACAACCCTGGTACCATCTATCAGCTCTTTTCAGGGTTTTTCAGTGAGCTTCCTGTAGTTGCCAGTAGCTCTAGGGTTTACTTGAAAGTTTCCACCGTACCATTGTGTGCTAATGCTTACACTGGAGTGCTATACTGGGCGAGTGCAGGTGAATCTAAACCAATTTGTTTGTTAAACTGTATAGTGGCCTTGGAATACTTTGGTTCTATTCTCAAGAGTACTCACAGCAAGAGTCATCCTGGAACTTGAACCCTTAGGTGAAAAATGCTCTCCTTGATCTCAATGATACCTGCTTTCCAGTCTGAAAATAGCAAAAAAAAAAAAAAAATTGAGAAGCTTGCAGTATAGCAGTTTATCAAACCTTAGCGTGATATTGTAAATTCTTGGGAGATCATCTGTGCTTCTTGCAAGTCCTGTCATGCCTTCTTCTGGACTGGATGAACTCAAAACATTCATTGGAACCTCAAGAAGGTTTTAGCTCGTGCTGTAATAGTGAAGCACCTTTAAATTGAGCTCTGTGTAGTTGTAGCTTTTTTGGCACTGTGATGTTTTAGAAGATGAAGCAGCGCCGTCAAGAAGACATCCAGATCCCAATGCATCTGTGGCACACATTAAAGTCAGGATGGAGAATGGCTGAATGCCAGACGAGATTTAAATGTAGCACTAAAAGGACGAAGAGTTCCAGGAAGGGAGTCATCAAAGATGGGGGGGGGAGAATAAATGAATTCCATAAGCAACCAAAAAAAATAAAATAAATAACACAGAAGAAGGTTAACTTTGAAATAGTAAAATTGCATGCCACGCACTCCCAGACTGATTGGATTGGGTACGATGGCAGGGGAGGAGGGCGGGCGAGGTGGCGTTTCCCAGCTCAGTCTGTCATCAGCTGCCCTCCGGTGCTCTGCTCCACAGCAGTAATCGTGAGCCAAGCCGCCTGATTGTCGTTGCTGGTGGCCAAGCAGATGATGTTCTCGTACGTGAGGAGGGCTCAGATTGCAGCGTAGCTCAGCGTGTCGCGCTTCGTTTTTCTCCCTGCCGGTGCTAGCTGATGGACACCGTGCTTCCCAAGAGATGGCACTTCTAGCCAGGCCCTTTCCTTTGGGGTTGGGGAGGGCAGGGGGTTTAAACTGGTGGGATGCCAGAACTTCTTAAAATGTCAACAGCACCTCCTCATTTATTGTTATTGGCTAATTTGTCTTGAATATGTTTTCAAAGCCCTTTTGCTTCCCATCTGCTTGGGAATATTATGAGGATTAAAAAGGTCTCTCCTCATGTCTCCAAATGTATTCTGCCACTGTTTAAAGGAGAAAGTTGTGAATTTCTTGAACAGCTTCTACCTGTGGAGTTCTGTAAAGGTTGCCTGCAGTGAGCTCTTTGGAAATGCCTGTCTGTTAAGTTTCCTGGGTCTCTTGCCAGGTAGCAGCCTAGACTGTCATAGATGCGGTGTTTTCGGAATGGGATTGGCAAGCTGCTTTTGGGCAGATGGTTTGTTGCATGAGACGATATGTGTTGGGACCTCGGCCAGTGCAGACAATCATTTCTTTGAGGGCCTTTGGTCACGGTTGCAGCCTTGTGTAACTTTTCGCGGTTTGTTCCGAGGAGTGTCATCATACAACTATGCATTGCCGGTCCACCTCGCTGCTTTCCTGCTCCACTCTGCATGTATTAAGAAGGGAGGGGAGTAACAAATTCCTGCTTTTCTGATGTCTTGTTTTGCTCCTGGTTTGTTTGCCTTCAGGGTCTGTAGATTCAGTCTGTGTGATGCACACTGCTCAACATCTGTGTTGGTGGACTTGGGTTTTATTAGGGGTAGCTGGCCAGTTGCCTTCTGGGTGCAGTTTTATTGGGATTTACTACAACAGTAGGTTGGATGCTCAATGGTGACATGTGGTTAAGACCGTCAATATCTTAACGTGTTGACACATCTACGTCATTGTGAACTGTGGTAGTGTCATTTTAGGTGATTTTTTTTTTTTTTTAAACATTGTATTTTTGCAGTTATGTAAGGACTTAAAGTAGACTTTGGCATCCTGGATAATTCACGTTTTGTCATTAAACTATGTGTGTATTTTGTTATTGCAGCCCAAAAATATAAACTTTATATACTGCAGTTGAACTTTAAAGAGATATCCATGTTGATGACAAATTAACCAGTTACGGAAATGTTTATATCAGTGTACGTTTTCTTGCGTCTGTATTTTTCCATTGGTTTAGGACAATGTTCTGTTTACGTTCGTTTTTTTTTAAAACATACACTGTCGTTGCTAGTCAATTTAATTTTTAAACATCTGTGCATCATTTTTTGCCAGACAGTCAAGAAATGAAACCTGAATGGCCATTGTTTGGCACGCACAAGAGTAAAGATGAATGGCAACATATGTTGATCAGCCTCCTCGCAGCCTTTTGGTGCTTTTTCTCTGCATGGTTAAAAACGATGCTTATCTTGCCGCTCCCACACATTCGGTTGCGCAGTCACTGAAGCCCAAATTTAAGACAATAACGTTAACAACAAGGAGCACTTTTTGAAAAATGACCCGTTGGAAAATATTCCAGTGCCATCAGTCATGTAGCACAACTATTGGAGCTCATAAAGATGTTAACTTTGGAGTTGTCGGCAGCCAATGAGACAATGCTGTGAAAGTACATGACAAACCTCACCAGGTACAATGCTCCTCAAAACAACATCTTTTTCATATAAGGCAAAAAAAAAAAAACTTTAGTTTTGAAGAATGTGAATTAGCACAAGTGACTTCTGTTGTGCAGTGTTTATACAAATTTGGGATTATGGCCCCTAAAGTAAATAAGTAAATTACCCATGCGCTAGGCTTTTCCCCCATTGTAGTTATTTTAAATAAATAAATAAATAAATAAATAAAAAAAATGCCACGGGGTACTCGTGTAATTTCATTCAAAAAGGGATTTGCACAGTTGAGAAACAATCAAAAAATGCAACTTGACTTTGGGTTGCTCCTGCTTTTTTGTGATTTTGCTGTAGTTTGGCCTGGAAATGTCATGGATAACATGAAAAATGCAGCCTGACTGTGGATAGCTCTTGTTCTCATTTTTGCATTGCAGGCAGGAGTTTGCCCTTAACTTTCAGGGAAGGCATGTGGCTGTCTCGGTGCCCTACTTCCTGTGTCTTTTCACTGAAGCCCAGACATTACAGTATCCTCAAATCCTTGTTACTGGGGAAAATAACTGGCTGCAATGGACTGCTTGTACTTAATTTAAAAGGCTTTTTGGGCAGTCTGTAGTGAAGTTTGCCCTAGGAGAGAAGGTTGAGTCACAGGAAGCCCATAGCTGCACAGAGATCACCCAGGGAAAAGTGTCAGAGAGCCCTCCGCTCCACTGCAGGCTTCCTGGACCACCTGTTGAAGTAATTTTCCTGATGGAGTGCAGAGTAATGGTAGGCGACCTACAGTCTCAATATCCTCCAGCATTCTTTACAGGGCTCTGGCCTGGAGAAGACTGTTCAATCCCTGCCAAAATAAAACCACTCAATGGCCTGATTCTCCGGTTTATTGCTTTGTGTCTCTTTACCCTGCGTAATGTAATTTCCGTGAGACCAATGCTGTGAAGTGCAAGGTTTTACTCTGACCCATTAGATCCTGCACTTCAAAATAAATCCAACATTTCTGGTGTGGGTTTCTCAGCCTGTGTACTGCGGCTTAAAGCATTTTCAATCACACCTGCTGGGAGATCTCTAGAAAGAGAACAGCAGGTTGGTCAGCCTTCCTTGTTAGTTAGAAAAGGTATGAAGTATCTGGTTTGGCAGCTGACAAACCAACTATATTGCATTGTGTGACAGAATTAGTACTGTAAAGGTTGAATTGAGTATTTTTTGTCTTATTTTATGGATCTAGTTTAGCAAGGTGAGGCTGTTCAGGGTATGGGTCACATTTGGCATACATTAGTGTTTGTTCTGTACAGGTCTGGCCACATTTTTGTGCTGAATATACAGAGATGTGGATTGCTTGCAGTGACTTTTCAGACCAGATCACCTTTGCTCCCTGAACCAAGGCCAGTTTTTTTTTTTTTTTTTAAATGCAACCCTGACAGAAAAGGTACAAACAGGTTCTACACTCAGACCTGAAAGTTTAGTCCACTTACCACACTGTGGACCATTTGAAGGAATGACATATCCGTTTAACTTTCAAAGACTGTTGACGGCTTAAGCTTGTTTCGGGTTCATATACATCATCAGCCAACCAGGGCCTTGCAGCATATATGATGAAATGAGGAGAAAGCAGTTACTTGCAACTCATGACTCTTTAGCCATTCCATTCATCTTTCTGTCCCTTTGCTACTCTTTCCGATTTTTCTTTTCCTATATGTTTAAAATTAATAGATTACCTTTCTGTGCTGTCTTTGACATGTAATCCTTTTCATTAAAAAAAAAAAAATTAGTTTTTTTTGCTTCCGCTGAGAATATTTGGAGTTCTGACACATTTCAAATGGAGGCCTTGTCAGAACAATAGCAAATGACACTTCAGAGGCATTTAGGTAAATGGAATTAAGTGCTAAAACCTTATTACATGGCTGAGCTTTAGACAGGTTTGTACTTTGACATTGTGCTTTGTTTAGGTCCAATGTAAACTGAAGGGCTGTTAGCCAGGTGTTCTAAACTCTTGAGTACTGAGTGTGTTATTTCTTGGTGGTGGTTTATTAGATTACAAGTACACAAAATGGGTTTCCCAATAGACAGAACTGTTATTCCATGTTCTGTCAGTAGCCATTGCCTTCAACATAATTAAAATGGACTCTCTACCCTTGTAATGTAACATTATCGCTGCCAAGCTTTTTTTTTTCCGTACATTACTTCATCATAGTGAAAATATAGCATTCTCTATTATTCAAGCCTGTTTTAACTGAGATTAAGTTTAAATGGACAGAGGGAAACTCTGCTCCAAAAAAATCTGTGCGATATTGCCATCTGAATGGGAAATATTTTTTGAGTGAACTGTGTTTATTCACCCATAAACCTTTGCAAAACTGAATTTCTGCCTGACATGGTTACAGTGAGTCAGTTTCAGCGCATCCAGAGGATCTAAGGCTTGAATTTGAATGTCCGTTTTACATATTGAGACATTTACACAAGCTTGATTCCCTTGTTCTTACAGTGGAAATAAGTGTATGTACTTAAGTAAAGGCTTATGAATTCACTATGAATTTATAGTAAAATTTGCTCATTCCTGAATGTCTTAATAGGTCTGTTTTGTTCTAAATGTTTCTTATAGTGCAAAGGTATGTTATAGAGAGAAGACATAGGAAGAAAGTCATAATGCAATTTCAAATTAATAGATGAAAATATTTCATTGTAAGTTTTCAAGTAAAAATTTTAAACACTTTCATTTTTGCTTATTTATGCTGCTTTACGCACCAGTCAACTACTGCATGAAATAAGTCGGGAACCGCCTGTATATTATGATGGGGTTACGTTCTGATAACCTCATCGTAAGTCAAAAATGCATTTAATTCACTCAACCTTATATCATCCCTGTTCCTGCTCCAGCAACAGAATGTAGGCGGTCGTGGATGGGATTTAGTTGCTACTCGGACTTCCTGTCAGTGCTCAGTTTCCGCTGCCCCTCTCCTGCAACCACTGTCTTGCTAAGGCCTAGTATTTTATTTATTTTGAATTGTGGCATCTTCCATTTTTGTTTACTGCCAATTGCTAATGTTTAGCGTTAGCTCCTGGGTAGCAGCAATACTCAGAGTTTAACGGAACTTAAACTTATTACTGTGTTGTCTCACGAATGCTTCCACCAACCCAGCATAACACCTACCGAATATCATAGCCTAGCTTACCTTAAAAGTCATTATGGGCTTACCGCTTTCAGAAGACACAGACATAGATGGGCGTTTTGTAGACGTGATGGATACCAAAACACATCGTAGATATGGGGGGTATCCAAGAAAATGCTGACAACAGAGAACACTGCACAGTATCAGTTGTATACACTAGTGACCATGTAGCAGACTAGGAGATGCAGTTCGCTACTGCTGCTCAGCATCACAAGAGAGTATCGTACCGCATATTGCTTGCCCGGGGAGGAATCTAAATTCAAAATTTGATGTATTGTTTCTACTGAATGCATATCATTGTCGCACCATTGTAAATTTAAAAAAAAAAAAAAAAAAAAAAAATCAGAAGTTGGACCGTCATAAGTCGAGGACCATTTGTACAAGTGAATGCTTCATATATTTGTCCTTTTCTACAATGAGCTTCATAACAAAGATGTTGAGTCCCATTTGATATCTGCTGTATTGCAGAGGGTCTTCTAAAGAAATTGTGCTGTGTGTATCTCGTGTTCTGAGGAAGCCTAGAAAATACCCTGCTGTATGGATATGTGGGCTGATTTCTCTGCATCATCTCCTCTTTCACTGAATGAGAAGTGGAACTTTACCAGGAGTCGATGCCTTGCTCGTCCTTCAATGTTTAAAAAGCTGTAAATGCTGGCAGTTAGAGGTCCCCCCCCCCCCCCCCCGAAATTGGAAAGTGACAGGTAGCCTGCTGGGATACCACCATGTTTGTGCTCACAGTCAGGGAGCAAGCCTCTGAGCAGTAACCATGGTTACCCGGTTGCTCGGTGAGCCACTGTGCGGTGTAGTGTCATGGGTTTGATCATCCCATGGGACCAGGGTGCCTGTCCTCTAGAAGTGAAGGGATGCTAGGATGTTTGCTTGTCCTCTGGGAGAGCTGGCAGGGACATTGCGGGTGATGCATACCTGAAATGGTGGTTGCAGTCTGGGTGCCGTGTTACAGGATGAGCAGGGTGAACACTTAGGAAATGCAGGAATGGTCACTCTAATCACATCCATTTGGACCGGAAAATAATGGAATTACTCAATTTTTTAAAAACTCTTAGTCTTCACTTCCATTCTAAACCTCCAGTTATTTCAGTATGTCCACACAGGCTGATCAGGTCTACACTGGCTATACAAGTCTGTGCAAATGCAACGCAAATGGGGGGCAAGTAAAAAATGCAAATAACGTGCATTTGTTGCCTCATTTTATGTTTAATATAAAACTTCTTTTTAAGCATCTGCAATATTTAAAGAAGTCAAACTAGCTCAGATTTGACATTTATTTCAAACTACATTAAAGCTGGGAGTCATTTTTTTACTTTGAAAATTGAAGAAAGCACCAGTAGCTGTGAAAGCTGCTATTTTTCCATGAACTGGAGAGGCCCATACTGTAAACTGACAGCCCTCATCTGTCATTCAAGGTTTGTTTTTGTAAGGGTGCTAAACATGTTGATTCAATATTATTCATGGTTGTTATTTGTGGCGGTTCGTCTTAATGTTCAGTAAACAAATGATGAGCCCTTTTGGCAAACTCCTTAGGATCTGTGAATTTGGCGTGGGATGATTCAGCGGATCATTTTCCAAGCTGCCCCCCGACCCCACAATGAAGAGATTCATCTAAGCCCAGCAGGTTTGCTCTCAGCAGTGACGTTATGCCAAAAGTCAACAACCTTGCTAATAATCCAGTTTATTTTCCTTCTCTCATTACTATAATGAGCAGGTACATTATAGTGCAGAAATACGCATAAATGCCATAAAAGAATAAAATAGAAATGAGAACTGCTTAGCATCTGCAGTATGAGAACCGTTGTTATTCCTCATCTGTCAGCTGACAAGCTCCACACCTCTTGGACCTTTTCCCAAACCAGTGCAATGAGCTCACCACCGTATTTAATGAACAAATGAACTTAATGATTTTAAACCTTAAGCGTTGTTTGACGCCTTTGCTCTTTATGATTTTAGAGGTAGCATACTTCCCTAATGGTGAAAAGAAAAAAGACAGATGTATTTTTAATCACTAAATATAATGCTTTTAATATTAAAGCAGTATTTTAAATATGTAACAGCGGAGATGCACTGTCTTAAGACGTTATGCAATTCAGATTGATACTTGAGTTCAGTTATTAGTTCACTCAGTAGTTGAGTGTAAAACTGCCCATTTCTATCTTTCATAAGGGACTAAAGAAAACATTTTACTGTCAAACAAATGCCGTCAAATTATAGTAAAGCATTCAGTTTTTTGCTATTGGAAATATGCAATTTGTTAAATTAACAAAAATCAGTCAGAACAACTTGACTGCTCAGGTGGAATGCAAAGCAGCATCCACAGGAGATATTTTGGCCCAGGACTGAGAATCGGTTGTCAGTTTGTGATGTAAATGGTAAGAATTTGGCAGTAGACTCATGCATAACACTTCCCACATTTTATCCTTACTTGTAGTGCTACCTGTGTTTTTAGACCGATAACTGTTGTTGCACACACAAGTGCTCTCGAGTGGATGCTTTTCCCCTCCCCACACCACTCTCTATCAATTTTAAACACTGAAATGTGTGAAAATCCCAGGAGTGTAGCTGTTTTACATGCTGAAAATAGTAGCAGATTTACTAACAATTTAAAAAAAAAAAAAAAAAAAAATTCTATTTTTCAAAAGTGCTTAGGTAATGCATTTTCTCCATTCCAGTGCTTAGTCCAGTATACAAGCTTCTTGACCCTGTCTACATGAGTTCATGAGTTGACTTGTTGTTTAGGGGGGTAGGGGATGACCCTAACCTTGTAAAGTGAGGGGAGGTCGATTTACTCAGCATTTAGTAATTCAGTTATTAGTGTTTTGTGATTAATATGATGTCCTTAGAGTCAAGTTAACTTTTACTGAGTTAAGCTGCCACTGCTGAGCACACTTTAAACTGCGCTCTTATTTAGAGACTACCATTAAAGTGAAATATGCTTTGATTCATCCACAAGCATGGTAATGTAAGTGTCTGCTTGTTTTTCCCCTGTCAGGCTAAGCTCAGGTAATACCAGGCAAACTGACAGGTGTGAATGGACTCTAATGTGCTGGCCCAGACTGATTGTACCGTGTCTCCAGATTCAGTAACACCTTTGTTTTGCCCTCCTTTTTGTACCTTTTGCTTGATGGATTGTCATAATTTTCCCTTTTTTGTTTTTAGTTAATATTACACTGGTTCTTAACTCCTTACATATGCTGTGTCTGGACCAGTTAACAGCTGGTGCTTGTCATGTCTCCAGTAGGGGAGAATTGTGCCTTGATGGTCTAACCTCAGTTTTTTGAATCTTATTATTCTGGTTACAGTATGAAACCATATAGTCATATCACCGCTTCTCAAGTACTTTTAAAGCCATTGTATTAGCAGGATTTTAGCTCAAAACAGGGGGCTCAGTGTGAAGATTGTGTAGGGATCAGCTTAACAGATGAAGATCGTGTCAAGGAAAGGTCAGACAAAGCAAGTGTGCCGGCATTAATTGTTTAAGGAGAAAAGCCATCTGCATCCATGCCAGTCTGTCCTTTCTCATCACCTTGTGGGTGATTAATGCTCCATTAACAATTCTGCATTACATTTTTCCACCATGCTCAGTTGCCATTATCATGAGGGATGAGGTATGAGGCTGTGAAGATGCAGATCCACGCTAACCTGTGCGGTGTAAAAGCAAAAGGTAGTACAGGAGGTTTCACGGTGGAGATGGAACTGTTATCTTTACTGTGGTAGATACCATAGCAAGCTATTGTTACAGGTTGTAGCTTGCATCTTTGCTACTACTTCTTGTTAAGCAGGTACTGGTGTGTGCCTGTGTATAGTGGGACTAACCGATGGCGTGAAAGTCTTAATGGATCAAGCTGTGTAAATTGCAAAGCTTCTTTTCCTCGATGTGGTCTAAATGCTCTGTTTTAATTACATTTCTTTGAAACTATTAATCAATTATATGCTTAACTCCAACAGCAGTCGGTTAGGCTAACTGGGTTTTGAGAAATGCACATGGAGCAATTCTTTAACCTTCCACTTTGTGGCACAGACACTATTACACTGAAATAATGAGGTACAGCTCATAAATATCATTTAAAGGAGCTGCATGTGACAAAGTAGCGTGAAAGAAACTCTATACTGATCACTAGACTGTTTTTAGCCTTCATGCCAATATTGGAAGCGCTTGCCTTGAGTGCAAGAGCTGAGGGTTATATAGGAAGTGATGTGGGAATGGTGAAATACTTATGAGTGGCCCGCTCCCCATCCACAACCTTGAGCGCTACGGATGGGAAGGGGCCTCAAGAGGGTGCAGATATCCCTGTGTCAGAAATCACATCCCCATTTTAAGTTTAACTAGAATGCTAGGTGTGCCTTCAGTGACCCTTAGGCTGAATTTGCCCTAGATTTAGTTATGAAATGAATTAGTAAGCAAAGCGGCGCTGACTGAATAGGCTTGTGTTAAAAGAGGATATCGAGATGGGAATCATTGCTCATCTTCTGCAGGTTTTTCACCACTCTACTGCCAGTGGAGCCCCACCACTAATCTCTGTGAAAGATTGACTGCAAGCAGATTAGAGAGGCTTATACATTTTCCCTCCGTCTGTCCTGAGCCGGCGGGTGTTTCAAAAGGCACTTTTCTCGTTTCATGTAGCCATCGTGTTCCTGTTTTGCTTCTGGTTGGGCCCCCAGCGCTGTCTGTTTATTTAAATATTAAAGCCTCATTGGGGAGTTTTTGGGTTAGAACATAGGTAGATGAAGGAAGATGTGACAGCCTCCAGGTTCTCCTCCTCCTCCTTTTTTTTTCTTTTCTTTTTTCCCCCTTCTCCCCTTTCTTTCCAATCTAGTGCAATGATTGTGACCCAACTTCACATCCTTGGGATGTAGACCCCAAACGGAGCACAGATGCTCTTACTGGTAAGTCGATATAAAGGCAAGGGACCCAGGGTTGTAATTAGCTGTGTTTGCATTGACTTTGATTAGGCCCGCTCAGGGGTTCTGTGTTGCGTCAATGGCTGAGCCAAGCAGAACCAAGAGGAGCCTTGTGTACTTTGGACCGGTGGCCAGAGCTGATCTCCCTTGGAATCCAGGCCCCCGTAAAGTTGGCTGAAGTAGCTGGAACAATTGTGACCATTTTAAACAGTTTTAAACAACACGACAATCCCTTTTATTCTCATCGGCTTTATACAAGCAAAGCCATGCAGGTGTCGCCCCCCCCCCCCCCAAAGTAAAAGTCAGTTGCAGAACTAATTTCACTCTTGATTCGGGACTGCATCCACTGGGGTGTTTTATATAATCCAAACGCTGCAGACAAATAGAGTTGTTTTTTCGTTTTAGTCATTATTACCTTAGTGTTTTAAAAGAACACACCTCAGGTTGGATGACCATCTACTCTAGCCTTTGATAAGAAATGAAGTTAAAATCTACCTTGAATTAAATCTTGTTTATTACACTGAATGGCTTACCCGCAGGCAGAATGATTAAGTGTGTATTTTAGTGGCTGTGGCTTGTTGAGGTTTTAACTGCTGAGGTGATGGTAACGTGGATCCTTTGGCGAGAGGGAAGTAGGGGCACGGGGAACTAGAATGTCTGCATCTCCTCCACTGTGCCCAGGCCAGGTGGTTTTTATTACTTAGTCAGCACTAAATGTCTGAGCAATAGGCTGCTGGTAGATTTTTCTTCCCCCACCCAGTTCCGGCATTTCAGGGAGGCCCGAAGCAATTTAGGTTGAAAAAAGCAGCGTACAGTTGGGCGTGTGTGATTTGAGTTAGTATATCGGTCTAGTCGAGCTTTTCGACCGCAATTTTTATGAGATATGGAAAATCAGCATGTCCATTGGTGATAGTAATGCGCTATTAAAAACCATTTGCTACCAGCTTCATTTATCATCTTTTAATGAACCTGGTACAAGATGGAAAACGTTGCATTCCTCCCCTGGGCAACAATTGTACCCCCATTACAAATGTACCAGGTAAGGCGAATCATGACGTTATTGGTTGTAGCTTTCTTATTGGGCTGATTGTGACTCGGAACCACCTGACAGGGACCATAGGGAGAAGCAGCCATCACCAGCTCTTGCATCGCTGCACATTTGCCATTAACTTCAAAACCGTGATGAGAGAAACAGCATACTGCAATGAGGTGGAGTTTTCCAGGCAACCTCCAATTGTCATCAGGTCACCCCCAGAAGGCACTGGCATCCGAACAGGGAAAAACCGGAGCTCAAGCGGTAGCATAATGTCAACCTCAGGCCTGTTTATTCTCCATCTTCACACCTCTCTGATCCAAACCAGGGCAAAAGTATAGTTTGTGCGAAGCCGCACATACGAGGTGAAGTTTCTTTTAGTGTCATCCTGTGCCAACTCAGACATCTGTCATGGCCTTGGCTCAGTTTAGATTGCTGGCATTATTAAAATCCCCCTCCCTTTCCTCATAGGAGGTTTCAGTTACCTTTCTCTTACTGTCAGTGTCAGAGCAGAGACTTTTGCAAAGGTGTGCATCAGAATGGTTCTGAACACGCTTGTCAGGTAGAGTTTGCGCTGTTGACTTTCTCCATCTGTTAGATGCACCGCCTGCTTTGAAAATGCTGTGCTTATTTTAGCCAACTTTTGTGAGATCACTGAATGAAGTCCGACTGGTGTTCTGTGACCCAGTCCTGGATATTCTGTAGGTTACCCTGCTCGTAACAATATGCCAATTTGTCGGCTGTTTTATTCGGGTTTTTAGTTGGTTGCTTTTAACGTCACGGTTCTACAGTCCATAGCTCAACCCCAGCTCTGTGTAAATACGTATGATGGCGCATTTGTATTTTTTGTAGTTTCTTTCAATTTTATATGAGAAATAATTCCACTGCCTTGATCTAATCTTATTGAAATCAATATTGCATTCCTTCACAGAATATTTTAATACACAGCATTCTCATTGGTTCATCATGGAGTGGTGGGCTAGGGGCTTCATGAGGCTCAAGGTCCTGAGTCAGCCATTAGAGACCAGCTTAGAACTCCCTAGGGCACAATAAAAATACAGGATCCAACATCTGTAACTTTGAGGGCCTGAATGGTAGCTGGGTTCAAATCCTGCAAAAGCAGGTACAGGCAACACTAATGAACACCATGGGAGTGCCAAAGAGGAGTCTCAGGAGCGTTTTTCAATGATGGATAGCGGCCAGGATAGAGCGGGCCGCTTCTGATAGCTGTTATTCCTTCCAGTGTCGGCTCACTTCATGGGATCTTGCTTTTCCCCCTTTGTGAACTTGTATTTCTGTCTAGCCCATCTGTCTTAAATCACTGGCAGGAGAGAAATAAAGTTCAACTGACTGTGCAGAAATTCAGGGAAACTGAAATACCTAGCGCTCATATTGACCTTCTTTGTCGTCCTTTGTTGTCTTTTTTTTTTCTTTTTCTTTAACACATTTGAGTAGGACCATCTGCTGGTTGAAAGATATCTTCACTGAACTTTAAACAAACATGTTGCCTTGTCTTAACATCTGCGGTAGCAGCCAGAAGGAATGCCTATTTCTGGTGCCTAGTAGTTGTATCTGGGGGGTCCATCGCTCTAATGGGTTTTTCCATCTCAGGAAGTGGCGGAAGTAAACCAGCACTCGCTGTGATTCAGAGCGTCTTAGCAGAGACACAGGGAATGGTGAGCTCAACTGGTTTGAGGAGAAGGCACACTGCCGATGGGGCTAAATACCCCAGGCTCCTCCTCTTCCTCTTAACTTTGGAATTAATTGAATTCAGTGTTTGAATTTTTTATTTGCATCTCGGCTTTGTATAACTATTGCCTCATTTTCCTGCAGCCTTTTTGGGTCAATTGTTTTACTGCTTCCCTCTTAGTTTCCCATGGTATTTTTGTTTAAATCTGAGTGAAAAGTTTGCAGGAGTTGTAAAATTGCTAAATGAAGCACTAGCAGTGTTTATTCTCTTTGTGTAAGAATCTTATGAAATGTATTCGGTGTTGTTAACAAGGCTTAGGGTGACCTTCTTAGAAGTCCTCCACCTCACTGTGTGCTGGGTGAAGGAGCGGTAACTGTAGGAGTAGGGAAGTTCTGATCATGTGGAGGAGTGGCACACATGCAAAGCCCAGCTGTAAGCACTGTAATTGGAAATTAAACCCTTGGAAGTGCTTTGTAAATAATGGAGTTGCTCGAGGTCTGCTAGGTGACCTTGCGAAGTAGTATCCAAAGCTAAAGTTATTGAATCTACATTCTGAACAACCAAGATCAATGCCTTTTACTCTTCCCAAGGAGACACTGGATTCACCTGCATTTGGCTCCGTAGCTTCTTTGCAACCATTGTGTTTGAGGCTCCACTGCAGTACATCAGTATGTGGACTTTTATTATCCGTTATTTATCTGACACTTCCTCGGGAGGATTAAAAGTTGTTTCTATGGGTTACCGGTGCTCTGCCCATTTATAGTGTGCCACATTTGCTGTTTCAAACCTTTATCAACAGTACTACAGCAGGAAAGGGGTTTGAGCTTCTGGTATGCTATTCACAGTAAAATTAAGGATCCTATATGTGATTTTTTTTCTTTTTCTTTTTTCTTTTTCTCCTCTTCCCCCTGTAGTTTTTGTCAGGTTTATTGAACTGAATGTGCAAATGAATAGACTTGGTACTATTTTAGAAGGTCCACACTGTGTGCGTGAGTCTGCCTACATGTGTTGTGTTTGGCCTGATTGTGTTCTTCTGCATGGACTGTTGGGATCAGAGCTGCTGTTTATGCTCCTTTGCTGGGAACAGTAGCAGCAGCAGTTCTGAAGCACAAGGATTTTTCCAGTGAGGAGAAAACACAAAGCCCAAAAATACCTTTTGCTTCAAAGGTGGATATGGTGGTCTAACATCACAACTGCCAGCCTTGAAAACAGCACTCTGAATCAGAGCGGTTAAATTAGCTTCTCAGTCTCTCAGTATTCCACCTTCCTGGCAACACCCGTGGATGGTAGGCCTCATTATGAAGTCTTAGCAAAGCAGTAGACTGAAACAAAGTTGGACCGGACCAGGGGGTGAGGGGGGATGCATGACAACCCTCCCTTTCTTGGCAGACTGGGTATTGTCTTTCCTGGAAAATGTAGTCGTCTATGCCTGTCACTCAGCGTAATGGGATGTCTACCCTCTTCTCCATGTAGATATATTATACTTCATAATGCATTGTGTTAAATGGTTTTTTTTATTCTAGATTCTATTTATTTTTTCCCTTTAAGAATTATTTACAGTATATTTATTCCCCTGTTGTGAGAATTTTTGTTGCCACTCTGCAGAGTTCTGAGGAAACTAATCTGTTCCACTCTGAAGCACTGGGTAATGAAGGAGTGAAATGGACACTTTTGTGCCAGCGAAATTGAATTAAAAGGAAAGCAAATATTCCTCCGTGGTTTTTGCAGAGGTAGCCCAGGCTATTACTGAAGGCCTCCAATCTCTTTGGTCCTACATGTTGGTAAATATTTTAAAGGCTTTTAAAGCCAGGGTGGTAGATGCCTGCAGAAACATCTGGCTAGATCATGGAAGATGCTGGACCTGACCAGATGATGCCCCCGTCTATAGAGATTCTCCTTCCAGCAGGCTTCCCTTTGTTTTATATTTTATTTCACTTCCTGAAATTTGGAAACAGCACCGGTGGCAATGAGGTGGGGTCCTATGGGGTGTGCTTGCTCCACTCCATTTCCCACTTATGAGAGAAGACCTCCAGGAGGCTAATAGAAACTTGTGATCCACTTTTAGGCATCAAAATGTTACTCCCTTGCCAACAGGCACCCGGGGGGGCACACACGGAAAAATGTTTATCGTTTCACAGAGGCGACATCTTTCTGTCCACCATGTTTGCTCTGCCTCTCAATACTGACAGCAGGCCTTGACAGATGACCCAAGCCTGTGAGTGGGAGGCGTCGATCTGCATGTCACTCTACTACTGCGGGGAGAAAGGTTCTGTCACGTTGAGTCTTCTGCATTCTTCCAATCCTCGGTCTGTGCTGTTGAGGTGTGGTGCGGAACTACTTCAGCCTGTGACCTAGTGTGTTTGTTGCCCAAGGTATGAGCTTCACGTTATTGTCATTCTACACTTGTGTACATCTGCTGCTGTGGTTCCCTGTGGTGGTGGGCACCATTAGCCAAACCTTGGAGCCCCAGTGATTTCTTTGACTGTGAGTGAGTGATGCATCCTTTAGCGGGACTTCAATCAGAAATACCACCTTTGCAAGTACATAAGCTTCATTTGGAGTTTCATAAAACACTTGTACAACAAGTTTATCACCAAGAAAAAGAAAAAACAAAGTAATGGGTCATGAAATTGCCTCCGAGACATCTTTATCAGCATGGGTTTGGTTATACGGTTTACCCTCTTGTGCCGCAAGATTTACACAAGCAAGTCCGGTTAAGTACCAGATAATTAACAAAGGTTAATAAGGATGTTAATCTATGTCTTTTAAGACAATTTGTTCCCTTTAATGAGTCAACTAATACATCTCATTAGCCTGACAGTTAAATCTGATCCAGTCAAGCTTATGGAAAGAAATGGCCAAGCCTAAAGATAAGCTCTGTAAATCACGTTTCTCTCTTTGGTACCCTGTCCTATTAATTTTGCAATTTGTAAAGATGTCTGGGTAATGTAGTTTATGGTCTGTGATGTGGCACCCTTAATTTTGTGTGCCTTACCTATGCAGGACTGTTATTACCCTTTCAGATTATTTTACATTTTATTGCTGAAAGTCCATGTTTTGGAAAGAGCCGTCTTCCAGTAATTACCTTTTAATGTGGTGAGCATTTTGCATAAGAAGCAAGCACAAGGCTAGTTTTAGAAAGAGTTCTCTGGATCAAGAATGAAGGTCCGTGTGAACATCAGAAGGTAAACATTGAAACCTTGTGATAGTGCTTTATTGCATATAAAGCATGATGGCAGAACTTTTTATTGAAGATGCATAAAAATGTCTCTGGTTCATCATCTGCTATCAGTTACTTCTCCTGGTCTTGGCCAGAACACGCCTTCTGTAAATGAAATTGTACTGACATTTTGCAGACATCAGTTTCACAAGAGGTCTGTCTGTCTCTCTGTCTGTCTCTCTGTCTGTCTCTCTGTCTGTCTCTCTGTCTGTCTCTCTGTCTCTGTCTGGATCACAGCAATATAGAAACAAAAGAGAAGTAGTGGTTACATTCATGGGTAAGTGATAAATTACTATTGTCCATGTCTGCTATTTATTTAAACTTTGCAGTGTTCCTCTGAGTTTTTATGCAGTTGAAATGGTAACTTTATGTGCCAGAAGAGAATTTGTTTGGGTTATCTGTACAAAGAGAAAAGCTTGATAAGTGGCTATAAAACATAAAATTCTTTATAACATAAAAATGCTATTTAGTTCTCAAAGCTGTAAGAAATAAAACTAAAGTTTTTATAAGGCTTTAGTGAAAAATAAACATACTTTGTTTTCCTTTCAGTGCAGTATTGAAGTTTCTTTATCTCTAATTATATCAGCATCAAAAGTGATAATTTTAACTAAAAAGTCAACTAAAGCAGTAGTAACTCCTGTCATGCAGTCTGTCATATTGTCTAGAGACGACTCATATGAAAGCATGTGACCTAGTAGGATACAAAACACGGAAAAAGGAGAATGATGCTAAGGGAGAAATAAAAAGCAATGTGTAGAGAAAAGACAGGGAGAGGGAATAGGATATGGAAAAAAATTAGAACAACCCCTCTCAGAGAACCAGGTAACCACTATATTTACAGGTGACAGGCAGGGATGACACTTCATAACTAACATTCCCGACTACACCGTTCCCCTTCAGGACCTACCAAAGGTGAAATGGAAAGAGTAACCCCCCTTCAAATATTTAAGAAACCTAGTAAAAGACATAAAGGTCCCCAGCAAAAACAAAGAGAAATGGCATCATGCAATATATAAAGAAACCATATAAACAAAAAGAAGCGTTGCAGTTCCAGTACATGTATGATGCACGCTTTCAATCTTTCAGATCAGACAAGAAAGCAGCCGCTGATGCCAGGCTGTCAAACATATGGCTCTTCTCTCTCTGCAGACATCTCAGTGAGGCTGGAAAAGTAGAACCCTTGTGGAATTTTTCCCCCATTGTTTTAAAGCTCTGATGATCTCATTAAAATAACATCTCTTGCAGATGATTTCTGCTGGCAGATCAGGGTAGGCGTGCAGATGGGGAATCTTTAAAGGTGATGCTGCTTTCATTTGCGGTGGCTTTTTCACTGTTTTTTCTTTTTCCAGAGAGGCCCAGAAATTGAACCAGAATGGCCTTGAGTCAGGCATTCAATGTAATGTCTCACTCAAACATGTCTCAGAAATGTCTCTCTTGATCGTATGACAACCTCGCTCATCCATGCTGTAAAGTCTGCCCCTAAGAGTCAGTTGTTGTAACCGGCAGTGGAACAAGCACCCGTAAGCCCTGTTTATTCAACTTCATTAAATAAACCCAGTACATCTAAAGTCATTTTCTTGCTTGTATATTTTCAGACTTTTCACAAAGGACTGTAACTTGGTTCTTTTCCCTTTTTGAGAATGTTTTGGGACAATCCCTGCCATTCTTAAAATGAGACTTCAAATTCTGTCAGTTGTGGCAATTTAAGATCGTATGATGGCAGCAAACAAAAAAAAAAAAAGTGGATTTCTGGAGAGGAGACAAAATGAATGTATGGCACATGGCCATGTGACTTCCCATAGGTCTTTATTGTTGAAATGAATAAATAAAGAAAGCTGGGCAAATAAATGTATGTGTTGCACATGAACTGCTCAAGGATGAAGGTGGCTGAAGTTCCTCAACTGTTGCAGTAATTTAGCATTTGATGGAGTTTGGCTCTAGTCATGGTCACTTCTTTTATTGCTTCTGGACACTTCTCTTTATTGCTTTTGTTCAAATCTGCTTTTTTCATTAAAGATTTGTCATGTTCCTCTTACTTTTTTTTATGCAAGTAACTAAAAATAAAGTATATTGCAAAATTTTAACCATGTATCACGGCCTATGCTTATTTCTCAGTAGCAGCATTAAGTGTTTGGAACTTGAGTTTCTTGAGGACGCTTTATATTAGACCTGCAAAGGAAATGCCACATGCTGTCGAGCGCCACTAGTAGTATTTTGGCAGAATGAGTTTCATGCCCCTTTCACTCAACCTCTCTCCTCAGTTTAGTGGCCTGTTGGAAGATGGGATAAAGAATTGATGGTCTCCTCTTCCAGATGAACACAGGCAGTTGTGTATACATCCTAATTAAATGTGGGAAAAGAATTGGACCAAAGTGCTGACAGTGTTGACTTGTGATAAAAAAAAAAAAAAAAAACAGTCAGCAGATTCAGCTTAAACATTGTTTAGCTCCCCAGGCAGACATTTCCATTTACCATCCTGCATTTCTTCTCACTTGCGGTACCCTTGCTGTACAAATTTGTTTACACTGAAATAATGTTGACAGAGGAGAAGCCATCTCCAGAGCTCCTGTAACAAGCAAATTACTGATTTGGGGAATTGGGTAGGACTCTAGGACTGCTAGAATATATGAGTGTTGGTCGCCATGTTGAGCTGTTCTACCTGGGTGCTGAACGGCTGTTGAGGTTGTCACGAGGCTTTACTGTATGTTGGACTCAGCATGGGTATTTCGACTGCAATACTGTCAGCATGCTTTGAGATAAAATTGCTTGAGTGCATTTAATGATACATTTCCTCTATTCATCTAATCTGGCTATTGTCTAGAAAACAGAAGGCTTAGTCACAAAAGCTATCTGCGTTCTTGAATAAGTTGAATTTGACTTATGTACAAAATGGCCTAATTTCTTCCTTGCTCTTTGAGTGCCATGACCAGCCACTTGGAAAGCTACAGTTCTGGTAATATTAAGTGGCTTTTGAGCACAGGGTATCTGGTTGCTTCAGTGACCTATAAACATTCAGAATTGTTTAAAAACAACATGTATTATTCTGGAATGAATGGCGTTTTGTATCCTCTGCAACTGCCCTTTGATAAGATCTTTGGTTTATTTTTTTTTTTTCCCTTCCATTTCTAGGTGGAGGTAATATATAATTTTGGGATTTGTTTCAAGTACCAGGTGTCCTCCTCCTTACATGTGTAATGAGTTCATGAAATCAGTTCATCATGAGGTCAATCTCATAATTCAAAGATACACGGTATTTGGTCCTAACTCTGTAAAGCGTATTAAACAGTTTCACCTTTATACACAAAAATTCATCAGTCAAATACTGGGAATACCTGTGCTATAGAGGTGGGGGGAATTATTTGTTCCTCTGTCTTGTTTGTAGATTCTGTGTGTGGAAAAATGTATTGGAAAAGTAAGGTATTCATCCTTTCGACTGTAACTGACACTTAAGTTTACTCACTGCATTTATGGTATATAGTAGCTGTAAGAATATAGCTCAAGACATGCTGAAATGAATATCCCATACCTGCAATAAGAATTAATATGGTTTGTAAATGATTTTGAAAGGCACAAATTGTTTTTGTTTTTTTTTTCCAGTTTTGCCATGGTTGCTGAAGATGTTTTCACATAAGTTTCTTTTCAAATGTATCTAAGCACATGCATCTTGTACATGTGAAAGTAAAATGAGTAACACTGCCTTATGGCTTGATCAAACTCCAGTACTGTAGTGGTTTATGTTGAGCGTTGTAGTCTTGGAATTCAAGGCTGAGGCTTTTTGGTTTACTGTGGTCATAGGTCCAAAGCTTACATTGGTTTTACCATGTCTTTTTGGGACTAGAATGGTTGTTTATAACTGTTTTCCATCCCAATGCTGGAACAAATTTGCAAAATCTGTTGAATAAAAAGTATGAGATCATGTTACCCACCATGCACAAAGCAATTATCCCTCTAGGCATCTGTGCCATGAAAAATGCCAGAAGAACAAGAGGAATCTAAATGAAGGACTTGTTTTTTGTTTTTATTTATTTATTTTCCCCACAGACTGTGGGATGATTCCTTTGGGCCCCTTTGTGATTTCAGACGTTCCATTTCGAGGCTGCAGTCATAAGATGGCCTGGGGCGGTGACTCCTCATAACTGTAGCATAAAACGAATTTGGTGACACGGGGGTACATGTGGATGGAGCTAGAAATGGCGCCTCTGATTGGTGGCACAGTTTAAGCAAAGGGACAGGGTGCACTAGCTGTGAAAATGCAGAAGACTTAAATCCAGTGAGGTGCTGCTGTCAAGTTTAAGACCTTTTGTTCATCTTTACTTTTCCCAGGATGAGTGGAACAGTGTCGACTCCTCCAACCGGAATTCGGCACACAGCGGTGCAGACGACAAAGCCCATGGACTGGAGACGCTTCCGCCAGGTATACCAAGGATATCTCACTGCCAGCCACTACTGCCCTCCGTTCCATGCTGCTGTCCAGGGATTCTCCTCCAGGAAGGATGAGAAAACCCAAGCCTACATTCCATGGGCAATATATTTAGTTTGTTTACAAGGCTGCTTCCTCTAATTATACAAGCACCTAGTTAAAAAGGCATGAAGTGCATCAGACCGTGTAATGATCCTACAGCCACATCCGTGATCTTACCCAGCCTCTCTCAGGTAGATGCCCCGGTCCCTGGGGAACTAATTTATGAATCTTCAAGGTCAGCCCAGGGTTCAGTTTAGAAAGGCTACTTGCGACCAGCCTCAGGTGCAAGCGCCTGCTGTTGGTTTCTTAAGCAAGGAGCTGAATTTTATAGCAGTGTATGGCAAGGAACGGACAGTGGTGTTTGCAGTGAGAATCGGGTGATGTGCTTGTTAAGCTAAAACCTGGAAAGCTATTGCATTGTAACACAGATCATAAATGAGTCTTACAGCTGCCCAAGCCAAAAGGAGGTACAACACATTGCTAGTGTTGATCAGTGCCACCTGTCTTGATGACATTCCTAGCCTGCATGCATTTGTAAGCTATGAATTAGTTTTGCTCAGATTCATGTTTGGGGGGGGAATTGCTCTTTTTCACTATGCAGTTTTTATTTTGTAGGGCAGTGAATATAAGGATTTTGGCTGAAAAAAATCTCTTTTCTCCGTTCGGATATCAATATTGCAGCCACTGGTATGACACATGCGTATTTTATTTAAAATTATTTGTATAGAACTACAGACAACAACAATGTCAATGCAAATATATTCTCATTGATGGGGTAAAGGACAGATGTTGATAGGGTAATCGCCGCTGATCATTTACACAGCAGGATATTATTTGGTGAGCATGGCCCACCCGTTCCGTGAAAGTGCATACCTTCATCTCTTGGGGCTTGTGGTGACGTCTTCCTCTTAAAAAGATGCTTGGCAGGACTTCTGAGAAATCCTGCTGCATGGAAGGGCATGTTATGCTCTTTCAAGTGCCAGTGTATGTGGGTTTTTTTTTTTTTTTTTTTTTTTTTTGTGCCCTGACTAGGAATTGGTTTCAGTCAGTAAATTGTATTTAACCTAGAAAGCTTGGCAATGATATTTTCTGTACAAACAATGACTTAAGTGGTTGGATAATTAAGCAGTTAAAGGTGGCAATGACAGAAGGCTATAGACCCTACAAAGGTGCACTTGACAGGGAGAGGTGACAACTGGGGATAGCTCACCGATGACGCAGTTCCAGGCAGACAGTGTTACCTCCTGCCATGACAACAGAGGCTCCACCATGTTTATCGCCTGAGTTGGGAACGGTGCCTGGGAGCAGTTGTATTTGGATGGATTCGCATCATTGCTTATTGGCTGCTGTATACACCTCTGTTTACAAGAATTAAATTGTTTTTTTTTTTGTTTTTTTTTGCCCTCCTTCAGAAAATTACAGCTTTAGTAATGGAGATGTAAACAGTAAAAAAAAAAAAAAAAAACTGTGATAATTCATATTGTGAAAACCCAGAAATGCTGAATTTTCCAAATTTTTATATTTCACTTCAGTGTTTGGCAGCTGGGAGCTGCCCTTTAAATGGAATTGTTTTCTCATTTAGCAGCTGATAAAGAGAACAGATGTATGGTTTGTAACATCTCCAAAATGGAGGGCATGCTTGACAATTCTGCTTTTGCTGTTCTTGTAATGTAATATATATAAATTAATGATATATATTACATATATTAATTAATAATATAAATTAATTTATGATATATTAATTAATTTTGTGTGCGCGCGTGCGTGCGTGCGTGTGTCCGCCCATGTTATGATGAGGTTCAGAAGCTGCTGCCCGTCTGATCTGTTTACTGCTGGACACCTGATCAAATGGACTTTTCTTCACAGGTGCATTGAAGCTCTGCTTAGGTTCACCTCTCCTTTATAAATTTAAGCAAGCTTTATGATCTTTAAGTCTGCATGCATTGGCTAAGGAACATAATTTTATCTTTTTTGTAGATATCATTGATTTCTTGGATCATGCCATGCAGTTGCTTTTAAGAACCCTGAACTTGGAAGTAAAGCTGTTTTTTAGTATTCTGTTAGAAACCTGTTTTGGATTTAGCTTAAGGCAGCACATGAGACAGGTGAGGGTTTAGTTTGGCTTGGAGCTCTACTAGTAAGGAAAAAGTTTCTCAGCTCTAGGGTACCAGACTTCTTTGTTTATTTGAATTGTGCCATGGGCCAGATATCTGCTGATCATGAAGGCACAAACTTTTGTGCTCATGAACCTCCACGGCATCCAGCAGCTTAGGGGAAGGAGCCATGAGTCACGTAAGGGTGAGGACTCGCATGCTTTCTTACCAGCTCTGTGTCTGGCTGAAGGACAGCAGTGTGTTTCAAAGACGGAACATATGTGCTCTCGTTCCAACCGGTGACTTCAACATGGTGATATTTTAATATTTTTCATCAGTTAATGTTCATCATGTTGTCCTCCCTAGAGCAGGTTTCCCCATTGACTAAAGGATCAGATACAATCAGTAGCAGCGGCTTATTTCTGCATTTCTGGAGCATTTCAGACTACATGCTTTGGTTGTGGACATGACTTCCCGTAATCTCACAAAAGAGTGTCACAAGAACGGTTTCTTGTTTGGTCTCCCAGTGGTTCAGAGCAGTATTGAGAAATAAATTATTTTGGGTGTTTAGAAGGTGATCTCACAAAATAGAGCAATGCATTCTGTGACTAACCATTAGGGGTAAAGGAACTTTTACTGTTGTGACATGACTTAGAAGGCAAAAGGGCAAATATTTAGACTACAATGAGTTTGGCTGTCAGGGCAGGAGATGACATAGTAGTTAGAGCTATCGTGTTACAGCCTGAAAGTGACTGGTTTGAATGCTCCTCCTGTTATAGTCCTCTCGAGTGATATACTTGGCTCAATTGATAGTTAGAATGCTGTGATATATTAATGGGTAAATCATTTGCTTGTCTGGCTAATAAGATACAACATTTATTGTTGGTCACAAATAGAGCATTTTGTGCCCATTTTTGTTATCTAGTTGCAGGAACAATATATTAACTTAATGTGCTTCACATATGGGTGATAGGTCTGCATTTAGCCATATTTTTCTATCTTCTCTCTTACTACTTTATTACCCCATGAACCCCCTGTGCACTACCTAACATCAGTATTCAGTAAAACAGTTATTGTCAGTCACACATTATTTCAGGGCCTTTTCTAATTACAATGCTGTACATGGGCTTGTAGAGATCAATAAGATCAATTACCTAGTTTTACCGTTTTTCTTGTGTTCTCTCATTGACCAGTAATGCAGACAATCTCTTAATATGCAATTTAGAGGGCTCATTAACGTAAGATACCTGCATTATTTAGGTCGAAGTGTCAGAATCACTCACAGAGGTATTTTAGGTCTGGCAAATAGTGAAGCTGGAGATGCCCACATGGATGGTCTGTGAGTTGGTGGCTGGAGATTCCCATCTTCTATGCATGAGACAGGTCATGCACTGTAAATTTGTAGATTTAGCAGATTTTGGAGGTATAATCACAGGATAAATTATGTTCTAGATTTTTTTTTTTTTTTTTTTGGGAACACTGTTATCCCTATAGACCGTATTAAATGATAACATTTTGTCTGCCAATTTTTCTATGCGCTCATAACACTGTTTAAAAATTAATTCCACGTAGAACCACAAGTTTTTACTTTTTGCCAGGTTTTTTACAATATCTAATATGGCAAATAATTAGAACTGAGAATTGAGGTTAAAGTAACCTCTAGATGCTAGTTTACCCAAAGAAACGTGGTATGCTCAAGACTAATCTTTTATCCGCAACCTCTGATTCCTCTGCGTCCAGTTCCTGTTCAAGTTCCGGACATTCATTTGATGGAATTCAGAACCAGGACCATTTGTGTACCTCGAGCCTTTCTGCCACGATACTAATGTAAGAGATGAGCATCTGGTTAATTGCACTTGTTGGTTGGGTGCTGTATAATAGAGACTTTTGTCTTTGTAAGTGGTACGTTTGACACTCCTCTGCGAACAAATTAAGAAAAAACTGGGGAGCATCTGCTGTCATTCCCAGGGCAAGATCTAATAATTTGGAAGCCCCAGGCAAAGGTAAGAATGGGGCCCTCGTGAATCTCAATTTCCATCCTTTTCTATACTTACTACTGGAGTTAATCAGCAATGCCCAAGTCAAATCAAAAAGATGGAAAGGTAAATAGTAATAACACATGATATATCAGCAAACTCTGCAGTATTACCCTTAGAGTCATATCTCCCAGCTCTCTCTGTTCCCAAGTCAGGTCCATGTTCTTTCCAGCCGTATGTGTATTGTATTATTTATCACCAAACTTTATTACTTTTAGTTTGTTCAGTTTAGTACATTAATATTTGTTTTTCACGTTTTGTCAACGTGTGTGTATGTAGAGGATGTGACTGGCAGTGACTTCATATCAGATGTTTACACAAATCCTGAACAAAATGACCCAGTGGAGTAATATTGGTCCAGCTCAACAATTTAAAAAAAAAAAAAAAAAAAAAAAAAAAAAAAAAAAAAAGTCCAGCAAGTAGAAGGATAAATGGTAATAATACATTGTATATCTAAACTGTATTACCTTTAAAGTGGTTGCATTTAGTACAGATAAACTCTGGTAAACGCTGACTCTGGTATATGCAGTTTCAAAATACAGTTCCACACATTTGTCTGAAACAGATCTAGAAATTTTTAGTTCCAGCGTCATGTGAGTAGTTTCTGTACTGAACTGCTCTGCAATATAATACTGCAGAGTGCAAGCTGTAAGGGACATAATTTGCTAATATCTACTTGCATGACTCATGTTTGCTCTGTTTCTACATGTTTGTGGAGTTTCTCCATTTTAATCTAATGAAGTGTAGTTCAGCAGAATGTGGCCCAAAAAAAAACATAAAAGCTTGTGAAAACAATGAAAAGAAGGTAATAAGGCTAGAAAAGATGCTTTGTGTGCGCTGCACTGCATGATCGTGGGTGCGGGTGCGGTACGTGGTCTTAATCCCCTTTGTGAATGCAACACGGCCAGGTGCTACAAGGTGTTTAACAGTGTTTTAGTGATATTTTTAAGAAAATTGATTTGGAGCATTAGGGTGAACTAGGAGCACAATATTATTATTTTTATATCCAAAATAATGTGAAATATGATCCCAGTATACACAATTTCAATTCTTGCCGCGCTTTCAGAAACAAATTAAGCGTATAAAATGGAGTTTGCCTATACATAAGTATGGTTAATGCTGTCCGCAGGGAATGACATGCTGGTTAAACTTCAGTGGAAAGAAGGAGAAAAGAAAAGTAATAATACAATACATATCACAAAACTAAATAATAGCTATGACAGCTATTATTGGTATGTTTGATATTCTGCTGCAAGCTTAAATGACAATCAATGCAAATACAAATGCGAGTATTTCTTTTTCCCACGTAGCCGTAGGATTCTTGGGGTCTTAGGTACTTGCCTTGGTTTGCCTAATGGTAAGTCTGGTTCTGGTCGTGCCTTCTTCTCAGGTTTAACGTGGAGGATATACAGATATCCCTGAGCACTGCACATACACAACTCCTGCTTCACTTGTATTTTTTTTCCCCACACTCCCACAGGGAAGGTGAGATGGCAAGACTTCGATCAGGACCTATACGTGGGGGCGACTGTCGTAAGACCAGGGCAGGACCCCTATGCTCGCAACAAGTTCAATCAGGTGGAGAGTGACAAGCTCCGCATGGACCGAGGAATCCCTGACACCAGGCATGACCAGTAAGTCTCTGAGACCCTTGAAAATGTCTTAAGCTGTCGCTCTGCCTTCTGAACAAAGATGTCTTAAAGCAGGCAGTCCATTGTCAGTTTCAATTCTTTAAACTGAGACTGAAAATTCATTGGAGACTGTGGTGTCTTCGAGGCTCCAGCCTTTGTCAGTCACTATCCCACTTCAGCCACCCGAAGAAGAGACCTCCTGGTTGTTCCTGGAATGTTTCTGAATGGGTTGTACAATGAGGTCAGTAATGGAGTAAAAGGCCCAAGATGATCTATCCCTTGAGCTTCTCTCCAGCTCACTGTTTCTTGCTCAGCTGCTGTGACATCTTTGGTGACCATTGCCTCAGATGTTGCAGCATTCAAGTAAGTAGCTAAGGGTTTTGATGAATCTTCCCAGGTGTCGTGCAGGTGAGCTCCTTGGTGAAACAAAGTCTGTGCGTGTCCTTCCTCTAGTTTACTCATTCAGGCAGAATGTACATCTCCCACCACCCATTCCACATTCATTCATAAGGCCTGTTTACTTGAGCTGATGTAGCACAAACTGCTTCCAAAATCTCTCCACCAGAACATGAGTTTTCATGCTTGCTGACAGGATACTTAGTTTTCGAAAGAGAAGGGGAAACATGCAAATCAAGCTGAAGCCATACGATTTCCTGTCAGCTGTGCCCTCTTCTTTCTTTATCACCGCCCACTATGAGCTGTCCCACATCCTTCGTAAATCTTTTCCGCGTAATAGTAAAAGCTGGCAGCTTCTTGGACTGCGATCTTTCCGGCTGAGGCTCTGCCCGGTTGGAATCGATACGTCTGCATCTCTTAATTAACTCCCCTAGTTTGGTCACAAAACAATGCAAGTAAAGCCTTTGTCAACAGGCTGTAGATCTTTGGAAACCACCATTGGGAATGGTAGGCTATTGTTAGAATGGATTTTAGACACTGTGTAGGAACATAGGATTGTGAATTTACAGCAAAACCACTCGAGTTACACCACTTGGACAAGGACCTTCTCGATTTATTTTATTTGTCTTTTATTCTAATAGTGCACGGTTATGTTCGCAGGTGATTAATGCCATTGTTCATGTTATTTGCTCAGCGCAGACCAACTTAATACTCCGTAAATACACCTGGGAGGAAGTGGTGAACTGCAAATTAATTATTCAGAGGCACTGTCTATTATGTAAGCACATTTTAGATAATTTTATTCCCACTGTCTCTTTTAGAGTTGTGCTGCAGATTAAATCTTCTGCTTGCTTTGCAGATGTCATCCTGCAGACCATTTCTGCAGCCATACAAGTTTTGAAAATAATTTTTTGTGAATAGATTGAATCCTCAATGGCTTAAACAGACCTGTCATTCCCTGTAACCTGTACTCCCTTTTCCAGAGACATCTGGGTTTTCCGCACTAGCATCTTGTCTGATACTGTGGCCATTTTCTTCGGCCAAGGAGAATTCAGGTCCATGTTCGAAGCTTGCCTTTATTTCTGTTGCCCTTTAACCCTCATTTTGTCCCAACCAAGACTGTGAAAGCTAACGAATGTCATTGCTGGAAATCCATGTAGTCCTGCTGCTGCTACTATACATTCTGTGGATGTTGCAGAATTCAGGATAAACCATTTGTCTGCATTACTTTATTCTCTACTGCTTCTCCAATGTACATTTTATTATTTAGAACACATATTTAGTTACTTTCTAAGGTGGTTATCCACATGTAAGACTGCCTGTCCCATCTCCATCTGTTTACCACATGAAGGTAGCCAGACAGAGCAGATGTTGCAGTTTGCCTGTTAAAAGCAATCTGAGGTTAATTTGGAACCAACACTTTAATCTGATAATCTGATTCCCATCTAGCCCTACATTTCCAAAGTAGAGTTTCCAAAATGCAAGATTCTAGAAGGATAGTTAATGCGGGCTCTATCGCATTGTAGTGGACAGTACAACCAAAAACAGCAGAGCTTTATGAGATTATTGTGTCAAATGCAACATGGGAAGTGCCGGCCTTGAATTCCTTGATAAGCTTAAGAAACATGGATTATGCTTGAGGCAAGGATAATGGATTTTCTGATTTGGGTTACTTTGGGGAGAGGGATAATGCACGAATATGGGACTTCATTGGTGGATTGTGATCGTGACAAATGCTATCGTGTGACAGTCGCTTGTTTGGAACACATTTTGCAAAGATCACAAGATAATTTATCTGTGGATCTGATATCAAGGCATGGCGTATGTGAAATGAATTACCTCTAGGAAACTGCAAGGAATACATTTATTTTCTCTCTTAAAAAAGAATGTTATTGAATAAATAATTCCATTACAGCCGGAGAATGTGATGTATACACTGCTGCCCTGTTGTCCCTTATAGACCGAACAGCTGCAGTTTCAGAAACCTGCCAAAGGCCTTGTGCGTTTAAAAAAAAAAAAAAAAAAAAAAGTTACTATAGAGACAATAGTTATTAAGTTAGGCAGAATTACCTCTACTTTGTCTTGTAAGTAATCCCAGTATGTGACTGGACAAGAATAATTATTATAACTGCCATTAAGAGTGGGTTTATATATTTATATAATGACTACTAACTTTATTTAAATATTAAGTTACTTAGATTTAGACTTCTTATTACCCCTTTTATATTGTATTAGAAGATTTGAAGTCATGCTGGCTGATCATTGGCTCTAGGAAGGTTTTGTTTGCGGTGTAAATTTCCTGGGATTCCTGGGTAATGGATCAACCTGAATACTAAGTGACTGTTCTCTTTTAGGTATTTGATGCAAATAATGGAGCAAATGCAGATATGGCCCTCACACCTCTGGTACATTTTGGGGTTCCTGATTATAGTAGGCAAGCTTAGCATCTTTTCCCCAGCCCTCTGTCTCCACAAGTGCATCCCTGCCTACCTGTAGGTCTTTGATTTTAACTTGTTTCCCTACAGGGCTAAAGTTAATGTAAAAGTGGGTGGGCTCTACATTTCAGTACTTGGAGGCTGATCCACATTTATGATTCGGCGATGCCTCAAATTAAAGCAAATCGCCGAAAGCTTCATGTACATCCCAATAGAGGGTTTGTTTAAACTTACTTTCCCCTTCGCATAAAAGCTTAGCAGATGTTGCTAGAGCTAGATGGAGCTCTAAAATGAATTTCAAGGTACCACTATAAAGTTAGATCTGATTATGTGAATTCTGCGACTTACTGAGTTTCCTTTGGCTGTATCCCCCCGCAACTGGCAAGGGAATTTTTTTGCCAGATTTTGGTTGATATTTCTTTCCCCACTTCATGGTCTTCTGACAATGTAGTAGTTGCTGAATTCAAATAAAGGATAAATGTCTGAGCAATAGTATCCTCAGAAATAACGTGAATTATGACAGTTAAAAGCAGTGCAAAAGTATTAAAACTGGAGTTGTTTTGTTGTAAATTATCCTTTTCAAAATATGCTTTGGATTGTCCGTTTGGTCTTCTGAAGATTACCAAATTTTTTATTTTGTTGTAATTTTACTCTTGAAGTTTTAATATGGAAGTGGATCATTTGAAGTGAAAGTAAGAAAACACTGTGGCAGTGGTAAAGGACTTTGTTCGGAGTGCTGTGCAAATACTTGGGAGGGCACTATTGTTCATGAGTTTTGGGAACCAAAGGTCAGATTCAGTGCTTCCTCATTTCTTGCAAAGGCTCTAAAAGTCTCTAAGGCATTGAGAAACGTTTGGAGATGCTTTCTGTATTAGCTGAAAGGGCAATTAATCTCTGTGTGGTGTGATGGATAAAGCGATTGAGTCTGCTGTGTACTCACAGGGTTCTGCAGTTTAATGGTGGAGTTCACCACAATAGAACTCCCCCACTGGAGTCTGAAAATTCATCAAGGAATATGATTCTCAGAAAAGTACTGTACCAGATACCATCCGTTTCCCATTTTTTTTCTGAAATGCTACTGAGTACAAGAAGAAGGGGTGGGGGATTGCAATCATGCTGTTCCACTGAGATGTTGTCTGTGCTTCTGATGTGAATAATTTTTCTTTTGATCGTGAGCACATCACTGTCTGACTTACTTTTGAAAAATATACCTATCCCTACCGCTAACCGCCTGTTGCTGCTCTTGTAACTGCCTTTGTTCAACCCACCGGCATCTTATTTATGTCCATTCCTCCCATTTCTGTATGGGATGTACCATGGTCTGCACATATAACTCAGGTGTAGTGTGAGGAACAGTAATGGCATCTGTGTCTCCTGGGGCACACAGCCTTCCTTCATACAGCAAATTTGGCATTTTCTTGACTGGAAACAGTTTCTTGGCCCTCTTTCCTTCAACATTTCTTCTTCAGTTCTTCTTATGACCAGAACAAGCTCCTGGCACATTGTGCTGATGGACATTGTTCTGTGCCTGATCGGTGGCTGACTGCCTCTGCTGGTGCTAATGAACAGAAACAGGTTCCAAAATAACGTCCAAGATTTAACAATGAGCCTAAGCATGTTGACCAGATCGGAGCTGGGCACAACACCCACCTGAACCGGGCAAGAGCACAGATCGCCTTCTGAGAGAGACTTCACCTAGAAGTGCTTGCTGTCACAAGCTCCTGAGTCACACCCCATTGGCAAGTCGATCTGCAGGAACTCGCCTGCCAACCACACCACAGCAGCCCGTGCTGCTCGGGGGTCTCTCAGGAGGGTACGCTGATGGCTGTTCCAGCAGTGGCTCCGTCATGTTGATGGGAGCACTGTATTGTCGTAAGGCAGCCAAGCAGAACATGTCGTGGGACAGGACCCCCTGCTGACCAGCAAAGATGGACAGCCATTTGAAGTCCATACTGGGCAGCTCTCTGAAAGTCCTGTCAACATGCTGGCTGCAGTAGCTCCATGGTTACTTGTACATCACAATTTTGTTACACGTTTAACACTTCTTCCAATGTGGTGTGAGCTCATCAACAGTTTCTATGCTATTGTCGAACCTCTACAAGTTAAACAATACAGCAATAAAGTTTAAAATGGTTATTGTACCATTCAGACATTATAAGCAAGTTTGGAAGTCTCTGCAGAAGGTTTGTTCTTGTACCTTTGGGTAAGGTATATGATCTTTTTTTGTAAGTAAACACCCATCTGTGTCAGTGAGAGCTTCAAAAATATGCAAATTACACATGGATAAAACTGTGAACTAATGAACTAAATAATAAATAATCCTAAATATTAATTAATATGGTTGCTTGCTGTTTCTGAATTGTGAAATGAATATTAAAATGTTAATGATTTTTTTTTTTTTTAAAGTTTCTAAGTTCATGAATTCATGCAGAGTGCCTGGTCAGATGTTCCTATTCCTGTAAATGCCCCCCAGGGTTTGGAGTACTTTGTTTTTTTTTTTTTTTTTTTTTGGTAGCTCAGATATACAGTGTATTCAGGCTAATGGCAATATTTGGCATAACCATTTCTCTGGAAATGTTTTTCCAGATGAATTCCTGACTTTGGCCCACAATGTTCTTTTAATACTTCCTGTTCTTTTAATGCTGAATTGGCAGAGTTGCACAGATACGATCACTAACCTAAGTATATTTTGTGCTGCTTTTTCTTGGCACAATAATTTTGCTAATGAATGAGCACTTTGCTAGCTAACATGCTTTAATGCAGCTTAGTGCGATTAGCTGTTTAGGACTTCCTTTTAGTATAGTTTTTTTTTTTGTGTGTGTGTCCTGTTTTTTTGCTCAGTTGGAGATAAACCATGGAGAACTTTTATAAATACCTGAGTTTGAGTGGATTATAGTCACATTCAAGAGTTGCCCTTTTCAAATGGCACCCATGGTGAAGCATAGATGCTGACTTCTACCATTTTAATTTTTAATTTTCTCTTCTAAATTCAGATTACTGAAAGGCTGAATAGTGTTTATCAACTTCAAGGCTCTTGTGGCTCTTTTTTAATGTGTCTCCTGTCATGATGGAGTGACAAGAAGTGGCATGGGCAGATGCGGATTTATTCCCAGACTCCTGGCTGATTTTGACTTCATCCCTTGCAGTGGTCTTAGAATTGCCAAGTCATCTTTTTGTTTGCCGATGCTTCTCTGCTTACTCTTGACCACAAGTCCGGGTACAAGTGCGAGAGGTAGTTACCTGGCTGCCTTCAGGCTATGTGCTCCTGAAACTCCAGCTCTGCCCCTTTGGCTTTAACCTCTAATTCCACCCTTCCCAAACACTGAAAAACCGACACTGCACCTAAACAAAGGATGGTCCGCTATGAGAAATGTTTACAGACATCTTATGCAAGCAAATATTTGCATAGCTGTTCCTGCACAAGCTTTAACAAATAATTCCGGGAAATTCCTCTGTTTTAGCCACCTATGATGATGAACAATTTTTTTTATTTTTTTATTTTTTAAATGCACCAATTGTCACAACGGATGTGGGCATTGGCCAATGGGTCTTTTGATGAAATTTTCGTTGGAGGTTTCACAAATATCAATTTTGCGCTCTCCATTTCATAACACTGACAATATTTGTTTGCATTAAAGTCCAAAGTAGCCTACTTGGTGTACAACTTCTTACTGTGACCAAATTTATTTTCTTTGACTCCAGCATTTCAGGTCTGGCTGTGACTAATCTCTTTTCATTAGTTAATCAGTTCAGGGGAAAATATTCTGCTGTTTTTATACATTGCGGGTTTGGTAAAATTCCTTTTCATTCATGATGCAGCAGATGACCAAAGCCACATGTGAAAAAGAACACTAGCCCTTATGTCAAGTTGGTTGCACCCATCTGGGCAGCTCTAGCTTCTCGCTCTGCCACGTCCCAAGTGTCCGATATATTGTGCCGAGCTGCCGCAGCTTGCTTTCGCATATGTTTGGTGTTAGAGGAGTCTGAGACGGTCTTCAACCCCGACTGGGTCATTTCCCCCCCTCCCATCCTCTGAGGAGTCTTAACCACACTCTCTGGCTTGTGTCCCAGCATGCTCCAGCTCACCTAAGATTGTATGTGTTGCTTGGTGGGGGTTTGCTTTGACTTGTCAAACGGTGGGGTGGGTGTTGTAAGCCAAGTGGCTCTCACCATCCTAAGCCCTGTTCTTTACTCATCACACCCTTGCGTGAAGTGCTGCTCCCACCGCCTCCGAGCCCCTTGTTGCTAACATCATGCTGAAAATAAACAGCATAATTACAGCAAGTTGCAGGGCGGGCACTTGAGTGCACGGCTGCCGGGTTGTCTGGCAGAACTGGATAATCTGCTCGACTGGACCTAGAAATGTGGTTCTGTAACACCTGTGGGAAAGGGCAGCCGTTCATTTACGTCTGCAGCTTAAGAACGGACCAGACATCAAAGCAGCGCTCCACTTTTCTACACCGGCGAGTTAAAATGGGCCAGTTTCCTGTCCCCCTCCTGCCCACACAGGCAGTCGGTGAGCACTAGCAAACCTGGGTGTGAGATTTCTCCTCTGCGCAAGCGAGGCCCCAGTGCGCCTTGTCTATTAAAAGTGCTGCAGTATTTTTATACACATTTTTATCCCAAACACATTCAGACAGAGTGGGCTCTTGGGATCACTACATTCCCCCCCCCCATACTTTGCTTGTCACAACTCTGCAGGTCCTAATGGAAACAGTTTCTGCCTCTGGTCCTTCCAAGGACCGTGCTGTGGTCTGGCACTTTGGCCACCCCGCATTATAATTAGGCAGTGGGTGCATGAGCTAATTCATATTTCATGTACAAGGTGAGAGGGCAGTATTGTGAACTGGCACATGTGGAAGCACACCAGCTTGTGTGTGTGTGTGTGTGTGTGTGGGGGCGTACACGTGCGCTCCTGGTTGCAAGCAACTCTTGGATAATTTTTGCTGATTCTACACTACCAGTGCCAGGCAAAAGTCAGTAGCGTCTTGGATGGCTGCGCTAAAACCACTAATGGAAAGGGGGGCAGTGACTGCAGCTGCTTGCAGCAAATACTAATCGCAGGGCTGTTGGGGGACTTCAGCCAGCCCACCGAACACAGCGCTCTCCTTTTACGTGCCCTGTGAGTGTGCTGCTGCATCTTATTGCTCATCATTCAGGTTCTGTGGCAACTTGCTGCCTTGATGAAGTTTTGCCCCAGAAACTCTCCTAGTTGTTAACAGACTTCAGAGTAGCTGGTATAGCTACCTGGAGAGTCCGAGGGAAAAGTGTCCATTTTATCCTCGATGTCCATTGAGTAAGATAAATGCTTAATGCGCTAAATTCTCGATGCCCATTTGAGAAGACTTCGGGAACGCTTGATGCCCTCTGTATGAGAGCCAGCAGAATACCTGCTGTTCATAGGCTTTGGTTCTGTTGGAGTTGAGTGCTTGTTTCTTCATTTTCTTTCCATGAATATACAGGTTACCTACAAAGTGGAACAGATGTTCAGTCACAGACAATGTGGCTATGCCAGGGTGACTTCTTGATTCCTGAAGTGGACCTGTGACCAACCATCTGTCAATTTAAAATCTGTTTAAAGAAAGAATAAGAAAGTGTGTCATATAAATTGTTTTGCATAAAAGCATTTGCCAAGCAGAAGAGCTGCCCTTTGCTTATCAGTGATGTCAAAAAATGTCCCCGTGGCTCTTGCAGTGAGCCAGCTTTTGCCCCATTATTAGACTGCCTTATTATCGGGATAATTAACTTTTATTTTTATTTCTTATTATATGACCATCACAGTGGATTGGGAAGCTTTACCAGTGCTACTTAAATCTGGCATTAAATCTGGAGTATGGTCAATTCTAATAATTTAGCATCAGTTGGCTCACAGCATTGAGGAACGGTCTTAAGATGGGGTCACCGAAAGGAACAGCTCACAATTGTACTTGTTCTATGCCTTTGTGTTCCACCAACTTCTCCTTCTCATGGAATAGAGGAAATGCCATGCCTTCGAATGGAAAGAATTTTTTTTTTTCCCTCCCTTCTTCTTCCAGGGTTTCTGTCTTAAATTGCTGTATCACCATCTGTTAGTGTGGTACTCCATTAAGCTGTCACTTATGTGAATAAGTTTTGTTTCATTATCTTCTCCTGATTAGAGCACAGCCCACAATAATTCGTGTAAAATATTGTATTAATTTGATGTACTTTTAATGTGCTCTCTGGAAATCTTCACACCAGTAAGAAGAGCTGGAAAAGTATTCCAAGCAACTGGATTTATAACAAACACAAAGCGCTAATAAAAAGGACTAGCGTGCCAAAGGGGATCCAACATTCTAACTTGTAAACACCACAGCAGCGCCGCAGTCAGAGCTGTGGCAAACGTATCCAGCCACTATGCCATGGTTTGCACCTCCTTAATCTACAAAGTCGGCCAACTATAAGGCCACACACGGAATAGCAAAGTGATGGTGCAGTATCTCAGCGGGGTTGTCAAGTGGACATAATCATTGAGACAGAGGGTACCAGCAGCCAAGTATTATTCTCCATGTCTGTAGTAGAGGAATAAATCTTTCCTAAACCTATAGTTGTCTTTTTAGGACCTACTACTTTGTTCCACGGGTAGCTCCACAGAAATGGTTTAGCAAATAATGGTTCCTTTTCATTTTGGTTAAGTGCTTAGAATTGCTGCAACTGTTTACCTGTAACCGATATTTTTTCCTTCCCTTAGCTGCCGACACAAACAGTGGAGAACTGACCTGCCGGCCTCCAGCGTGGTCATCACATTTCACAATGAGGCACGGTCAGCCCTGCTGCGCACTGTGGTCAGGTAAACTCTCTCAACAAGCTTAGACTCCAAAGTGTTTTGAAGAACAGATTGAATTGAGGCCATTCCAGCCCACATCCTTTCATTTAACCCCCCCTCTCTTTCTCAGTGTTCTGAAAAAGAGCCCTCCCCACCTTGTCAAAGAGATTATCCTGGTGGATGACTACAGTGATAACCGTGAGTATCCACTGTTCAGTCCTGTGGTATTGCTGTTGGTCCCACTCAGTTATTGCATTGGTGATGCAGTCTATGGGAGGCCTCCTCATTCTTCTGACCCTGCTTTCAGGCTTGAGGGACAGATCTGCGGACCCTCTCCAACTTGCATTTTGACTTCACCAAAGGTTCTGTTTCTTGCCCCCACGGGGCACTCTGGGGCACGGATTTCTCGTTTATCTTTGTACCCAGGAACTGAGAGTCAAGCCAGTTAGTGCCTCTGGTGTATATTTTGGGTCTCTTCCATATTTGGGAGATTTATCTGATACACGCTAGGCATGTTGCTGTGATAAAAGAATAGAAAAGCGTAACAGAACATGAAGTAATAGTGATGTAACAGAAGTGCTGTTGGTTGCAGAGTTGTGCTTTAACTTTTTTCTTCTACAGCTGAAGACGGTTCCTTGCTGGGAAAGATGGAAAAAGTGAGGGTCCTTCGAAACGATCGCCGTGAAGGTGAGCGGGCAGATGAGTTGAGATTAGTAACTAAGCAGGTCTAGTTATTTATTTTAGAGTATACGTGGAAGGTGTGGATAAGCAAAGCTGCTTCAGGAGTAAATGAAAAAGTGCACTTTTAAATTGCTTTTACTTAAAAAGCTTGTAAATTCCATGGTAACTCAACATCTTCAACAGCTGTTTTTCCGCTAGTAAACCGATGCTTCTGTAGGGATGGTAGGGATATCAAGTAAGGGGGGGAGAATCCAACCCTCCCTACTCCAGCAGCCTGGGGTGTGGTGTCCTGAGGGAACCGAAGTCTGTGTCTGTGGAAAGATGACGTTAAACACGGTGCACCATCTGTAACCAGGGCATCATGTCCACCAGCTGTCATTTCACACAGGACGTTCAGGAGGCATTAAACCCAGATAAGCATTCAAGCAGCAGCATAGTCAAGTGTAATTAACACAGAGGTCTGTAGGAGTGGAAACCATAATGCTGGGCAAGTGCCTCAGGCCAAGGATCAGGAAACCAAAAATGTTTCTCAGATGTTTGGCTATGCAAGTTCACGCTTTTTTGCATACCGCCGTGAGCTATTATGAAGGAGTTTATATGTGGCCAGTCATAGTGGTGAGTTATTGTGTGAGTGTGAGTGAAGGGATTCATGTACGTTCATACCTTGTGTTAAAGACAAATTTTCAGTAGAACTTGTTTTATTTTCAAAAATTTCTCTGAAATAAAATACTTTTGGACATTAGATGACAGAAAAATGCACTTGGGTAGCTTCAAGCAGTTGAGTTGGATCAGTTTTTCGCCTAGCATATATATTTTATTTATTATAGACATACAGGAGACACTGACAAAGACAATGAAGGGAATACATAGATGTATGTACTCGTAGTTTCTCGATGGTTTAGGTTAGGTGACCAGATGCTCACCAACAATTATGTAATGAATTGCTTACTTTCATGTAGCCAATAAAATATAGTTGCAACATTGAAGTACTTTTCCCTTTTTCTTTGCTCGACCATATGAGCTATTGATGAATATAGAATAGACAGTAAATCTTTAGCTTTATCTTTTTAATGGAACATAACATGTCAATACATTGAGATGTTAAGCTGCTTTAGTACCTTTTATTGATTGTGGCTTAGTGGGTGGGGTCAGAAACAAATCAAACTTGCAAACAGACTTCCGGTCCCGCTTGGGTTTGTAAGTTGAGCTGTAACTGCTTGTTCAATTTGCAGACGTTTCATGGTTGCATGATATCTTTTTGCAGTTAGAATGCCTCTGTGTAATAGGCAACATACTAGATGAAATTTAGAATGGAGAAGCATTGGAAATTGGTTCAGGTTATAAATGGTCAAGTTTGTGCATTTTCACATGAAGCATGGGGTGTCTTTAATTCATGGGAGTACTTTAAATTTCACAGTGATTGAATCTCAACTCTGGTCTTCTGAAATGTTGAACAGTGTGAAGATACTGCACATACTTATGGGTTGAATTGGAGTTTGAAGAGAACACATTTTTATTGCCATTTATTTTTTAAATTAATGTAGCTGGAAGTTGACAAAATTATTAGTTTTAATTGTTTATTATAGCAATTTCTTAGATTTTTCTATTACATGTTATTTCAGAGAGGCCTAGATATGTTAATCTTTTTGATTGACTGACAGGTAAAACGGATATTGAAGTTATGAACAGAAGTAATTGTGAATAAACTTCTACTCACAGTTTTGTTTTTGTAAGTTGTGGAGCCAAAGTTCTCCTGCCAGCAGCTTGTCTCCCTTACTGGGAAATTTTGCTTAAATTCAGCTTGTATGCTTAAAATAGGACATGAATAAATACAGAGAATAGTATTTTACCCCAATTCTACTGCAGGTAGTAGAGAGAAGTTCCAAGGGGAACCAAAACCATTAGGAAAAAGACTGAAGAAAGATTAGTGGAACAAGGAACCATAAAGATAATGTTTCAAATCTGATGTGAAAAACAGATGTTGGAATATTGGAATCCTTGTTCAACTTGGATTCTTTTAATGGATTCATGTGTATTAAAAATATCCTTTAAAACATGGTGCTGCTTAGTATGATCCAAATGTATTTTTGGGAAGAACTTTCCTTTACATCAGAAGCACTGCTGAAGTCAGGAAAAAATGGTTCAAACTTCTTGTCAGTCTCCTCTCTCTTATCTCCATAGTGAGGATTTCCCCATCTCACACAGAAACAAAAGCACCCTTTTTGTTCTTTTTTCCAGCTAATATATTTTAAGAAATTAGGGTTGTGTGTCCAGATTATAATGAATCAAATGTCCTCTGCACTTTGAATATGAAACAGTTGTTGGGAAATGGTAAAGAATAAATTAAATGGAGGTCTGAAGGTGTGTGTGCGTGCGTGCGTGCGTGTGCGCGCAATGCCTATGTTACAATGCTGTCTTTTTATACTGTACATTTATTTTAAAAAGCTACTTTGTTACACTTATGTAAAGTTGTATTAAAAAGCTTTCAAGCAATGGAATTTTTTTAAAGCTGTTTTCACAATAAGCTTCTCTTCAAAGAATCCTAGGTTTGGTTTTTTTTTTTTTTTTTTTTTTTTTTTACTGGTTTTGTGGGTCAAACATCAATGTTGGTAGCTTGCTCACATAAATTGTGTAGTTATCTCCTCACCAGTGCTGCTTCTCCTTCAGGGCTCATGCGGTCTCGGGTGCGAGGGGCAGATGCTGCCACCGCCGGTGTTCTTACCTTCCTGGACAGCCACTGCGAGTGCAACGAGCACTGGTTGGAACCACTGCTGGAGAGAGTGGCTGAGGTCAGCACCTTCCCACAACCCTTCTGGTTTGGCTGGTCAAGCTGCCCAGTTTCTCTTACGTCTCATCTTCATTTCTTTTGTTACACCTCTGAACCTTGGATCCAAGCTAGATGCCAGCCTACCCCCACTCAGTCAAAGGCATGCAGAGTCACCTGGTGCTGCTTAGAGGTGTCTGGGCTTGCTGGCCCACTTATTTTGAGTCCCACACTCTAATACTATTGGGTTGGCTGCCATGTCAGGTGTGAGCTCACAGGAGTAAGACTGCCCATGCATGAGTTGCCCATTATCTAGCCCTAGTCCTGCTGAATTCCATTCCCACTCACCTGCAGCACATGGCCTTGGCATCCTGTATATCGCTTGAATGACAAAGCAGTCAGATCTGCTAAACACAGACCTGCACCTTTGGACATGTCTTGCGGGAGTGCAGAACTGATTTACCGGAATCATGATGAAGTTGTTCAACCTTTTCAAACATGTTATTCAGCTGAAAGAGATCAGGCTGACCTTGCAAACCTCCTTCGTGTCCAGGCAGAATAATCTGAGTTATTAAACGCTGAGAGAACAGCCACACTCTCCTCATCAAAGAACCATGCATTTGCTTTATTCTCCCCATTTGTGCCCTGATACATGGAGCCCCATTAAGTTTTCCATGCACCCCTTTGCCATGGTAACAACTTCTCTGTGATTCGTGATTCTACTGTACTCTGTGCTAAGTACATTTAGGAGCAATGGATGCATCGAGTTGGATCTTTCTGCTTTTTTAGTTTTTTTTTTTTTTTTTTTTTTTTTTTTTTTTTAAATCTCACCCTCCTATTTTTTTAAAGGACAGAACCAGAGTCGTATCCCCCATTATTGATGTTATCAACATGGACAACTTCCAGTATGTGGGGGCTTCTGCTGACCTCAAAGGAGGCAAGTTGCGATTAATGCTATGTAGCACCTCCTTACATATTTTGTGTGGGAATGTGTGTGTGAGACAGATATCCCACAGATTAAACAGCATGAACAATGTTAATCATATATAGTTTGCATAAAAGGCTTTTATTTTCTTAAAATGCCATAAACAATAAACTTCATAGATTATTTTAAAATCTGTTTTTCCCTTAGATGTGTTTGAAAGTCTTAGCGCTGGTTGATTTTACACTTTTAAAGCCTATGTTTCCCAGTTTGAAGTTGACTAATATTACAGGGTTTGCACTTCCCCCTTCCACAGGTTTTGACTGGAACCTGGTGTTCAAGTGGGACTACATGACTCTGGAGCAGAGACGGGCACGTCAGGGGAATCCTATCGCTCCCATCAAGTGAGTCACCCCTTTCGGAACCTGCCCATCCAGCACCCCTGGACTCAGAGGCTCCATTATCTGTAGATCCACTTGTCAGAGTTCACTCTTAACTTTCAAGATGCATTCTGCTCTCAGTTTCACATCTGTTGGCTGGCCTTGGATCCGATGAATGCCTTGTACACAAGCTAAGGTGTTAGTGCATCTTGTCCATGAATAGTTTAAGTATTGCTGTATCTCGTGTTATCAGTAGCCAAACACTTGTTTTCAGCCTTTTTTTTTCTTGTGTTGCCACAGTTTATGCAGATTTTCTACCAGTTTTTAAACCACTTATCACCTTAGAAGCAAGGGAAAATCTCTATTAGTTCAATTAGAATAATAGTTTGCTCAGCTGCATGTTTCAGGTAGGCTGCACTTTGTTACAGGGTTACTTCTGTAGACCTGTCAGTTAAACTGAAGCAGAACACAGCTTTGCGACTGTTCCTGTAATTGGTTTACACACATAATTCACACTGTCTTCTCATTTGTAATCCATTCTTGTTTATACAAACCTTTTGCAGGCCTGGTTGAAAATGCAGGTGCACCTAAATTCCTTCTGTCCTCATTAAAGATGAAGCGGCTTCTTAATTTCCACCAGGCTCTGCATTGCCTGCAATTTCCTCTGCTTATTACTTCAACTTCTCTGCTTCATCTACTTCCTCAGGACACCCATGATTGCCGGTGGCCTCTTTGTCATGGACAAGAACTACTTTGAAGAGCTTGGGAAGTATGACATGATGATGGACGTGTGGGGTGGGGAGAACTTAGGTAATGTGTCTTCGTAGAGTTAATGGAAATGTCTGTGATTTATGATTTTGTCTACCGTACGTGCATTTAAATGGCACATTTGTGTGTATGTGTCCTGCAGAGATCTCCTTCCGTGTGTGGCAGTGCGGGGGCAGCCTGGAGATCATCCCCTGCAGCCGAGTGGGTCACGTCTTCCGGAAACAACATCCCTATACTTTCCCGGGGGGCAGCGGTACAGTCTTTGCCAGGTTGGTGTCCGTGACACTCTCCTAACTACAGCAGGTTCCAGAATTTGCTGCATCTGTATATAAGCTTTTTGCATAATAGAGCCAGTGATTCTGAAATGATAAAGAATAAGTCAAGCTCTATAATATCTATATTATAAAGCTTTTATTAATTGTGACTTTGAATTTAAAAACAAAATGTGAACATCTGTCCAGTCCCAACTGTGTTCATAAGCTGAAGAGCCAGTGTTGGCTATAATCTAGAATTTAACAGCTTGAGATTTTATTTATTCACTACATCAGAGTAAAATTATAGATCCGTCACAAGCTTTACTGGTAATAAAATACCATACTGACAAAGAAGAATGGGACCTTTTGTTTTGTTTGATAATTATTTTGCATCAGAGGTCATCAGAATTGTTCCCAGCTCTTATTGTACTTACACAATAGCCTAAAATTCTTCTCCTTTTCCTTAGAATGTGATACCCCCATTTTGAGCTATGGTGCTGTGGTGCCACCTTGTGCTCAAGAGCCTGTACAGATCAATCAGACATAATGTTTCAAAGCCTTCAGTTTGTACACCCATAGTCATACTCTCCTGTTGTTTCCAGGTCCAAAATAGAAGTGTATCTATCACTGGAGTGAAGAGACTTGCTTTGAGAGAGAGAGAGACAGAGAGAAAGAGAGAAAGCGAGACACAGACAGACAGACAGACACTTGGGCTATATATTTCCGCACATGCCCATGTGCAGTAAACCCTCATAAATCCAAGACCCCTAACATTTCCTGTCTCTCCAGGAACACCAGGCGGGCAGCAGAGGTGTGGATGGATGAGTTTAAGAACTTCTACTATGCTGCTGTGCCCTCAGCTCGAAATGTTCCCTATGGCAAGTAGGTATCCTGATGTTGTCCTGGTGCTTGCGATAACTTCCCTTGAATGGTGACAGTGGTTTTAGCTCTAGCTATTCTCCTGATTCTTTGTCTTATTACATATTGCAAAATGACTGTGAAACAACTCACACACAATCATGTGTACGCGTGCATAGTAGCATATGTGGATGTTCCCTGAGAATAAAAGGGATTGATATACAATGACAAACATTAGTATTGTTTGGTTGCATACTCATGAAATTTGCATTTCATATAAAAAAGTACATAAAACTTTAACAAACATGGAACGTTTGAACAATTGGCAACACCTGTTAACCATTTGTCACAATACTTAAGCGTCGCTGAAAGAGGTCTGAACACAATGAATGGCATTGGTCTAACATGGCTTGATGTGTACGAAAAACATCACACAGAAATAAAAGCTGCCATACTTTGCGTCATATTTATTTTTTGAGCTGAAATACTAAATTCAAGAATATGTAATAAAATCATTGTTACTTTACTGTCCTAGTGCTTAAGTTGCTCACAGTACAGTTGTGTAGGACTTTTCATGTAAGCATTTTACACAGCTGGAGTTATTGTACTTGTTTAACTATTTAAGTCGAGAATATCTCAACTTTCCAGTAGCATTTAAGTTACTCTGTCTCTTAAGCATTTAAATTGATGATTATAGTTGGAGTAGAGAATTTTTTTGTAAATAGTTTGCTGGATTCTGTTACTATGCACCGTTGGTTGTGGTGAGATGAAACAGTGACACATGTTCATGCCTTTTGTTGCCTGCTTGTCAGCATTCAGAGCCGGCTGGAAATGAAGAAGAGACTCGGGTGCAAACCGTTTAAGTGGTATCTGGAGAACGTCTATCCGGAGCTAAGGTGAGAGAGGTGGTGTCCACCGTTGTGTCAGGGTTGACACTTTTAGTGTACTAGAGGGGTTCCATTTCTGGGAGTTAAACAAGGAAGCCTAATCTTAATGGGCTTAGTAAATCCGTGTATTGCTGACCTAAATACAGTCAAGGAAGTGAGGATTAGTCTCTACTGCGCTTTTTTTCTTATTTCTTTAGCTGATGTACATTTGCTCGTGTGTAACTCACAAAGAGCTTGAAAGCAAATGTGATTTTGCTGTTTTATTGTGATCTTTTTCTCCATTTACTCCTATTATTTCAAATTTTTATGTGAATCCTGAAGGCCCCCAGCAGAGTTGTGTAAGCAAGGGGGAGGAAAGAACCTCAGCCAACTCACCCATTGAGGGGAAGCACAGCTCATTTGTTTTTCCTGGGTTTCCTGACTTTATATGGCTATAGTGCCACCGTGAGGTACTAGGTTTGCGCCTCTAAGTGCCACAATAGCCCTGTGTTTTAAGGAAGGGTGCGTGGCAGCATACCTGTGTACAACAGAAGATTCTCCATTGCAATCCACCAATGAGCATTTCTGCTCTGGTCCTCAGGGTGCCTGATCACCAGGATATTGCCTTTGGGGCTTTACAGCAAGGAAGCAACTGCTTGGACACACTGGGCCACTTTGCTGATGGCGTGGTGGGCGTGTATGAGTGCCACAATGCTGGTGGCAACCAGGTACATTCCCGCATGCAGGTACTGTACCGAGCCCTCCATTCGTGTTAGGACTGCACACTGGTGATGGAGGAGCTGGGGCTGCACATGGGGCACACCGAGCAGCCAATGCTTGCAGCTTGGAGTTGCCATGGCAATCGGAAACACTCTGTTGGAGGAACCATAGCTGATTCGCTGGTAATGATCACAATAGTGTGAGCCACTGTGTGTGAGGGACCTTACAAGCTGGATGTGATGGGCTATACCAATTCAGAACCTTAGGGTTTTCGATGGCTACATTAAGTTTAACTGAGAAGTAAGTACTTGGAATGTGTGCAGTGCATGATAAATGACATATGAAAAGTTGTATGTGCAAGGTTAATACACGAGTCCAAGACCAAAAGATGGTCTGACTGAAAAAGGATCAGAAGTACTGGGTGACCTTTTTGGAGGGACTTGTGCAGATCAGAGCAGCTCTAGTTATCAGCCATGTGCATGAGCTCAGATCTGCTTTCCTCTGCCAGGAGTGGGCGCTGACTAAGGACAAGTCAGTCAAGCACATGGACCTATGTTTGACCGTGGTGGACCGGACGGCCGGATCCCAGATCAAACTGCAAGGCTGCCGAGAGAATGACAGCAGACAGGTGAGGAGAATGAGCAGAAACCCCCTAGGTCATTGTTCAGACCAGGATAAAATGTGCTAGGTTTAGACTGTGGCCCCAGACACATATTTCAACATTTCAGTCTGCTTTGCCAGTAATCAGGTTTTATTTCTCTGAAAGAAAGGTCTTTTACATTAACTAGTTCACTGCATTCTGTACAGAAGAACACCATTGCGGTCAGAATTCTGTTTACAACTTGTTTCATTTAACTAAGTCACAGTCAATAAAAGCTTAACAGTGTTTATGCCGCTTTATTTACCTTAACATTTTTAACTTATGGTGTTGTAAAAACAAACAAAAAAAAAGTCAAATAGAAAATAAATGTCCCAACAAACTCATATTAAATCGTAATTGCTTACTCATTAATCCCATAAACACATTCAGCATTTCTTGCTACTGACAGACATGAGCTGTGAATGCTGTAGTAGCAGGCAGTTAAATTTTGTGCGCAGATGTGCTTTACCGCAGTCTGTTGTTTTGACAGGTAAATACAGGCTGCTTTTGCTTCACCGTAAACATAACATTAAAAAATGTATAAGTAAACAAAACAGAGTTAAAAATGAATAAACTGGAAAATATCAGTCTTCAAAAATGTATGATTTGGCTGGAACATGAAGAGCACTGACTTTCGGAAAATCAGCTTTTATGTTCATTCACTTGTAAATATCAGACAGCTGGTGTCTGACTTAAGAAGCTTGCAGTAGGAACTTTTTGCTGGTATGAACTTGGTGCTGACAGATGAAGATTGCAAACAGTAAACACTGCCTTTAGTTTTTAAAGATAACGGAGAAGTTGTAAAACAATGAAATAGAAGGTGAACGATCTGTAGGTAAACCCATGGCTTCTGCATGTACCAGTATGGGCCAGTTGTTGAAGTGTCTCTTCTCCATGTAGCACCTCGGGCCAGAATGATGGATGGTTGTTGTCCGCCCTTTCCAGCAAACAGCACACTGTACATTGAATAACTAGCATTGTTTTTAAATCTCATGTGTATGAGTTGCTTGTCTTCACATTATATTTATTCATTTAACAAATACTTTTCTCCAAAATAACACACCTTTTCCAAAACAGTGCTTTTCTCCAACATGGAGAGATGGACACAATTGTCAGAGTACAGTCACTTAGGCTAATGCTGCAGCTTTTGCTGCTGCACACTACAGAAGAAGTTGTATATGGAGTGAATGAAAAGCCAGAGCCACGCCATGCCAAGTGTCTACTAGACTCTCAGACAGAGTTAAATTTGGAAGTCAGGGAGCATCCGTATGCATACTAGCTATAGTTAAAGATCCTGCTAAATTTCTGACCGTGCAGAGGGTAGGATGTGGCTCCCCCATCTCACTATGTGCTGGCTGGTGTTTCCTTACAGAAATGGGAGCAGATTGAGGGCAACTCCAAACTGCGGCATGTGGGCAGCAACCTGTGCCTGGACAGCCGTAGTGCCCGCAACGGTGGCCTCACCGTGGAGGTGTGCAGCCCATCGCTGACGCAGCAGTGGAAGTTCACCCTGAACCTGCAGTCCTAGAGAGCACCCGCCCTTCTACGCCCCTCTCTGCTCTCCTCGTCCCTCAAAACACCCTGTACCCCCCCCCCCCGCCCCACTTGAGTCCTCCCTGCCTTGCCCTGGGAAGAGGCGCAGCCACCCAACCGAATCCAGCACATACTGATGACAGGGACCTGAGGAAACGGAACTACAGAGAGAGGCCTGCCATTTAGAGAGACAATGAAGAAGAAGAAGAAGAAGAAGAAGAAGAAGAAAGCATTGTGACATTAATTTCCATCCAACTATATACCTCAGTGTTTCATCTTGGTCCAGCTTTTGGAAAGTGAATACTTTTTTTTTTTTTTTTTTTTTTTTTTTGTTCCCCCCGATGCAGTGAATCTGAATTACTTCCTTACTTGTTTTGCTCTTGTTTTAATTTTATTCCTTTTCACTGTATTATTCTGCATTCCTTAAATGGATATGGACTTTTTTTTTGTTTTGTTTCCTCCCCCCCCGAAGAGAAATCACATCCTGTCGAATGTAAAAAGACATCGCTCTCTCACGTGGACGTCATCCACCCAGTGAGCGGTTTGATCGCAGCATTTCCAGGTTTTAGGCCGTTTTTGTCAGGAAACCCTGCGGTTGTGAGAAGCAGGACTGGTATACACCAGCACCTCCTCCTGGAGTGACTGCGAGTGGCGGTCGATCGGGCTCGGCGACAGAGCAGGCGGGGAAAGACCCCGGGCTTTGCTCATTTCGGGGTCGCAGAGCTTTGAGGAAAGTGCGGTATGGAGATGAAGGGGCTGTCAGCTCGGGTACATGGAGAAGGGAGCTGTTGAGGGCTGCGGACGTACTGCTGCTGCATTGGGGCTCGTAGCACTGGCTGCTACTTGGGGTCAGCGTTCAACTGTCCCTCGTGCCCTTTGCCGCTGTATGAAAAATACACACATCTTCATTATGATTACTATTATTATTATTACTGATTTATGAAGACATTACAAGGACAAGAAGCAGTGCATTATGTTACTGTTGTAACTTTTCTTACATTAAAGTGTTCTCTTTAAACTATGTAGAGTAATTGATTAACTAAATATGAACTGATCTTGGTTTCTAGCAGTCTCTTTATTCTTCCTGATGTTTTTTATTTTTTCTTTTTTTGTTTTAGTCTTTGCTTGGTGTGGCCCTTGGTAACATCACTGTATTTACCAGTTGCAAAGTGACCTCGGATTGGTGTGCGTCAACAGGGTATTGACAAGATGGCTGATCGTAGGAAGAAATGTTTGTTGAAACGTATGTGAATCAAAATCATTTTTATGTTTTGTTTTTTGCTTCTCATTTCAACTTGACGGTTCAAGTCAAGAGATCTTTGATCGAACAAGATGGTTGAGGTGCTGGGGCGGGATGGAACGCAGTCCTCCACGCCGAACCATAACTTGCGTGTTGCTTTTAGACTTTCTGTTGCTGTAGACCCTTTTTTTTTTTTCTCCATGGGTTGCAGCAGATGCCTTTTAATGGTATTTTGTCACTGTAAGCAAGAATGTGGCTTTTTTGTGTGCTTACTATGTACATCCTACATAAAATGTTGTCAGAGGAAAACACAAAACTGCCAGCGGCTTGGACCGCCGGACGGGGAGTAGCAATAATATGCCCTGTGTCGAGGTAACTGCTGCGCTGCGGACCCGTGTGGCTGAGGAACGGCCTGGTTCCGTCACGCAGGCGCCCCTCTAGAATGCGGTACTGCAAACGGCTTGCCTGGACAAGTGGAGCCGTCCTCAAATGCGACAGACCCAAGAGGCTGGGACAGGAGACAGAAAAGCAGGTTACCGCCGTTACTTTTTCTGTCAGAGACTGAGAAGTTCTCAGCATGTGACATCACGGGGATTAACTTAATCTGGAAAACGTCATGGCTTTCCTGCCACTTTTTTGCCAGCTGTACTTCCCCCCCTTATATGTGTAGGGACAAAATTATGTAGTTTGCGTTCATGTCTCATTCCTACTTTGGCCCATTTCTTCAGCAACCAGTACACCAAGCCGGAGTCACCAGTGCCCGGTCGGTCACTGCCAGGGCAGTATGGGAGCCACCTGATCTTGCGTCAGATTTCTTACTGGGTGACGTCATGCGTTTCTGAGAAGGATAGAGGCTGCCGGGAAGTTCTGTCTGTTGTGGAAGGGATTTTTCTGCTGTCATGAGAAAGGTGGAAACCCTTGTAGAGTTTTGTATATGAATTACATCTGCATTTGACTAAAGCCTTTCTTTTTGTATGACATTCATGAGAACCAGCTTTAGTTTTCACGTTGTTAACGTCGGAGGGAAACGCAGTCCGTGAACGACAGCTACTTTGATATTTTTTTAAATTGGATGAAATGTTTACAGAGCACAATGTGCCAAAGTTCTTTACTGTTTTATTTATACTCAGTACATTTGTGCAACTGTTAGTCGGCGATGCAGAACATAGGAGCCCATTGTCTTATGAATGAGGTGCCGTATTTCATGTTTTGGTTCAAGTGAAATCAAAAATATTAATTGCTGTAAAGAAACATTTAATTATGATGTAAAATCAAGTTGTTGGGGTTCAGTAAGAATAGGAATGAGTTATAAATTCTTGAAAAAAGGCAAATGTATTACATATATAATTATAAACCATGCCTAGTTCACAAATTTATATATACTATATATATTTAAAATATATAGTATATATGTATATAGTAGTCAAGTCTGGTCTACTGTACAGCGCTTGTAATTGTTCTTTGTTTTATAGATATGACGGAAATTTGATTGAGGACAAAAAAAATTAAATAAATACATTTATACGTAAATTTTTGCCTCTGTCTTTTTCTCGACAGTTCACCCGTTCACATAACCGGATTAATCCATTCACCAAAGTCCCTTAGCTGGCAAATTCTAGCTCAAATTAACTATTTATTTATTTATTTATTTATTTTTTTAAAGAATAAAGTAGCTGGTTCCTGGATGAAACTTGTCATTGAAAGGTGAATTTATAGACGAAAATAAAATAGCAGTTGGTAACACCAGACTGTTTTTATAGTAGCATCTCTAATAAATGCGCCATATTAGATGATGTTCATTTGCTCATGAGATAAATGCTTATGATTATTTAAGTGTGAGAGTGCTTCTGTTATAAAAGCTGTTCATATGGTGCAGGCACAGGTCTGTAGTTTAGATGAGGACTCTGAAGGACCAAGGTTCAAACCCCACTCCAGTGTAGACCATCAGCTGTATAGATGGGTGAGTACTGATGAGAAGTGTCAGTGAATGAATTAATAGTGTTGATAATATATATATATTTTTTTTGTTTTAGATTTACTGCAGTCATTGACTAACATTTTGAGATTGTCCATGTCATTTTGACATATATCACCGGTTCTGTTTGGTAGAAGTATGGCTGTTAAGCTGCTTGAAGCAGTAACCGCGCAGCACCTGCATTCAAGCGAGAGTCACCTGGGTTGTATAGAAATAAATACACTTTGTTTCGCTGGAAGACAGCCAGCTTGAGTGGGAGTGAATCACCAAGCTCGTATCTTTGTTCCACAGCATGTGATAAAAGCCTGTTGCTCTACAAAACAACACCATAAAAATTCAGTGAGTCAGAGAGTGAATAATTATTGCATTGTGTCAAAATGCTATGTATTTTCATTACCAGCAGGTGGCGGAGTGGTTTGAGTTTCCATCTTACGCTGGAAGGACTCCGGTTCAAATCTCGCTCCTGCTGTAGCTCTATTTTAAGCTGCTTTATAGAAAAGCATTAAAGAAATGAAAGCTTTTTTAAAAACGCAGGTGGGGCTGTACTGTGGTAATACTTATTACAGCATTGTTATAGCAGCATTTTTGCTGTACAGGAGTGCCCTGATTTTAAAACACACTGTGGTTTGGGCCCAGAGGACTGTTTTCAGGTGGATGCTTTTCTTTTATGTTCATGTCATGTAGCTTCCCCTGTGGAGTGGCATATGAGGCAGCAGTAGAGGAGCCGTCCGTGCACCATGAAGACGCATTCACGATGTCTAGCTTGTGACCTTCAACCTCAATTCTGAGCTGTTTTATACAAGCAGACCAAATAGAACCGCTTTCCCCAGATTCGATGGGCACCACTGATTGTCTGCCATGGTGTATGGACCAAAGGTCAACAGGGTGGCCTTGGGGGTTTGGGTACTTCTCTGTGTAGACCTTCAGTAGAAAGATCAATAACATCCAATAAGCTGTGTTCTGACCATGTGGTTCACTTTGAAAACTGCTTCATTTTGTTTTCTTCCTGCTGAATGACACAAGACCCTCCTGCGCCAAGGCTGTTGCTAATGGCTCTGATACGCTTATTGACTGATGGGTTTATCGACACTCTGCGACAAGCTCACCCCCGCGGTCCTGCTTTGACATCGTGTGTCAGTTTCTCGGGCGCGTGCGGTTATAAGAGCAGTCGACACGCACGGCCTAGACTAGCTGGCCCTCTGAGGTTATGCCGAGCTTTGGCACTGAGGGCCCCATAAGGCCGCGAGTCGCGTGCCTCGCAGGAGGCCGTGCGACGGATGCTTTTGTGTTCCTCAGCTCCTGTGCTCCACCACACAAGGAGTAACGCCTCAAGTGCATTTTTAAGTGTATTACTGCGTGTGAGATCAGTGTTAAAACTGTCATTTCACTCGTACTGTTATTTGCTTCTGTAACTTTGTTCCATTTGATCTTCATGGCCTCATTTAAATGTCCTTACATCCATGCTGTTTAAAATAAGGTTCTTAGAATGGTGGTGTTGTGAACCTTTTAATTTTCCAGAACTCTAAAGCTGTCTCGAAAGCACAATATTACCTTGGTTAGTTACTACTTTCTGACATTTTAAGACGTGATGAATTATCCCATTTAAAAGCTAAAATAAGCGCACTACCACAAATTTACAAGGTATTGCTGTACTTTATAAATTTAATTTTTATACCAGGAATCTTGCACGACTGAAATTCCACAAATGTTTCCCTCTTTTGCCTCATGCTTAATAGACACACAAAGCGAAAGGTCCCGATGGTTTAAAAAAAATCATAAACATTTATTTTTAAGTGTGCAAATCCATGTAATGTTACAACAAAGGGGTGTTTTGTACGGTAAAAACGCAAAATCAGTGCAGAGATGGACTCTTTAGCGGCGTCTCCGCGAGGCGGCGCCACTGGCAGGCTGCAGTCACACCACCGTCACGCTTCTCTTCCACACAGACACAAGATTTAGTGGTTTCTACAGCACAACACAGGCATTTCCAACACATCTACAACAGCTTTTTTGTTTGCACTGGAATTCATTAATGCTTTTATACAAGTTCTGACATTGAATTCTTGCAGTGTTGGTCAAAGACTGAAGATTTTTTTTTCCACCCCCCCACTTCAGACAACAAACATACATACACACGTAATTTTAAGCACTTAAATACACCTAAAATGTTTGCTTTAAACCCTATTCACATTTGCCTGCCTTACCAGTCAATGTGAGCATCACACTGCCTCTGGCCTGTAACATTGCTTTGAAGTACAACTTTTTTGGTGGATTTGACAGCACCTACAAGTTCTACCACTGTCTCTTTGACCAAATTATTATTATTATTATTATTATTTATTATTATTATTATTATTATTATTATCTTGTTACATCTGACACATTAGCTCATGCTTTCATTCGCAACGACTTGCATACCCACTCAGTGTCTCAGTTACAGTTCCCGGAGGGTGGCTGTACTTACATTATGCTGATTTTTGCCAAAATCATCTCACAGCTCCATCAGTCCTATTAGTTAATCTGTTCTATTTATACCAATGCACATAATTTTAGTCCTGTAATACTTTTGACAGCTGAAATGTTTAGCACTCCACACTGGCTGTGCTAAATTGTGTAACTGGGAAATCAGCTTGAGCAAAAATATGAGTGTTTCTCATCTGAAACTCCACTCCTGCTGTAGAACCAAAGATCACGCCATTTACCCTACCATCGATGTAAGGATGCCCCACTGTATAAATGGGTAAATATTGCAAGGTTGATAATATAACATTGTTAGCGTCACATTGGGACCAAGGTATTAATTAAATGAATAATAATTATAATAATAATGTAATGCACATAACCCTCCAGGAACTGAACTGGAAACCCCTATATTTGGTGTAAATCCCCTCTGCCATTTCCCCATAATGAAATCCACAAAGGAACCCTGAGCTCATTGAAATTCAACTCATCTTAAATTGGCATTAGACGTTAGTTATGCACGCACGACGCTACGCTGTTAAACACCTTTTAGTTTATAAAAAGCGACCTCACTTAAAGGATTATAACCGTACCTATGATGCAGCCATCGTCGCCGCATTAGCTGTACATGAATGCAAAGAAAGTGCCACTGTGTAATTTGCAGTCAGTTCCTGAATGTGTTGAAGAATCATGAGAAGCCCATTAACGGATTGAGGAATTGACATATAAATTCAGTTTAAATTAAATCTGCAATATTTCTGTTAAATATTTTTTGAACTGATTTAAAAAAAAAAAAAACAAAAAAAAAACAACATACTTAAAAAATGTTACTTCGCACCTTCGGGTTTGCTCGTGGCCGTCAGTTCTAAACAGCATGTTAGGGTGCTGATCTGAGGATGGGCTTTTCAAATATATCAACGTTTGTATTCCGGTTCAGCGATTTTGGCAGGAAAAGTCTACTTTTAAGTAACTGCGTTCTACCATGTACCCACCGCCTTATCCATTCGTAATGCTATGCGTGTACCCGGTTGCTCCTGGCTGTCCACTCCCCTCCAAAAAAGCAATCTCAGAGCTTAGCTTCCAGAGCCAGAATGTGGGACAGATGGATCGTGAAAATGAAGAGACGATCCGCAGCGCTGTTATGAGTGCACATTTTAAAGTGTGTTCGAGAACAAGTTATGTCACATAATTTGTGTGCGTTCCCAATGCCTAAGCACATCACTTAGATGCGGCGCCAAGTTCCGTTCTGTCATCACACCTCTCACAAAAAGCTACGATGGAGACACAGACTTTTAAAACTGAGATTTTAAAATGAATCCACGTTTGCCATGATTTACACCGATTGGTCTCTCTGGGGGTGAAATATGAGGGGTTTTTTTTCTTTTACATTTTTACGATATTGCCTCTGTTTTCCTCTTTGAGAGGCCCTCAGACAAGCATTAGTAGAATGCATAACCCACACGTTTTAACACTTTAAGCAACAAAAGTGACGTGCGAACTAGGCCAAACACATTTAAGTGAGAAAACACGTTGTGCCTCCTCTACGTTAGGGCACGCTCACGATTTTTCACGTGCAAGATATTAGAACGGGTTAGCCGCAGCCGAGAGGTTTACCGCTAACCCGGGTAGTGGACGCTAAGGGGCCTCTTTTCTTCGACGGGACAACACAACCCGCCGAAGAACGACAGCGGTAGAGGCCTGTTTCGCGACGGGCCGAAATTATGATCGCGAGGGGGTGCACGGCTCACAGGACGAACACGCACGTTCAAAAGAGGAAACTGAAAACAAATACAATCGTGAGTCTTAATCCTAGTGGCTATTTACATTACCATCGTTCACGGTTCCTCTTAAATACAAATGTGTACTATGGATAAATATTTAGATAGAAGTACTTGTACGTTGTGATCTATACACAGGACATCTACACCACCTCGATACTCTATGCAGACATTTTTAAATATGCGACGAACTCCGCTCCCTTGGTTGACATTTGTCATTTCACAGTGTTGTGATTTAAATCCACAGCCTGGAACCCAACACCGCACAATACACCAGCACATAAAGGAAATCTGCCGTCAGTTTGTGTTTAGAAGGTGTTTCAGGAGTTTGTCTTCAGCTAACATTACTTTGTCTTGACTTTAAGGAGGTTGTTCTGTATGGAGGACCCTTCACCGAGACACCTGAGGAGACGATGCAGCCTCCGTTGGGTTCCTGACTGAAGATCATCATCCAGGCCTTGCTTGGGTCTGGCTGTGCGTGTGGACTGGCATCCGGAGGAGACAATCGTGAGACACGCTGCCAAGAACCATCTTGTGTCGGCCTGAACGGGCAGCGAGGTTCCAAACAGCCAAACAAACCCTTCTCCTGTCGTGCTGGTTTCAACTTGGAGATCAGGATACTTCCAAATCATCTGAAGCAAACTGATCTCCACAAACTTTTTCTCTGTTATTTTACGGTTTAAGTGGCAACCAAAAACTCTATGTGAAGAGCTCTGTCCAAGAATAAAGTGACGGCTGAAATCCAACCAGCAGAAAACTGAGCTGCGTTGGGGGCACTGGAACCAAAGCCAGAGTCGCTGGTGCTCCTCACACACCGGTGCAAGGGCTGTTCTCCATGGCACCGCTTCACTCTCGGTTAAAGATGCTGCATATTGGTGAAGGTGCTGAGTACTGACCTCTGCTGCATGAGAAGATGACGCTCTACAGATAGCTGCAGTGTGGAAACTGGCTATGTACACGCAGGCAGACATGGGCAGTGCATCCCTCCGTTCACAGAAAGTCTTTTACAAAAGATTTACTCTATTTTCAAACAAAACACAGTGACTTTAAAGCAAAAGTGTTACATTACTCGGACTCTTGGTCATGCAACCCAGGACTGAGATTACCGCGTGATGTGTGTACGTCGGCACTTCCTTAGGCAGGGATCGATGTTTCTGAAAGAATCTCCTGTGAAGGACGGAATGGACATTCCCTCACGTCCATCTGGCAATAGAAATCTGCTTGCCGTACACCTGGTGCCCATCAGATGGTGTCCCTGTCCTACAGTGGGCCTCGTGTCGACGGCTAGGTTTGCCCTGGAGGCTTCAATGTGTGTCTGAATATGTTTGAGAGAGAAGTAGTGGCAAAACCTGTGTGAATGTGAGTTCACGTGGACAAGCAAATGTGAGGAGAGGACGGCTGTGGATCCGCCATAGTGCGTTAGTGACTGTGTGTGTGTGTGTGTGTGTGTGTGTGTGTGTGTGTGTGTGTGTGTGTGTGTGTGTGTGTGTGTGTATCCCATGTACTCGAGCGCTCCTCTCCCCGGTCCCTCACTGCGTTGGGGAACAGTCGTCAAGGTCCAGCAGCTCCCTCACCAGCCTCTCCCCGAACTGCGCCCGGCTGTATCGCTTTGCATGGTAGGCGTCCGACATCTTGTACAGGATGTAGGCGTTGTTGATAGCGATGCTGATGGTGAGCCAGAACACTTGCTGCCACGTCTTGTTGGGTTTATGGAAAATGAAGTACCTGTCGAGGAGGAGCAACCGAGGGGGTCAAGCAGCAACAGCATGTACACAACAGGTTTTAGGAGCTGGATGCATTGATGGGAACTGCTGCTGAATGTAACGTGCAAGCTGCAGATGGTGAAGGATCGACTTAGGAATTTTTCAGGAATGATGACTTTTGAGACCCTTCCTGAATGTTCGAAAGGATGCGGCACCTCTGACGCACTGAGGGAATCAGTAAGCTTTTGATTTTGGACCCATTCTGAAGAGACAACCACATGGTTGACTATCACCCCACTACCTCCAGGATCTGATCCATCCCCGCACCCCAGCAAGAGCACGACGCTCCTCCGCCAGCAACCGCCACCTTGCCCTCCTCACACGGAGCCCAAAACCTCAGCTACAGGCCGCCCAGGCCCCTTCGCCCCAAGACCTGGGACTGCGGTGCGCCAGAACCAGGAGTGTGTGCATGAAGCTCAGTGAGCGCTGCGAGTGTTAACACCAGGGCAGCCACGGCAAAGGCGGGACAGAAGGGTAAGCGTGTGACTAAAAGGCTTTGTCACGGGGCCAACTTCCTCTGCGGTAAAAGTGAGGAACAAATAAACAATGAAGGAGAACGACAACCCAGGTCTTTAACTGTTCTCCGTGACGGATCTCCAAATTCTGAATTAAAACCCATCCCCATCCCATGAACGCTGACAGGGGCTGCTGCTCCTCTCTGAGCTGCACCTCGCACCCCTGCCTTCTCTGTCAATAATTACAGGGCCGTCATCTGTGCGAGCTACTATTTACCATATTTACCATATCTACTGGCGGGAACATGGTAATTATTACAGTAAGATCCAGATCCGGTACGGTTAAAAAGTTCCTAGGGGGCTTTTCAACTTTCTTTAAAGGTAATTTGTAGTCCATTCTGTCCACTACAGTACAGCCTGTTAGAATGGAGCTGATTTCCCCATTTACTACGGTTTACAGCGGTGCCGCTGTTGCAGTTTACCGTATAACCGATGCTTCATCTCGGCTCAAACGTCAGTAAATCATTTTATACTTTGCTGAGCAACTGATTGTGGCAACATTTCCACTTTGGTCCAGGAGTAACACATTTCCGCTAATTTTAAAGGCTATGTGGGTGGGTATCAGTTTGCAAGGGGGTTCGAGTCTGACTCAGCCTGTGTGGAGTCTGCATGTTCGCATGGGGTTCCTCCCACAGTCCAAAGACCTGAGTTTGAACTTGGTTTGTGACTCTTAAATTGGTGTGTGTGTGTAAGTGAGATAGATAGATAGATAGATAGATGGGCCTGTGCTACACCAGTATCTCACCAAGGCTGCACCCTGCGGTTCCACAATAGACTCCGGACCACCGTGAGACTGCTTTGGAAAAGCGGGTTGTGATAATGGATGGATGGTAAGGCGTATAATTATTATATTAATTATTATATTATTCTAGACCACCCCGCAAGCTCTTTGTGAAGTTGCTCTTAATGAAAGTATGTTGTATTAATGTTAATAAAACACTGTTTGGTTTATCAACACTGTTTAAAAGTGCTGATCGCTACACAGAGCATTTGGCGGCGTGAGTCTCGGTGTCGACTGCATCTGAGCCGCTGTGCCTTGTCCGCTCTGCAGCTGTCAGGTGATGTTCTGTTTCCACACATCTGAACGGTACTGAGTGACACAGACAGGAGTGAGGCTGAGGTCTCAGGAAGTGGCTCTCCATCTCCTGGAGGATGCAAATTAAGATGGCTGCCGTGTCCAATATAATGAGCCGAAAGGGACAAGACGGAGCAGCCTGAAGTAATTCGACTTAAGCAGGAACCTGAGACCTTGAAGGAGTGTCCGAACCAGCGGTTCCATGTCAGGAAGTTCATTATTTTCCAGTATCACCCTCAAGGATATTGTTCTGTGGTGTGACAGCATGACGTCACGGGGTGAGAGGGGGCTCCTCGGCGGAGTGGCACTCACTTGCTGTACTTGTCATCGTACTTGCAGATGTAGCCCAGGTGAGCGGCGAAGGCCTCCACCGCCAGCGGACATGGGATCTCGCCACTCTTCCTCTTGATGATCACACCTGGGATGAGAAAGGAAGGGGATGTCAGTCTCTCTCTCTCTCTCACACACACACACACACAGGGATGCAAGAAGGCAGCAAGGAGGATGGAGGGGTAGGAAGGCAGGCAAACTTGGGCAATCACTTAGGGATGTCAAAATTATGAGGGGGTGGGTAAATTTTGCTACTAAAATTGATAAAAATAAATTGTAATCTTGGAAAATGGTAACATTTTCAACTAAACAAACTGTCAATTTATGAAGTAAATATAGAATGTTAATCTTTAAACTCTTAAACCCTAAAGAACTTTAATCTTGACAAAAGTTCGGTTGTCCGACAGTTGCCAGTCATCAAAGTAAACATTTGTTATCTGCATATATAATATTCACATACATGTTATAAATAACTACATGAAAATGATTTTATTTACAAATTCAAATTTTACTTTCTTTTTTACTTTTTATATATGCATCTATATATAAAATATTTTTATTTTTTGGGTGTGGCTAAATTTTTCCCATCTACATCCGTGCTTATTTCTTGTTGAATCTGTTATGCTGTTGTTTGTCATCTAATTTTAGGGTCCGGCAAAGTGCAAATGATTTATTTTGTTATGCCCCGATATATAAAAGAATAAAATTGAAAGATGGTGCACTTTCTTTTTCTTTATTAATTTAGAGATTGCAGCGTAAGGGCGCGTTCTGGATACAGAACTCAGCACTCCCCCGGCGTAGATGTGCATCGCTGCTTTGTAGCACAGCCAAGCAATGGATTGATTCGCCTGGAAAACTAATGAACTGCGTTGGATCTTGATCTCATTGAAGTGCTTGAAGTTCAGCCCTGGGACCGTGTAGTATCAGCAGTGAACTATGGCGCTGGACGGCACAGCAGCGCCTTCCCCTCTTCCTACGTCGTGTTATCTCCAGCCACGTGACCCAAACTCATCACCCGCGGCACCGTGAAATCAGGCTACCAAATGAACAGGTACGCAAATCAAACTGGGCAGGGCAGCAGGTAGCAGGCATGCGGTCGGCATGTTCTCGTGGGTTTCCTCTGCTGCTCTCCCGCAGTCCAAAGACGAGTGTTTCAGGTGGATTGGTGACTGTCAGCTGCCTGCATGGGGTTTGTTTGTGAGTGGCTGGTCTATGATGGACTGGCGGCATCCTGTCCAGGGTGCACCCTACTTCACACCCTGAACTTCCAGGATGGACTCTGGACCGCTGTGACCCTGTACTGGACAGGAAGTTGATGAAAATGGTGGGGGATGAGAAGATGCGGGCATCCCGCCTCCCTGTTTTCATAATAAATCTTTGGAAAAACGTGGTTATTTTTGGATGCGCTGCAGATGTGGAGAAGCCGGGCCGAGCGGCCCGTGGCTACGGCAGCGCTTGTCGAGATATCAAGCAGTACCGCGGTATAAGCAGCTTAGGGGAGATCGCAGCCAGGGCTACAGCGGTGGAGATTTAGGAAGTTACTGAGCCAAAGTCGGGAGATAAGCCCCCAGCAGATTTTATGCAGCAAAAGGAGACTGTAAACATCACGTGACACTACAGAGAAATGAGAGCAGATGCAAACCCCCGTGGCGGTTAGCAGTGCCAGCTTGCGGCCTTTACTGTGCTGATTTTCCAACTAACTTCTCAACAAAACGGGTTATGACGGTTATTGATAATCATGTAGGGTTAGTTTATTTTTACAGGCAAAACATTAAAAAGTGACTCCAGCTAAAGTCCAAATATTATAGCAAGTTGTGTAGAAATCTTCTGGAAAGAAATGGGGGGAAAACTAGCATAAAAAGTGCTCCGCTCTGAAAATGGGTCACATCTATAATTCAGGCATCCCCTCCCTAGGAGGCGCCATGTTTGAAGTGCAGTTCAACTTCGCTTCAGATCTATATATCATGGCGTCTCCTTTGGAGCGGCTCGGTAGCTGAGCTCATGTCTGAGGCCCGGTTTCACTGGCCTTCGGCGCGGAGTCTGAACAGCCCGCAGGTGAACTGAACCCAGAGAGTGGAAGAACAAGCCGCCAGTCGAATTACAGGGTTAAGTTGTAAGAGCAGCACATCCTGGCCTGCGGTGTGGCCCTGCATTCAAAGGGCCTCAGTTCAGACCCTTCTCCTGCTGTAGATCTTGATCAAGGTGTTTACCGTGATAAAATATCATCATGGTAAACAGTATCGATAGTACTGATAAAATAAAACTCCCCAGCTTCTGTAAACCGGCAAATTGTCGTAAGAAACTTAATTCAGATTCAAAACAAAGTGTTAATAATGAGAAAAGCGCTCCAAAGGGGATCCAACACCCTAACCTTCATTCTTCCCTGACCTGTTAACACCACGGCAGCCCCACAGTCAGACCTGCAGCGAACCTATCCAGCCACTATGCAATGGGTCTGCATCTTCTTAGTCTACAAAATGAGTGGCTTAAAAGTTACCCGACTACACACACAAACCCACACACGATATGACGAAATGATGGTACTGTATCTCACCGGGGTTGTCACGTGGGCTCCCTCCCTTCACAGGTGTTTCATCGGTTTAAGCCCACGACACCTCGGGATGGCTCAACAGCACGCCCTGGCGTCCCAGAACTGCGTTCCTCAACAACTGCGCACACCACCTACGCTACCCAACTGCACAGCACATGCCATACACCTTAGCACCTATGCTAACAAGCTACACCTTGCACACTACCTGGCCATTCTGCTACTTGCTACCTCCTCCATTCTGCTACTTGCTACAACACTATGCATCGACCCAACAACCTGCTAATATGAACCAGTCCATCACCGCAAGTCACCTTAGAGAAAAATGCCATCTAAATGGATTTGTAATGTGTTTGCATTTTATCATTCTGCTTTAAAAAGGCAGAAACATACAGCTGTTTCTCAGTCATATTATTGTTTCTCCTTCTCCAAGGCAAGTTACCATAGTAAACTACTTTAACAGTAATTGCAGTTGGACAATTTTACAGTATTACTTCAGGGTAAGAACCTTGGTCAAGGGCACTGCAGTAGGAGATGAGAGTCAAACCTTTAAGTTCAAGGTGGTGGTCTGAGTAATTCTGTCAGGTTTAAGAAAGTGCATGAAATGTAATGAATTTTAAAAGATCTGCATTAAAGAGCTCAGAGAAGCAGGTCAGCTTTAATTTCGGGGTTGAGGTTCCAGAAAGAAAGCAGAATCCAGCAAATTCTCAGATGCTGCACTTGGACTGAAGGCCTATTATCTCCGATTCTTGAGGATGGCTATGAATTTCCTGGGAGATCCCCTGTTCTGCCCTCTGCCCTTGTCTGCAGGGTGAGGAAATAATTGGTGAGCGCAAGGGCACCGGTCCACCCATGCAGAGGCCCGATTCCCTGCCACGAAACCTGAACTGGATCTAGGTCTAGAAAATGTGGTTGAATACTACATTATCTTTCTTTTCCAGTCTACGTGTGTTTGTGCCAAAGGGGGAAAAAAATCCCTGTCTCTTAGTAACCAGAAGATAATGAATCTTTATTATTTGTGGCTGGAAAGGATTGTTGACTTTAAAAGTGGTCAATGCTGGTCCAACAGCCGCAGCACAAATGCTAATCGCTAACAATCCCACACCAAGTTGTCATAGTCAAGGTCAGTGGGGTTGGGTTGACTGAGTGGAACAGGACAGACATTTGGGGACCGGATAGCCATTAGGGGGCATGACAGGAAAAAGAAGGGTGGACAACTGCTTGGGGGTGGCACGGCTAGCGAGGGACAAATATCTGAGGTATGTGACTGAATCAAAACTCAGGGGACGCATGGGAAGTTCCTCTGCCCGGTTTATTGTAAACCAAAATGAGGATTCGCGTGTAACTCCATTAGAGGCAAAATGTGCTAACTGACAGCAGCAGGCATGAGAGCGTAATCCCAAAAAACGCAGGATTATTTTAATGTGTTAAATGCCCTGATCCACATCAGGTCCTGAATTCATCTGTCAAGTTTCTTTTTTCTGCTTTTTGGCATCCTTGCTAATGTCTGCTGACGCACATTTTCACCTCATTGGCTTCACTAACAGGGTGAACGGCATCTAAGGCCAGAAGCGTTCATACGCAAGACAATGGGACAGCGTTCTGCTCATCAACCGGCTGTCCAATTTCACAATAATTCTAAAAAAGCAGTCGGGTGCACTTCCAGAGCTTCAGAAAGTGGACTGTTAGAGAGCGAAATATCACACATTAATTTCCATTCCTTATAAATGCTTATACTTACTTACAAAAATACTTTTTCAACCTCCAAATGGTCATAAAATCAATTGAAAGACAAATGCTGTTACATTACATTTTTAAAATTGAGTTAGTAGAAAACAGATCTTCAGGCTCAAAACAGGTCTCACCCACTGGGGGAGATAAATATAAATCAGTGGTTGTTTAAATTTAATTCTTGTGACATTCATTAGCAAAGGTTTAATCCATGTTGAATGGTTCAGTGCTTATGAACACCAAAAAGCCATGGGGTACACCTTCAGCTTATAGCGAGACACTAAACTGCCACCGCTTCTTGCGGAACCCAGCAATCCAGGCAGCCAGATGTTAGACATAATTGCTCTGGACAGAAGATGAATATACTGTACAAGGAGTGTAGATGGCCATCTGCTGAACAAACTGCTCATGGGTCTCAAAGGTACGGCGGTTTGGTGCTGTCCCAGCATGCCTCACCTTGCTTGATGGGTGAGTAGGCGTTGGTGAGGAAGCGGAAGTTGCCTTTGTTGTACCAGTTGATCAGACACATGTTGCCCTTCATCTTGATGTGAGACTGGCCGCGCTGCTGGGGCATCTCGGGGTTCCTCAGCATGGACTGGGGAAGACCAGTGCAGTCGCTCTTCCTGGAGCTCAGCAGCCCGCAGCAGTAGATTCCTGGGGGTACGGATGGAAACGTTCACCTGCAGCCCTCGGGGAACTCCTACAGCACTCATGCCAAAGTGTAACTAAGGCAACGAAAGCACCTGTTACCCTGGGACCGAAATCAGTGGTAACACAACCACCATAAAAGCGTGTGGTTTCCAATGCAGGGTGTTTTTCTCATATCTCGGGCTGAGATGATTGCTTTTTGGATGAGTTCTGCATCCTGTGGGTTTGTAATCCTTTACATGTGTATACTGTGCAACTCTGTGTGTACCAGCTCTGTGTGCGTGTGTGTATGCGGCTATGTTTCTTATTATGAGCAATGACCACATAGCACAGCAATCTTTTGCTGGGACAGGGAAATGGCTTGTGCCAGGGGCAGAAAAGGGAACTAGGAGTTTATGACAAGTGCCTGGATGCAAGAAAAAGTCCCTGTGCTGCAAAGAGCAAAATGTACCAATGCCAGCGCCGTGTACTCCTGAGTACCAGTTCACTGCAAACACTACGTGTGTCTGTCTGAGCACTTCTGGGGTCACGGCATGAAGCGAATAAACAAGCGCGGGTCCACGCTGGCCCTCCGCTGTGTGACTGCAGCTGTGACAGATGGTACAGATAGGGGTACAGCAACTTGCTGAGACTGGTGATGATCCAACAGCACGCACGAAAGACGCCTGAAGGTCACCTGCGAAAACATGGGAGCTACTAATTTCGCGGTGCTGCAAGACTGCCATCTCAATGCTGCCGCCGAGGGTGCGAGTTTATTTATTCTTCTGCTTTACCTCCCTCCTGCACCGCATCTTAAAATAGAAGAGTCGCGGGAGACGCTCATTGTGTGCCTTTTAATTTTTTTCTACCGCATACAGAGACAGAGTCCACACGGAAGGAGAACCGTCGAAGACTCATTGATCACCGCACAACGGTGTTTGGTGGGGTGGCACAGAGGTGTGTCGATGGTGAACCGCGTACCCTGTTTCTCAAACTCCTGGAACAGATTCAGGCTGGTGATGCTGGGTCCGGTGAAGATGATGGCGTTCTGACTCGCCAGGTTCTGGCACAGCTGCCGCGCCACCATGCTGTGGAGCTGTGGTTTATGTTTCAGCGTGTCCAGACCATCTGGACCAAGGCTCTCCTTCAGGTGGATGTAGACCTTGGGACCAGAGAGAAAGAGATGACGGATAAGGCCGAGTTTTGCACGATGGGTATATCGGCGCTCTCCCGGAATTACACAGCGAAACCCGACTTCTTGGATGCAGCGGACTGACGTTTATTCTCATTTGCATTAATTCCTTTAGCTGGTTCTTATCCAGAGTGACTTACATTACGTATATTATATTACAGATGCTTTCACTGGGAGGGATTTCCATAGCTTACATTTTTCATCCACTTAAGCGGCTGGATATTTACTCAAGCAATTCAGGTTAAGCTCCTCGATCAAGGGTACAACAAAAGGACACTTCTAGAAAAGCCGCTATGTAGATAAATCACAGCTAAGCACACATGTGTGTCTTGTTTAGTGTTTAGTTGAGAGCAGCTCAACATGTCGTGCACAAAAAGCATGACTTTAGAGTGAAGAGCGATGTTGACAAGCAAATTTAAAGCTAATGTGAAAACAACAGCTGTACGACCGCCCTGTTCTGTAGTGGTTGCATTAAACAACGCCAAAATATATTAGCTTTACTTTTATTCCCGCTTTTAAAGCATATATGTGGCACAGAAGGGAGGGCACCAACGCACACGAATAGTTTGCACCTGGTTGCCATGCCTTCCTTACACATACATCTAGTTAGCAGACAAACTTCTAGTTGTCAGGGCCCCCAATTTTCCTATTTTACCCCTGCTTCCTAGTGCAAAAGTGCTGACTGAGTGCATCCGGAGGCAGTTTTGAGGTTTGGCCTTTTCTGCAGACCTGTTCTGCTCCCACGTTCCTGCAAAGAGACCCTGACGTTACATTCAACCAACTTGAGTCCAAGCATCCTCCTGTGAGAAGAATCAGCAAAGTGTCACTGCACGCAATAAAGTTTTCTGCTTGTTTAGCCAAAAACCTTCTCACTTAATTCCCATTAAATGTATTGGATTTACCAACTCAGAACAGAAACAAACATCACGGTTTCTTTGGTACAGTTAATCTTCAACTGCAAGGTCTAACACACAACTCTGTCCTTACATTTTTTGGTTCTGGATTTGTTCAGTAATCTGAGATTTTGGTTTATTAAACAATTACAGCCCATACATTTATTATTAAAATGCTAATAAACCATTGGCTATTAGTACATCTCCTCTGAGGTAACTTGAGCTGCTTTTTCACCCAAATTAAAACACTACAAAGACCATTAACATCCAGTTCCTCATGCCGACACCATCTACGCTGCCTCGCTGATCCATTTCAGTTCCTATTGATCTTTAATGTTCTGCTTTTTGGAGCCAGTCAGATGCGAGATGACTGGTGTGATGCCCCTCAGGAACAACGAAAAGTTAAGCTCATCTTTCAAGAAGTTCAGCCAACATATTTAATATTGATCATTTTCAGCTGTAGCTGCACCCAAAAAGTAACTGTAATTATTTTTTTCTTCATTTATATACAAATCCATTACTTCTCTGTGACACTCCAACCCCAAAACCATTTACAAGACCTAACAGTCACTCGGCCTTTTACGCTCCCACCATGAGCAGGACGTGGTTTTACTGAGTGGTCATGCTTGCATTGGCTGTCTATTGTATAGATGAGAACGTGGTCATGCAGTCCATTTGTACCGTAATTTCATTATTTCCGCTGTAGATGTTTTGTTTAGAAAAAAGCAGAACCTGCAAGTAACCCTGGAAGGCCTGTTGGATTCACATCTTTCCTCTGCTTTGAATTTGTCTCTATCCTTCTCTTGCTCTGTGTTCCCATCTTTCTTGCTCTCTTTCGCTGTTTTCCCCTGGCCCTAATCACAAACCTCTACTATTCAGCCATGAGACTTTCTTACAACATGGATCCCTTCTGATCTCAGGGCCACGGTGGAAGACCAGAGGACCTGATCAGTCCATATACAGCAACAAGGATGCTGTCCTCCTCCACCTCAGGCTGTTCGGTGGCATTAATGAAAAGTAATCAGTTGGCTCTCAGATTTGGCCCAATGTGGTGCAGCGAGTACTCTCTGTCCCTCAGAGCTGCTGAATCCCTCTTACCATTGAAGAAGTATCTGAAAACACATCTCTTAAAGTCTGCCAAACAAGTAAATGTAAATGAGACTTTGGAATGACAGCCCACAGAGCAGAAGCATGGCTGGCAGCACCCAACCCATCCCTCCCTCGCTAAATTGCTATAACACATGACCAGGTCCACACCCTATGTCCTGCACTGACAGCCACCCCTTGGAAAGGGTTTCTACAGGGAAACAAGCACCTGATGTTGGCATTAAGACACTATGAACCCACCCTTAAAAAAGTGACTTCTGGACTGAGACTAGAGAGGAGAGTTGAAGAAGCTTTGGTGGATGGGTTTCCATGGAAGTTCATGCATGTTTATACATGTCCTCTGTTTGTGTTGTACTTCACTGCACTGCTTCATTATTTAAAAATATCCTTTGTTTTTTGCCGTTTATTTCTTGCAGATCTCGTAAATTTCCTAAGTCTACCATGGTCCCCTCAGACTTGGTCACTCCCTGAACCCGATTCACTTAGGTGTCTCATACTCGCCAGGAGTTCCTTATTACAAAGGAACAGCTACAGGTATGTCACCATCTCAGTGTCGTTTCTTTCCTCCAGATTTGTGTTCTAAATGATTTTACCACAGTCTGGTATGGGAACTGTACTCTCTCAGCTGGGGGACCTCTGCAGTGTGTAGTAAAAACCAAGTACCAAGTACTAAGTCCATCACTGGAACTTCACTGCCTACCACCCATACCACCTATGACGAATGGTGTATCCAAAAAACTTGTACCCTCACACGGGACCTCCTCACCCTCCCCACTGTCTGTTTTCACCCCTTCCCTCTAGAAGATTTTATCGCAGCGTGTGGACCAACACTACCAGGCTCAGAAACAGCTTTTTCCCCACAGGCTGTCAGAGTTCTGAATTTTGGACAGCATAGTGACTGACCACTACCACCACCACTGACCACTGCTCTGTATCACCATCATTACTACTGTTAGATTTTTTGTACTGATCTTCTTATCCATTTATTTATCTATCTGTCACCTTCTTGTTTATTTATTTATCTGTCTATTTATATTTGCATCTATCTATTTATCATCTGGGAATCACCCACCTGGCAGATGAAACCGGTTGTGGTGCACTGGCGAACCCACAAGCTGAATTTCCTCTTCTTCCTCTTTCGTGTCTCCCGCTCTGTACACGTGGTGATGAAGACGGGGTCCTCGTCGATCAGCGGCTCGTGCAACACCTGTATGGATGTGGTTGAGGGACAGATTGTAGATGTACACCTGTAAGCCTTTTATTCCCCATGGCATCCAAACACATTGTTTATTTATTCATTAGGCTGACAGTTGTCTCCAGAGGGACTTGTAGTATTAAGCTGCTTACAATGATTTGCCACTTATACAGCCGGGTAATTTTTACTGTATTAATTCAAGGTAAGTACCTTGCTTAAGGTACTACAGCAGGAGCTGGATTCAGAATCAAGTCCCTTAAGTTTAAGACAACAGCTCTAACTACTACACCACCCGCTGCCCCTAAATGGTTTAAGGAAGACATCATATAGAGCCAACGATGCTGAAAAAGCTAACAGCATCTCGGACAGCTTAAGCTCAGAGCAATAACTCCACAATGACAGATAAAATGCTTGAGGATGTGAGGGTGAAGAATAAAACTGTTTCCAGTGTGGACATGCGTTGTTGAAGCTGCAGTTGAGTCATGGACGCAACAGTGGAGATGAAGTAATCCACAATCTGGACATCACACTGCAGTTTGTAGGGCGAGGTTTTTAATTCATTTTTTTCCAAGATTGCAATTTTTTTTGATTAACAAAATTTGAATAGCAAAATTTTGTGCCCCCGAATTTTAGTGCCCCAAGCCATTGCCACAGTTAGCCTCAATGTAAAACTTTCCGTGAAACCTACAGCCAACAGGTATTTTTATGTATTTCCCAAGGCATTTTTTCAAGACACGGACGAGCAGCATAACAGACGTGTGGCTGAGACCGAATGGCTCTGCTTTGAGAGAGACAGGCTTATGCTTTCAGAAGCATTTGCCCTCATTAGAAAGACAATCCTGTGGTGGAAAACAGCTGTCGACTTTGCTGTGCTTAAAAAGAAACGTCCTAGCGACTGTGGCTCATTCGTCACTCCTCCAGATGCAAAAATGATACGAGAACCTCCATCCATCAGACCCCCCCCAAACTCACTGTACTGCAGAGCCAGCGTGTGTTCCTTCAATGCATGCTCTACCAAGTCGACTTCCATCTTTACACACAAACAATGACCAAACCAAGGAACGGAGCGTCTCACGTCACTCACCTGACCGAGACTTTGGCCCTCTGCAGTGAAGCCCTTGCAAATGGCTTTCTGCTGATGCTGAACTCATGGGAGATCAGACACTGTGTCAACAGGTGAGCTTCTAACTGGTTTAGCCACTAAGGAAAGTACCACACAGCAGCTATCCACTACCACCCTTAAGAAATAACCAAGGTAAGTTAATTCACTGTAATTACACTAGTTTATATACTAACTTCCTTTCATTTCACCCACTTACATAGCTGGGTAGCTTTTACTGCAATTGAGAATAGGAACTTTGATCAGGGGAACTACAGGAGAGGGGGATTTGAACCCAGATCCTTTGAGTGCAAAGCTCTAGAGTGCTACCTGCAACCCTTGTTCAAACAAAAGGCATCTGTAGTTTATTAGATCCTGCTCAGAAGGTAACTGCTTCAGCCTTCTTGTGAGATGTGGAGACGATTAAGCGTAACCGCAGCCGCCAGATGGTACAAATGACACCACAGAATCGGACGCCGGCGTCTGAATAAAATGAACCCATAAAGACGTAAACATTAGCTCGAGACATACTAGAACAAGGACAGCTATTTAGAACGAAATACAACACCGTGTTTAACAATTTTCCCTGGAGAATCCGATTTTTAGATCAATACGAACGCACCCCCCTCCTTTAAGAGGAGCGGTGTTTTAGGAATCGGCAGCGTGTAGTTGTGGGCCTTTACATCAGGCTGATCCACAGGTCAGCCGTGTCTGCCTGGGTCCCCGGAAGGTAAGCTGTTGGTCTCTGCAGCCGGCAGCGAGTGGATGTGTTCAAATCCGCTTGCGAGACACACGCAGCACCTGATGAAGATTCATGACACCCAAGGAGCTGGATGCCATCCCTCTGGCCTTTCCGACACCTCCGGGGAGTCTGCTTAAAGCAGCAAAACAGGGAGGTGGGCAGGCAAGTGTGTGGGGAGCACGCCTGGGCTCAGACAGTAATCACAGGACAGGCATCCAAACAGCATGCTGGTCACGACATCGCCGAAGAGCCATCTATCTTTGGCTTTGATATTACTGAAATGTTTTTGCAAATTGTGCATTGTAAAGAAAGTACTGGAACAATTTTGATGTCAGGGAACGACGAGAGATAAAAAGTGTAGTGTTTTATCTACATCACTATTTTGGTTTCATGGCCGCAGCCCTTGACAGCCAGGGGACACTGACACATCGATCATCCCTCCGCTAACAAGATGCTGGGAAGAAGATGTATCAGCAAGCAGGCTGGGGGTCTAGAGACCCAAGGCAGCAATTGTACATGGAAAATGCAACGTTACGGTTAAGTCCCTGGTTTCCTGGTTATTTTCGGTCTTGTTTTTTCCACATTGGGAGGCAAGGTCCCTGCACCCCTCTCTGGAATGCATTTGGTTTCTCAGTCATGCTGAGAGGTTCCCACATAAGTAGGATGGCGTGGGGGGGTGTTGCAGCTTCCAACCCCAAGCCCTTCCACAATCCCTTCAGTGAATGCGCCAATGGCAAAGCTGGAAGAAGAGTGTCCACCAGGTACAAACCCAACATCCACCTGTACTCCCTGGTGGGGAAATCGACGGCCTCTAGTGTGATGGCTTCTAGGGATGGTAATGCTCTGAGCTAATGAGCATGTCGGTACAAGGCCGACAGCTGAGAGGAGATGTGCTCAAGGTTGGGATCAACGGTAGACAGGGTGCCGCTTTCATCTCAGCTTTCTGAGCAGGACTCCAAATTTCCGAATGCTGTAACAATTATGAGGGACTTGAGCGCGAGTGCAAAATAACCGAGAAGGGAAGCCTGACTGCTCGGTAACTCTTATTTGTGTTGTGCAAACAGGATATAACATGGTTAACACAAAAATGTACTGGTTTTTAAAGCAGGATCTCCTCCAATGGGGGATTTTCATGCAAACACCGTACAAAGACCTGGGAAGATCAACTGTCAGGCACACCTTAACAACCGATTTGTGGTGTTTTCATATAAGCATTGAAGAAGTGTGGAAGCAACATGGTGGCACAGCAGGTGCTGCTGGTGCCTCACAGCTCCTGGGCTGTGGGTTCAGACATGGCTGAGTCAGTGTGGGGTTTGTCTGTTCGTTCTGTGTTTGCATGCGTTTCCTTCAGGTGCTCCGGTTTCTACCCACAGTCCAAAGACTTGTGTTTCAACTGGATCGGTGACTCAAAAAATGCACTTACTGTAAGGGTGCAACCAAATGACAGTGTGATTGGCCTGCAGCAGTTTGGCATCCTGTCCATTGTGTACTTTGCTTCACACCCTATACCTCCAGAACAGTCTCCGAACCAGCACTGGAGAAGCAGTTATTCATAATACTGAATGAAGTAAAGTGTGGAAAAAAATGTATGGGAAGGGAATAATAACAATGTTAATATTTTAGAGAACTCCAACAGTTTGTTATAAAATAGGATTCTATCCATTCCATGTTGCATCACATCTTTCCACATCTTTGATCGACCTTTGTTGGGACAGTGGTTGTGCAGCAGGGCACATTTCCTTACGTGCAAGTTTATACTGTTAACATCTCAGTAAAAGTGCAAAGAGAGGAACAAGGACTGACCTGGGTCTGTGAAGGCCGGAATGTGCAGGTGAAGGACTGTTGCAGCGAGTCTAGGAAGGGCTGGATCTTGTAGAGCCCCTGGCTTCCCTGGCTAGAGCGGAAGGCCACGATGTGGAAGTACTTGAGGATCTTCTCGAACCGGGCCTGGCTCATCTTGGGGGCTATGCTCTTGTTGCCAAAGAAGCCACCACTCCAGATGCTGAGCACGGACTCGCAGCGGTGAACGCCCGTGGAGCAGACGAAGCCCAGGAAGGCGCGCATCTCCTGCGCTGTCACGGGACGCCAGCCCTCATCACTGCCAAAACGTTCCTGGTACTTCTTGGCGTACATGTTGGTCTGTGTCACCATGTTCTGGATGGCATTGTCAGGCACAAAGAGCTGGAAGAAGTCCATGGCCGTGGCTGTGGCTGGCATCCTCTGCGTGGGGCCTGCAACACCCACAAACACAAGAAAACACACAGGCGGCTGTGACCAGAGCAGAAGCTAATGAGATCTGTCAAATAGGTCCAACCAAGTAGCTGCCAGTTCACAGTTCCAGATGTTGGCTAACCTGCAAGCACTGGCCACATTTACCGTGGTAAGTACAGTGGATTCCAGTTATTTTGGCTACGGGTTGATTAGGGCAACCATTTATTTGGGACAAATCTTAAAGAACAAAACTAAAATTAAGAAAATAATCCGAATTTCTTTTGCATATTTGGGACACCGTGCCGTTTAACTGTGACACGTAACTGCAGCATTGCTGGATTTTCACTCGTACCTATCCCATCCCTAGGTGATGTGGCACAAAAAAAAAACAACAACACACATCAGTTGCACGCATTTGTGCCACGATGCCTATTCAGGCAGCGTAGTGGTTTTGCTCCGTGATTTTTGTTATTTCTTTGGATTTTGTACAATTTCGGACCCTTGGCAAGATGCGACGCACGAAATCAAAAGCCATTACGGTAACACCAGCAACTGCTGGCTGGCGGAAAGAACTGGACTAGTAAAATCCGCAGTTGCCATCAAACACAGAGAAAGAGAATCAGAAGATGGACAGAGGAGGATGACGCATCAGAACTTGACTGATTTTGTTCATTTACAGTCAATAAAAACAACACGGAAGGGGTCTCTAAATAAATTCCAGCATCGCTGATTCTCGGCAACTAATTCACGTAGGAAGGATGTGCGTGTTTGTTATATACATTACATATTTAAATACTACGTATTTTTCACTCGTTTGTTCTGCAATACATTTCGATATGGAACACAACTTCTTGCTCAGCAAAACTGTAGTTTTTAACACCATTTTAAACATTTACATGTAATTTAGCATAATTGGGGCATCCGCTTAATCGGGCCAAAGCGTTCTGGTCCCGATGTGTCCCAGTTAACAGGAATCCACTGTATTTGATCAAACCAGCAGGAAAACTAACACTAAACCCAGTTTAGCTCAGATTCCATGGTACCGACTTTTCTCCTTGTCAAGCTGACAGTCAGCATTTGATAGAAGTTCTCCACCAGCTTTTCTACACCCTTTCCATCTCAAACTGAAGGTGTTTTCCACCATGCAGAAGCTTGCTCTGCTTTGGCAGACACTCGACAGACCGCATCTTGGCTGCTCATCAAGGTTATTGGACAAGGATGTGAGTGCAATTCTCCCTCCTCCCAAGCACCGGCGATTCGTCACACTCCAGCCCCAAACCGCAACGCGCTCACGCAGCCCACGGCATTCCAAAGGCGGACAGAAACAAAATCGCACTTTTACCAAATCATACTTTGAAGCACAAGCAGCAGAAACAACTGTTTTGAAGCCTGCATTTCATGTCTTGTCCCCCCATTTCATCACTTGCTGAAAGTTACCATGGTAACAAAATTCTCATTCAGGAAGAAAAATATGTCAAGTTGTTTCTGCAGGGTTCATTAATTTTGGGCTTTAACCATGTGATGCCAATGAATGTGATGTGATGTGGTGCAGCTAAAATTGGACTGTGCTACTGGACCTCTTCATTGAACTTTGTGTCTATAATGTTATTCATGAAATTCCTCTACTGCCATCATTCATGCAGAGATTTGTCATTTCACAAATACTTGTTGCTCCTCTTTTCTGCACCTTTGTAGTCGCACTGAATCCTCAAAACAGTCTACGATTCAGGCATCAGCAGTTACTGGTGGTGTTGAAACGATAACAACGTGGAACGGCATCTTCTGAGCTTGGAATGACAAAGGCTGCATTTGATGGGGAGTGAACAATGGACTTTTGCACGCTGACCGACAGGTTGGTACATCCCTTCCATGAGGCACATTTTCAGCCAGTCAGTGATGATCTCTAACATAACCGTAACCCATGTGTTCACACGATGTCATGATACACAAGTTCCAGATTGAGTTGACCTGGTCAACCTAGGCAATACCTGTACAGGATAAGCAGAACAGAAGAGAGAAAGCAAAGCAACCCACGAGACCCCTAAATCTCAGGGAACTGTTGGACTGCTACTGTGGTTACAGCCTACAAAATGGACCAAGGGTCAACACCGATATCTACAGAACCTGACGACCCACACCTGAGCAAGAATGCTATGCTTCTCAAACTTTGAGCATTTCAAAGTCCTGCTCTTAGGCGGTCCAAATTGTAAGCCTGTGCATCTTTTCACACCTCATGCCTCTCCTGACCACCATACAGTTCCATAAACTGCACTTTTGTATACTTTGAGCTGTATTCCACTTTAGAGGGAACTGTCTGGTTGTTAAACACATGTAAATATGGAATTGGGAATGCGTTTTGACTATTTTCCTGCTTAAACTTGTAAATAATGGAAAAGTCCAGCAAGTACATTCAAACTTTTCACCTACATGACATATGGTACTGTGATATGACGAAGTCAAGCTTCAGAGCGTTCAAATATCTAATAAAAAATGTAAATATCAGTAGGGCTGCTGTATTATCCATGAGCTTGTGACATTTTTAGATTCTATGAACACGATCAGCACACTGGCATGCGGAAAAGCTGACTTTTCCTCCCTGTTGCTTGGGCACAGACAGACGTGCAGCTCACTTTGGCAGCAGGAATCTCGAGCAGGGGCCAACTTGGTCCCCTTCCCAGATTTCTCATGTTGTAAACTTTCGCATGGATAGAGCTTAGCATCATTCAAACCCTCAGAAAGGCATCACCCAAAGATCATAGATCTTTCTGAAAGACAGGGCAGTCAGACTTCACACACCGATCCAGGGCCTGGGCTTATGTTGCAAAGCTGAGAACTGTCCCTAAAATGAAGGCCAGGATACTAAAAATTGCAGCCTAAACAAACAGAGGTTGAGCTTTACAGATACAGAGATTTGCTTCTCTGTTGCTGATCCCACATTCTTTTGTTCAGCACTGTGTCACTTTGATGAGAGAAGAACTACATAAAAAAATACATTGGACTGAATTAAACTTAACGCACAGTTAACATGTATTTTTGTTCTGGGAAACCCTTTATCTAATTCCTTGCTAGAGAATAAGTGAACTTTAGCTTCACTATGCTGCCCTTGCAGCATCAGTCCGACTGCAGTAAGCAGACCATTTGTGGATGACTTCTAATTCTAGTACAGTTATGACTACAATATAAACATCACTGAGATCTTTGTCTTCAGAGGTTGCCGGGTCTGCGTCCACTTCTGAGCAAATGGTTGTGTGATATGTGAACACAACTACATCAAGTGGTGTCTCAAAACAGGACCCCAGAGGAAAAAAAAGCCAACAGGGCTGATCTATAAGCCCATGGATGGTGAGACTCCATTTCGGAGCCACAGACTTTATTGCGGTTGTCCTATGGGCTGGGAACACACAGTAGACAGTTTATGGTTTCATTTTAATGGTCCTTTCATGAACACAATGGACTCAGTGAAAAGCTGCTCCTTGTAATATATCAAGGTTTACACAGGCCTGCCTTGAAGGAACTGGCCAACTTCACACAGACTTAAAACTCAGACTTTGGCTGTAATCATGAGAAATCCTTTCAGTACAGTTTCACTGTTGACCTTCACGGTTTCTGAATTTTGTTCTCAACCGATAAACAAGAATCAATTCCCACTAAGTAAGAATGCTGAAGGGGGCTTGAAACCCTTCTGAAGTCCTCGAAGGCCTTCAGCTGAGTGCATCTACAGACTCAGATAACCCGATGACTTCACACCACAAGTCTCATTTTCCAACACGGTTCTGTCTCATCAGAGGAAACAACTGACTCTTCATGTGACTTGGAAACTATGTTGGGGTGGAAATTTCAAAATCTAACCTTCAAACCTTGGAGATTCAGATTCTATAGTTGCGCCAGTCATCTGCCTTCTGCCACTGCACCCCTTCTAGTTTGCATTAATGTTTTGTGCTATTATTAGAGGTACAGCTGAAGTGTGTATCTTACAGTAATGACTCCAAAAAAACAAACAAGGAGAGCAGGGATTAGCTGGGTGTACGTCTAGGGCATCAAAGAGCCTCCTTTGGGTCCTATAAGGTTCCTCCTTTATCTTAAGTGTGGCAAACACTGATAAAGCCTCCAAAGTGTAAGAATAATAAGCCAGTGAGGGAGCAGAGAGGATGCTGGAGGACACACACACACACGCACCATTTGTTGTGCAGCGTTCCCCAGGAGCACCCAGGTTGGCTGTTATCCCCAAATGTAGCGCAATGCATGTGGTTTTTTGGAGTTGTGACAGGGGAAAAAAATTTTTATGCCTATCTGACCTTCCTGACATCCACCCTCGCCATTTTTCTGGACTAGGATACCGACAAAACCAAGGCTGACTAGACACACACCCAGACACACACACACACAAACTATATGTAATTCAGCACAACCAATTAACCTGAAACACATCTTTGGACTGTGAGAGAAAACCAGAACACCTGAAAAAAATGCTAACTCTGCATGGACCGAGCTGGAATTGAACCCAGACCCAAACAGGTGCTCTGAGGCGCTGGTGCTTAAGAGGATGCTGGGGCAAAGTAATTACAACCACATGTGGGCAGAACCCTAGCAATAGAAAAACAGGACAGGAAAAAATGGCTTGGTTTACTTACAAAGTGATGAATCCAGTTGCTGGCAAAATATATTTTCTAAAATTAACTATAAAATTACAGTTGGAATAAGTGAGTTTCACTGTGGTCATTTCATGTGACCAATAAGGGCAAGCATGGTGTAACAAGACTGGAAAGGAAATGTGCTGCGATGCTATCCAGGACACTCAGCCTGAACTGTTTTTGGAGAAAAATTGCATCGTGTGAAACTAAACTACTTCATAAGATGCTTAGGATCAGTGCCCGCTAATGAAGTGAATAAAAACTATTAAAGAACCTTGAGAAAGGGCTTGACAGCAGCGCTGAACCGCTGACCACAAACTCCACACCTCACTGCCGCTGCTCAACTTCAAGTGTTTTTCTTTCTTGTTTTTCTACCATGTCCTGCCTTCTTTGAATTTGTCATCTGGAAGCTGTTCGCTTGTTCTGTGAAACGTGCCACTGACCACCAAAGGCCAAAGTTCTGTCTGCATCGTGTTTAAAGGTGAACCTCTGAGCACAGCCGGCCTTCTCCTTCTGTCTGAGGAAATGGCTTTGTGTCAGCTGCTACCCCCTTTCCATCCCAAATGTTCTTTTGTTCCTTTTTCCTTTATTAGACCCGTATCTGCTGACATTTCTTTCCTCCTTCTGTGACTCAGGCAGTCTGGTTGGGGAGCACAGCAAAGCCCTGGAGTGCTGCGATGGCATAAGGTGTCTCCACACACTGAGAAAGCAGGCAGGTAAGGAAATGCCCTACAGCTTCAGATGTTAATTAAAATGTGAGTAGCTGCTGACTGAGTGCTCATTACTTCTGGCAGAAGAAGCCCTTGTTCTCCATCTCAAATTTTATTAAAAGGTTTCCAGTGTTCCTACTGTTTGGTACTGAGGATGCAGCCAAAACACAAGGTGACCCATCGTATTCTTCTCCTATTAAGTTCTGATAAAACATTTTGTCTTATCCCTATGTAGGCCAACCCTCATAGATAGTGACGTTCAGAAGAGCCCCCAGTCTCTCTCCTTGCTTTGAAACCGCTCATCCTGGATTCAGGGTGTGGTACGTCAAGCTTGAGATGTCACGGGTCACGGTTGCATGGTGAACACTCATCGGAGCTGCCGGACAGATGGCGCACCCATCGTGGGCTCCGACCCGCCGCGGGGGAGGAGTGGCAGCAAGTTCCAGCACCTCGCCCTGCTTGAAATCACCTCACGCTAAAAAAGGGGTGGACCAGAACTTGTGAGATCATCTGTGGACTTTTCTGACTTAATGGGCCTAAAGAGTCATGTTTAGTTCACAGCTGCAGCACAACCCAAGCAAAATGCATAAAGGGCTGATAAGCTATTATTTGTAGCGCAGGAGGTGGCACAGTGGTTACAGCCACTGCCTTTGAACCTGAAGGACCTATGTTTGAATCCCACCTCCTGCTACTGTGCTCTAAAGCAAGGTATTTAAACTGAATTGGTACAGTAAAAGTTGTCCAGCTACATAAATGGGTGAATCACATTATAGCATCAGCTAAATGAACAATGCAAATGTGCCACAAGAAATACTGCAGTGTTTATATTATTCATCGCTGTTTAACTGACACTTTTGTCCAAAGTGACTTTGTGAGGTCTGTGTATTAACCTTCTTACAATGGTTCACCCTTTTCTACATCGAGGCGATTTTTACTGGGGCCGACTCTGCCTTAATCCGGTGATCAAGTGATGATCATCTAACTGCACAGTTGTCCATGTATTTAGCAGAGTAGAAAATTATCTTGTAAACTTTATTTCCTTATATCGTAAATGTCTGTAAATCATACATCCAAAAGGACCAGCCTACAGTGTACCCTACCTTGTGCCCTACACTTCTGGAAAGGGATGGGCTCCGGACCTCGGCCTGGACAGGTGGTTATTTATAATAAACAAATAAATGAAAATACAACATCAAATCAAGCCAAAAATAAATTTTAAAAAATACAAAATGTTGTTATTCCTACCAGGCATATAAATTATTTAAAACATTTGATATTTTAATTAACTTTATATGATGTATTTTTCATCTGGGAGCTAATTGTTTTCCATAAAGAAATCGATTCTGTCATTTGTGGATGAGTACGTATGATCGGCGACATTAAAGCAGGAGCAGGGCTTCAAACTCAGGTCCTTCAGCTGTAAAGGAGTGACTAACCATAAGCAAGGTGTCTAAACTGAATGGGGTGTCTAAAGCGAAGGGGGTGCGGCACTAATGTGATCTCTAGACCCAAAAAGCAGCGTTTTACATAATCGCGCTGAGTCACATGGCACCATGGTGAGCATCAGTCTTCCACAACCTGATGAACTCCACACCACTCATTCTGTTGCAACTGCTGCTCTAATTCAAGCAAATGGGCCTGGCAGTCTCCTGTGTTTGTGGCAACCTCTTGGGCGGCTGTTCCCGCTCCTGCACCTGCAGGGGGGGGTCTGGATCCGTCGTTCACCTCTATTCCTCAACATGGGCGCGCATGATGGAGCACGTTCGCTGCGCTGAGCTGCCGTGTGGCATCAAGAGAGCCACTAGAAAAGCGCTGCGGGGCACAGAGCTGAGTGCAGACCTCTCCTCTGTAGTCCCTCTGTCATTCTGCTAAAGACGGGTGCGAGCCTGATAAAATCTCCTCCTGAAATCTCCTTTTCCCCATAAAGTCAGGGCTAAATGGACTCTCAGAGAGTTTCTACAGGTTTGGGGAGTTTATTTAACTGTGCCAGGAGCAGATTAAGCACCGCCAGTGTGTTTCTAGTGTACACACCACAATGGCTGCAGCAGCTGGTGCATTCAGTTTAGACATCCATGCTCCTCTTGCACCTCTCACATTACTGTTATGCTGAATTATTTAACTGTGTACATTAAGTTGTTTTACACTGATTTACTCTTTTATATAGCTGGGTAATTTTACACTATTAGTTCAGGGTAAGTACTTTCTTTAAGGGTACCAGGGCAGGAGGAAGGGTTCAAATAGCAGCCCTTGGTCTGCAAGGTAATAGGAATAACCACTTCGCCACCTGCTGCCTGGTTTTTGTACAGCTATTCACAAGCCCAGAGGGTAGAATACAGGCACCTAAAGGCCCTGGATAGTTTTTTAACAACCCAAGTAGATGTCTCATCCTTGGAGAGCTGACACTCACACACTTCAATTTGCAGGAGCACCATGAGTGCTGCGCGGTGTTGAGTCACGGCAAGGCGTCCTGTGTCCGACACGCACGTCGTCGAGGGCGGGGAGGCCAGCGGGAGTGTCATTTTCCGCTCCGTTTCTTCGACACTTTATACGAAACACTCAGCCATGACTGAACAGGATGGCGTTCCGGAGGCGTGTCACAATATTGACATAATAGTGCAACTTCTTGCCTACTCACGCATACATAAATCCGGCCGGCTCGCAATCCTTACTTTTTATATGATTCTACCTCACAACGGAGCCCGTGGTGTTAAAAAGCTCAGATACTCCTGCGCTGGTTTACCACTCTTGTTTTATGGCCTCTTGGAAACTCTGAGGAACGGCGTCCACCTCGGCGCCCGGCTGTTTGATTCCGCCCTGGCCGCGGTGACCCCTGCCACCCACGTCGTGCCCTGATGGTGGCCCATTCCCTTGAGCAACAAACCCAGGGCATGTGTCTGTCACCTGGTTGCCCTCTTGCACCCCCCAGTTTACCCTCCTTCTCCCCACAAAGGAGGCTCGCGTTAACCCCTTAAAGACTGGAGCTCCTGCAGCCGCAGCTTCAGCACCGAACAGCTCGGGGCTTAACAACACTCTTTAACACAAGAGCTTTAAAAAAATCCCCTTCATTTCCACGCATGAATAATAAAAAGATGCCAGTGAGGAGGACAGGGGGGTAAAGAGTCACTGCTGAAGCTCCTTCTCCCCCAGCTGCGCTCGAAGCGAACCCGCACTTACAAATCCCGCATCCCGGCTCCAGACTGCTTCCTATAAATAATTCACAGCAAGCAAATACAAATATAACCAGGAACGCGCCCATGGAGGTGGACCACGTGATCGCTCCTTCGCGATCTTTAAGGAGAAAAACGACAATAAGGCGTCAAACCGCATAGTTACCGCATGTGTCCTTGTATGCGGGCAGGCCGATGTCCCGCAGCGGGTCGCTCCAGCCCTCCTCCTCCTCCTCCTCTTCAGCCGGGCTGTCGGAGCCGGCAGCGGCGTGGGGACCTCCCGCAGCGGCCCCCGAGTCCCCCGCGTGCGCTCCCGCCGCACCCCCGTTGTCCGAGTCGGACTCGGCCGACGTGCTGTAGAACGGATTCTCGCTGCTGTCGTCGCCCGACTCGCCGAACACGTCGTCCGAGATCTGCAGGCTCTCGTAGCGGGAGCGCGCCGCCTGCAGCAGGGACAGGGACAGCGCCCTGCGGCCGCACTCCGCCATGGCGACCCAGCAGCGGCGGGAGCGGCTCACACCCTCGGCCCCCCCCCTCCCCGGCGCGCTACCGCGCCCTGATCACACGCCCATGGGGGGCGAGCACAGGTACTGAGGGACGGCCGGGCCGGGACGTGATCTGTCCGCGCAAAGGGTGCTGAATCGGGCCGCGCACCGCCCACCGCCGGAGACCCGATCGGCTCCTATCAGGAGGGTCCGGAGGAGGACTGTAAGTGCGGGGTGGGAAGGGGGGGAGGGGTTAGAAGAGCTCCGCCCACAGCCCGATCACCTGACCTGGTCCCTCTGCTGGCGACCAATGACGTCCGCTACTCATGTACACGTCACAGGTCGACAGAGCCAGATGGAGAGAGCGAAAGAGCGAGGGAGAAGGAGGGGGAGAGAGGGAGAGAGAGAATTTGAATTTTAAAAGTCCTTTATTGGGTCAAACATGTATTATTATAGACAAGCACAAACGTTATTCATTCACACATTACATCAGACAAATAAAAAAGAGTGACAAAACAAAAAACAAAACGTTAACTGCAAGCTGAGGCGGGAGAGAGAGAGAGAGAGAAAAAGAGGGAGACGGAGAGATAAGAAATAAGAACTGCAAATTGCATTTAACCCTTTGTACAGCTGGAGAAACTACTGCAACGTATAAAGTTCCAAGCACCTTGCTCAAGAACATCCCAGCCGAGGTCCGTCGAGTTTAAAGCTGGCGTCTTTAACCACTGCGCCACCCGCTGCCCATTTAGAGAATCGGTGATTTGCGCATGAACACCCCCGCCGATTTGTGTTCCAAACACAAGACGAAACAGACTGCTGACACAAGTTCCGAAAATAGCAATGAAAAACAACACACTGTGCGACAAGGCTAATATAAGGGTTCTAAGCCGGTGTCAATTCGGACAGGCATTCATTTGACTCAGTGTGCTTTATTTATAGTGTCCACAAAACTGCTTATTTAACATAACTATTGGTGCCAGCAACTTTCGCTAAGGTATCAAAGAGGGTGAAGGGACCTCAGCTAAACACCAACATTATTACCAAAATAATAACACTAATAATAAAAACAACAACAACAATAGCAATGGTCGACATCATAACAGCTATAATGATAATAATATACGTGTAGGTGGATGAGTAACCAAATGGTGCGAGTTTAGTGCAGCGTCTACCACTGTAAGTTGCCTATGGTACATGTGTGAGCTAAATATTATTAAATAGTCATTTAATTTCACTCTGGAGAAAAACAACTGCCAAACTAATAATAATAATAATAATAATAATAATAATAATAATAATAATAATCGTCATCATTATCATAGGGTGTTCAGTTGTTCGCTTCCTAGAGGTGGCGCTATGTCTTCCGGCGTGAATCTTCGCAACTCCGCGTCTCTTGCTCGTTGGTGCTTTCATGTGCCATGTTGGCGGAAGTGGCCGCGTTTCCTCAGCACAGTCCTGTCATCTGGCGAAATGAAGTAGTTTTGAGTTTTGCTTCGCTCGGTTTTTAAGTGCGCTGAGGAATTTAGGGCGAAAGTCGAGGAGGATGAATCTCCCGAAGGGGCCCGAGTCCCTGTGTTTCGACAAAGATGTCTTCATGAAGGTGAGGGAGTGTCTGTTTGCAGAAGCTATGAAATTATGGACACTTACTCGGACACTTCAGAGCCAATAAGTAACTTTTATATCAGTGCTTTAAAAGAATCAGTACCAACATTAATTACAGGAATAAAGGGCTTTAAGCTGATATTTGACGAAGTGATTTTGCATTTCACGTTTTCAATAGCAACCTGTCTACTACGAACTAGTAAAGTTGTTACTGTTTCCAGTGTGCTACAGTGTGAAGCAAGCTGTAGTTTTTATATTCGTTTTTATATCTGTTTAGCAGATTTTCTGCACTGGTTGCTTTAATGATTGTGATTTTGACGTGATGTTCTCTTGTGACTTACTAGTATTGCTGTCAGAGGAATAAATTAACTAGAGTACCAAATTATAAAGTGTTTTACCTCTGAATTCATATTAAAATCCTGACAAAACCATAAGAAGAGACTGTATGAACTGTAATGCGTTAAATGCTTTATGCCGCATTGCAGGTTGGACTGTGGTTGCAACACCTGATGTTACCGTAGTGTAGTACCTTGAACAGAGTCACCTGTTCTTATGGCCATGTTCACCAGGAGTTTGCAGTATTCACCGCTCCTTCATATTCTTATGCTGATGGTTTTCTGGTGTGCGAAACAGTTAATTGAGGGCATATCACCTGGCTGTCACCTTGCAGTCTGAATTTTCCCAGTTTGAGTCCTAATACCCTTGATCAAGGTACTTACACTGAGCTGACAGAGTAGAAATGCTCTGGTTTATAGATAGGAAGATGGTTGTAAGAAGGTTAGTGTACAAACCTAGCACACTGTAAGCTGCTTTGGAGGAAGACATGAGCTAAATCAATAAATTATAGTATGATAAAATAAAAAATAAGAATAATTGTTACCTTCTGAGTTCTCCTTAGTTTCTACATAAATCCATGGGTTGCATATTAGTAAGATATATGAACTTGAATGATGCTCCTGTTCATCAACATGTTTGTTTGCCTGATGCGTGACTTCCCGTCTTCCATGGCAGGATGACTTTGACGTGGACCATTTCGTGGCTGAGTGCCGCAAGCATGTGCAGCTGGAGGAGCTCCGGGAGGACCTGGAGCTCTATTATAAGCTCCTCAAGACGGCCATGGTGGAGCTGATCAACAAGGACTATGCTGACTTTGTGAACCTCTCCACCAACCTGGTGGGCACCCATCTTGTCGGTTGTGCTGGGAGATAGAGCCTTGAGCAGCACCAGTGTGCGGCTATTTAATTATACCCTACACAAACAGCAAAAAAATTTAAAACATTTTTAGAATGCATGTGTGTGCATGTTTTTATATATTTTTATATATATAAAATTTTATCTCCTTTAACCCTAGGTTGGGATGGACAAAGCCCTCAGTCAGCTTTCTGTTCCTCTTGGTCAGTTGCGGGAAGAAGTGCTGGTATGTTGTCCCTTTACAAACAGTATTGCTCATTAATTTCTGTGGTTTGCACTCATATTATCAAAACCATTTGTGAAGTGTAATACATTCTTTTTAGTTGGAAAGATGTACTGTTGAGCAACCACAAATTGTGAAATTATGCTTATGGACAATTCATTTTCTTTGGAAAGAGTCTCAGATCATCTGTAAATGAAGTCATTCAAGCCATAGATGACTGTTTATCTAAGCAAGATGATATTCAAAAGAAGAAGGTATGTGGCTTTGTCTAAAAACACACCTGTCAAAATGATGTAGCAGACCCATGTTTATAATCACTAATGGTATATGCCAGTTGATGCATAACACCTAAATGTATCCACCTAAGTTGTACCAGTGCAGTAAGCTTTTGTTTGTATCCTTTTTCAGTATGATTTAGTCAGTTTTTGTTTCCGCTGTTCTTGCTTTTTTCCAACAAGATGTGTGTTTTGAGACTCATCCAAGTCGTGAGATCAGTGGAGAAGATTGAAAAAATTCTCCACTCCCAAAGCACAAAGGACACTGCATCTCTAGAAATAAACAGGTAATTTTATGTATTGTTGAATCTGTCTCAAAGAGAATCAGAGCAGCTTTTAATGATTTTTCCTTTTTGGAACTAGAAGGGTTAAATCAGCTTTACAGCTGTAAGATAGAAAGTAATTTCAATAAATTTTGAAAGAAAGTCTTTGCTTGCAGAACCCAGATGCATAGTCTTATAAATTACTATAATTATCATGAATACTAGTTAAAATGAGTTAGAAGTGGAAACAATTGATCCGCTGTGGCGACCCCTAACGGGAGCAGCCAAAAGAAGAAGAAGACTAGTTAAAATGAGTTAAGCACAATTTTAGTTTTTTTTTAATTTTTTAAACTATCAACTGAATGTAGAGATTGCCTAGATGTATTTTTGCCTCTTCAGTGTAAACGGGGATCATGTGGGTGGGAATAAAAATGCTTCAGTGGAAAAGTCACACATTTCTTCCGTCTGAATGTGAGCATTACTGTTATGACTGTTTGTAGCCACAAGGGGACATTAGTTATCACTAGTATGCAGGAGACTGTGTGGTAAGGTCGCACATAGTAATAACACATTATATTATTATTATTATTATTACATATATAACCTGATGGATTACCCCTTAAGTTGTTGCAGTAAGTACATAAGTATTGCTAGTGCTGACCATCTGGTAGATGCCACAGGGGGAGATGGGTTTGCTGGTCATATTTGAGTGGAAAGGTAGAAAGTAATACAAAATACTCTATATATCCCTAAACTTTATTACTCTTATGTTTATAAAGTATGCAGTGCCGTGTATGCACAATTTATGATTTTGTACCCCTCTGTAGGCAGTTCAGGCTCTTTTTCCAGTGCACCCCCCTTCACCCCTCCTTGGCATGTATGCGTGCTTTTGTGCACATGCATGTGTTTGCAAACACAATTGCCTTGTTTGTCATTATCCTGATGAATTATGTGGAATCTGCCTGGAGGCACAAATCAGGTGTGTGTGTGTGTGTGTGTGTGTGTGTGTGTGTGTGTGTGTGTGTGTGTGTGTGTGTGTGTGTGTGTGTGTGTGTGTGAGAGTGTGAGAGAGTACACAAAAACCTCACTTAAGGTGAGAAGCACCACTGTGCAAAAACTGTACAGTAAGTCTGTGGCTTAAAAAAGAAACCTGTCCATAAAGAACAAACATACAACCAGAACGATGAGCTTTATAGATGTAGAGATAATTCTATCTCTGCACCCTACACCTGTGGCCACTTGTGGTCTCACAAACAAAAGGGTCAAAAATCGAAAACTAGTCACTTCTCACTTTTGGCTCTTAATGTGGTACAATGAGCACCTTCTGTTCTGTAGAACTGGTGAATCCCTCTCAGCATTCAGAAAGGGTGTCAGAACTTTTCTTTTTGGACCCATTTCTCTACCGATCTCTTGACAGCTACATGAATGAGCCTAGCACCATCTAACATGATTACATATTTGCTATTTGAATGTCACTTCTGTAGGAGTGATGTGTGTCAGCAAACAAGCTGTTCTATTAATAATCATGCTTTTGTATCTAAATCTCTTTGTTCAATAAACTTTGCACATTTAGTTGTGGGTTGCTTTGGAGAAAACGATTCATCAAAGTAGTCCAAATATGGATAACATTGTTTCTCTAAAGTAATTTTATTTGCGCCGTGAAAAATACAGCACTCAGCTATCAGTCTAGCACCTGACATTTTGACATTGTCTTTTTACACCGAGTGTGAATTAGAACAATACGTTGGGAACTTGGTGACGTGGTCATACTCAGTGAAAGGGTTCTATGTTGGTGAAGTTTTTCGAAACCCTGCTCATGTACAAACTCAGTGCTGGTTGGTTGGCTTGTAGCCCCCCATTGATGCTTGCTGTTGTTCTGCAGTCCCCTCCTAACTGGGCAGATACTGGAGCGAATAGCCACAGAGTTTAACCAGCTGCAGTTCCATGCCGTCCAGAGCAAGGGCATGCCTCTGTTGGACAAAGTACGGCCGGTGAGTGGGTCTTGGTTATGCGGACAAAGGGGTCCAGTCTTCAGCTAAAAGTCACTTAGGATGCTGGTAACTACTCATTCTGAGTCAGTTATATCTTATGATTTCTGACATGCCCTGAGGCAGGGTACTCAAAGAAGTGGTGAGATAAACAGGGCTGCAGCACAGTCTCAAGCAGTAAGAGTTGTGGCCTTGCACTAAAAGGATACACGTTTGATTTTCACCTCTTGCTGGAGTACCCTTGCGTGCATGAGGTACTTTGCCTGAATCAATACAGTAAAAATTACCCAGCTGTATAAATGGGTAAATCACTGCAAATAGCTTAAGATTGTAGATGGCTTTGGAGAAAAAATTAGATAAATATAAATCTAATATACCTAAATTTGTAATTTATTTAGAAATTATTATTGGCCCTTAGATTATTTTTGTTCTTGCATTGTGTTGTCACCATCTCCCTAAACTCTGCTTTGTATCTGTCTCCCTGGCAGCGGATAGCTGGAATCACAGCTATGCTGCAACAGTCCTTGGAGGGCCTGCTCATTGAGGGTCTGCAGACTTCCAATGTGGACATGGTGCGCCACTGTCTGCGTACCTATGCTACCATCGATAAGACCCGAGATGCGGAGGCTCTCGTGGGTCAGGTCCTTGTGAAGCCTTACATGAACGAGGTAGTTGGCTCTGCCTGGCCGTAACCAGTCTGTCACTGCACTGCCAGTGAAGATCCATCTTCCACTGTGTTTGTCACTGACACATTGTAGATCTTATTGTACCTCGCTGTCCTCCTCAGGTCATTGTCGAACAATATGTGAAGTCTAGTGCAAGTGGCCTGCAGAACATGTATGGAAAATTGCTGGAGTTTGTACCCCACCACTGCCGTTTGCTCAGGGAAGTGACAGGCGGTGCCATCTCCAGGTATGGAAGGGTTTGTTAAACCTCTGAGGAAAAAGGACAACTGCCACCTGTGTTCTCATTGGTTTGCTCATTCTGATCCCCATATGACCCTCATTGTTTGTGTGTTCTTGTAATTTTGTGTACAGTGATAAAGCAGACATTGTTCCTGGCTATGATTTTTTGGTAAACTCAGTCTGGCCTGAAATTGTAAAAGGCCTGGAGGAAAGGATTTCTTCTCTCTTCAACCCTGGCAATCCTGATGCTTTTTATGAGGTAAATGATATTAGTGGATATGTCAGTAGTTCTCAAATTCTGTATAGATTTACTGTAAAATTGTTCATCAGTATGGATTTTGTTCTCAGTTCCTCTGTGGGCTTTATTGTAGAAGTACACCATCACTATGGACTTTGTGCGGAAGTTTGAGCGTCAGTGTGGCTCTCAGGCCAGCGTGAGGCGCCTCAGAGCACATGCGTCCTACCAGAGCTTTCACAACAAGTGGAACCTTCCTGTGTATTTTCAGCTCCGGTGAGTTTGATGCATTTCTGCTTTTGGCTCCTTTGTGTTTGTGCAGATGTTGTACTTTAAACTGACTGTGTTGTGCAATGTTATGAGAGAATAACTCATTCTGAGAAAAAGATTCTTAAAGTGAGTAGGTCTAATATCCTTTGTTGTCTACTAGCCATAAAATAGACGTGTACCCTCCATACCCAAAGGGTATTTTTAGTAACCTTCACTGTTTGAGATTTTTCCATTAATCATTTGCCACAAGATATATTTTCTCCGCCTGTTTCCTACTTCATCAACATTTATTGGTACATTATCTGTGATGGCATGGGTCCAAGCTCATTACTGAGAGCAGTCTCTTCAGGACTTGCATAACTGTTTCCTGTTGTGCAGAGATGAACTTTTGGCTCAGCAACTAGCGAGAGCAACGGTTGTGCCAGTTGTTTACCTTCATGTAGTCAGAGTGAAGGTCAGCAGGATGTACCCAATGTGCACAAGTCTGTTTGCCATCCGGCTTCTAGACATCACTGCATCACAAAATTCAACACGCTTCTGTCGTCATTCTCTGCTGTTCTTTTTGTTGCAAACGTCAACAGCTGTTTACTGAATGCATTGTTTCACTGCTATAGTCTGGTATAATTATGATTTTCCATGTTATTAATTTATGGGCATGTGTCATATCTCAGAAACAAAAAAAACACGTTGACTTCATTGTGAGTGTGGCAGAGTTACCCCTGCTGCGCTACCCTCAGCCTCAGTTAACAGCAGGTGTTGCTGCAAATGGAGCAGCTAATAAGTGTCTCTTTCTCTTTCTCTGTCTGTCATTTAAACATTGCCTAAAGCAAAGCAATTGTTTACAGGTTTGCACACATTACTGTATTATATATTTACACATGGCAAGACAGAGAAGTCACTAGGCTGTATGCTGTAAATCTGCTGTCATTTTTGTTTCTGTAAGGTGAGCTCTGATGGTCAGTATATACAGTATAAACATTTGTGTGTGTGCGTGTGCGTGTGTGTGCGTGCGTGTGCGTGCGTGTGTGTGTGTGTCGGTAAGTATGTGAGGAGAAAAAAACAACAGTGCTTAAACTACAGTATTGCCCCCACAAAAATCAATGGCTTTTCTCTCATGTAATCCTTTCCTGGTTCACTGGCTTGTGTTTGGTGCCAATCATTAACTTCTTCTTGTATGCATGCTGTTTGGCAGAAGAGGCCTCTGGCTGAAATGCATGTCAGTCCCCAAAGCCTTGCTTTGCACTTTGCTTTGTTTTTGCATTGGAGCTATTGTGTGAGAGGATGCCTGTTTTCGTACGTGTCACTTTGCTGATAACATAATTATATTCTGATAACCTCACCCGATAAAATGTCTTGTTTGAAAATGTCTGGGAACAAGTCCTTGCCACTATTAAGGTGTAAACATTAAAGTCAGAGATAGTAGGAGGATACCTTTAGCCCCATGGCTCCCTCTTAGTGAAATGTTAACTTCTTTTTTGTGTTTGAGATCCCAACGCTGAACAGAGTAATCTGTCCTTGAGGCCATTGCTCAGTCACTATTTATGCCTTATTTGTTGCGGGATGCAGATACAAAGAGATTGCTGGGAGTTTGGAGAATGCCATTTCAGATGGCTTGGAGGAGGCACCAGGTCAGTAGAACGTACACATTTCTGATGATTTTCCTGAGCATCTTCAGATTCACTATTTGCCAGAGTAGCAGTTGCTCTCTCCTCCTCACAGCTGGGAGTCCATTCCTCCTGCGTGTCTCAGACACTCTCTGGAGTGGCCTGCTCCGCTGTTGGGTTCACGGAGTATACCTGCCATTGCTTTCACATCGTTTCTGGAAGCTGACGTTGCAGCTGATCTCGCGCTATGCCACCTTCCTGACCGAGGTGAGAGCACCACTGTTCTCCACTGTGCTGCGAGTCACCACGTTTCTATTTCCAGTTAGTGTGGCAGCACTGGATATAATCTTGGCAGCTGAAAGGTTTTCTCACAGGTTGATTGAGTTTAAAACCTCACACCCAATGAAAAACTCTGGAAAACCAACCTGATGACGCCAGCGAAATGTCAGTGCTGGAAAACTAACAGCGTACTCACTGACATCTCTTTTCACCATCATTGTTATAGGTACTGAACAAGGTACCCTCCACAGACATCAGCAAGGATCCCGTGAAGCCGCTCCCCAGCTCAGCTTCCTCCACCTCTAGCCGAACCTCTCAGGAGGATGCAGGCAGTGAGACAGGCGGTCCAACTGCGGTCTCCACTAAACACATGGTCTTCATCATGGGTGACCTGGACAGGCTGCAGGAGAAGGTAGAGGGCTGCACAAAGACTCTGCATACTTTCTTCTAGCAGCCCAAACAGTGCGATGGGTTGCGGGTTACTTCACATCGTGTTTGCTTTCTCCCAGATCCCTGAACTCTCAGATGTGATCAGACAGAAGCTGGAGCTCATTGGGTTCAGCAACTTTACCATTATTTCAGGTATGTTACTGTGGCAGCTGTAGCAGTTGGCTCAGTGGTTAAAATCTGCATCACATAATTGAAGGATTAGGGTTCAACTTTCTGTTGTGGTACCCCTGAGCAAGGTGCTTACCTTGAATTGATACAGTAAAAATGACCAAAGTAAAGGCAAAATAACTGTAAGTAATTTAGTTTACAGACCTAATGTTATAAGTTGCTTTGGAGAGAAGCATTGAGTGAATCACAAAGAAATCACAAAAAATGAGTACTACCTCAATGGATGGATTTTGCTACCATTTGTTCCTTTTTTTAATGTGTCCTTCTTTTCCTGTTAAAAGCAGTTCATGTATGGCTCATGTTATTTGCCCAGAATCCTTAGTGGACTCGCAGGCCTCCTTGTCTGCCTGTATCCCCATGATGAACCGCAGGTTGACACAGCACTTGGGAGAGAGGTGCTTCAGCTTCCTGAGGAGCGCCTCTGAGGTCCCACGCCTCTATCGCCGCACCAATAAGGTGACAGCTGTCAATCAAATGATGCTCCACTCACGGCTTAGCTGGCATGTTTATATATTGTATACAGTGGGCAACTTGGCATTCAAGCAGCCATTTTTTCGCACCGCAGGATGTGCCCACCAAGGCTTCGGCTTACATGGACAATGCCCTGCGGCCACTGCTACAGCTGCGCAGTGACTACATGGATGTTCTGAAACCCTCCATTGTGCAGGAGTGGCTGCGCCTCACACTTTGCGACTGCACACAAAGGTACGCTCATGCGTTGTCCTATTCACCACGGTGGGATGGAGCAACCTAAAGTGTGATTACAGAACAGATGGAGGTCCGCCATGGCTCCATTATTTTCACTTATAGGTACTGTTTGTTCATTTTATTGAAAAAAAGGGAGCTGTGAAATAAGTTGAAGTGGAAAATCTTTTAAGTCCCTTCATTTCTTAGAAACTCTCTGAATGGACTTGCAACAAATTAGGCTGAGATAAAACTCTCCAGTTGTATATATTGAAGAGCATGATAGATCTGCGACTGAGCAGTTTCCCCAAATTGTCAGCTAAAGGACAGTGAATCAAAGAGCAGCAACCCAGAAGTGCGTGTTCCTAAGAGCCCGATTTCTTTGCGTATTGATCGTAGAGCGCCACCGAGGGGTTTGTTGATCGTATATCATTTGATGGCATCTTTGGCGACCACCTAACCTATGATCATGCAATGCAGTTCTCACTTGGACTTTTTTGCCCTTGTGAATAGTTGAAGCAAGAGCACCTTGAGCACGAGATTCACTGCTCGATGAATTAGTTTGACTCATAGAGCTGACTGTCACCTTTGTCACTTCAGGTAACAGTCCAGCACTTCTTAAAACTTCCAAATAAACCACAGCAAAAGAGAAAACAAGGTCTGCTTGCACAAGTATTTACTGAAGGGGGGCTAAACTTTATTTAGCGTCTCATTTATTGTTACATGAATTCTCTTTAAAATGGACACAATGTCTAGAGTCATAAAAGAAAAGTTAAAAAAACTGTAGGAAGCCTCAGTATTGTGTAATTAAAGTAAAGGAAGAGTATAAAGATTCCATGGTTTGTCATGGCAGATATTACGAGACCATATCAGACGTCCTCAGCTCAGTGAGAAAGATGGAGGAGAGCCTGAAGAGGCTGAAACAGGCCAGGAAAACCGTGACCTCCAACCCTACGGGTGTGAGTAGTGGCCCTTCAGACGACAGCAAGATCCGTCTTCAGTTGGCGCTGGACGTCGAGTACCTGGGGGAGCAGGTAGGGTGGAGGTCCTCACTCCTGGGCCATGGGATTTCTGTGGTTTTTACTCTGCTTTTGGTACTCCTTGTCAAGCTGAGACTCGATTGATAAATTGGTAACAGCTGCTAGGTAGGGTTTTCGAAAGCAGGTCAAGTGTTTTTGTTCATTAAGAAGATTCTTTAAAACCAATTGATGTATTTGAAATAAAGCTCTAAATGCGTTAATGTTCTGCTACAGATCCAGAATATGGGCCTGCAGACTAGCAACATCACCCTGTTCTCATCACTCTTGGAATTGGTCCAAGGAGCCCGGGACGTGGTTCCGTCTGAGCTTCCGGCCCCCTGACATCCAGGCCACATTATGTGAGACATGGACTCATTATGGAAATACGCGGCCAAAAGAAGCAGATATTTCAGGCCCACATCTGACCTGAAATGGCTTGGCCTGGCTGAGAGGACCTTATTTATGTACAAGTTGCATTTTCCAGAAGGTGGGGGTGTGTACTGGGGGATCTAGATTTGGTCACATATTTATACACTAAACCTGATGTTTTTTTTTTTTAACCAGGTGAATAGGTTTAACTGAAAATGAGGTCTCCAGGGATCATTGCACTGGCATTGCAGGAACCGTAGTTGTGTTGCATTATGGTGTTGGTTCACTTTTTGCATCACAGCTATGTTGCTGCTTCCCAAGAAAACAGATTGTCCACACTGATTAGCAATATAAATATGTCTTTTAGATTAAAAAAAAAAAAAAAAAAACAGCATTGGATTACAGTTTTTTTTTTTTTTAATTTTGAAGAATGTCTGTTTGTTAGGGAGCCCTGCATACACTGTTGTCTGTTAAAGGATTAAGGGGGCTCTTTCGGAAATGTTCGATGCAAATGAATTTTGGGAAAGCCTGTAATTCTCTTGTGAATAAAAGATGAGTATTTCAGGACTTTTTAGTGTTTCTTTATGGATTTGCGATTCCGATTGAAAAATGCATCAGGTGATGCACGTAGACATCATCTGTGATGTTACCTGAGGTCTTTGGTTGTTTGGCTCTTCCAATATCAGTCCCCATTCGCCGAGGTGACCCAGATGGGGTTGGCCAGACCCCAACTTGTGTCTAAGTAGTGTTCATCCATGGATTGCACTTTTTTATCCCTAGATACCTAGAAGCCCTCTGTGCTGCTTCTGTGACTGACCTGATGGTCTATGATACCCAGGAAACAATGTGTTACAGAGGGACTGAGCTGCAAACCCCTTGCAGTCCAGCTTAATGCATAGGCACTGTGCCACCCTTTTATGCAGCAGCCTTCCATCAAGTCCTGGTCAAAGGCTCTCTCCATTCAGTCCTTCCAGGACACTATGAGCTCTAACAAGACTGCCTGCCTTTTTATTTCTGACAGGCAGCACAATGTTTGCCCAGAGTGTGGTCACTCTGGAAATTTCAGCTGCCTGCCCAGATTGATTTTTAATGCCAACATGAGAAGTCCTGCTGTTGCTTTTAACAGTGGTGTCGGGTTGACCCCTGCCCTGACCACGTTTATGTATGTTTGCGCCGGGTGCTCATGATCGTGCTGGGAGATGGTGGTGGAGATGGAATTGGCTGTTGCCTTCAGAACCTGGTCATGGCGACAGGAGTAGGGCAGCAGCTGAGGACCCAGCATCCCTCTTTTGCCACACAGGGTGCATGCTAGAGCCTCAGCCTTAGCCCAACAGAAAAGGTTGGATGGACTTGGGAGGATGTCATAGACATTAGAGCTTGTTCCTGTCTGGTCCATGCCTTTGTTGTCTCATCACTTCACCACCAGGTAGGTGACAGGTATACTCCACCAGTTCTCACCTCCTGCTGGACCAGTTGGCGCCATTCTTTGCGCTGGTTCTTGTCAAAGCGTTGAATTTTAATACTACCCAGCTCAGCCTGTCCTGATGCCATTCACCCCACCAGCACATTGTTCTGTAATCACACTTTAGGTTGCTCAGCTTCTTCTACATCCTTCCACTTGCTTCAGCACGTCCCTTGCACGAGTGACTGTGTAATCCTCGTTCAGGCTACTGATGCAGAGCTTATGTTTGCTTTTCTGTCCATACAGAGCGAAGCTCTTCAGGCTACAAGGGAGGCTCAGCCTAAAAAAGTACCAGCTGATCTTCTTCTCAAAACCTTCAATCCTTGATAGAGGAACTTCATATATGAGCAGGGGCCAGGGGGATATGTGGGGGGACACCATGTTGGTATATCCAGGCCTTAAATTTCTCTGGGAGACCTGACTTGTTCAACACTTTTAGTAATGGACCTAACATTCATCCAACACCAGTGAATGAATGCTGTGTCCAGGATGCAGTCAAAGGTCTTCCCAAGGATTCTTGCCAGCTTCTCTGAGAGGGTCAGAATCGAGGTGCTTCCCACGGAGAAGTAAAAAGTGTCTGCCATCTTCCCTTTCCTGAGCACTAAGGACCTAGATTTCTCCGGTCTGAGGCGCATCCATGCCCAAGTTTTAAGCTTCTCCATACCCCGGAGCATCCATCTGCCACTGTTGCTGTCAAATCGCCCGTGAATGCCCGCATCGGCAGCTGATGGTAGAGGGACTCTGCACTCTACCTGGGCTGACATTCGTCACTGTTAACAAAACCCTGTGTATAAACTGATAAATTGTTTAAGGATTGATTGTAAAATCAATGCTCCTGTCTGATTTCTGGGCAGCAGAAACAGACATCGTAGATACAAATAGAAATAATCTGTTAAGCCATTAAGGGGAGATCCAAAATGTCTTTCATGGGAAAAATGATGTTCTACTATAAATGAATTAAATGGGCAGTTTGCCAGCAGGACAGCGTTTTATGGTCCTAATGAAAATGAATAATGTCGGTCCTCCCAAACTGCTGATGAGGCACAGATTTTAAAAAGAGTAAAACTAAGTTGTCCCTTTCGCGCAATGACACTGAGGGGAGTGCTGCAGTAGTGAGGAAAAGTGATGAGACTCAGGCAGATGCATGGGCAAACGCAGTTGTGTCCATAAACAGTTACTTTTGTTTTGTTTACTGCATATGTGTGTTTTTCCTCCACGTAGTCGCAGTCTGAAATTAGGATCCTATTTTTATTATTGTGCTTGAGGGGGGACGGCGGGTGTGGGAAATGAGAAAGGCCAGCATTGTGAAAATTTACATTTTTATTTAAGGGTGCAAGTGAAACTTTTTTGGAAGAAAATTTGGGGCAAATTACCTATCTGCAGCTTCACAATTGAACACTGAATGTTTTTGTTCTGTTAGAAAAATGAAGCAGTGCTATTTTCATTGCAATAAAAATATACCACCCAGTGAATTAGGAGACTTTCATTAATAATCCAAGCCTCCTCATTCCATTGCTAGAAGTTTGTTGCATTCCTTCCTACTATTTGGGAGAATGTTGTTCTCTTCATCGGCGATGCAACCACAGAATCACGATGGGATGTGAGAGAGAAAACGCATGGTTTAGAGGTGACTTGTTATAAGCTTCCTGGTATTTAGGGAACTGAGAGGTTACGTTAGGTTGATGTTAAAACTATCTCTGTTGTTTAACCTTGGCTCCCGGTACAAGAACGTGGCTCTTTCATGGATGACCAGATGGATGACCCATCTCAGTGGTGGTAGTTGAGTTTCTCAGTTTTTGACACAGTCCTTTACTTACCCCCCATCTCACTGGATGGGGTTGGTTATCCTCCCAAGAAGAAGGATTGCATCTGAGTTGCCCTCCACTATGGTGAAAAAGAAGGGCCTGCTGATGGTGAACTTCAATGCCACTCTTCCAACTTCAGGGGCAGCTTGACTGTGAGCCTCTCCCTCAGATATTTCAAAAACCACATTGTTCAGCACCTGCAAACCCACAGAAGCAGCTGTTTTTATGCACCCAGTGGTTTAGAAGCAAATGTTGTGAAAAGAGTCTTGGCTGATTTGTTGTTTTGTTCCCAACTTTCTGTACTAAGCATGAAAGTACCACTTTCTGTACTGCTTTTTCTGAGTCTTGAACATGACAGGGAACCAAGGTAAGACTCCATTGTTAAAGTAACAAAATAAAGTAACAAAAATTACTGTAACCATGAACTCTTCATTCATATGAGTCTCACCTTGTCAAGTGTGAAGCTCTCCTTGTTGCTGAGTTTACCAAAGTCCGCTTGCTCTCCTAGTAGGAATTCAAGCTTCATGTTGGACAAGATCTCTTTCAGGTCACTCACAAAGTTCACTGATAACTTGGGCAGGGACACTTCCAGGAACCTGAGCAGAAAAAGCAGTTCTGACATTCTGTGTTGATGAACTCCCTTTCTCTTCCTCATGCTTCCTCTTTGCTGTATTGGTGCTGGGTAATGGAAATGACCAAAGTGTGTGTTTTTGGACTACAATGAAGCTTTTATTTGTGCTGACCACAATAAAATGTGGACTATACTACTACTGACAATGCCGTGCAAATGCCAGAGGATGAAGAAACGCAAAGTCATATTAAAAATGGCAAAATGGATAACAGAAAAACTACACTAAAATCTGAGGGAAACTGAACTCGTGAGTTAATGGACAAAGATAAACAATCTGAAGAAGTTCTTGTTTGAACTGTGCTTCTGGAGATGACTTAATGATGCGATGGACAGCTAAGAAAATAAACAGAGAGATCTTTAAACAACTTAAGGCAGAACTCTTAATGGAAAGCACAAAGGATAAGATTATTGGTATATGAGGTCATAGGAAGACTGGGCTCTGCCGAAGATGGTAATGCTTAGAAAAGATGTGAGAAGAAGAAGAAAAAGGTGACCGGCGATCAGATGGATGGTGACAATGAAGCTACCAATTTCCAACTTACGGACACAGAATGATGGACAGAAGTTTCTGGATGTACTTGTTCACCAAGACTTGAGAACAACCAGACAGTACTTAACATTACAGCTTTGAGCTGGAATCACTGTTGGGCTCCACTGCAGAGCGCCACATCATAGTGGTACATCATTACAGTTACTGAATAAATGCAGAAGACCCACTACTTTATCTAACATTGCATTGGTTGAGACGGAGGGCTCACCCTTCACCGAGTTTTTGGCGCCATTGTGAGATGATGTCGCTGTTGAGTTTAGCTTCCATCTGCTCCAGGTGACTCCCCTCGTGGGGCACCACCAACAGCATGTAGTTCTTTTCACCCAGAGGAAGTTCAATGATGGTGCACCTCCCCACCTTGTCGTTCAGATACTTGAAGTTTCCAGTGTAGCTCATGAAGGGTACCGTGACACTGGTCTCCTCATCAGTCCAGAACTTCTGCAGGTCCATTGCTTCTGGCTTCGATGCGGTCCTCAAATTTCCTTAAAAAAGTATGTTTTTTTTTTCCATCATAGCCAACAAACTGATTTTGTCTAAATATTTTCATGCTTGTTATGGAATATCTGGGTCAATATGTAAGTTTGGATGTGGAACAGGCAACTGTAAATGTGTTAGAGAAGCTTACCTTTGAAATTAACTGAGCTAACAAACATCAGATTTGTGGATGGGCTGATGTTCTTGATCACCTGCTTTGTATTCCCAGACAAGGTCTTCTGAAGAAAGGAGTTGACCTGGGCCTCAGCCTTTTCTGGCTTAGAGAAGTCTACTGACCGAGCATAGGAGGCGTCCGAAAAGTCCTGCATGTTCTGCATAAACTCCTGCGACAGTTCCACCCCATCATTGACGAAGGTCCAAACCAGGGTCTTGAGCTCGTCCGTTTCAGCATCGACCAAGTGGGTGATCTTCTGTTGTGTGGTGAGCACCTTGTGGCCATCAAAGAGAGGGAGGCAGTACTTTGTTTCCCCATTGGCACTCAAGCCTAGCAGTTGCTGGAGGCTCTCAGCTGTTGTGTTTAAGGCCCCCATATAGAGGATGACGAGGGTGCGGAAGGCATCGATTGGGGAGAACATGATGTTGGTGGCCTTGTGCTCCGTCAGGGTGTGGTAAAAGCGTATGCCCAGGGTGTTTTGGAGCATGGCAAGAACGGCCATCTTCTCCTTGCTACCTTCCACATCTTTCTGGGCGTGAGAGTCTGGCTCAGCAGAACCCTGGTGGTCAATAGGGGTTGGTTTGACCATTTCTAATGGCTTTTGGGCTTGGGCCAGGACGACCTCACAGCTCAAGTTGTCATAGGCAAAGAGAGAAAATGGGTGGACATACACACGGTTTGCAGCAACCAGTGTGAGGCTTAGTATGAGGATGAGGGAGGACAGTGTTTCACGCATGTTTGTCTCCTGGAATAACGGGAGATACCTGAGTAATTCTGGAATGGAAAAAAAAGGAATCTGTTCAGTCATTTTAAGACAGATTTTGTTTGCTGTGGTATGGAAACCAAAAAACAATTGCAGTTGAAATGTTTCATTGTGCTGGTAAAAGTATAGCTTCTATTATCTGTCAGGAAAGCAGCTTTCAGTCACAGCATCTGCATCTCCTTCACAGTCTGCAGCACATGATGGATTATGAAAGTAACAGAGGTGATCAAAGGGGAACGGCTCCTCTTTTTCCAGCAACGTTGCTATGTAAGTACATCAAATATAACCAGAAATACAATAAACTCAACCTTGTTTCTGCTATAGGAATATCTTTTATTTCTAAAGAGTCTTCAGTGCGTATTGGCCTCAGAAACCAATCGCACAATGAAACGTCTCAGAAGCCCACAGCAAACAGCAAACCCACTCTGCCTGGAAGCAGAAGCTCAGATTAATCATTACCAACTGCACGAATCCAAAAACCTTCCAGATCCTCTCAACGTGCAGCTCTGCTGAGAACGTTTTTAGCAGGCTGTTTGGAAATTACCAAAGACCAAAATACACCTGGTCACAAGGCCAGTAAAAATACACAGGAACACCAGTGGTGTGGAGATGAAAGAAAATTGCACCACTGTGTTATAAGTTCATATTTGTGATGATATTCATGGTAATGAGGAGATTGCAGAGAATTTGGTTTTTTTTAAATTTTTTTAAATTAACCTACATAGAGCCAAGGATGTCAGCCTCTGAGCTTGGTTTACAGAACATTGATCATCTGGGACTACAAGTCCTGAGGTTTATTGTGTTAGTCTGCCATCTACCTTGAACAGTTGTGAAGATGCCCCTGGCACTTACCTTCAGATGAGCTTCTTTTGGACCTTCTCTGGGGATTCTGTTGCAGTAGCTTCACTTCTTATGGGGTGGCCACTCTGCAGATTCCCTGCACGTGTTACACATTAACCAGGCTGCTGGATCACGGCGGGTCTGTGACGCCCACAGCTGGTCAGAGGGGACTTTGGGTGTACAGGCACAGATGACTCACATGCGACCTGATGTCCCTTCCGAACTTCCCAAACTCCTCCTGCTATGTGTTGAGCAATAGGGACCTGATGGGAAAACACTGAAGGGGAGACGTTACGACAGAAAAATGATTATTAATATTCTATTTCCAGTGTTTATTTACCACATTTTTGGTGTTGACCAACCAGAATGATGGTGTATTTTGCCTACTGTATAGACATGATTGTTAATATGAAAGAAATAGACAGGAGCAGCACAGTGCATCATGATACGTTGCCAAATATATGATTTGCTTTTTTGCACAAATCTGTTCATTTTTGACAAATTTTGCCCTTTCACCTGAACAAGTTCCAGTCCTCTGCAGGTGTCATGCAATCTTCCTGTTTTGTGAAATGCATTGTACTGAAGAGCAGTGAGGAACAACACTCGAATAAAAGTACTGTCAGAACTCAGTACTGCAAAAGCAAACGGGCAAAGAGTGAAGTTGTGGTTACAATGGAAGCAGAGCTTTTTACCTTGCTAGTGAGTAGGTGGCAAGTAAGTTCTTACAACAGAAGATGACCAATGTACATATTTTATAGCAGTTTTTACTGTAAAATGAGGAAAATGTGTTCACAGTATTCAAAACGTTCTGCATTCAGCACTAAATTGCAATAAATGGCAAATATATTTATGAATTATTACTCTGAGATTTGTTATTACTTTATTATAATTGAAAAAGTGCGGTTAGCATATTAATACATCAATTACCTGTGTTTAACATACCTTTGCAGACTTTGTAGGACTTGGATTCACTGGGGACTCTTCTGTAGTTACAGGAAAAGTTAAAATGCTTTGGGCCAATAATACTTGGCCCAAAAAGTGTATTTAAGTGTATTTAAACAAAATGAGTATTACATTCAACCCGCAGGTTCTTGTTAAACATTTGTCCTACTGTTAACACAAAATTAGGGACCCTTAAATGTTATTTCTCTTAGCACAGGAGAGAAAATATTTAACTAGAATCTGCTTCTCCTGTGCTTGAATGAACCAGGTTGATCGTGAAGATCAGGACACCAAATGCTTGACTCTATGCAGGCTGGCCTCAGCGCACAGGGAAATCCTTGGCAGAATGAAGACCCTGCCTAACTGCGTGTGAGTTTTGGATGTTGTGTGATGGTCTAAAGTCTGATCTGTGACTTTCTGGGGCTCTGGACCAGTTGATAATATAGTGCTTAGGGATCTCTAATAGCATAAAGGTTGTGTGTGTGAAACCTGTTGCTGCTGCACTTACTGCGAATACTCTGCACTATAAAGATATAAACTGTGGAATCATCCATTACATTTATTATCAGCTTGTTCCTAAATTTCTGAATTTAAGGTTACGGATTCTCCCTGTAACCTGAGCTGCTTGGCAGTTCCTCTGACAGCCATCGACAGTCATTAAAATCCATAAAAGACCTCAGGTGGCAGCAATGGTTCACTGCAGAATGCAGCTGTGCCTGAAATTCACACAGCAGGTCGGTTCACGGGGGGTGGGGGGTGTCGCTAATGCGGTAAAAGTGACTCGACTGGTTCACAGAAAGAAGATTAATGCACTGAAAGTGAAAAATTTGTAGTATCTAGGTAGATGCCAAACACTACCTAGGAAAAGTAAGGCTTCTTAAGAGGCTTTGATTTACTACAGGAGACAAAGTAAACTTAATCCAATACTGATCATCATTGATGGTTATTTATTTTTGTTTGCTTTTGGCCTTTGCTTAATACGTCATTGTGAGCTTTGAGAAATGCAGGCATGTTCAGTCATCAGACCGATATGCAACTTGTCAGACTGTTTCCATCCCATTCATCTTCAAAAGTGGGAATGGCTGAGAGTCCCCGTGGTGGAGCAAAGGCCCTTGACACTTCTAAGCCTCAGCCGTCTGATAGTAAATGTTTATTTGTGGCCTCCAACCGGTGTCGCTCTTCAATCATACAAACTGTAGATGCAACACAAACACGGTGATGAACAAAGTCATTCTAGTATCCAGTCGTGCGCCGAATGCTAGACTTTGGGCTTAAAATTGACCTCGGTTTTTTCCACAAGCCCTCTGCTTATGCGGTCCGCAACACCACGGGAGGTCACATGATGCCCCTTGAAATACAAGCAGGAACATGACGCTGTCCAAATCATCTCTGCAGTTAGCAAAATAAGTGCAACGGAGGGGCAAATTTCACATACCCCCCCACCCTCTCAGAGTCCTGGCATATCTGTGTATACCTCCTCCCTGTATTATAAATAATATGTTTCTAACCCCAGTTCCTGAGAAGCTGCCACTTGACATAGTGTACTGAAATACGAGAAACCCAGCAATATGGAAAAAACAGGCCTACAATGTTTCCCTGACAGAACGTACATGCTTTTCTTTAAAGCAACTTTCCAGTATTTTATGTTTTCAACCCATGTCCTTGGAGTGCAAGCCCATCACCATGACAGTAAAATATTATGGCATAGTGTGGCAGTATAGTCTGCACCCACTGTGATCCACACTGACAACTACTTCCTGAGTAAAATACTTGGATATTTGTAGAGAGGCCATGGACTTCAGGTCAGAGAAGACACCTTGAGGCTGGATAGGATTGTAAAATTACCCTTAGGTTGGATGTCCTCTGTGGATTTTTGAAGCCTGTGATGAGGATGGGTTGCTTTCTCTCTCCAAAGCAGTTCATTACAAGACAAACAGTGTTACTACAAGAATACTATCTATCTATCTATCTATCTATCTATCTATCTATCTATCTGTCTGTCTGTCTGTCTGTTTACCTGGTTAATCTAAAAAGGCTAATATTTAATTTATGCAGTAAAAGCTTTCATTGTCTAGCTCTTTCAGAGAAACCATAGCCAATTGTCCTGTAGGAGTCTGATACCCGGTATCCATAGCAACTAAAGCTGAAGTGTACGGGTGTAGCGGGCAACATAATGTTAATATCTGCTGTCACCTTGGTATCTGAACATTAGTGGTTTGATGCCACTCATGCTCTAAAGCTCTTTGTCAAGTTAAATACTTTAGTAAACAAACAGAATATTGTGTATATTGCCATAGACAGAGGTGCTGGATGAATGTCCAAAGCAATGATGGCTCAGTCATGTGGGTGCGTGTAGGGTCAGCACTTTCTGTATGCTGCCATCTGAGCTTATAACTTCCTTTTACAGTAGCTGTACCAAAAATCAGGGATGGCTGCCAAAGAAGGCTAAAGGATGCTCGGGATTTAGACAAGACAAAACATTTATTCCAGCATTTTCAACAAATCCTTGCAGTCGTAAAGGCCAAAGTTTGATCAGTCACAGCAAGGTTTGATTTGATCAGCCATTTTAGCCATTTTACGTTCTGTTCTTTTGTCGAGTCTGTCAGTTGCCTGCCTGTGAACACACATTTTTCGACTTGTTAAAAGTAGTGCGGCTGCGCGCCTGCAACCCACACAGAGCTCACTGAAGCTTCTGCCTCCAACGCAGCCCGCACAGACCTGGACAGTAGCACAGCATGTAGAAATGGAGTTTTGCCCAAAACTCTTATTTCAATCTGAAACAGAGAGGACCAAGTTTTACTTGTGTGTATGTATACAGTAGTATGCAATATATGTAAATTATGCTTATTAAAATGGCACATTTATTGTTCCTCAGTGCTTCAAAAACATGAACATTCATTGTAAAAATACTGAACTCACTTAATGTATAGTAAAGTGTTTCAGGCATCTCCAAAAGTTCTGTGTTTGAACTGGAAAACAAAAGCAAAGCGTAAACAACTGCTGTAATTTGTAGCAACAAGTGCAAAACTGGCTGATCTGATGCTCCGATGGTCCAATTTTATATTTTCAAGGCACCGCGATAATGGCTGTCAGTTTTGAGAAACTGCGTGCAAGGTGCTACGCCCTGTTGTAGGGGTTCGTATTTTACAATACAGTTAAATCAAATAGAGAAAAAAAATTAAATATAATGTAGTTTAGTTAAAATAAGGGTGATCAATAAACCTGAATATCACCATAACAGTAACTGGTGAAAGACTTCCTACATCATCACCCAAATTATAATAGCAAATGTTTTAAATGAGTCTTATGTTATTTAAAATTTAAAAAAGGGTATCCCTATTCTAATAATAAATTGTAGTAGATTTAGATCCTTGTATCAGATGTATGTATTGAAATACCCACTGAGTAAATAAATAAATGTGGCTGTAAACCAACTTGACAACCTAAAACATAGGAGCTTCACTTTTCTGGAACATCTCAGTGCTGCATGACCCCTCTTCTGCTGCATTTGCTTCGATCTCCATGCATTTTTGTGGTATATATTTTGAGGTAAAAAATAAGGGGTTACCTTGGCTGGACTTGCTGCCTTTTTAAAAGTATCATAAATGACAGCAGCAAGATAAGGAGAAGGAGAATTCCAAGGACTGCCAGGGTTAATAAACCTGTGAAAAACATCCAGTGTATCAAATAAAAGTAGTTCAATAATAGAGCAGAAGGCAAGGTATAGATAGAGTGGAACGTGCCTGAAGGCAAATAGATCTGAAAATCTTGGTCCTATGATTAAGAATTCAGAAAAATTTGAGCTAAGGAAGTCGCCATTACCACTGTTTTCATGCTCCTTGACGTTCACGTGAAGGAAAAGAGAGCTGTTGGTCCTCTCAGTGGCCGTCTCACAGTCTGTTTCGCAGAAATACAGCCCAGCGTCTTTCTGCTTTACATTCTTCACCACAAATTTTCTACCCGATGTTGTGGGATGCCACCTGCTAGACATGTTCATGATTTCTCCTCTTAAATGTATCATGCAACTTCCATTACTTGAGACATCCCCTGGCATCTTGCAGTACAAAGTGACATTATCTCCAGCATACACGACTTCTGTCAACAGCATGACCTCTGTGGAGAGAAAGAATAGTCAGGTAATGTAGTAGAACCTTATATGGTACATAGTGAAAGCCAAGGTATTGTTCAGGTTCCTTTGGTATTGATAGGAGTCTGTCTGTCTGTCCATTTGTCCATCGGTCAAACTTGCAAATGAACATTTAAATTAGAACCAGACTAAAAGAAACCTTTAGTATCTATTAAATATGTATTGACTTACCTATTCTTTTCCAGTTTGATTTTTCTGTGGATGCGTCTAGAGAAAGGAGTGAAAATACAATTTCATTTAATGCCAGGCTTTTCTTAGTACCAAAAAATACAGTGTGGGCTTGTGATATGTTTTATCATTGATTCCTGTTTAGAGTTTCTAATTTTTGAAGCCGCATGCCTCAGTTCTTGACTGGTTTTATCCAGTGGTGATAGAAAATATGTAAATACTTACGAAGGAGGAACAACACAGCAAGCAGAAATAGGCTCTCTTTCATTTCTTTTCTGGAATAAATCCGACTTTGAAGGGTGAAAATGGCATAAAGTTGAATATGTCAACGAGAGCGGTGAAGTTTGGCTGAATGTTCTTTCTTTTTCGGTGTCGTGGTGGAACTCGCACTGGGGGCAATAAAACTTTGTTATTTATTTTTGCCTAGGAATAACCAAAAATACCAAGATGTCTTCTTGCCTCATTGGTTAGTGAGAATCAAACCAGCAGAAACATGTGAGTGAACCTGATCTTTGACCACAAACTTCTCAATGTGGCCTAAGTATAAGCTAAACAACTTCATGGCTGCTGTGGTTCTTTGTATTCTTGTTCCTTCTGCGTGTTTCAGAGCACCAGAATGGTTCAAAGTGACCTTTATAATGCTATACGTGGAAAGGACTTGCTCACTCAAAGACATTTCTTTTGCTCTGTTACAATATGTGAATCGTTTTTTGCAGTTATACAGGCCCCTTCTTTATATTTAATGTAGGAAGAGATCTCAAACTTTTGTCTAATGACACAGTAATGAAGGTGTACATTTTTTTGAACGTATATTACAGTTTTTCCCAGTTGCTCTGGCACAACTATCAATTGGGTCACTTGGTCACTTGCACTCAACTGAACACCATTTCTCATGGTCAGTAGTGTAGTTGTAAGTACAATTTGGCCCAGTTGTCACTTGCTTACGTCTTGTTCATCAAAATGGACTAAGTAGCTTCTCAGCTGAATAATCTTATGCTCAAAACCACGTATACATTCGATCCCTGCGTCGGCCCCCACATGCAAGGCTGCTTGGCCAACAGTCATAATCAGAAAGACTCATATTCAATAAAATGTAGTGAAAGGATGTTGCTGTATTGTCTCATGAAGTGGTAAATTGTTTGTTGGGTGAGTCTTGGATTTCACTTATGAAGGGGACATTCTTGCATTTTGGCACAATGGGGCTGACCTGTCACAGCAAAGGTTGTCCCAGGCCAGTGAAGGCGGAATATAACAGCATGTGCTTCCATACCAGAGGACGGTGATCAGTCATGCTCAGATCATCAGGCCTTATGGCAGGCAGGCAGTACCTTCTGACTTTTTGGAACGTCCCCTACATGAATCTTATTCCTCATTCCTGAGGCTGTTGCTGTTGTTCACCAAACAAATACCATCCAGGAGTGGTTTGGTGTCCACCAAAGAATGCAAATGGAATTCCTCCCTCCTTTTCTGCATGCTGCTGAGGAGCTCTGTTCAGCATGGAGATGGAAAGCACATGATCATCGACCTCATGATCAACATTCCTTGCTAGAAGGCTAAAATGGCTGCAGTGGCTGCTGCTCGTGAGGACATCAGAGCCGATGCTTGTAGGGGATGGGTGCCCATAATAGAAGTTTGCAAAGAAGAATATCAAGTGTGATGAGGATGAAAATATGTGGGCAGACAGACCTGAGGGCAGGATGTCCAGTGAGGTGGAATGAACACACATTACAGCGCATCACACATTCTGTGATAACACATTTGCTTTTGTCTTTCTACACTTTTGGGTGTTCACAGTGCACGCTTTTGTTGTGTTGAAGCCTTTTTATTCTACAGTGCTGTATCACTTTTCCCTTTGGGTTTGCCGTTTCACTGTATTGTGCTCTGTCAGGGGGCCATTTGAGTAAAAATTGGTTTCTTGTTTCAAAATACATGCACATGCAAGAGTTTTCTCCTGCCAGTTGTCTTTACACACTGCGGTGTGGAGCCTTGCAGAGCTGAAACTCATGTTCATGATATGAACGGTGCCAAGTCAGTGACAAAGTGGGGAAAGATAGCGATCAACAACAGCATTTATTTGTATAGCACCTTTCATATAGTAGTCTGTAGCTTAAAATGCTTTACAAGGTGAAAGACACAACAATAAGAAAGAAACGGTAGACAAGAATAATGAGAAAATGGTAGACAGCAGTAATGAAAGAGGTCAGACTGAATATGAGGTTGTACAGATGAGAAATAGGGTCTAAATGCCAGGAGGACAGAAAAAAACAAGAAAAAACTCCAGGTGGACTGGAGAAAAAAACAAAATCTGCAGGGGTTCCAAGGCCAAAAGACTGCCCAGCCCCCACTGGGCACGATCTGGAAATTTGGAGATATGGATATGGCTTACAGGGAACTCTGGCATCCTGACAATATTTTTAGGCATTTTGACCATCACGGTTTAAACAACAATGAAGTTACTTTTCATTTTGGTGACACTCACTTATTTGCTGATGGAGTTATTTGCTTTTGACACACAAGTTAAAGGTTTTGGGTGAGTCACGGCTGTTTGCAGCTCAAACGTATAAACTGTTTTGATAAATACGCTCACAGTAGAGACAGTGTTAGCAATGTTTAGGGAACTGTGGCAAAGCAGCTGAGTAAATCTGTATGTGACCACCTGAAGTTTACCAGTGTGTAATAGTGTAAGTAAAATAAAGTAAAAACTTAAACTTTAGAATGAAATGGTTTGGTACGTTTGTCTGTTTGCAGGTTCTTTGAGTGCTGTGCATGCATTTGGACTTTGGTACCGTTTGTAGAAAAATTATGTTTCCAGAGTTTATAGAGATAATGACAACAGTTAAAGACATGTTCATACACCTTAGAATGATCCTTTTTTATGGTAAATCCTGCAAAAAAAATTTAACATATACAGTAGATATCACACAGTCGTACTTTCTCTGGTGCAGGCTTATGTAGCGTTAGTTTTGCGTTGAAAATAAAAGCAATTCCTCTGACTGACTCTAAGCTGTACCTTTCTGTTGCACAATGCAGCTCAGACATAAATTTGTAGCTGCAAAGAGTGCATTTCCCCTTCCATGATGTCAGGCATTAGTACGGTATTATTATCATCCTTTTTTAGGGTCTGTAAACTTGTCTTGTTGGTTTGTGGTTATCTTATTTGCGAAATGCAGAAAAAGCCACAACATGTAGAAAAAGTAGGACATTTCCTCTTATAAAATTGACCTGCATTTGGGGTGCAGCAGTGCTGCTATCAGGAAATCCACAACATTGTTGTACAATTTCTGTTAAGCTCAACTGGGCTATTTTCTTTATCCATGCAATGTTGCACAGCTTCAAGAGACATTACTGGTGCTAGAGACACCTCAATGAATAAACTTGCTCAAGGGTGAAAGCCTTTCGACTGAAACCAGCGTTACAGCAGATAAAATGACGGATAAATTGAATAAAATGCTGAATCACAAAGCACTCGGTCTTATTTTCTGGCTGGAACACCACAGCAGGAGGGACTGAGAGATTTTTCATGATTCACATGGATGTATTACAGTCGAAAGAGCATCAGCAGGTCTGGTCTTTGTATCTGCAGTAGACATTCACACAGAAACACATTCATCAGACAAAATTAATCCATCACACAGTGTGTCAGGTTACATTGTTTCATATGTTGGAGAAAATCTGAATTATTATTATTATTATTATTATTATTATTATTATTATTATTTATCCAATGACTTTTTCCACTGTGACTCCTTAAATGATTTGTCCATACAATAAGGCAAAACATACAAACCTTTTTTTTTTTTTTTTGGAAATCTCACAATTGTTTAAACTAGAAAGGCTAATGTTTTGTCCTGGTCCCTCTTTTTCCAGTGTGTTAGTGCAATTTTCACTAAAATCACAAGATGCAGAGCAGAGAGAAAAAGCACCAGTCGCACTGCAGGAAAGCGTCGCTGCTCTGGACCTGGAGTGAAATGCAACAAAACAAATGTGAAAAGTTTAGGCCAAAAATTATTGTTTGTATATACTGTTCTGGAAAGTTCTGACTGAGTTCTTTCCTTAAACACAGCACTCATAGTTACTTCTTTAACATGTAAAGGTTATTGAAGATTATTATTGTTGTTTTTGCTGTTCTTATCATTATTGATTTTATTACTACTATTATAAACATGATTTTTCCAGCATTTCTTAGGTCAGAAAGTGGAAAGGTGGTGACTATACATACACTCACACACACCTACATGGGATGTGGTGGTGCAGGGGTAAGCTGGTACCTCACAGCTCCTGGGCTGCTTACCTGATGTGCAGTTCAAGTCCAGCTCAGGGGTGTGTGCGGAGTTTGCATGCTCTTGTCCATGTCTGCATCCCACTAAGGACAAAAAGATCTTGAAAGAAAGCAATGGCAAACCACTTCCGTTCCTTGATAACCATGCTAGCGGATGGTTGGGAGTCAGACATGGCACTTTCCACTGCATGTATGTGTCAGGTATAATTTTGTTATAGTTTCACTTTGTACAGGTGGCAATGATGGTGTTTCAAACTCTGTTTCCAAACCTTTAGGTGAAAGAGCTGAGGAGCCTTTTTGCTATTCATGAACTTCTCTATGCAAAAACATCGCTTAAGGTGAGAAATATCTGTGCCATATTTGAGGTCTATGGTGCACAAAGAACAAACAGATGGACAAACAGAAACTGAGCTTTATAGATACGAAGGTATGGGTAAATTTTAATGAAAAACACCTTTTTCCTCTATTTGAAGAAGAACTGAAGCGTTGTTTTGATTTAGTTCCAGGGTCATGTTGCTTTGAACTTCACAGTAGTACGTTCCCTCGTCACTTTTGGAAACGTTTTGGATACGAAACTCCACACCCGACCTCCTGTAGTACCATTTTCCAGTCTGTATGCTCTGGCCACCCAGCAGATGGACTATAGGCTCTTGGTCTGTTTCACTTCCTGACATTTTGCAGAAGAAAGTCACATTGTCTCCCACAAGCACGGGCTTTTGGACCAACAGCAAGATATCTGTGGAATTAGAGGTGAAAAACTTGAAATATTAATCCCATATGTAGCAGAAGAAGAGGCTGTACTGTGTAAATGCCAAGTTCTGTGATGACTGTGATTTATGTAACTCAGTGCTGTTGTCCTGATGTGGCCTGATGGCTAAAGTGAAAATGGTATTTTGGGAAAAACGTGAATGTAACTGAATCCACTGTGGAGAATGGCCTGCGATGACCAGCGAGGAGAGAAAGTCATTAGGAGCACAGCTCATCCTGGGTCCAGTTTCTTTAAGAACGCACGTTGACGTTTGCGAGGTTTGAGGAAGAGCTTCTGCTGAAGGTATCTGCTGGTGGAAAAACACTCAACCTTTGTTGCGAAAATCACGGTAAAACTCCATTACATCTCAGGCCATGCTCTGAATGACTGCGGTACCTGTACAGTTGGGTTACCTCACCTGGGTCTTGTTTTTACCGCAGGAGAATGATCAGACAAATCAAGATCCAGTGGTGTCAATCTTTGCTTGTAGACTTACGGAAAAAGGGATGGCAATCTATCCGATTGTTATAAATATGTACATAGATCACCAAAACTTACAGAAAAGTTGACGTTTGAACTACCTCTGCCTTTGACCTTAAAAGCAAAACCAAAACAATTTACCGCATTTAATCTGAACAATGCCTAAAGTTCCATAATGAAAAAAAACATACCTATTCTTCTCCATTCTTCCCCACCTGTCCTATGCGCTGACCAAAAAACTGAAAAATATTGTTTTGGAAACATTATTAATGAAATTAAATTCACATGAAATTTTTTTTTCAGATATTAAAATAAATATTTCAATAATAAATATGAACCCACAGAAAAGTGCAAGGAATCTTAAACTGTCAGAAATTTGCTAGCAGCCTTAAAATCTACTCAGTTGCAAATATTAATGCGAATAAATGAAATAATTTCGTACTTACACATAACAAATGTTGTAAAAAACAGGAATTGGCGCTTCATTCTCTACTGATGCTGTAATGTGGGTAGACCTAGAACGCGAACAAGGCAAATTGAGGGATACACAGAAAATCATGAGTTCTTCTTCAAATAGAATAGGAGGTCCTCCTGTGTTCAAACCTTATATGGTTGCTCAATAGATATTGGGTTTACTTCTTTATGCCTACAGGCTTACATCTGCCCTCCCTTCAGTGGCATCTCATGCGATTGAGCCCATAACCATGATATTCTGTTCTGTACTCAGACCTTTGATCAGTTCTCTTATTGTAGTGAGTCACAGTACATAAGAAAATTTCTTTGCTTTGATATTTTATTTGAAAACAATAAAACTCAAAATTGCCATAGTTTTAATTGTATTATTTATTTAAATAAAAATAAATAAATAAATATGCTGCGTGCATAACTATTCACACCACCACATATTAATACTTAAGTCGCCTTCTGGTGCAACTGCAGCTTTAGGTCATTTTTGGGCAAGAATGTGCCAGTCTTGCACATGGTTCAACAGCAATTTTGGCCTACTCTTCATTGCCATGTGGGTCAGATTGGTTGGATCTCAGTTTTTAAATAGTGCCACAGATTCTTAAATGTGAATGAGATCAGGACTTTGACTGGGCCACTGTAGAACATTCACCTTTTTAATCTTGGGTCACTGCAATGTTGCTTTGGCCTTGTGCTTGGGATCATTGTCCTGCTGAACTTTCTCCCAGGCTTTAGGTTCTTAGCAAAATAAAGCAGGTTCTCTTGCAGTATCTCCATGTATTTGTTTCATTGATTCCTCCTACAGTTTTGACAAGATGCCAATCCCTGCTGATGAAAATCATCCCCACAGCACGATGGTGCCACCACCACACTTAACTCTAGGGATGGGTTTTCTAGAGATGTGAGCAGTTTTCAGTTTGCTCCACACATAACACTTTGGGGGCAACATGATGGCACAGTCACTAGATGTGGGGTCAAACCCTATGGCCTGCATGGAGTTTTGTAAGATTTCGTCACACAGCCTAAAGACATGTTTGAGGCAGTGAGACACTAAACTGCTAGCACCGTCTCTGAATAAGCATGCTGCCCTGCTGTAAAAATGTGTGAATGATTGTTAATCACTTAAATCTTCTATGCCTTGCATCACAAGCCTGTTAACTGAAATAATGTAAATTTTGGCTAAAAAGCTGTCTTGGTCTCATCATATAAGCATAAGGCTTTTTCTCCATTTTGCTGGGTCACTTTCATGTTTTTGGGCTCCAGACCTTGGCTTGAGTAATGGCTTCTTTTATGCCACACACACACACACACACACACACACACACACACACACACACACACACACACACACAGAGCATTCAATACTACTATAACTTTAAAAAGGACAATAATTCAGAACATCCTTTTGTCAGTCGAGACAATAAAGGCACCAGAAATAAAGGCCCCACTGAACTAATACTGCTATCTAGTGGACACAACACACACCTGTTAGTAAAGCGATGAGCTCCCAAGTCTGGATGGGATGCCACACACCTTTATCAGTCTCTGCAGGGAAATTCACACATACAGCAGGCTAAGCAAAAGACTCATCGAAAAGTGGCCATTCCCACAAATAAATAACCAGTAAATAATAGCAAATAGTTCATAACAGAAGACAACAGAAATTACAAACCACTAAACAGCGAGAGACTACACTGCGCAAACCACTGTAGTGAATACCATCATGAAGAGTTCATACATACCACTAAAGTAAATACAGTAAATACAGAAGTACTGTATATTGTTCAAACTGTTAGAGTAGTTACTATAGTACTTCTTTGTCACATTTGCCTTTGTATTTCCTCCTGGATTCAGTTCTGCTGTGGGTATATGTATTTTTCACATATACTGTATATTAGTTTATATTTTGTGTGTATATATATATACACACAAAATATAAAATATATATATATATATATATATATATTATTGCATATTTGTGCATATATTTTATATTTGTATACACACCCCTCCAGCAGGTGGCGGTGCTTAGCTGCAGGGTGGCGGGAGGAAATTTGTGCGCTGCTCGCCTTGGGTCGCTTTCGCTTCGCCTCCGACATGAACCTGAACCTCGAACGCCCGCAGGGCGTGACTGCCGGGGGGTAGTCCTGCGGGACGTTGCGGGCTGACCAGAGCTTTCAGCGGATGGAAGCGATGGAGAGGCGGAGGTTCGCCCCGGTGTTCCCCCTGCAGAGGGTCCGGTCCCAGAGCGACACGTCCGGCTTCAGGACGCGCATCTTCCACAGGTTACCGGCCGCCTGTTCAGGTAAGACCGGGCCCCGGAGGTGGAGGAGTAAAAGTTGAAGCTAAACGCTCCCAAAACGGGGGGTAAAAACGCCACAAATACGGTGGATCAATTCCCGCCAGCACCGGAAATGGGGAACCCAGTGCGAAAGGGCAAACTGGGGCGCGAAAGACCCGCAAATAAAAGTGCACAAAACGGGAAGCAAAACGGGGTTTTAAATCGTGTGCGAAAGCTGCCAAACTGAGCATCGCTTCCAGAGAGGCCGTGGACGTTTGGACCAAACTTTAAAAAAAAAAAAAAAAAAAAAAAGGTGAACTGACGAGAACCGAACCTGAGGCAGAATGAGTTTTTGTGAGGAAAATGGAAATACGGACGAAAAGATGACGGTCCGTGAGAATTTTGGAGAAGCAGAATTGAGATGCAGGTTGGACGTTAACCTCGCTTGGTGCAGCCAAGTTGGACAGAGCTTCTGGCGTGGACCATTGCAGCGAAATATTGGCTTAAAAAAGGGGAAAATAGTCAACACACCTTTCTCCTATATATATGTAGCCTCTCTCCTTGGGCTTGCACTGGGGGCTGTGACTCCCCAACTTGGAGAGTGGCTCCAACGGATTCCAGGTACAACAACTGAGGTCTCTGTCCAGAAGAGCGCAGTTCTACGAACAGCTAAGATACCACGCAGAACCCTCAAACTCCCAGGCCTCTGGTAGGGGCCGAGGTTGAGGAAGGCAAACGCACATTTTTTTTTTTTTTAAACAACAAAATTTGGCTCGTGATTCATCTTCTTGACCCATCTGTAGTAGACATGGGTCCCAATGCACACAAACTCTGAAGTCACTTGTTTGTTTTTGCTGCTTATCTAAGAGCTTTTTTTGGTTGTTGTTAACCAGTTCCTGTTTTCTGCCGTTTTAATTTCTGTAACTCCGTCTAATGGCATTTACTGTTGAACGCTAAGTTAAAACATGCAGAAACGTTGTGTCAGCAGTTCTGCAACAGTCCTTACTGTACAGCGAAATATAAAAGCCAAGTTTCTTGTCAGATTTTGAGGTCAGATAATGAAATGGTTGCATGCTTAGTTTGATATTTGAGATTTCTTTGCCTTTTTTCGTGCTGTGCGACGCTTAAAAACTCCGGCGGTCGCTGGGCTGTTTTGCTGTCGCTGTAATGCGGAGTACAAAAGTATTGACTGGGAGAAGTTGGTGTTTTGCGAAAAGGGTCGCATGTGGTCTCTCGATCGGGGTCATTGCTTTCCAGTGAGTATCCCGTGGGTTTGAATCTCGCCTCCTACTGTTCTGCCCTTCATCAAGGTACTTCTCCTGAATTAATACTGTAAAAATAACCCATCTGTATAAACGGGTAAGCAGCTTAACACTGTAAGTTGCTCTTGGGAAAGTCCTTACTTAAAGTGACAAACAAAAGAGCTAAAACAAATTTTCAGTGACGTGGTCTTCACGCTTCCTAGGTCCTGCACCTGGCCTTCAGCAAACTGATATGCTTGTATTGCTTTGAACAACGTGGTGATAAGTGATCTTCTTAGGTGACAGATTTCAAAAGCCTTTATTTGCAAGGCTGGGGCTACAGTGCATCCTTCTTTTGAAGGACTCTCTTTTCCAAGACTTTCTTAGCACATGTGGTATAGAAAGAAACCATGCATGTCTAGGAGGCCTCATGGAGCTATGTGGGGGGGGGCATAATTCATCCTCCCTGCACTGCAGCCTTGGTGTCTCATAGATGGATGCGAGAAGGGCCGTGTCTGAACACAGCTTCTGTCTCCATCGCAGGGCCCTCCTTGTTTAACTTTATGGGACTCCGGGTGATGTTTTTTTTTTTTTTTTTCCGGCCGTCCCCAATTCGACAGACGTCTGCTATAGGAGAAAGACTAAAGGAGATGAGCGACCAGATGGGGAAGAGACTTACTGACAGTCAGTGTCACTCAACAAGCAATGGTATAATTTTACACATATGCCACTGCGGCCATTGTAGCTAAAGCTGGTTATTGACTATAAAGGGGTGATTACCTTTTTCACACCTCTGATTCTACTATTTATTTTCACACTAAACAAACAACATTAATAACTGGGGTTGTTTTCTCTTTCTCAGCTTCCGTATGTATATATTCAAAAAGGTTCCGATGAAGCTTAAAGTCAAAATGCTTCAACAGTAGGGAAAATTAGGAAGGGGGTGATCATTTTCTTGCAGGTCTGTTTTGTAGGGAACCCCATTGCACTTTGCTGATACCAATACCGGGGTTCCTCCTTCGAACCATGAATCCGTGTCCTCAACCACAAGGCTGCTAGAGAAAAGTGTGTTTATTTGCTCCTGCGTGTGGCTGCTCACACGTGTCATCACCAGTGTCACTGTGAAACCATTTGGTTTGATTTGACATTTGCAGCAAAATGGCAGCTGACGGCATCTTCTCTCCTCCTGCATCATCTGTGGCCATCGTGGTCAAAAATCTGAGATGCGGCAGTGGGCTCCTGCCCGTCCACTCGTGTACCAAAACCATTGTGTCACCATTGTTTAAAGTGTTTTGCTGCCCACCAGTCACACGCTGTCATGTCCACGATGTACAGACCGCACTCTTTCTAGAGATGCCGACTCCTATTCTGTCCTTCCAAACGTGGCTTCATATAACAGTTTGACTTGCATGATAATTTTTGTGTTCCAGCACAAAAAAAATCTATAGTTTACCTGTCAGAACTCTGTAAAGGGAGGCTGGCTGTGGAGATCAGGAATAGCTTATTTTTTCAACGTTATTCATTCATTTATTTGGCATCTTTTTTCAAAATGTTATAGTAAGCTACTTTGTTATTTGCCAGTTATTGCAGTCGGGGATTTTTCTTTCAGCAGTACCGGATAAATACCTTGTTCATGGGTCCTCAAACAGATGTTGGAGTATAAACCCAGGTCATTCACAAGCAAGTTGGTAGCCCTAACCCCACACTACATGTTTTTTAAGATGAGAAGCATTCAGCTGTGAATTTTGTGGTAGGAGTTGTGCTCAGAAACTGTGGTGAAGGAGGAGGAATCGGGGCGCTGTTGGTCCTTTAGCATCTCCATGAGAAGTTGAGAGAAGGTGTCAAAACGCAACGGGCCCACAGCTAGCTTCCTGATCTCGAGTTGCACGGAAGCCCAGAAACTTATCTTTTCTAAATATTTTAAACGAAGAGAAAAAACGAGCTCGACCTGACTTCGTGGTTGTACTTGGATGTGAAGTTTTTAATACACTTGTGTCCCGATGACACGATTACGGATAACACAGCTGGTGGTTTGCGTGTTTCAGCCTGGGATACAAAATGTATTGATGTGAAAATAAGTGTGGGAGCCACCCTGATCACAAAGCCATTCTTCCTGTGAGTTGCTGGCACTCCACTCATCAAAGGTCACAAACAGGCATCATGACACCCGTCAGTTTGAAAACCACTTCCTGCCCATGAACCTGGCTTTGAGCTAGTGCTATTTCTGTCCTGGGTCCTGGTCTTTTGGTTTTAAGATGAAAATTGTGCTTAGTTGCTGGGAGAAATGTTGCAGTAAGATTCTTCTGGACACCGTTGCTCAAGCATTCACATCAAGTTATGGTATTTTTGCTTGCGCGCGCACACACACACACACACACACTATAACAAATATACTTCCAATTTACACGAGTCTGACTATCAGTGCCGCTAGAGGGCGGTATTTTATTGCGGCATCTAATGGTAGTAAAAGAAAAACGGAGGTAGTTGAGGATGGACACATTTTTCTGTTGGCTTTGTGGTCACCTGCTTTTTCAGGTTGCAGAGAAGCTGCACCCTAAAGGTGACAAACGCAAATTAAACCACTGCCCAGGCCCATGGCAAGTGTTTGGGGCACTTTGGCATCTATGGTAGCATTTTAGTAGTCTGTTGCAACAGTTATTGCACCCTCTTAAGGTTAAAGACTTTGAATCGGCCTTAAGTTAAATTCTTTATTTGATTTATTCCCAGCTCAGTCAGACAGTGACACTTAAATCCACTCCCAACGGCTTGTGTGCATGCAAAGATTTCTCATAAAACTGACTGTCAGTTCCTTCTACCGACAAAATCCTTAAACAAAAGCCTAGTTTAGCCCCGTAGCACACCTACGTACACCACCATAGCTGTCAATGCGGTCTTATGTGGAGAAAATCAGACATGCTTGCTGATCTTACTGTGAATAAAACAGTCCATCATGTTTACCATAATGGGTCTAAAGCAATGTAGGTGACATAACGTACTCCGTGATAAAATGATGTGGAGTATATGGAAGGGCCTCTTTTCAATTCCAAGAGTCATAGGAACCGAATGAGAAGCTCTTAAGGGTCGTCCTTTGGACCTGTTACTGTCCTTTGGGAACAACAGCAGGTAGTTGAGACGTGAGAGCCTAAAACTTCTGCTCCAGTGGAACAGATGGGCGACTGGTGGATGTTGTCCGGTAGTCCAGTCTGTAGCAAGATGTGAAACCAACAGGGTGATTTATTAGTATACATCACATTCCCCCTTCACCAGGAACAAAACACCCCCACTGTTTGCACATGTTGTCTGGCATATGGATGCCTGCTAGTAAAAAAAAGAATAGATATATTAAATGGGAAATAATTGAAGGCGCACAAAGAAAGTTCACAATGCGAACTGGCGCTGTTGCTTAATGTGTTGTTTCTGGTTGAGCTCCAGTTGGATACATGCATTGGTCCCTCGTGGAAATGTTGGGTGAAAATCAAGCCAGAAGTGTTCTGTGGCCGCCATGTCAACTTGGACCTAAACTCCGAAGGGGCTTTGGAGACCCAGAGTGACAACATTTAAATGCCACCACATTGCTACAGCAGTGTGATGAGAATGTCTGCCATACTTGAGTGGTCCAGCTCTGCTTGCTGTGTCGATGACCTCAATCAGTTTCTGAACCCAGGCTTGTTTCGCCTCAAGGACCGTGGAGGTGGTGGCAAAAATATGGCGCCACTTCCCTCTGCCAAGCCGACACGGCTCCGTTTAATGCCTTCGCCTGGAAGGCAGTCACAGAGCATCCTGCCAATGAACGGGTGAGGACACGGCATGTAGGCGGCAGCAAACACCACAATAAAGGGGCGGATCTCTGCGAGGGAGTCGAATTACATTAACAGATAATTCAGCGGGACGCCCTGGGCCAGGGTCGGTAATGTGAGATGAAAGACAGCTTCCGTATCCCGCACTATTTTAGGCTTTTGGTTCTGTAAGGAGATTAATTGTATATAAGGACACGTATAACACTTTCAGAAATAACTCTAGTGTGATGCTTGTACCTTCGGCCTCTCTGCTTTCAATATACATGCATATAAGGCATGACTAACTATGCTCTGGAATTCATTATCTTCAAAATGTAATGTGATTTGAGGTTAGAATTGGATTTCAGTCCATGCAGTCCTGGTGTATACAGTGCTAAGACTGTCCCCGTCCTTGGTAATTGTTGTCTTTCGTAATGTTGTTTTGTTTATGATGCTAAGGTAATGGCAAGATTAAAATACGGTTGTCCTCCTGAGACCCATGAGACGGAGCCAATAATTTTGTCCACTCCAGAGGACTTTGGTCTTTCTTAAGTGTATCTCCAAATCTACATGCTGCCGTGGAGAGTCCTTGTGCACCTTGTAGAGGTCGCTGCACACTTCTAAAAGAAACTCAGTTTCAGGCAGGAGCTCGGATAACTTCCTATAAATTGCTGATAAATTGGTTTTTGCTGGGTCTCAGGAGGTTGTCACAAATGAGCCAATGAAAGGTCAGAAATGGCCTCATGGCTGTAGAGTGGGTTGTGTGCGAGAAGTCCAGGTCGTGGGGATCAATAGGGCTCTGTCCACTTTATTGATCGCAATCAGAGTCTTCCTAATGCATCCATCCACTAACATTGATGAGATCACCCCCCCCCCCCCAGGTGTGCTGTGTCATATAATGTACGTTTTTCATGCTGCTAACGTCTGTCTATAGACTAGTGTCACCCACCGATGTCCAAGAGTCTTAACAGGGGCCTCTGGACTTGGAAAAGTCAGCACTCATCATACCTTCAATCCTAATCTTGCAGTATAAGAGTTGAGGGCTGCCCCTCACATCTTCATCCGGAGCCATGTGGGGCAGAGTTCGTACCGTGACCAACCTTCCATGGGCAGAAGCAAACCTCTTGCATCTCACACATTAATGTAAGGCCTTGAAGATCCATGTGAAACACTTATGTACTTTTCACGATCCATCATTTGCTGTAATGTTTCTTTCACTGCCCTCCGATGTCATTGACTGATGGCCGTGAAGGCAGACTAACCCTGTCCTGTCCTACCATAATGTCTCCATAAAGTGCATTTCACACTGAAGCTCCACAGGTAGGTATTGCCAAATTCAACAGTGCCTCGATTGCTTTAGTTTTACATCAAGTTGTCTTGGGTTTGCATCTCCTGCAATATTGCTCACTCACTTTGGTCACTTTTATTAATTCCGCATTAATGAAATGTGTGCTTGAGACATTAATCGTGAGCTATAACTACATTATGGATTGACTCGTTGCCCTGCTGTCTTTTAGCAGCTGCTTCCGGGATAAATGTGACTCCACCTTGATTCAGTGGAAAAAAAGCTGACAGTCGGAATCTCGCGCTGTTGGACATCTCCAATAGGCGCAGCCTGAAAGACGTTCACCTTCAGTTTTCGGTCATCAGCAGGGCATTCTTCTGAGTCAGGATGGCCCAACTGTCAAACAGTAACTGGGCCCGGTTAAAGGGTTATACAGTAACGGTGGCGGTTGGCTGGGGTGTCGTGACCACCGTTGTGAGATCTCGTGAGACGTTTTCCCAGCATCTGCTTCGAGAGCTCGGCCCGAGGAGGCCGCGCTGTGCGGTCCCAGTCTGAAGCATAAGGCGGCCTGCTGGAACCTAGTTTAATTATCACAAGGTATTTGGTTCACAGGTTTGAGGAAATTAGCCCACGTGTCTTTCCAGCTCTTCTGCAGAAGTTCCCAGAGTCATAAGATGGTTGCGGTTCGATTGGCTTTCAGTCTTGTCTACTCTTCCCCATACAAGTAGTCTTTTTCCTCCTTGTAAAGGCACTCAATTCCCAGAAAAACTCTCCGTAAAAGCAAATTCTCATAAATAAAAGATGCAATGTACAAATTTTGAATAAAATTGACACCCATTCTTGCTGAAATACTCCAAAAGTCCCATTAGAATGGATAGTTACTTTGATAGTTAACTTTAATGACCATAATGCAGCTGAACAAGGCAGTTTCCTTTCCGTAATTACTCTAATACCGAATTTTTGTCCAGTTTTTTGGTAGCCATTATATACTGTGCACTCAGCAAATTCTCACAAGCAAAACTTGTGCACATATTGCAGTGTTTTTGTATTGATTTTAATGTGGGGGGAAAAAACAGTGACGGCTGAAAAAATGAATAAAAATGCAAATGAATTCACACTCATGGAACGGTTGAAATAGCTTGGATAGTCTCATCGAAACGGGGGCCACGATTACCGTGATTACACCTGTGGTTTCACCTGGTTTCTCCTGCGAAGTCTGCATCAGGAGGCATCATGAAAGCCAAACTCAGTCCTTGTAAATGAAATGTTGGATGCTGGACAAACTGAGTTTGGGATATTTAAGGAAAACTCCTCGTAATTCTAATTGTTGTCGCCCTGCTGGGTGTGGCTGTGTTGCCCAGGTTGAACGGGTGGACTGACACCATCGTTGGTAAAATGCATCTTAGCCAGGGGGAGCAGTTTTTATTTTTCCCATCGTTTTTGTACAATTATCGACCAAAGCACTAGTGCTGATTTTCATTGTTCTCTTTGGTTTCTCTCTGGCAGAGTCTGCAATGAAACACTGCCGTTGAGTCACCGGCAGTTTGCCGTGTCGATGCTATTTTGGTGCGTTCGTGTTCCAGCATGGGCTTAGAGCTGAAGCTCTTGTTGTGTCTATGATGTGGGTTCTCAGTGGGTAGCCCCCTCATGTATGATGGCGCCTGCAGCCCTTTCCCTGGGTGGGGGTCCATCATCGACCACACAGCTTGGTGATCGTGTGTGTGTGTGTGTGTGTGTGTGTGTGTGTGTGTGTGTGTGTGTGTGGACACGAACTGGATGTTGCACATGCTCTGTCCTCCTCCCGTTAAATTGAAATGCAATAGTGCCCCTCTCAGGTGCAGATGGCCCAGCCAGAGTTCTATTTTAAAAGTGGTACAAGAGGAACAAGCTATAAGGGAAGGATAAGCTGACAACGGTGACTCATCATCTCTGCAGCATCGGGCACGTTCAAGGGCAGCCTGGTGAGCACAAAGGGCACGGCGAATGGTGACCACTTGTGCCAAACGTACGTGGCACTCCTGACAAAAGTTTGTGTGCTGCCTGGCATATGTAAGAGGGATGGAAGGCTTGCGTCTCAGGAATGCGCGCAACACACATACGACACGATGTCCGCTTACGTAATGCGTAGCTCCTTGCTGATGCTGGGATGCGTGGAGGTGAAATGAAGGTACGTGGTGTTAATGAAACTGGCTGCCCTTACCGAAGGTGATGCTGTCCTGTTTGTTCCTGTCCCTCCCTGTGCCCCCCCCCCACACCCCCCTCCCACAGCATCATTCAGTGGAACCTTCCAGTCCACTGGGACTGCTGGCTGTGGTGTGTGTGTGTGGGGGGGGGGGTGGCCTGCACTAATGGATGTAACGGCTGTCTGTCCTCCTGGTGGCGAGTGGTGCAGACGGGCGGTATTCTGGGCAGGGCTGCCAGCTGCATCACATGGGAGGGATGGAGGCAGGGAGGGAGAGAGAGAGAGCGAGACGGAGGGAGAGCGGGAGGGAGCGAGCGAGGGCTGGAGGGAGGGAGAGTGTGAGTGAGAAATAGGAAGAGGGAGACCACAGAACAGACACACAGGAAGGACTGCAACCTCTTCCACTGATCATGGAACACAACGGTGAGTGGGCTTCACCTGTGCATCTGCATCGTAGTCTGTGTGTGCGCTTATAACTTTGCTACCATCACAACCAGTTGATGCACGGTGGGAAGAACACATTTGCTTCGGCTCAAATGTGTATAATTGTGCTGACGGATGAAGGTGTTCGGTGCAAACACGTAGTTTCACCCGAGACAAAGTGGACTGTTGGGCATCACAATGAGAAGCTCTGATATGAGTTTATGCTTCTCCTTGAATAATTCTTAGAAAGTTATATTGCGCAGTAATTTGACAGGTCATCGTGGATGTCATGTCCACTTGTATAAATGGGAAAATTACTCAAATCACTTTTTTGAAAAGCAGTAGCTAAATGAAAGCACGTGTATGAACTGCATTCAAGGGATCAATTGCTGTGACCATCCTCAGGCTGATGGGGACCCCAGGGGCAATGCAGCGGTACAGGCCACATTGAGGAGGATGCTGTGTTATCCGATACGCCTGGTTCTCCGTGCTTGGCTCCCTGTCTTGTGCTCCCTAAATTGATTTAGTTGGTGGGACTGAGGCCCAAAAGTGCCCTGATTCCCTCATTGGCCATCATGGTATAATGATTTAAAACCTCTGAAGCCAGACACGTCTCATTCCGCAAGTGTGTATCGTGTGTACGCACAGTGTCACTTTTGTCACTCAGTTTCTCATCTTGCTTGTTTTATTTTTCTCTGTCCCTCATGGGGCTCAAACTGATTTCTTTAGTCTGATGTCTCCTGCCTTCTTCCCTGTGCTGGTCCTCCTCAAAGACAAACCGTCGGCCTGTCTGCTGGTGTAACCACTTGTACCCTCTGTTCATGCCGCACTTGTTGTTTTTTGCTAAATCGATATTAGCAGATGCGTCAACACCCAAATCTGCATCAGAGTGGGGCTGGGTGATGTAATAATGGTTAAATCACTTAAGGGAAGGAGACTTCTGCTTAAGATTGCAATTCTCTTGGAAGGATCACAACTGGAAATTCTAAATAGAGGGCAGGGGCTAGCAGGTGCGGTAGTGGTTAGAGATTTCACAATCCGAAGGTTGCTGGCTCTAATCCCACCCCCTACATTGGTCAAGATGTTTACAAACCGATACAGTAAAAATACCCTGCTGTATAGACAGGTGTTATCTAACATTTTAAGTCAGTTAAACAAAGATTAATAATCTGGCTAATCACCCCAAACTTTTTAAAATTCTAGACATCATTTCCTTTCACCTTTTTGAGCAAAGGGGGGTGTTGTGAGTTTGAAGCCGCGCACTGAGGCTTGTGCTGTGCAGGACAGTTTGGAATTCCGCCGACTCGGCAGTCTGTCACTTATTTACTGTGCACAAACCCACCTTTCATATTTACGCTGTAACTCTTATAGAAGATAGCAGGGATTCACTTTCGTTTAGCCGGTGTGACCGAGTCACAGTGATTTCTCTTAAATGCATTAGTATGCAAGTGTGTTTGGTTTCAGACGAGACGAGCAGTTTTCATCCCGACGGCCTCAAGGCAGGAGAGCGTCGAGCGTGCCGCCATTCCCTCTTTGCTTCGATTGACCTTTATCGCCACTGTGACCTTTGTTGCCGTTGCCTTTGCCAAAAGAGCAGCGAATAATGGGTAAATAAACTGGTAAGTGTAAAGTTATTTAACATACGCAAGTTGCTTCGAACAAAAGCGCAAGCTACATAAAGGTTAATAATCGTGAGTTTGTGCACATTAACACAACAGGATGAGGTCCAGCTGGTCATATTATCGGGGGAGTAGTGTCTGCCACTGTCAGCTCCAGCTTTGATATGATCTGCACATTTTTCTCCTTCTCTTCACATGCAAGCGGGCTAATTTCCTTCAAGCCTGATGACCGGAGCGCAAACACGACGAACAGCCTGGAAGTTTCTTGCTTTTAATTTGGCTAAGCTTGGTGTGCTTATATTGCAATTTGATTTTGTACAGCTTTCCACGCGTACAAGGGAACACGGAGACGCCTCCTTGTTGGTCGGTATGCTTTGTATAAAAGAGACCATTAATCCAATTGAGGGAAACTGTAGCGCAGCCGCGGTTCGACTCAGCTGCCCAAGCTGGCTGTGCCAGGGAGCTCTTTTCAGGGTCTGCAGCTGCTCTGTTTATACACAGGGCCTTCTTGTGGGGCAAAGGACTGGTGAGGCTCACCTGGGTGCTGCCGCGGGGCGTCATCATCATTGAACCTCCTTCCCTTGCGCCACAAAACATTATGCTCCCGATTCTGCCAGCGATGCGCTATTATTAAACGGCCTAGTTCTCCAAACAAGAAAAGAGCCCAAGTGAAGCAAGGGCCTCAGCCCTTGGCTGCCAGGCAGAGGCGCATCGATCAGCAGGGATCGTGTTTCGTCAAAACGCCCAGTTAGTGGAGAAATGGCGCAACACAGGAGCTCTCCAGGGGGTTCGGATCTCATAACACCACTACCCCACAGCGCTGACACACGTTGCCCTAGCTGAGGTTCGGTGGAAAACGAATCTCCGATCTGTGTAGGTGTTGGTGCCGGAATGTGTTTTGCCTGTCCTTGGTGGGGTCGAGGCCCATGCTTCCACGTCCCTTCATGCCTTGCAGCAGCAGAGGTTCAGGGCACTTGTTCTGCCCATGCACGGTGACTGCTGTATGTTGGCTGTTATTTTTTTATTATTATTTATCTGACGGTTTTGTCCAAGGCATTTTACAATGTTTGGTTTGTACACTAAGCTACTCAGAGTGATTTGCCGATTTTATACAGCTGGGTAATTTGTACTGCTTGATCAGGTGTGCAACAGCAGGAGGTGGGATTTCAACCTAGGTATTTTGTATTATATTTGCAAGGTCATTTCTGGGTTATACTGGTGGGACTGGTTGTTTTGCTCGTATATCTGAGGGGATTGTGTTTTAAAATGAGCTTCTGTGCTGATTGAGTGTCTATTTATGCAAAGAGGGAAGTGTTTTCTTGGCAGACTTTCGTATAACACTGACCATTTGAGTTCCCTCGGTTACCATTGCATCTGAAGGAGATGTCTGTCAGCAGCACAACAAGAGGTAGATGCACCACCACCTGTCTCTTGGACCTCCTGCTGATGATGCAGCAGGTTCTCCAGCCATATACCAGAGTTATACTCATATCTCATTATTTATAACTGCTTTTCTTAATCCAGGGTCACCCTAGTCTGGAGCCTGTCCCAGAAAAGTATAGCATGTGGCAGGGTACACCCTGGATGCGGTGCCAGTGCATGGGGAGAAGATGCAAACTCCATGCATACCAAGCCAGATTCAAAACCCACTTCCAAACCTACATCCCAGGCTAGCTACAGGCATCATGCCACCCACGTAAATTATGGTTGCCAGTAAATTTACAACAAGATGACTTCCCTTCTGACAGGAGACATTACTGAGGACACCGAAGAAGAACCGTGCACTCATATTTCTCATGCACCCTTCACACACAGCGCAGAAGTGTGTCCTTATCATCAATTTGACAGCCTTTGCATGAGAAAAGCACTTCCTGTGTTTGCGTGATGGATGACGGGTGTTCACGTGGACAAAGAAAACGTCTCCGCACCAAGGTTATGGGAAATCTCAATGCGTGCGCACGCGCGCACGCGCACACACACACACACACACACACACACACACATATATATTAGCAAGGGCTCCCTTATACTGCAGAGAGCCTCACATTAATCTTTATCTTGAAGAGAACAAACGAGTGATCTCACTGCCGCACATTTGCAAAAAATGTATATAATTTTTTTTGGCTGCCGTAAACAAGAAAAACACACACAGAGGTTAGTGGACGAGTCCTTGCAGAACTTTGCCTCGGACTTTTGGGTTAATAAATAAGTCATCTAAAAGGAGGAAAAACTTAAAAGCACATGGAGTTAATTGCGAACCACTTTAACCGTAATTCCTGAGATGGCCGGTTAATATTTTATGAGCCCCTCCTTCAGCACAAAACTTGTAAAAGATATTTAAATATGGCCTATAAATGTAACGTTGGGCAACACTGTTGAAGACATAGTCCTCTTCCTAGAGGTGGTGCTGACTCTCGCTGTAATCGATTCCCACACCGGTAGTGGTCGCCGTGCAGCGTTTCAGGGCCAGGACATCACTGCTTCCTGCTAGGGCAGATGGGAGGGGGATACAAAGGCTCTTTAATGTCATGACCATATTAGCATTGATGGGGTTGTCTTGGACACTACTTGGGTTAATGGTACAAGAGAAGAAGAGGAGGTACATTTGTGGCCTTGCAGTCTGGTGCCCCCCAGCTACATACACCACTTAGAGTGTACGGTGTGTGTACGCAAACACACAGGGCCTTCCCTTCCTGAATCACTGCATTGTTTTCCGGCAACACTGCCACATGGGGGCTCTGATAACTGTAAGTCACGTTTTCCGTTTACCCCAAGATGGGAAGAAATTATCTGTGTACTGTTACTATTTATTCATTTATAAGATGGTTGTCTCAAAAGTGACTTAGTGTTATGTTTGCACACTAAGCTACTTAAGATGATTTATACAGCTGGGTCATTTTTACTGCATCAGTTCAGGGTAAATGCCTTAATCACAGTTACTACGGTACGAGGGGTCTTTTGATTGCTAGGTGACGTTGCTAACTGCTTCACTGCTTTAATAAAGTAAGCGTATTATTACTGACAGGATATGATAGAGGGCAGTCTGCTAATACAGGCTGTAGTTAGGCTGCGGTTTGTCTGCTATATAAAAATAATGACGGAATAAATTATTAATTATTAACTTATTACTATTATTAATAGTAATAGATAAAGAAGCTGCTGTTCTGCATGTGGACTAGTCGGTGTCACTATTTCATCTGATCGTGTTTTGCAGGGCTCTTAGAGAAGAGAATTAAGCTTTTCAGTGCCATTTGGACCTTCATGACATCATGCAAACATTTCTGCAAGCTCTGCCATTCCTACATCCTCATATTGAGGTATTTTGTAACCCCCCCCCCCCCCACGTGCATACAAGTGTCATTTTGCTCTTATTCTTCACGTGAGCATTTTTATTGTACATTTGTTGCGTTGAGTGTTGACAAAGGTCCAGTTATATCAGACGGATGTTTTTACGAATACCCTCAAGCTAGCCGTCTACAACAACGTAGTGGATATGGGTGTTTCCTTGCTGTCTGAAGGTCGTGGCTTTGAATATTTTACCCTGAAGAGAAGAAGGAAGAATACCTTGCTGCAACTATAAAGTTGCCTTTCAGACACGGTAGTTTGCTTTGACCAAAGATAAAATAAAGGTAAATATAAGTTAGTATAATATAGATGCAGGAATAGTCAGTGTTATTATATAATACAGTAGTATGATAGATTAGTGGTTCACTATGGGTAAAGAGAGACCAAATAGTGTGACCCACTGCTGTCCAACAGTTTGACCCGCACACACCCTGTTAATTTGTTCAGATGAGCATCGGACCGTTGCCATCTCTTAGCAAAAATCCTGTTAATTGCATTGAAGGACATTTTTGTTTGGAACACTGGGAAGCCATAATAGTCCGTTGTGATGGAATAACAGTGTGACCGACCCTGGAGGTGATAAAGCATCCTGTCTGTCTGCGTGCAGCCAGTGTGTTTTGCAGCCACCCAGTTTTGGCTGTTTGTGCTGCAGGGAGTTTCACTGTGAAAGGAAGGACAAAATGGACATGAGGCTGTAGAAATTTTTCCCATAAATTTGTCTGCACAATTTTTTTTTTTTTTGGGGGGCTGGATTTGTTTATCATTCTGTTATTTCCTGCTATGAAGGGACAATGCAGACTGAGGGCTGAGCACAGGAGGAGAGCTTTTCACCCAAACAAAACGACCCGCCGAATATGTGACCGCTGCCGAATTCGACAGCAACGTGAACTTAAAGGTCAAATTAGCCTTGGGGATAAAGAACAGAAACTGACACTTTCTGAAGCAATTGAAATAAACCGTTTGGGGATTTTACTTAAGTAACATTTGTGTAATTTCCTTTAGGATGAATACATTTCTTTGTCAGTATGGTTTCTAACCCATTCTTGGCTTTCCCTACAGTAGTGTGTAAATGGATTGAGTTACACAAATTCTGGGTCCCCCCCCCCCCCCCAATTTATCTGTACGAAACTGAAAATCACGTTTACAGAAACCGCTGCTCCATTGTTCTATTAATATTTACAATATAAACACACACCGCACAGTTTCACACATTACCACCGCTATATTCCAACAGTCCATCACAAGGAAATAGTGATGTTATGCTTAAGCAGAGTAAAACCTTTTAAAGGGACAAATTGGTGTAGTTATACAATGCGAAGCCAACAGAAATGAACCTTATAGCCAATTAGACTAGACGTTATGCTGCAATCTTCCGTGAAAAATTTTCCTAAGCAATTTCATTGCAGAATTATAAGACCAATGTTATAATTGGATCAATAATTTGTAATAGGCTTTATAAGTATTTTAAGATATCCAGCTATTTCCCCGATAGTAAAGATCCAACTTTATTGTGCTGTTGTCTCTCGGTAAAGGTGAGCCCAGATGTGGCTGTAGGGGAGAGTTTTTAGTTTTGGGGGATGGGCAGGTGGAGCAGGGAACGCTTGGGATGAGAACCTGACTTCTAGTGGTTTGCGAAACAATATGCAGTGATTGCAGCAGGCCTGCTTCCGTTGACACCGGAGAAGGAGGGTCCAGGTCTTTCCTGTCAAGGTCCCGCCCACTCGTGGGGGGGGGGGGGGGGATCTTCAGGAAACAGTGAGGAGACACCCACGAGTAGGGGCTCTTTGCGTTGACCAAAACTTTGCACTTGCTGATTCTGTGGTGTAGTAGCACATGTAGTAACCATAATCCACTGCTACTGAAGGGAGAGAAGATGGTGTCTGATGATGGTTTGAAACAATGTGCTGTGTGATCTGATGAATGATGCCTTTATTCATGAGGCTCTGACTGTCCAACAGGCCACTGACAAGAAACCTCTGTCTCAGTATTAAAATGTGCTGTGCCACTGGCCCTTTGGCAATGTGGAAAATTATGAAAACATTAAACCAGTTTTATTTCTGCTGTTTATTAATTTTTAAACTGAATCATGCAACTGGAACTCAGGGACTATAGCTCTGTAAACCTCGAATAAGGATGTTGGTATTATCGTGTTTATTGCCTTGAGAAGGACTTTGATGTCTTTAGACAGATTATGATGTCTGTTGTATTGAGATTGTAACTGGGGTGATGATAAGCTGAGAGTTTTTCATCTGAAGCGTAGCTGTGTGTCCTGTTTCTCAGTCTTGGGGTCAGCTATGGAGTTGATGTAAGCATTGTCTTTAACATATACCACTCTGCAGAATGTCTGTGTGCCTGCTCATCCAGCCATTCACCTGTGTATCTTGTGAGAGCTCCACAGCAAAAACAAAATCTGTATTTTTTTGCATCTGATTTGAGGCTTGGAGGTCAGTTGTGCAGTTTCCTCTCCAAGCAGCTTTGCATTGATTGTCCTCTAAAGGTGGAAAATGTGATCTTTTGAAACAACCCATTCTTCTGTCCACTTCTGTAATGTTGGGAACCACTACTCCTGTATGCAACTCCAGAGGTTCAGTCCCAGCCTTTCACTTGGTACTGAAAAGACATATTTGCTAAGAAACTCTAGTACAATCTTGTGCTTTCAGTATTTCTGGATCTCAGAATCTCAGCCATTGCTGTAAAGCTTTTCCTGGATAACTGACCCACTGTTACAGTAATTTCTGCCCAAGAGATGGACTTTGATTCTTCAGAATACTGTGACTCTGCCTCCTGAAGGAAGGGCAAACTCACTGGGTTCCCGGAAGTCCTTATTTTGCTCCTTTCATATTCTGATAAGATCTCCAGTTGAGTTCAGCGAGCCCAACCCTTACTGAGAGCAGCCTGGGTGATGCTTTGCTTTCCCCTCCTGTGTTCCGAGAGAATTTGCCAGAACCTTGAGGACATCCAAAAGTCACTTTCTATGGAACCTCCACGCTTCTCCCACATCTTGGCTATTCCTGTTGCAGTTTTGACTTTTTGCCCACTGAACTGTCCATGCAGAACTAGAGTGGTGGTACCATCTTCAGCACCATGTCCACCTTTTGAGGAAAGGCTCAGTCCTTGGCTTAAATGTTTAGTGCATGTAGGCATCAGTCTTCTCCAATGTATCTTACAGTAAACTCCAACTGTAGTGCATCCAGCTGTCACTTGTATCACAAGCCTTCAGCTATAATACTGATTAATTTACTGATATTTAACCTCACTCCATGGTTTTTGAACACCCCTCAAATCAGGTTTGCCATGCAACCCCAATGGAAACTCTGGCTACCCCTAGCGGGGGGATCATGACACCCAGATTGGGAAACCATGTACTTTGTGGAAAGGAGAAACAAACTCCTTTGACCTGTGGGACTGTAAGAGGGATTTAAAGACCCCATGGACAATAGTCCAACAGGCCAAATCAGATGGATCTTGGATCAAACCACAACTGTCACTGTAAGCACAAATGGAGTTATTATAAAGCACTTGGAAACATTGTGAAAAGGTTGGATTCTCTTAGAAAGGCTGTAATGTTTGGAAGAGTTGAAGGAAAAAGATGACAACCGGCAGTCAGATAAAAGGTCTCGGGCACAATGACAGTGGACAAACGCCGCACTCAAACCTAAGGACAGAAACAGAAAACATTCTGAAGAGGCTTTGTATATGGGATTGTCAAGAGTTGGTATCGGCTCAGTGACACTTCTCTGCCTCTCAAGTGAGCTCCAGTTCCTTTCCTACCACTCTGGTGACATTCAACATGTGAAGAGTCAGTGTCCATTGCATCTCTGACTGTCTCCTGAAGACACTTGTACAGGATTCACACTTCAGTTCATGGGTGTGGAGCCCCAAAGGTGACTTTATGTAGTTTTTTATTTATTTATTTATTTATTAAATGCCTGTGGCCAAACACTGCCCTATGGCCTGGTTTTAGGAGTGGGTCCTGGTAACTCCAATCCAGAAAAGGTCCTAATTTCTATTTTAAACGTTCATGTTTGTTATTTGGATCACTTTTCGTCTGGCCCCATTCCTTTGTCCACTTTGCTAAGGGTGACCCCAGTCAGAAAACAAGGTTCTAGAACAACATAGCTCTCAGTATCTTTGGACAGTCAAGTTGCACTGCTGCTGCAGGGTTCAGGGCGACTGTTTACTATCACTGATGGTAATAATAGTAATGATCAGGCTTTATATTAATTCTCCAAACTAAAGGACGGTGTGACTGGAGGTGGTTTCAGTGTGTATAGTTTGCACATCCTCTTGTGTTCATGCAGGTTTTCTCTGGGTGCTCGAGTTTCCTCCCAAAGCTAAAAGCTAGATAAAAATAAAAATAATACACATCTCATACAGACTTTGAAGCTCAAAGTGCTATAAAGATCACCATGACAATAAAGGCAAAAAGATAAACCTAGTAAAACAAACAAATCTGAGAACCGCCACTAAGATCTATGCAGTCATTGTCTGCAGCTGTTGCCTGAATACAGGTAAAGGTAAATTATTATTAGTTTCATTGTTATGATATAACGCGTACTTTTACTCGGTGTTTGACCAAGTAATTTAGTGCAAGTACCTTAAAGGACACCAAAAGCAGGAGTTGGGAGTGGGGCTTGAACCAACAACCGCATGCGTTGAACCGATCTAATCTGTGGTCTGTTGCTACGTATGGCTATTTTGATCGGCATGCCACGTTCGAGACTTTGGGAAACATCATGGAAACACGACGACATTTGATTAGAATTACTTTGAAAGGGAGATCTTGAGATTATCGCCATGGAGAGGAGTTTCTGCGCTGAAACCCGACACCTCTCGGCGCGCTGACGGATTTCCCGAAGTTGGAACGCGCGTCCGCGGACGGGAGCGCAGCCGGGGCAGCGAGGGGGTTGCGGGAGATCCGTACGGAGAACGCATGAAGGCATGAAGAGACCGACACACGGAGACATGAGGACGTGAGAAGGCGCCGCCCCCCCCCGGCCAGCTGAGCCACCTCCCCCTTCTCCAACCCCCCAGGCAAGAGATCGAGCGCAACCCGTGGGCTTCGACCATGACCATCTATCGGGTCTGAAGGCGGATCTCTACAGGAATGAAAAGAGATGAAGTGAGAGATGGGCCAGACGTCCCTGTCCACCGTGTCTCGCAGCGCCAGCGGTGAGTTCGAGTCCCAGTTCGATGGGTTCCAGTCCCGAAGCCGGTGGTAGCGGTTTGTTTGGTGCGCTGTTTACATGTCTGATACGGGAGGGTCAGGGTGAAAACGACCCTAACGACGCTGTTTTCTACAACTTACCGGCTCGAAGCTACTTTCGCTTAGGAGCTGCTTTGGGCGCCGACTTTGGCACTTCGCGATCGTTTCGTTTTTCTTCCACGTCTTTTCTTTCGTCTTCCCCGGGCGGCTCCGTTGACACCGTTATCCCGCCTTCCCCACGCACCCGCACGGTCTCCTTAAGTCCGTTCACCGCGGTGACCAAAAAATGCGAAACTGGACAACAAAAGCAGACTTCTGAACACAAAGTCGTTAACATGCGGGACGGCTGAAGGATTTCGTTCTTCTTTTTCTCGGCACACAAGTTCTGCTGTCGGGTTCGGACGAAATGGTGATGTCGTTTGGATGACCCGTGCTTTTGGTTTAAATAAACCATCACTGGACTCATTTGGCTTTTGCGATCTTCCTACGTGCGGGGCCTGCTGATGTCTAAAACGGAGTTTTACCCCATTTTACACTGTTTCTGAAAGTGTGCGCTGCTGCAAAGTAGTCAGAAGTGACAGACTTCCTTAAAGCATCAAGATCTAAAAGTAAGCGGCTCTTTTCAGAATAGGGGTTTTCTGCAATCTCTGCGCAATGAAATGAGAGGAAATGGCCAGAAACGCACACGTATGTCCTGTGTGCGTATAAAACGGTGTGCATATCCCCATTTGAAACGCCGCCTCCTCGACACGGTGACACCGCAGAGCGGCTCACAAATCCGGAACGGTTGAGATCAAAGGCCTTCACGGAGGATTATGCTCCTTTGCTGTGTGTACCTTTAAGCCCAAAATGAGTCACATCCTTAGGACTGTAAAGGAGGCCGGCGCTCGCGTTCGTTCCTCGGAGGACGATCGCCACGGCCTGCTGGCTCAGGCTGTCCCCCATCCTCTCCCTCCACGTTGCCTTTGCTGCAGAGAACCATTTCGGAAGACCAGCTCTGAGCCGCTAGTGTTGAATTTGAACCTGCGGGTGTTGGCCGTGCCGGGGCCGCCGGACCGTTCCAGCATGTTAACGCGCATCTCTGGGATGAATCGTGTGCCGTCTTAATTTGTCACCGCCCGCAGGACGGCTCAGAGTTATCTTTAGAACAAGGAGGTAGATGCATCTTGGCTCAGAACTCTTGTTACCGTTGGTGACCGTTTTATTCAGACAACGAAGTTTATAGCTCAGCATTTGGCTCATTTTTAGGATCAGCGTGACGCTCTGGAAATGAGTAATCTGCCATTTATATCCTTCTTCACAAATCTGGGAACCAGTGCTCCAGAAACACCACTAAACTTAACAACGCATTCATGACTTATCCAGCTAACCACCCCCCCAAGAAATATTTGATGAAGTAAGCAAGTTTGCGCTGATTTTGTCAGACAACGGTTTTTTCTATGTATAACCTATCGATTGCAAATGTATAACTGGTGGCTATAAGGTTGTTCCAACCCCACAACCTCCCGCTGCTGCATTAGCCTCGAGCGCCACAACTTTCTCCCTAAATTTCATCCTTGAAGACTCCCGTTGTTTAAGGGAGTCTCCACGTCGGCCTTTTTGTACGACGGTTTCGGCCGAGAGGCGAATTAATAACCGCGCAGCAGGACGGCCGGAGTTGGAGGAGGTTAATTTTGTATTTGCCCCTGTCTGGACTGCGCTCGGTTGCCACTTCTGCGGTCGCATGACATGCGCGCACACACCCACGCGCTCCGCAGGGGCTGCTCACAAATAACAGCATCCCATGATCGCCCTTGCTAAACGTTTCCTGCGAAGGCCTAATTGCCGCCGGTTGTGCCTGAGCGCCGAATCTTCTCCTTTTTTTCGCGTCGTCGAGGCATAATGGAGGGTTCGCAGCAGCCTTGTCTGCGGGACTTATTTGGAAAACAGCTTAAAATATTGAGCAAACAGCTCTCCATTCAGCTGGTATCATGTTCTCCGCGAAACCGATTCCTAGAGGAAGAAAAAGACTAGAACTAATGGAAAACCCATTATGTAATGGGATTAATCAATATGAAAATGGGTCCTTTGCTAATTTCTTTAGTGGTTTCTTGTACACGGTACTGACCAAATGGTGACTTCGGTTTCACCAAATATTTGTGCAGTGTTGTGTAGTCCCATGTGAAGGGTTATTACCGCTAAAGAGTAATAAAAGCAGGCAAATTACGTATTATTTGCCACTTAGCATCAGTTAGAGAAGGAGTTTGCAAAGGTCTTTCACAAGCAAAAGATTTTGAAAATGAAATCACAGTTTCCATTGAATATATAAGGGGCTTTGTTTGTTAATTCTCATTTGGGGTGCCGTGGTGGCACCTCGCAGAGCCTTGGCTGTTGGTTCAGATTCAAGTTTAGAACCGTTTCGGTCCGTGTGGCGTTTCCGTATTCCGCCAGTATTTGTGTGGGTTTCCTCCCGTAGTCCAGTGACCTGTGTTTCAGGTGGATTGGGCATTCTGCCATCGTGTGTGATTGCCCTGCAATGGAGTGGAATCCTGTCCAGGGTGTGTACCCTGGTTCACATCCTGTTCCTCCTGGATAGACTCTGGACAACGATGATCCTGTGCCGGACAAACAGTTATAGATAGCGAATCATATAGAGGTTTGACGATAAGGTGCCTGGTTGACCTTGTCAAGAGTTACTGGGCTCGGGTTGGACCTCGGTTTTGTACATCGGATGAAAGACTGAACAGGGAAACGATTGGACCAGACATGGCGCGTTTCTGGAGCTGTATTTCCATTTATGTTCTGACCGCTCTCTCATTACTATGTGTGCTCACTTTGTTTACTGTGCTTCTCTTGGGAATTTATTCTTCCTGTTTTGCTGTCATAAAACGGTCTTAAACTTTGAGGTTCTAAGTAAGGACTTCGCATTTTCTCGGGTGAAATTATGTTTTGAAAGTCTATAAAAGTGACATTGGTTTGGCCTCGGAGCCTGAGAGGCTTTTCCATTTTAGTGCCGCGTCACACAAGATATTTGGTGCTATGTTGCCGCTGCCGATTTCCTCTCGGCGAGCGCTGGAAGGAACCGCAACCCCCCCTTCCGCTCCTTATTGCAGTTTTGAAACAATAGATGTGAGGTAGATGTCGGACAAGAGGGAGATAAGGCTGGAAAGAGCGGAATGCAAACTGCCAATGTCCTCCAGCAGAGAATCGCTTCCACTTCTGTCGTCAACGGCAAGCACGTTCTCAAGCAAACAGCGGATCTGCTTGGTGAAATGCTGTGAAATGTTTGCCCATTTCCTGTGGGGTTGGCAGTTGTACTTATTCATTTATTTATTTTTCTTCCCATCTATTATTTGTGTTTCAGCAAACAAATGTTCATATTATTTCTCTTATTTCTGGTCACAGCATATGGCTATTTCAGCTTTCCGGCCTGTGTGACTGGCTCATAACATACTCAGGTTGATATCTTTTCAAGCATTTTTAGTTAATATTGTACAATACTTTGAAAGTAGACTTGTTAAGATGCAGTGCACTTTCCTATATGAGCTATTGCAATATTATTATTGTACCTTGGTCAGTGGTCTGACACTGGGAAGTTGGTTTCAGCCTTGGGGCAGTTCAGGACAGTGACTGACCACTACACTGCCTACTGTACATAATGTAAAGGTCTATTCAGAAAACCTCAGAAAATATGAAATATTTCATTAATTGCAGCTGTGGGTTTTGGAGACAAATTCACCTTTCAGCACTGCTCAATTAAAACCTTTCACTGCCAGTTTGTATTTCTGAATGAGTAACTGAACCAGCCCGTGTACCTCTGTGTGCCTCTTTGTCATCTTTATAAAACCTGGGAGAAAGCATCTGTCAGCCGACCCCTGTCGGTTGCGGTGTGAATTGTGTCTAAAGCAGCGTTTGAATGGGATGGATTTTTCACATAACGGAGAGGTCCCTGTCCCTGTGGACACGAGGGGGTTAACGTGCACCCGGGTCTTAACTTTGTTTTAATGGCTTGCAGATTTGGCAATATTGTTCCCGTGTGTCACTCAAAGGCCGTGCCAAGACCTCCTCACCCCTCCCAGCACGTCCAGCATCCTCTTCTTCTGTTTCGGTGTCCCACTGCTGCTGAGTCACTATTTGGATTGTGGTTTGGAAACTCCGCACCATGTAGAACCCACTTGGTTGGGACCCGAGATCCATAGTGAGAGATGCAGCTTTGGATAAGTGTTGCAGAAGTGGCTTGACTCCAAGGGAGTGAATTCTGCACCTTCCCAAGACTGTGCGCTGGCCTTTCTGGGTGTTTTAAATGCTCTGTTTAACCTTGCATTTGTTGTAGTGACTTAGATTTACATTAATTTGTTTATTTTTTTTTCTTTTTACTCCAAAGTGATTTACAATGATTTACCCACAGGGTATTGAAGCAATTTATTGTAAGTACCTTGATCAAGGGTACTGCAGCAGGAGGGAAGATTCAAACCTTAGTCGCTGTGTGTGAAGCAGCACTACGAAACCTGCTGCCCTCTCTTAAAGCAAGTGTATGAAATGGTGCTCTGCGATATGGTATGTTGTATATTTATGGCCTGACTGAGGGTTATTGTATGCAAACCTGTGGTCACACATGGAATTTTAATGGTTTTGTGGTTCATTTTGTCAAAATAGCACCAAATAGTGAAGGAAAGCTGTAGCTCTTCTCTGTGGTCCCATGTTTCAGCACCCTAATCATAGATGTGTGTGTGTGTGTGTGTGTGTGTGTGTGTGTGTGTGTGTTTGTGCTTGTGTGTGTATTCTGTCCTAATACCCCCTTCATGTCGTCTGCCTGCCTGCCGCCTACTCTGGGGGGGGGAATTTGAAAAATGAGAAGAATTTAAAAATACATTTGCAGGAAGTGTGTTTCCATTGGTAGCATTCGGGTTAGATTATCTGTTTAGGAAAAGCAAAACACCCCGATGACTTCCTCCAAAGCAGAGGTTCTTAACCTTTTCTACAGTCTTGATTCACTTTGCGAATCTGATAAGAGGTAAAGATACCACCTAAAAGAATGCTGACTTACAAATAAATTTTGAGAAAATATTACCCCCAGTTTATTGCACTGAAACTGCAGCAAGCCATCAAGTAGAATTGTCATAGCATAGTAATAGCACAGTAATATTTTCAGTGTATTTTTAACTTTTATTTTGTTACTTTTGTTTTCATTTTCAGTCAAATTCACAGGTTAAAAACCCTTGATGTAGATTTTCAGAACAATGCCAAAAAAGGGCAGTAGGTCATTACTGGGGGCCATGCTGCTTTCTGAACCTTCAACACATATGCTTCTGTGTAGTTGGTGTTCTTAAGGCAACATCTGTCTGTAAGAGCATCTCCTTGTCCTCCCAAATGCTGGTTCTAGCTTGTGATCGCCGCCAGAAACAAAACCCCCGAATTAGCCTGTCCTCATCTCGCAGGACACATTAATTACTTGCGCGGTTGGTTTTCTGGTCTCTGAAGGATTTCTCTCCTGCATTAGGTTAATTTTGAACATCCTGATGCTGGCAGCCTCACAAATATGAGAACTAAAACATTTGTACTGAGCTCGTCTTTGCAGGGGGTTCGGCGTGGGCGATATGCGATTTTTCTTCTTACTTATTTATTTCTCACTCTCCAGCATGAAACCTCGCTGCGTGATAGGATTTCCGACATTGCCAACTGCCGGTGACTTGAGCTGGTTGAGGCACCGGTTTGTCTGGGGTTCAGGGTGGATTGTATCTGCTAGGCTGTAAATTTAGTAGTATTTATTCATTGAATTGTTTGTACATTAAGATGCTTACTATTATTTACCCATTTATACAGCTGGCTGACTTTTACTGTATTGGTTCAGTGTAAGTACTGCGCTCAAGGATCCTACTATCAGAGTGGGAACTTAAGCTTAAATCTTGACAGCTCTAAGCACTACGCCACCTTCTGCTCCCACGTTTAATGAAACCCTCATGTTCTGCTCAAGTTGAGAAAGAATCATGCATTGGAGTTATTTTTTACCATCCGCTATCAGTAACCTCTTTATCTTGAAACTACATCCTGGATAGGATGGCAGGACATTAGAGTTATATTCGAATAATAAAAAGAGGTCATCTGTGACCTCAGTGGAAGGTTTTGGTCATCCATAGGATTCCTGCTGGGAGCTTTAAACACACACTGGTTTACCTGCATAGGCTGAATCCTGAGGCTAAAATAAAATTTTGGTGAACCACAAGGATGAAATTATTGATTCTGTCTGACTGTACTGCCGTGTAGTTTTAACTCAGTTTTCTTATGAGGGGAAATCTGGGCCTTTTTGCTCCTTTTACAAGATATAACTGTGCAAAGTATTTTTGTAACAGTACTAGCCAAGTTATCTGGATCAAAAAGGTGTAGCGGTGAAAGATAAAAATTAATAACACATTATGTGTCAAATGAATAAAGTATTTTACTGTTTAAGCAGTTGGATTTAGTACAAAAGTATTGTTGGTCCTGTTAGACACCACAGAGAGTCATAGTTGGAATACGCACCTGTTGGTCATAGTTAAATGGAAAGGGGGGGACGGGACTATCAAACTTTATTACCCATACATCACTAATGTGTGTAGTGCTGTGTGTGTGTCATGTGATTTATTTATTTTTACTTTTTCATTTGCTCATATATAACTGCTGTTGGCTCCTATGTTCAAACACGCAGACGTCACTGAATTTAGTACAGTGTGTGTGTGTGTGTGTGTGTGTGTGTGTGTGTGTGGGATCACTGTGAGACCAGGCCAGGCTTATGGGTAAGAGTGAGGAAATCCATCAGCGTAATTTATGTCAGTGTGTGTGACGTTCGCAGCTGTGTGTGGACCTAGAAAATTCCGCAGTGTTTACGTACTCCCTGCATGTGATGATTCAGATGAACTCCTTCTTCTCCAGGCTTTGTTAACATTTGATTATGCAAAAACCTCATAGAAGAACCTATATGCCAATTTTCAAGTCTGTGGCTTGAAAAACAAAGCTATGTATAAAGATTAAACAAAGAGATTGAGCTTTAGAGATTTTTGTTGCTTCTTAATGCTGAGTTTGTAGGACAGGTGGTGAAGTGTAGTGTTTAGGGTTGCAACCTTGCACTCAGAAGACCTAGGTTTCCCTTCCTGCTGTGGTACCCTCGATGAAGGAACTTGGATCATCACAGTAAAAATTACCCCGCTGTATACATGGGTAAATCATAGAAGTAGCTTTTCATTCTGAATTGATGTAAATAAGTAATTCCTGGAGACCTTCATGATGAAGGATTATAAAGTGTATGTGAGTTGTAGATGGTAGAGGTCAATTGGAAGTCCTCTTCACACAGGTTGCCATGTGATATGGACTCTTGGACTTGTCAGCATCCAGCTTGATACAGCCCCCCTCATACCCGTCATGGCTCAAGTGAATCCGCATGTTTTCTCACCGCCCCATTTTGATCACCCCACTGCCGTGGGTTTTTAAAAGCGTTTCTGGATCGAGTCACAGAGCTGAGATCCCACCCCTCAAACTGCATAGCGTGGGGTAATGGGATAAACGGCACCCCCGCCTGAAATGAGCAACTCTCACTTTATTGCTTACTTTCATTTTGATGCACTCTGGAGCTTCACCCTTACTGAATCAGTGTAAGTTCTGCAGAGGCAATAAGTGGTGTCTTTTGCTGTTTCCATGGGTGACAGAAAAATAACAGATAATCTTTATTTGTTCTGTCTTTAAACTTATTTAAAGTAGCATTTCACATAAAGGATTGCGTAAAGTCTGAGTACTTTATTTGGGCCTTTTGTCAGCATAATGTTGCACAGCTTAAATGTTCTGCTTTAAATAATTATTTAGTAAAAATAAATGTTTTTGTTAGTGTATATTATTACCACAGTGCTTTCCATCTTGGTTCTTTGGGCAGCAGTCCAAGGGTCTCCATGGTTAGTGTTGATGTTTGCCTTTGTGTATCCAACTCACAGCACTGTGAATGGAGATGATAGGCTTTCTTGGTTTGTCATCTTCATTTGTGACTGGTGTTACAGACCCGGCCTAATGCACCTAGGCAATACAGACAGTGGGCAAACTGGACAGAAGGGTGAAACTGAAGCGATCCTCTAGTGCCCCACATGACTGAAAACTGCTGTCTTGTTCACCAAATGCAAAAAAAAAAAAAAGTTTTTGACAGGTGTGTTCAAACTTTTGACTGGTATTGTAAACACCACTCTGGTTGTGTGTCATAACAAGGAAATAAAATTTTAAAATAACCCTTCCCTTCTGAACAACAATCCATGATATCTCTCTTAACTGGTATTTGATGGGGGGTCTAATTACGGTCATTGAAAACCATTACATGTTTTCCCTCTGTTAGAGACATACTGTATAGGCGCTAAGAGATCGACTTCAGTGTCCTTGCTTGCTGCGGTGTTTATTTTTATTATTTTTACCTGTTGAGGAAAAATTTGCATCTTACCTAACTGTAAGTTCGCATTAAGTAGCCATCTCTGTCATATCTGGACGTTGTTTGGCTTTTATGTGAAGGTTGTGGGTTTTCTTCTGGTGCGACTAAGAGTGTCGCACAGCTTAAAACTATGTGGTATTTTAAGTTTTTTGTTATATATTGTTCAAATTTTAGCTTTTATTACAAACGTAAATATTTGCATGCTTCCCGTCAGCATGTTGGGCTCAGAGTGGTCTGTACTTCACTTTTTTTGTGTTTAGGTCATAATTTTAAAAAAGATCATGCATGGTGAATTTAAAGTGTATTTCACAGGAATGTCAAAGGCTAGAGAACACAAGGTGAGCCGCTGTATGGCCGCTCCCTTCCACGAGGATCTCCCGTGCCCCCCATTTTTGACTGATGCCGCCTTGCTCTTATCTTGCGTCCTGTTTGATCTGTTCTTTCCTCAGCCCAACTGATGGCTTCACAATTTGTTCCAGATGTCTGTACGAACAGAAGGTACAGTTACAGCCAGCAGGTCTCTTCTGACGAAAGACGCTCTTGTGCTCCTCGGCCCTTTGTGTCTTATCATTCTCGATGGCTGGCAAAGGCGGCACACGCTGTTCACCTGGTAACCACCATCCGCTCATGGGGAACCTTTACACCCGTAGCAAATGTTAATCGGAGGCGAGGGGTGGCTTGTTGTCGACGCCAGATAGGAAGGGAAGCTGAACTTTTTTGACTGTGTCATGACAACTGAGGAGAAAAGCATGAGCTATCTCTTGGTACTTAGACATCACAAACTTATGTGTTTATAGTTTATTAACAGCAGTTATCATTTCAGAGTGTACTCTGCCTCAAAGCTTATCTAGCTGAGCTTCTCTTGGTTTTTTTCATGTGTGTAGTTGCCATAGCATACAGACTGCTTGAAGAATTTCATTTTCAGATGTGGAAAAAATAGAAAAACAATTAAAGGTGATCCACATGGTAGCGACTGCATTGGTTTTCTTAAAGATATTATCCGATCATGAAGGGTCAAATTATTATTTCATACTGTTGCAGGGTGTCAGTTGCATGCCAGCCTAAAAATACTAAAATGAATTAAAATGCCAGAATAAAGGTATTTCTATGCACAACAATGATAGCACTAACTGTAGTATTTGTACGTACAATCATTATTTTTAGCTTATCTTTGTTTTAAGTTCATTCATTTTAACCAGCATTATGGTTCTCCGGGTTTTTATGATATTTTAGACCTAGTTTGAGCACCAGCTGAAGAAACGGTGGCAGAGCTTCTCTCTGCTGGGAAAGGACGAAGGCAGTGTTTTCTAAAGTACCTTTTATGATCTTTTTACCTTATTTATTTGTTGGTGTATTTTTAAGAAAATTAACTAACCCATTCCAGACAATGTTTTAAACTACAGTTCTCTTTTTGGAGAAGTGCTTTACTGGTGAACTCTCCCTTATCCTCGCTTTGAACTGAAACTGAAAAGCACTGCTACTAACAGACTCCTTTTGTACAGCAGGTGTGCAGCACAGGGTGTGTTATCTGGTTTTTAGAGTCCCTTTTTCTAGTTTTAAACTAAGTTTTTGAATTGAGACAGTGCAGATAAAGCAGCCATCTGAAGTGAGGGTAGTGCTTGTGAATTGAACAGCACCGCAAACATACTGTACTCGGGGTAGGGAGCATACAGGGACACCAAAGGAAAGGCTTTTACCTGTGTAAAATCCACACTTTCAATCTTTGAACTTTGGTTTTTTCAAGCTGTTTTTATATTGCCTCTCAGACAGCCTGAAACCTTTACACCAACAGCGCTGCCGCCAGAGTGATTTGTTTTCTGTAAAAGCGACTGTAATAATGCAATATGGACAGCTGGCTTTCTTTCTTTAGCCATTTTTATTGCCTCCACTTTTTATGATTTTATGATTGTTTCCTTTATTGAACTGTTTGGTAAAAGGTAGCCTGAAAAGCCACATTGCAAGCGACCTGTGCTGGAGCCGAATTATTCCATTAAAAAACCAGTGGCCAAAAGAACGGAAGAGCAGAGGCAAATAAAATTTATATATAAACATTCTCAACCTATTGTGTAAGTGGAATAGCCTCATAACAAGCAAAAATAAAAATGCTGCTGTATGGAATGCCAGTGTATGTGGGGGGGGGGGGGGGGTGGAACTTTTATAAGTTAATACATAAGCCTTTGTGTGTGTGTGTGTGTGTGTGTGTGTGTGTGTGTGTGTGTACAGCAATCCCTTGCTACCAGAAATTTCTTTATCTGAAAATTCACACAAAATTCAGAATTCAAATCAAAAATCCCTTCTAAGTGAAACGTTAGCAAGAACAGTTGGCTGTACGCCTGGGCAAGGGGGTATAGGGTGTTTTTAGGCATTTTACATGAGGACTAAGTGTATTAGAATTTTGTCTGTTTTTTTCCTATGTAAGTGAACAATATTCAGACTCGATATGTGTACCAAAGAGTAATGCTTTCTGGAAAATGAGAATACCATAGAAGTGCCTGCGATCTGTTGTGGGACTCATAATTAAGAAATTTGGTTTGCATTGCTACTTTTGGCAGCAACATAGAGGGTGGCCTGTTTGCTGGTGCTGCTTGCAGACCCTTGTGGCAACCAGCCAACAACAAAACAAAGTAAATAAATGACCGATAAATAGCTGTAATAAATAGAAGAAGATAGCCTAAATAATGACAGATGCTTGTGTGGCACTATGGACAGAGATGGGTGTTGGTAAGAAAGACCCTTATAAGTGCTCTTTGGTGCCCTTAAGTTTGATAACCCAGTGGCTAAATAAGCTCATGGCAATCTTTTCATTTAGGGGATGTGAGCCATTGTCCTCCTCCTCATCCTAGCCTCTGTCATGGCCTCCACAGAATCAGAGCCCTTACTCATGACAGAACCATGACAAGTTTGTTGAGTCTGTTTCTAATTCTCATTTTTCTTGCAGTTTAAATTTCAGAGCAACTTGTGTCCTTTGGCTTTGTTCAGCTGAGCATCTGACTATGGGTGTGGTTGGTGTTGCGTGAACCTGAGAAGGTCCAGGTCTGCTAGGTCAGTGTCTGTCATACTTTGATGAAGGCTGGCCTTGGTTATCTTCCAGTCCCCATGTCGAAGATGACATAGTGGTTCCACTTTGGCAATAAATGCACCTGTCAGCAGCACTCTCTTCCAATGCTAGAAAATCTCAACTTCCTCAGCTTCTTTACATCCTCTGGCTTGAAAAGTAAACTGTGCCCATGTGACCATCAGATCCCTGTTTTCCCATGGTTGACTACACCCCCTCCACACTGGGGTTTTGAAGTAGATGTAAAGCCCACGGGGGGGAAGCTGTATGCTGACCTTCTTCCAGAGTCCTGGAGCCACTGCACTTTAACCTTTCACCCCAACCCCCTAACAGAATGCTCCTGCTGCTCTGACACTTGAGGTCATTTTTGAGAATCACTACTGTTTCTTCTGCTTGAAGCACTCTAAGTATACTGTAGCAACTTTTAGGGGAGAATGGTTTAAGCAGAGATGGCCAGCGCTTACGGCCCCGGAAGTCCTCTCAGAATATCGGTCCTTTCCATTTCGATTTCTACAGCTGCCAAAGAGAAGAAGTTGGACAGTCCTTTCACACCCCCCTGCCACCACTGAGACAGTCATATTTGTACAGCTGGCACAGTCTGTGCTCTTTTTTCTTTTTTGTTTAAGATGTTTACATCCAAGGCTATATTTAATCCCGCAATTTAGGTTGGGAAGCAGTTTTATGGAATTCATCGACTAAAAGCCCATTTTGATTTATGAGACCATCATAGTGCACCAGCAGTGTGAGGGGGGAATGCACAATATGGAGCAGTACTTTGTACAGGCCAGAGACAATATGTGAGTTTAATTTATTTATTTATTATGTTTTAAAGAGGGAGAGTAATTTTTGGGTTGATCGAAGCCTGATATCTGTGAAAGCCTCAGCATGCTTTCACAGTCACTACCATGTACCCGGTCACGTGACAGCACCCCTTACCTGATGAGACGTTCTTTATTGTTACGCGTCAGTTACACAACTGTACACAGAATGAAGACGATCGCTGATTTTTTGGAAGCCAATCCATCCGCCCGTTGTGTTCCTTATTTCTGTATATGTGAATAAATTAGCCAGAAAAACTTGGGAGACCGAACTGCATGCACTTCAGCATCATTTCTGAGACAATGTGGACTTAAAAAGAATGAAGAGTCCGGTTCTGTGTGAGCGCTGCTTACCTTTATTATATCAAACAGTGATGATAAAATGGTAGGTTTAAAAAAAACGTAATGTTGAAACCCTAAAGCAGCAGGTTAACTAAATCCCAGCGCTGGGCGGTGCTCTGGACTGAAGGGGAAACAGAGCGGGAGGCCGCTTTGCCGTAGCGGAGGGGTTCTGCTGTGTGCGGGGGAATCCAATGCCATTCATAGTACCTTCTGGGCGAGTGTGTTTAGTTTCATGCTCTGGCACAGTTGAGGGTCTGTCGAACTCCTTTGGCACACAGGTATTGACCTTCCGAACACTGTGCCAGACCAGCAGATTCTTACTGCCCAGCTTTTCTCTTTAAAACACAAAGCAATTTGATTTATTCACTTTACTGTTGTCATTATTGTAATGAATATTGTATTATTGTTTTATTATTAATATATTTTATTATATAAAATGTAAACTTACCATGTTGGGTTTCCTCCTTCAGCTTCTTACAATTATTTACCTATTTTTACTTCATGTATTACTCATTTTTGCCAGGACAATTACAATACAGCTGGTAATTTTTATTGCATTGGTTCAGGGTAAGTACCTTCCTCATGGGTGTTACTGCCGGGTGTTAGCTTAGTAAATTTGAGGTGGGAACTGTGTGTTTGATTGCTACAGAAATACCTGTAGCGTTTGCAGTCCCTGTCTTATGATAAGCCTGCTGGCTTCTTGACCTCCCAAGCCCATTGGTTCTGTGGCTCATAATTTTATTACTATTTCTCCTTTTTTTTATTGTTTGGCTGTGAGGATTCTAATGTCATTTTGTGTGCCTCATTGCAGTTGATGGGCTGGAGAAGGCCTCCCTGGCAAATGCCGAAGTGGTCGTAGCGGCAGACACCCAGAACCCACCCCTGAAGCAGAAGGGCAAGCTCTCCTCGCTTGGCAAGATCTTCAAGCCCTGGAAATGGCGCAAGAAAAAGACAAGCGACAAGTTCCAGGACCTCTCCAAAGGTATGGGAACCACACGGGAGTGAGCGGGTGGCCTTATCAGCAAACAGAAACCAATTCTCGGTCCTTAGCCCGCCGTCCTTCCACAGACAGACTGCAGAGTACTTTACGTAACTGGATTCGATCGGACTTTCCTGCCTTGCTAAGTTTAAGGCTTTAAACTGCACTTGAACTTATTAGTTCCATCTAGACTGCAGACACTGTGCTAAATATCTGTCTCTCAGTTACATTTAAAAGTTAATGAGACATTCATTGTCTTATGACTGCCATTATGGGTTTCTGAGGGGGCTGGGAGGTCAGAGACAATGTTTATTACATGCAGGCTCCGGGGCTCCTACACCGAATTCAAGAGTGAGCTCCACTCGGCATTCTTCCTGGCATTCTCATCAGCTTAAATGAAGCGATCCCCATAATTTCTTGCCGCTCTGCTCATGCCTGACATGACGTATCGACTTGGCCAAAAGCAGAAATCTGACCTTCCTCTCTTTGCTGACAGCTGAGGTGCTTTTGTCTGTTCTCGGTCTGCCGACCTCCTCTCCTTTATGCTAATGGCCTGAGCGGCCCAGGGCTGAAGTGAGGGTAGTGCTTGTGAATTGAGCGGCCCAGCTTGTGTTCAGCCAGGCACGGCAGAGCCGTTTGAGACTGCGCTAGAGAGATGGAGCTACACAAAAGTGACTTCATGCAAACCTGCTCTGTGATGGTCCAGGAGACCCAGCATGTGTTGATGCGATAACAGGGGTGGATGGTGGGCAGCTCCGTGCTAATTTTATTGGTTAATTGGTTTTGTCTTCCCAGAGGCCGGCTTAACCCCCTGATGCCCCACTTTTATTGGTTTAGACGTGTGTCATGATAAAAAAGGGAAGTGAGTTGGTCCACGATGGCCACATTGCTGAAATATGTCAAACAGAGCCTAAGCAGATCTATCCAGAATGTCATTTTCCTCTGAAAGCACGCAGCCATCGGAGAAACTTTTTCACTACTTTTCTGCTTTTCACCTGCTTTGAGCAGCCGTGCAGTTAACTCAAGCTGCATTCCTGAGAAATCTGGAGTTTCTCAGATTCGCATGACTCTGTGAAATTCCCCACTGGAGCAAATGCAGAAGTGGGGGCCTACAGTGCTTAAATTTCACAATTATGGTGCAAAGAGTGCCAGAATGAAAAGGTTTTTGTGTATTGAAGCCAACTAGCTTGTCATTTTGCAGCAGCATGAATATGTACATCACTTCAATTCATCTCTGAGAAATATGAAATACAGAATGGACATACAGGAGCCAGCTTGAGCCTCACACCTGTCTTTGTTGCAGCATGTCAGCTCTGGGCCAGCATAATGAATTTAAATGTAATTTGTACCTCCGTGGAGTTTAATTACAGTGGCTTTACGGTTGAACACAGGTGCCTTGGAGATGCTCCTTCCTTTTTGCCTTCTGTTTGTCTGTTTTTTTTTTTGTTTTTTTTTTTTTTTTGGGGGGGGGGGTTGTGTTGTCAGCTGTGTCGATGTGCAAGTTCCACTTTCTGTTTCCGTGCTGGCTGTGGACAAATATGTTACCCTCCTAAAGTCTTTAATGGTTTGTGACATGGTCAGGTTCCTCTTTTTGTGTTCCTATTCGTATCACCTCATAAGCCCATCCTTCTCTTTGCTGCCATGCTTTCCCCCTTTATGAAGGCAGAACCACTTATAGGAAAACCTTTAGAGGTCGAAACACTTCTCTTGAACACTTATCGCTTCAAATAAGAGAGGTGGTTTCTATGGCACCACGTTGTGTCGATGCTTTGAACAAGGGACTTCATGGCCCTTGTTGGAGATGTGCTGATGGAATGGCTTACCCCTTTGGCACTCATCTTGTGCGTTGATGTTATTAGTCTACACTGACACATATTTTGTATGTATATATAACTATGTGTATAAATACTGTATATACATGTATAAAATAGTAAAAATATATAACTATTTTCTAGATGACTATTGTCATCCATCCATCACCATTAGCTGCTTTATTTAGGCTCATGGTGATCTGGAGCCTATCCCAGAATTACTATGTGAAAAAATTTCTTGTGAAATATTTTTGGAAATGAAACACATGGCAAATGATGATTAATTACTCAAAGAACTAATATAAAAGGGCACTTCTGGAAAATGGCACTATAGGAGGTAGTGCTAATGGATGTATTACTATACCTACTATAAATTCTGTTGAATCACATAAGACAGTTATATTTTAACACACACCATAACTAAAATAAAATACAATTTAAATTAATATTAATTTTCCAGTTCTGGGGTTTGAGATAATTCAGTTTATGAATTACTACATCTTTTTTCATTTGAGGCCTTCAAGCCAGTTCATAATAATGGTCGTTGCCCTTGGCCAGTACAGGATAGTCAACCCTGGTATACGGGTTCACATCAACTGCTTTTCACTGTTGTTCATTATATCTCCTTATACTTAAGACATTCTGCAGGTCCAAGTTAAGTTATAAAAGCCCACATCATTTTAAATCCACTTTTCTGTATGTCTGTGAGAACTTGATAGCCTGTGTGGTTTGTGTGACCTGATGACCACCAGCTCTTGTCTGACCTCTCCATGCTGTTCCTTTACAGTGCTGGAGAGGAAGATCTCCACCAGGCAGACCCGGGAGGAGCTCATACGCCGTGGTGTCCTCATGCCAGATCAAGGTGAGCACCATCCAGCAAGGATGATGGGGGTCAGCTGCTGAAACAGCAGTGCAGCCTGACCCACTGTATTGTTGTGTCTGACAAGGCCACCGAGGCCACGTGTGTCTCTGTACGTGATGGGCTGTGCACTGGACAGGAAGAGGGCTTGGCAGCACTGTTGCTGTGGGTTTCGTGTGAAGAAACCACCAGGGAGCCCAGCGGAAGAGACTCCAGTAAGCCAGGATGACTCCTCTATGACCTCAGAAGTTACAGCAGATATCCATCTCTGGGGGGAAACAGGCCTGCTTTAATCGCCGTGTCCTGTCCACTCCAGCGTGGCATCAGCTCTCAGGCTCCCCTCGAGGCAGATCGGGCATATAACAAAAAGGGTGAATTTTATCTGCTCCCAGAATAAAACAGCCAAATTTACATATTTAGCTCACATTTTTCTCTAAAGGAACTTTCAGCATCAGGCTACAAGCTGCTTTATTTATCGCCATATCATATAAATATTCAGCTTTTGGTGTCCAGCTATAAACTAATTTGATATAATTCAAGTTCTCATCTATAACGTAGTTTATAGCCTAAGGCAATATATTTATTAATAAGTCACCAGCTGCACTTTAGTGTTGCTGCTGTCCATATGACACCGATATGCTGATATACAGCCCTGTAATTTGAATGCGTTTGTATATAATTTATTACATCATCTTCAAAATTAGTTACTGTTTAGTTACCCTGATTTATGTATGCACTTATTTATTCATTTACCTGACACTTTTCTCAAATGTTAACCTGTTTGTAATTATTTGCCCATTTGTACTACAGGGTAATTTTTACTGTATCAATTCAGGCTATCAATTCAAGTACCTTGGTCGTTGGAAAAGCAGCAGGAGATGGGTTTTGAACCCCGGCCTTTTGAGTGCAAGGCAGCAGCTCTAACCACTACGTTTCCTAAAAGAGGCAAAGTAATATACTTATAACATTTTTGGTTAATGGGATATCGTGTTAAACACTGTTGACGGATCTGAACGAAACTGTCTGGGCAGCAGCTTTGAAATGTGATTTATTTTAAATGGCGATTGTTAGTTTGAACGTTTTCCACTTGTAAGCTTGTTATGGATACTTAACCCTTCTTCCTGTGCAAGTGGAGCACACATGGATACACACGCTGGAAAGGCACACATTGCTATCCTGGTGCTGAACTAGAACCACTAGTTAACCGACAGCATGTGGCGCGGTTTTGGGCATTGGCTTGCTGCCCTTTTGTGTGTCCTCATGAAACGCAAAGCATTTTTTGTTCTTTGCACTTCCCATCTGTTGCAGAATAAGTGCTAATTTCTTGCAGTTTATTAGCACGTTAGTTTTTAATGGCTGCTCGAACATAAAGTCCTGCCCGTTCTACTATCCTTGTGGCTGTGAAGCACAAGTTGACTCAGGGACCCGGTGGGGACAAAGGGCCTCCTTGACCCACACGGTGATAGGCAGCCTATTTGGTGATGCTCGGCAACTTACTGTCAATTCCACTGCAATTTCTCCTTAGAAACGTTATTGCTGGTAATGGAGTTGCTTGTGCTTTCTGGGGAGGTTGCGTCTGTGTTGTTGTTTGTGCTGAGTTTATCTACTTACTGTCACTTGCAGACATTAGCGGCTCTCCAACTGTCCAGATAATTTGCTTACATTTCAATAGTCAGTGTGTGTAATCATTCTGATAGATTTCTGAAGAAGAGCTGTACAAAAAATGAAAGCGAAATATTAAGAAATACGATGCAAAATGTTGAATTCTGTCATAATGATGAAAAGTGTTTTTTTTTTTCTTCTTGAATGCATGAATTTGCTTGAATTTCACAGTAAGCAAAATAGCCCCTATATCTTGCTATTTTTGATGATTTCTCTACGTTTGAGCCTTTTTATAAGTTTGCTTCCTTTCAGGCAAAACCCTGACTCTTCACCCTGATTAATTTTTGGTTTGTGATCATATTTCTTGCTATAAACTGCCAAGCATGTATGAATATTTGTCAAAAGTGTGAGTAGCACTACGTAATGTCAATTTTTGAGCTTCAGCTACTTTGTTATATACTGTATATTCAGAATGCTGTTGATTTGTTTTTGCTGAATGGCCACTTCCTCTTCACGATTCCTTCTTACAGTAGACAACTTCCATTTTCTGCCCTGCTTTTTCAGATGCTGATGCCCAAGGAAACAGCGAAACCTCGAATGGGCACACAGCACCTGTGACTGTGGAGGTAGCGGCCGCTGAGGAGGTCCACGTGGAGGTCACAGCCTCCGAGGACCCCAAGGGTGAAAAGGCTGTTGCATCTGCAGAGACAGATGAAAAAACAGGTATGGAGTGAGTGCAGAAAGAGCCATAAATTGATCGTGTTATCTCAGTTGGATCCATAACTTGTTCTACGCTGGCCACAGAGAAACTTATCTTCTGATGATCCAAATACAACGCCCAGTCTACATTTCACTCTGCTCATCAGTACCACAAGGGTACACAGGCCATTAAACACCATCGAAGCTGGCCAGAGGGTTAACGTCACTTGACCTCCCGAAAGTACAGAAAATGTGCAAGCTTACCATTTTAATAGCGGAACCTTGACACACAGCCAAGAGGATACAAAGATCTCAAGGTTTTGGCGTCATGGTGTTCCACTGCAGTGATTCTGATGCTTATTGGCACTGGATAAACACAGCACCTTCTGTTGGACTGCCCGAGTCTTTTATTACCTTCGTGAAACAGTAGGTAGAACTGGAGTGAGATTGTGAGGATGTTGCATTTTCCTTCTGTGTTAGCGTAGATTTTATCTCCTGCTTCAATTTCCTGTCATAGTCTGGATAAGTGTGTTTCAGGTTAGTTGCTGACTCTAAATTGCGCACTGTGTGTGTATGCTTGACTCAGTGAGTGTGTGTGACTGGGCTGTGCAAGACTGGCACCCCATCCAGGTTGTACTCTACTTTCCGTTCTCTGCTTTCAAGATAGATTCTGGACCTCTGTGACCCTGATTTGGACTGGTTAATGAAAGTGGTTAATGAAAATGGGAAGAAAAAAATGTTACATATTCATGCCATGACAAAAATCAGAGGATTTCTTCATTATAACTGATATTTTACAAATGGTAAGTATTGTAATGAAAGTATCGTGAACAAAACTTGCTTTCCACAACCACTTTATTGCTCCAAAACCCTTTATCTGAACAGACATCCTCCTCTAGGGTGCGGTCCATCAGCATAATACTGTAGATAGTAGACAGCAGCAGCTTCCAGCAGAGATATATGCTCTTGTTTCTGGTCCTGTCTTGTGCGCTGGTCGCTCTTTCGTTAATGACCATCCCTGTGGTCCAGTGAGCTCCATTCAGTCAAATGTTTTGTGATTGAATATTCTGTCTGCTTTCAGCTCCTGAGACATCAGTGTTATGTCACCGTGGTTAAGACTTGGTGCCTTGTGTGCATTATTACAGTCAGACCCAGGGAATTGTTCAAGGACCAGGTTCTGCAACCCTCTAGGGGTTTGCACGCCACCCTGACAGTCCCCATTTCCATGTCATACCTCCAAGGTCTTTGTCTTTGTCCACGTTGGAGGCTGATCTGTCCCTTTCCGCTCCCATCCACCTGTACTCCAGTAGAGAGGAAGGAGGGCAAGCCCAACCCAAAGGGGACCCGGGCCCGGACACGGGAAGGGCCCACTAAAAAGATCCAGGGGACAGCACCCCCCAAAGCACCTGGTGGGGCTGCGGGTGTGGCTGTGAAGAAGGAGGGGTCCAGTACTGGCAAAAAGCCCCCTAAAACTGGGGGCAAGCAGCCCTCTGCCCCTCCCTCTAAGGCTAACACTCGAAACAATAACCGTAGCAACGGTGAGTACCCATGGCAAAAATGATGAGGACCCCTTCTCCTTGCATGTGGAATGGTCTCCCCAGTCCCTGCTTTATCTGCTGCCCCGTGATCAGTACCTCTGACTACTGACTGCTGCGTTTGACATGGAATGGAATGCTGTTGCACAGTACCCTGGAAAAAATGATCTGTTTGAAGGACATGACATTCAGCCATCCCAAGGAATGAAAGACATCCAGAGTGCAGCGCTGTGGGGGATTACTGTAAGCTACAGCGATGCGTTTTTGCTGCACAGTCCACGTGGTGCCCTACTTCGCCTGAGCAGTTGTTAAGGTTGTGCTCCGGAAGTAAAGAAAGATGGCTGCTTGCTGGGGGCCACTTCCCCTTTTCACAGACTCTGGGAGTAAAAGCTTGTTGCTCTAGCTTGGTTGTCCATGTACAGTAACTTGAACCCATGCATGACTACGACACGCATGTGTCCCTCCCCTTGGCCAGGGTAAAGAGAGGTCTGTCCTGCATGGGTGTCTGGCAATCTCTGCACCACAGGCGCAGTCTGACCAAGCCTTTTCTGTGTCATGTCTGTGTGAACGTGCTTGACTGCATGGATTTGAATTTCCACTTCATACCAGCACTGGTGTGTCAAAATAGCTTCGGCAGCTGTGGTTATCTAAGAATATTCGTCACCGTCACATCTGTGTTCTTCCCTTCACACACACAATGCTGCCTTGTTCTGAGTGTGAATATGTATCTCCATTTGATCCCACTTGCCCCCGAAAAGCAAAATATAATTGAACATATGATTTGAACCTGAAAATAAATGTCCTATTTATGAATTTATCCATTCAATTAATAGGGGATTTGAGTAGGTTTTTTTTTTTTTTAAACAATGTTTAATAACAATATTTTCTTTCCACATAGCTAAAACTACCCATGCAAAAAAGCCAGGGGGGGCCTCAAAGAACAGCACTCAGCCAACGACCTCATCTTCAGCAGATCCTCAGAAGAAAGCGAAGGAAAGTGGAGTGAATCAAAGTGGACAGGACAAGAAGCAGAAAAAGCGGGCCGAGGCCACCAAAACAACCGGCCAGCCAAAGACCCCCACTTTGGCAGATGCTCATGGTTCCAGTGGGGGGGAGCCTGGGCCTTCCCAGGAGGCCTCTCTGGGGGAGGAGCCAGTTGTAGATGGTCCTTCCCAACCAGGGGAAGAGTCCAAGGAGGGCAGCGAGGCACCACCCACGAGCGGAGGGGCTGGGGACACAGAGGAGGACACCTCCCTGACGGATTCCCCTAGTGAAACTTTCTCAGACTGTCTGGAGGAGCCCCTGGGCCCTGCTGAAGATGGAGACGTTGCCGAAGTGTCTTTCAGCATGGATGGCACCCCGGACAGGTCCCCACAGTAAGTCTTAATCCCTTTTTCACCGATCTTTACAGATGTTCCTTTTCTGATGACCCTGAGCTTTGACATTAGTTTTGGGGTTATGGTTAAGGATGGAATTATGGTTATGGTTTCATCTAGGATTAATGTTTGGGTTGGGGTTAAGATTGCAGCCAGTCTTGTGTACTTAGTATTTGCTGGTCAGTTCTGGCTGGGTTCATTTTCTTCCTCTTGTTTGTCAACCTCAGTTTGACCAGGTCTTTCCCTCCAGACAGTATGACACAGAGAGCCAAGTCTACAGGATATTAAACGCTTTCATCTTATTTTCAGCCGAGCAGTTGTCAGCTCATGAGTTCAACCTGGGTTTGTGTTCTTCACGCACATGGGGAAAAATTGAACCAATCTGTTTCGTTCCGACTGAAATGTCGCCAATAATGTCCGCTGGTTATGACCAGAATTTTTATACCAGCTGAATAATAATGTCCGTCAGTGTGGCGATGCCGGGACAATGGATTGAGGTAGTGCCAGGATGTCTACAGTGACTGATCCCATGGAGCCAGTTTGAAGGCAGCAGTAGCACAGCTGTCCTAGAATGACCTCAGATACGATCACTTGCTGAGGTGAAGAACTGTAGAAACATTTGTACATCACCGATAGAATTTAAAAGGAAGTTCCAGCAGTATCTTAATCATAATTGGATAATAATTTTAAGTAAAAGCACTAAAATGACAAATGTAAACATTTGAAAGAGAATGGCATTTTTTCACTTACTCTTTTAAGTTTTAATAAGTGAAAATAAAGTAACCGTTTCTTTTGTTGTTTCCTGTTCTTCCCTTGTTTATTTGCTAAAACAGTGAGCTAAATTTCTTGTATGTGTGGGTCATACTTGGCCAATAAATCTGATTCTGATGAAAAAAATGACATATGCCTTGTGAAGTGTGAACACATTTTTATTCTCATAGACTGATGGAGCATGGAATAATACTTTTTGCCATGTAATAAATACAAGTGAATACAAAGTCTGGTTGCACATACTTTGTCATGTACCTGTGGCCTGTGTATTCCATTAACATGCAGTTGGTTTTTAGAGGCGCACGCATTTATTTACTGTAGCTCCTTAGAACCACTGGTATAACCACTGAGCCACTGTCATGGCAGTGGATGGCAAAATTGTGATATTCCCAAGATATGGATATAGCCAACATTCCAGGTTGGGCTCCAGACCACCACAACCTTGAAAAGCACAAGCAGTTAATGAAAAGGAATGAGTATGGATTTTTTGCAACAGGCTTCACATCATGCTTTGAAACATCTTTGTGGGATTAATCACACATCCTCATGTATAAAACAGTAAGTCTCCGAGAGAGCTGCTGTAGTTTGTGTTATCCCGAAGGGGGTTGATTTCTTGTCGTAGTTTGCAGCCATGATGTGGGATCGTAAATGCTGGGAACTTGCTGCTAGGTTCCTAAATAATGATGCCCTGGACCAGAATTGCTGGGGTGCAACAAAGGGAAGTACAAATGAAGAACATTACTTTTATTCATTCAGCCTGCACTATTCTCCAGAGTGACTTTAGTATTTAAGCTCCTAACAATTATTCACCCATTCATGAAGCTGTCATAGTCATGCATGGGTTCCTTTTTTTGGAAGGGCAATTTGACAGTAAGCACTTTGTTTCAGGCTAGTAGGTGGGATTTGAACCTGTGATCTTAGAGTCCAAAGGTGGTGATAGTAAATACTAGGCCACCTGCTGCTCCCCATCTGTTTGCTTACCTGGCCATTTTCTCCAAAGTTACACTGTTAAGCTGCTTACAGTTTGTGCAGCTGATTAATTTTTACTAGAGTAGCTCAGTGTAAGTTCCCCAAACAAGGGTATTACAGCAGGAAGTGGGATTCAGACCACTTTGCCCCCCCAGCGGGCTGTTTTATGTTGTATGGGAAGGTAGCTGTGTGGCCGTTGTCCCTGAAGAACTGCACTTATGCTTGTCTCTTTAGTACAACTCCAACGATGTTGTGCAAACGGGATGTCCGACATTACCCCATTAGGAGTCAAGTGGGCGGGGGTGTTAGGAAAAATCGATTGCAGTGCACTCAGGGTGTTGCAGGAAGGCATTCGGCGATTGCCCATCTCGAATGTTTCGGTGAACATCGATAGGAGGAAAGGTCAGGTAGATGCCAGCAGAGTGGATATGTTGTACTGTACGTGGTGGTCCAGCGGCTGCCGAGGCTATAACATGATGCACTCGCGATTGATACTCACTTTACTATGTTTGTCTTCACAGTGGGACCACTGTTATGATACAACCTTTGAAGATGTAATACTACTCTAAGGTGTTTTATATGTGCGTGTGTATTATGATAAATTAGGGACCTGCAGCTGCTGCAGTGGTTAGAGCTTGGGGTCTTGCACTCAAACGTTTTGTCAGGGTGGTGACTTTCTCACCTCCATTTACTGGTTCTGCCTCTTTGTTCAGGGGTCTTGACATCCTGAATGTTTTCCAGATAAATAAGCCTGTGTTCTCCAATCATTAAGGAATCTCCTGCCCTAATGTTTCGGCCACTGGTTTATGTGCTGTGAAAGTATTTAGAAGTAAACCACCCAAGTCTCATTTCACCTTCATGTTCCCTATTGCGGAACAACCCAAGGCAAATTTCAGTCATTAGAGTTTCAAGGTTCGCCCGTGTGGCGAAAATTCTCACACCTATTTGTAGTCGTGTTCAACAATTCCAAAAAAAAATAATTTACAAATATCTAATCAATATAATTTGTTATATGAATAACATGATATTTTTCAGTATATTTTTATCTGATGTTCCCTGTCTTATGTTTTTGTTCAGTGTGCCATTATCTGCCCGATTATGATTTGGAATTGCTAATCTGACTTCTGCAGTTTCCTCCATTTTTGGAGGTTTAAGTTTACTTTAGTGTTCTTAATCCGGGCTCTGGCAAGCTTCAGGGGGCCCTGCACTTTGAAAATAAGACGGCTAACAAAATTAAATATTATTATTATTATTATTATTATAAACTCAAGACATTTCTGTGAAATTATACCTGTTATGTAATTTTGTATGAAGGTCATTAGTTTTCTGTGCAAAATTGCAGTGCTGTGTTTGTTCCAAATTTAATTGTGGACTTTTAGCTTTCATCACATTCTTAGAGGAGTGTAGAAAAAGTTAAGAACCTCTGATCTACTGTAGTTCATTTATACAACAGTTTTGCAGAAAATATGCCAAAAGAACTGTATAACCTGCATGTGACAGCTTTTCTGGGAAAGGAGGGCATGGGGTAAGAAAGTCAGATTTAGTGTTGCTTTGTTCTGGAGCTCAAAGTTTGGGGCAGTTGGAGAAAAGGGCATCAAGATGAGTCCCTGCTTCTCTGTGTTTCACTTCTTACTGTGGACCACGGGGGCGTAAATAAGGTGTTCATTGCAACTGCGCATATGTGTTAGAGTGGGTGTGGTGGCCATTCGGGCTGTCTGGGTGTGTGTGTGTGTGTAAGATCCTGTTGATGTTTGTGAAATGTCCAGAGTTTGTGCTTGTTCTGTGATTGTGAAGGCTTCTGTACCCTGTGGCGTGACGTGTGTGTGTGTATAGGTGTGTGTGTCTGTTCTGGTGCATTCCATACTTATAAGTGACCTTATTGGATTTTCCAAATGATGCAGAGTACCGTATAAAAAATTTTTCCCAATCAGTCTTTACGCTTCTGTCTTCTACTGGGAGTACAGATAGAAATCATTTAGCGTTACGTTGGTTTATTCATTCATCAGGTTAGCTATTGCTTTTTCTGTAGCAACTTAGTTATTTAACCATTTATACCACTGAGTAATTTTCACTTCAGCAATTCAGGGTGGGTACCGTGACCAATGGTACTACAGCTCTGCAGTACTTTACAGTTCTGAAGCTGGGTGCTTTGAATACGAGGTGACAGCTTGAACCCGTTGGCCCCTTGCTGCCGGTCAGTGTTTGTTTTACACAATAAGTAAAAGTGTGTACATCCTGTCAGTCAGGGTACACAATCCAAACTGCAAACAGATGCAAAGCTGGGTCTAAGCTAGGATTTGATGCCACAACCATCTAGTTGCCTCTCATTAACAAAACGTTTGTATATCCCAGGTCCTCCCAGGGGGAGGCAAGACCCCAGGCTCGGATTGCAGAAAACCCTCCAGTTTCCATCATCCCCAGCGGCAACAGGGAAAGCCAGACCAGCGACTCGGACTCAGACGGGCCTGTCCTCTACCGGAGCGAAGAGGATGATGAGGAGGAGGAGGAGGACGAAGATGAGGAGGGTGCCTCAAGTACGCAGCCTATTTCCATATGCAGGACCCGGGGCTTTCGGTCGATTGTTATTCAAGGGACAGATGGCCAAAATATTGACGTGATAGTTTATTCTCTGCTCACTTTTCAGACCCGTTTCTCTGGCAGCTTACTTAATCTGTCCCTTCGCTGACGTTTTGTGCCTGATTCTGATGACTCCCCTGCATTTCTCTTCCCACAGAGGCCCTGTCCTTTAGCACAGCCCCTGTCCTTTGTCCCTCAACCAATTTCAGTTCCCTGGCACCCTCCCAGCTGCACACTTGGAGGAAACCTCCAGCAGCTTCCTGTCTCAGTTTTGTACAGTTATTGACTGGATAACGTCTTACGTGGTTAAGAACGGCACATTTTTATGATGGATCTGATTTGGATTATGTTCACTAGTGCTCACTAAAACTGCTATGCTCATAAGTACTTTTTCATTAAAGCCCATGCTTTTGACCAAACCTGTTCCACCTACCAATGCCATACTAATACCATTTTCCTTTGTTCAGGCATGTGCTTATAGGTGTACAACAATTAAATACTAATGTTCATTAATTATTTTTAAATGCAAATCTAAAATGTGCATTGTCACGTGCACCTAACTAAATAAAAAAAAAAAGGCTTTTGAGTTTTCTCTTTGTTGGGGAGAAAAAATACTGTCAAATTGTAAAAGAAATATACACATTTATTCTCCGTCATTTATATTTTATGCTGAAATGCATTGTATACATTCTGCATTATAACATATCATGGACAAAAAAAGAAATTATTATTTTGAAATAACAGCACAGCTATTTCCTCTTTCAATTTATTAAATAGTGTGGTCACATCTACCACTCATAATCCAGAACGGGACACAAACACACTCCTACATGCCTCTAATATTTATTTTATAAATTAATTTTGCAAGTCTGCTTTATTTTCAGTAGTTAATATTCTGTTTCAACAGATTTATACTAAAATACTGTACTTACAGTATTTTGCAGTTCACAACCGTTTAACTAAAACTTTACTGGTCACAAGGCCTTGGAGGGATTAGTTGTTAGCTGAAGCAGCTACCAGCAGCACTTTGGTTCGTAACCCCGTCAATAACTGTCCAGTGACTGTAGTCTGTTTATGGGAACTCTTTCTGGTGTATGGGAAGGTATCATGTATGGGAATGAAGGTGGTTAAGGAGATATTTACAGCTGCTTTTTTTAAATACTGTCTGGCAGGTTCTTTGGCCAGCAAAATCCGGCGCAGGGACACGCTGGCCATCAAGCTGGGCAACCGGCCCAGCAAGAAGGAGCTGGAGGAGAAGAACATTCTGCCTCGCACGTCGGCCACAGAGAGGCAGGAGCTGCGGCAGCAGATTGGCTGCAAACTGGTCAGGTACGCAGCCTTGAGGGCACCTCCATCAGCACCTCACAAACCTGCAGACCATTGCTTCATCGTTGTATCACTGAGCTGAGGAAACGATAGACTTGATGTGTTTCACACCTCTGTTGGTGATGCACAGCCACACCCTTTCTAAACAGCAGACATAAAATAGTTCAGGGGTTTCTCAAGATAAATTAAGCTACAAATTTTTGAGATGTAAACCTTTTCTTTGTTATTAGCAGTTTGCTGTATATTCTTCGCTTATTCATTTTATAACAGTTCTGTCGGGTTAGAATGAGACCTAGAAGAGCAGCTGAACACAACAGGGGTCTGGGCCTTAATTCAACTCACATTCAAAGGGTTTGGAGCTCCTGTCAGGTGTTTACGAGTGCTGATGATCAATAACAAGATGAACATATTTTTATGAGATGAATCAACAATTCACAGCAAATAGGACTTTTGTACAGCTCACGTTTTATCTTAAGTTGATTTCAGTGCTGTTCAAAGTTAGTACAAATATTAAAATTAAAAAATCCTCATGTTTACTACAGCTATACATACAGTACAGTATAAGATTTTTACATAACATAACCCTCAAATTGATGGATATGTGTACTAATAAACTTTTGTTGATTGTGACTTAATGTTTAAAATGACTTTAGTGTTACAGACAAAATAAATGACTGACTTCTGCTCCCAGTAGTGTTTGTAAACTTTAGTAGAAGTTTGTTATATATAATTGTAACCATCGTCATGATGGAGCTGAAAGGTTTCTAAACAAGGAGGTTTTTGCTGATTTCCTTATGTGCTAAAAGGGGGAAGTGGGGCCATATTTTTATGGTTATGAGGGAAACTGTGACATGACTCTATTTCCTGTTTCCTTTTTATACAAATGACAGTGTTCAGTTTTTATTTACCTCATGTACACCGAGTACCCATTAAGCTGCAACTCCCAAAAGTGCGATTAGTAATAGAGATGGACACTGTGTGCCATTTTTCTGTCCGTGTGACACTTCTTACCTAAGTGCCACTGAGTGCAGCCGCCAAAGGAAAGGCTGCTGTGAAGGCTGTGACTCACTGGTCCAACGCCTGTCTCCTCTGCAGACGGTTGAGTCAGAGACCTACCACTGAGGAGCTGGAACAGAGAAACATCCTGAAACGTGAGTGAGCCGAGTGCAGGGACCTGTGGCACCTGGCCGTGATGCAGTGGGCCTTTAAACCACTGCTCCTATGACATCACCCCTGGTTCTGCTGGCCTTGCTAGGTTATTAGTTCTGATCCCCCCGACACCGACCACCACGATCTCAGTGACCCTCAGCTGTTACGCCTTCAGTCATGTTCTTGGAGAAAACTGGCGTTCTTGCTGGTACAGTATGTTCACATGCACTGCCAACCCATCACTTAGTAAGTACACTGGATGAAACGGAAGCTGATAAAAGCTTACAGAGACACACAGAGCAGTATTATTATTATTACTATTATTATTATTATTATTATAGATTGGTACTTTAGCTTGTAAAATATAAACATCAGTCATTAAAATACAGTGGTAAACACACCTTTTTTATGACTCACAACAGCAAGATAATTATGGGAAATATTAGAAGAGTGTTGTATATAACAAAACTCTTGGTTATACCTGGAATTGTGTGAAATTTTTGAACGGAAGGCGGAGAAGCACGAGACCAACTCCACACCAACTCAAACTGAGTCTGGCTCTTCATATTTTTGGTTTGCCAAACTTAGAAAGCCTAATTATGGGCTGTTTATTAGTCCCAATTAATGTGAAGATCAAGATGCTTAATTTCTTAAAGGTTTTATTCAACAAATAACGGTAGATTTTGGAACAGGAACAGCAAGTGAAGCAAAAGGTTCGCCCTGACAACAGTAATTTTGCCAAATAATGAAATTAGAAGAGCAGCCCATACAGCCAGGTCCTCTTTGAACTTTTTAATTGTTATAGAACAGTTGGTCTTGAGGAAGGAGATTATGGGTGACAAAATTCAAGTTTTCAAGTTTATTGGGGAATGGCCATTTGGAATTGGGAGGAATATTCCGATAGAATATTCCGAAGAGTTTAGAAAGGTTTATTTTATAACCCAAAAATGTCCTATAATAGGATACCACCTTTTGAACTGCCAGGACTGATGTTTCAGAGTTCTCTGGTACAAAAGTACCTTGCGGCATACAAAGAAAAATAGTGCTCTTCTCCTTCTTTTATATTTTATATGTTCTTACTTCTAACAGCTTCTGCTAAAGGATCAGTCAGAGGTGTGCAAAGTAGTGGGGAAAGAGGACAGCTTCATCCACTGAAGAACCTTGAGACAGAATTGTATTGAAACTTGTGCTAAAGGGTATGAAGACAAGAAATTAATGAAGTAACAGCCCATATTAAATCCCTCTAAAGCTTTAAACAAGAAACCCCATTCTACACTACAGAATGCCGTTTTTGCAACAAGTAAAATCATCTGAGCAAGTTCTTGCTTCCCTGTAATAAAATGAATGATGTTTAAAGCAGAAAGTCTGTTGCAGCTGAACTTGGCTTTGTCAGAACCAGCTGCATTGGGTTAAACAGTTTTTGGAAGGACTGGTTTGGACTGACTATGTGCCAGATCTTTGATAACAATTTCAACATCCGCATTTGGTAGACTAATAGGTTGGTAAGATGAGTAATGTAAAGAATGTTTGTCTGTCTTTAAAACTAGGCTGGTTGAGGCTGTCTTTCACGAATAAAGGATGCATGTTGTTAATAGCTAGAATTAATACAGGGCATAATTTGGGCCAGAATTTCTTATAGAATTCCACACGGATGCCATCTGGCCCAGACACTTTTCCCAAAGGCGGTAATTGTATCGCATCCCTGATGTCCTCAGGCGCGAGTGGGGTATTTAAAGAGGAGCAGCCTTTATTAGAGATGGCAGGCAGTAAAAATTTCTCTGAAAGTTTCATTGGAAGAGACTCGTTCTGGAGCTGCACAGAGAGACCTGTGATAATCACTCACCAATACATCATATGTAACCAAGCGTGAAGGAGTCCATACAGGTTTAATAGAAGTCTCAGTCAGTTGTGACTGAACTGATAGGCCAAGAGGCCCCTTGACTTCTTCCCAAGCTGGTACTGATGTTTTGTGAGAAGAAAAAGTTTTCTAATGTAATTTCTTTAACACAGATGGTAGTTCTTGCTCTAAATGCTTCACTAATTCAAATTTTTTGTGTTCCTCTTCTCCTAGTTTTGTCTGGTGGGAAGCAAAGGAAATGATGAAACAGTACAGTGCAGTATTATTAACCTTTATTGTAGCTCGTATTAATTTTCCTTTCCTTGTATCGATTGTTGGTGTCACAGCTGCTCTTGTTAGGGTTTCATCAGGGGGATCATCGCTCATTGCTAACAGTGGCTCTCGGGGCATCACACAGAAACACAAGACACACAAAAAGAAGGAATGAGCAACTAAGCACATAAAGAGACTAGAGAATTTTACAGTAGAAGACACAGCGTAAGTCATGTTGGCTACACAGAGCTGAGTCTTAAGTTGGGATTTAAGGAGTGAAAGAGAAGAAGCATCCCTGACATCTGGCAGACTGTTCTGACAGCCTCCTACTGAAATCTTATCAGTCGCAGGTATTTTAAGATAACCTGCATCTAGTGATCCAAGACAACATTTTGGGCCGTAGTAATCAATAATCTCCCTGAAGTAAGCTGGAGCAAACACATGCCTTGCTTCACATGTCAGGAGCAGGATTTTATAATCTGCTCTCAACTTAACTGGCAGTCTACGCAGTGACTTAACCGGTGTTATATGATCGTGCCTCCTAGTCAATGTAAGTTCTAGTAGCAACATTCACTCGTACCCTGGTGGCACCCATTTACATTACTTTTAGGCCTGATCATCTCTTGCATGTTGTGTCCGCTGCAAATTACTTTACTGATATACAACTGTGGATGAGTAATTTTTTATTTTTCAATGCTGGTAAAATGGAGGTATTTGTGGTGGGTGGCGATGCTGCAGTCCACAGCCTGATCACATCAGCCTTCAGTGCTCGCAAATTAAACTTCAAGAGTATAGAATGTGTTAAAAATGTGGGCGTTTTATTGGACATAAACCCATTATTTATTTCTCACATTCGGGGATTGACTAGGTTGTTTCCTTCAGCTGAAGAATATACTGTAGCTAAGCTAAGACGAGTCTTATGTTCTTATGAATCTCATAAGGTTCCATAAAATGAGAAAAATTTAAAGGTAAAGAAAAGGTGGGAGAAATGGATTATAAAAGTACATGAGTAAAAGTAAAAAAAAAAAAAAAAAAAAATTTTCTTTGAAAACTGTAATTTCTCAATAGTATACTTAAGTATGTGTTGCTGAGTAAATATAACCCACCTGTAGTCTTAAATTTTGTAATATTAGTTAATGAACTTAATAATTTATAAATGCTAAGCCTGACATGATTCGTTTTTACAAGGGTCTGGGTTCTGTACCTCTCATACAGAGAGAAGCTGAGCTCTTTTAAGGGCATTTGTGGAGCAAGACTTTTTGAAGGAAGTGTTTATTTCTTATAGGGTGGTTTCAGTTTTCAAGGTTCATGGATGTGCTCTGGTGCTCTGATCTACTTTCAGCCACTCGCCAGTCACGGGTTATATTATGAAGAGTTGATGTAAAGGAAGTGGTTTGTGACACAGTTGAAACTTTTGTTCTTGTTTCTGTTCTGAAATCCTGCCTGGTTTCCTTTTTTCATTGAACTGCATAAGAAGCAGAAATTGTTTAAAAGGCAGTGTTCGAAGTGTAGATGATGGTATTGGTAGATGTTTGATGTTAACTCGACCTCTGGAGATGATCTTCTCGCTCTGTGGGTGCTTCACAGTGACAAGGCGTCCCAGTTTATTAAATGTTCATGTAGGAAGACTTTTTTAATGTGTTTGAATAATCTGTTCAGATATCAGGAGGCACCGTGATGCTTGAAGGATGTGGACCAAGGACTGCTGGCTCAAGTGCTGGCACCATGTGCAGAGATACTGCTGTTGTACCCTTAAGAACAGTACCCAGCCTCGACTGGTATAGTTGTGTATTAATAGGAGCAGCGGGTAGCATAGTGGTTATAGACGTTGCTTTGTAATCGAAGTCCAAATCCCACCTCCTGCTTCTGAAGGTACCTTTTAATGACAATAGCAGGATATGCTGAGATGGGTAGAAGTTTTGTAGGAGCCCTGGATGTCTCAGTGTCCTGTGATGCTCGACTGAGCTGCCGATGGTTAAGGGCATGTGACAAGGACATCGTCCACGCCAATGGAAATTATACCATACAAATCTTAATCGTATTTATATGAACTTACTGGCCCCTGTAGTGTCCCCATCACCTCCATGCAAGTTTTATGAAATATTTTAAAACCCTTTTGTAGAACCAAATCTTTGAGCTCAAGACTCCAAGTCAGTTTTTTTAAAACAGGTTGTCAAGCGGCGCAAATAAATTTGGGCATGCGAACATGCTTTTGCGGGCAGCCAAATGAGTGAAACAAGAGAAACTGGCCATAAAAATGCCACAAAAAGCATAAAATACAAAATTAGCAGCAGCTGGAGGACCACAGGCAGAATTTCGCAGCGAATTTTATTATCTGCGATGTTGCATTAAAGTCTAAAAGTATGTAACTCCACACCAGATCTATAAAAAACAAAATGTAATTTATTCTTCCCTAGAATGCATGCTTATGCTGTTTTAATTGCAGAGAAAAATGAAGAAGAAGAACATGAGGCCAAACAAGAAATAAAGAGGAGACTTTCTCGAAAGGTACAAAACTTGTAAATCAAAAGCAATAATGTGTAAAAATGTTACAAAAAATGAGTATCTTTTGCTCTAATACTTAATAATGGTTTCTGGTTTCAGTGACAGTTGAACATTTTGAGTGTTTGGAGCACACTTGAATGAGCAAAAATGCAAATGATCTGAGAACCAGAAACCAGAACGCTTGGGTTCAGTCTGCATAAATCCAGCACTCTTGTGCCATCTACTGGACACAGCAACTACTTTGGCCGTGTCCAAGACAGTGGAGCAGAGTAAGAGGGCGGTCATGTTTGGTCCTCCGTTCAGTTTGATGTTCACTTTATCATGTTCCTGCAGCTGAGTGTGAGGCCCACGGTGGCGGAACTCGTCGCCCGGAGGATCCTGCGCTTCAACGAATACGTGGAGGTCACCGATGCCAAGGACTACGACCGCAGAGCGGACAAACCCTGGACCAGGCTGACACCGGCTGACAAAGTGTGTCTTTCCCCATCAGTCCCACTCTCCTCTGCAGGAATTCCTCCATCTTGTGCGCTGGGAAATGAGGGGAATATAATGTAAATGTGTATAAAGCTAGTTAGAAATCGCTACGGACCGTGCCATACACAGCCACACACCTCAAATTATACACTGGTTTTGATCATCAACCTGGCTTTCACTGGGGCATAAGAGTAGGAGGCAGGTTTTACTGGTTGAAAACCACTCCGATGTGCTTATTGATTCAATTACCTGCTGCTTTACTGCAGAGCTACTTCCCTATTTATACAAAGAGGTACTTTTTCTATAGTAATTCAGGGTAAGTGCCTTGATCAAGGATACTACAGAGGGAGGGGGGGGGGGTGGAAGGCAATGACTCTAACCAGTACACCGCCTGCTGGCCCAGAAAATGACTGTCCTCACGCTTTGTTTTTTGTGCCAGGCTGCTATTCGCAAGGAGCTGAATGAGTTTAAAAGCAAGGAGATGGCGGTGCATGAAGAGAGTAAGCAGTTCACACGGTAAGTCTCACTGCCAGTTGTCGCCCCGCTGCTGGCCTGCAGCCTGCCTGTGACATCCATCTTCTGCTTCAGTATTAATTCCCAACACCTTCCACCAATCAAAATACTTTTTACGCGTATTCTTTATTCCCGTGCATTTGTTCTTCTTTTCCTCAACAGCAGCAGCACTGAAATAAAAGCATCAGATGCAGTAAATAGTCTGCTCTCCAGAAAAAAGATCAAATATTAACAATATACAGCAGAAATGAATTCATCATTTGAGTCATCTGTGTAAAAATAGAAATTTGAATATAAATCACAAAAACAGAATACTTTTCTAGTACCTTATTAAAACTAAATAAATATAACACTTTGTAAGGCTTCAGTACAAGTCTGAACAGTCAAGTTTTCTATTTTGCTTTTAGCACAATATTGAAATCCCCCTACTTATAGTGATATGTTATCCATTACTGATATAATTTTATGCAGGATGTAGTATTTCTTAAAGATGTTGTGCTTAAGATCGGTGATCATAAGAGAAAATACTGGTGAGAGTTTTAACTGGTCACATGGTTACACCTTATTCCACTTGTGTGAACACCCTGTTAGAGAGGTGAAATAAATCACAGTTCACTGAGACACAATTTTGAGATGACAAAATTTATGTGTGCCACACACACACACACACACAAGCACACACTTGACTGAGCTCTGAGGGTTCATCAGGAGCTCCTTCTGTGGCTGAGGAATGAATCCACTCAGTACCCTTGCGTCCTGTTCAGGTTCCATCGGCCATAGTGTGTGCATGGAGCTGGGCGGACCACCTGCTCCTGGGAGAGACCGGAGGGTCCGTTGTGCCACAGCCGAACCTGGTGCCAACACAGACGCCGCTTTCTCTGGCTCGATGGATGGGGCTTCTCCGGCCCGATGGGTGGGGATGGGTGTCTCCGCCAGGCAAGAGCACGAGTGCACAGGCACTAGATGTGAAAGAGTGGGAGGTTCTGGACACCGAGATCCGAGACTGCCAGCTTTCATCTGGTTGTGTACCTTTTGGGATCCATACCACAATCAGCTGCATCTTAACACTAGGGCCTGAATGGGACAATCAGTTGTATGTTTATACACACACACACACACACACACACACACAAACGCAGATTGACACATCCTCACTGTTCCCCTGCTGCCTTTACGGTCAGGTTCCTCCACTCCAGAGGGGCTCACTCTGTTTCAAACATTAATTTTTCGCTTTCTTTTTGGTTCCCGGCGCTGGTCGTAGGGGTCACTTGATTGCAAATGCGAACATGGGTTTCAGTCAGCAGTGGAAGCCAAACACTTCTGCCTTTGCCATTCAGTGTTAGAACAGTGCCTTTCCCCTCTGCTTACCATGGTAATGTATGCTCCAATGGTCCAGATCTCCCAAATTAAGTTTTCTGCACAGTCTCTCAAAGCATAAAGCATTTACTCATAGGATTTTTATTACAGTGCACATCTGCATTTGGAGACTGAAGAATACTGATTTCTTAGCCATCTCTCAAGAAAGGAATTCTGCCAGTGAGATTTGGACCATTAGGTGATGAATTATTAATAGGTGATGCACATTGAAAACGACGCTGAAATGTGAGCTCCTGCCGAAGCAGATCAGCGCATCCTGGTTGGTTGGATTGAAATATCAGGTGGGCTGTTGACGCGCCCGTGCTTAGTGCCCCGGATGTGGCCGCGGTCACGTCCGGCCTCTCCGTGTGTGTCACGTAGAGACCATAAGAGCCTCAGTATTCCTCTCAGTCAAACTTTGACATTTACAAAGTGTTATTTTTAATCTTGTTCAAAGTTATTGTGTAAGTTATTATAATTATTCTCTGAAATAAGAAGTCTTGTACAGAATGTATATAAACTGAATGTTCACATGTAAAGCATATATCTGATGCATTTTTACATTCTGTTGATTGTTTTCAAGATCTGTGCAACTTTTTTCCCTTCATTAGAAATTTGGCAGTGAGAGCCCTTCATAAGCAGAGCATGCGCACACTTGTTTACATAAAGCAGATTTTATTTTCCATTTATTTTTTTATGGTGCTTTGTGAAGTCGGGGGTCTAGGTTCCATCTAAACACAACTGAATCGTTGAGAATTAAGCTGCAATTTCTATCAGCTGTTTTCCATTCTACAATTTCAATGTTATTCTTGCAAAAACTGTCTTTTAATGATGGGGGGGTTGAAGGTAATAGCACTGAAGTGCTGTAATTTCAAACTGAAAAATGCAGTGATTTCAAACTTAGATTGCACCCATTGTTGTGGGTGCTCAATATGACTTCAACAAAAGGAGGAACAGGGCCAATAAATGCATTTCAGCTCTGTCAAATCCATTTTTTAAATTTATTGAACACAAATTTTAAACAAGTGTGAAATGAATAGGATGTCATTCAGTGATCACTAATTCAGTATTGAGCCCATAAGGGGGGGAAAATCATTATAATCTTGGGTTTTTGTTGTCTTCAGACAGTGGACAGCTGTGAAATTACATGCTTGTTATAGTGAAATGTTAAAATTGTATCTTTTTATCTATATACAGTATATTTATAAGTGTGTGTGTGTGTGTGTGTGCGTGTGTGCACGATGTGCTGGTAAGTACCTGCATCCTGTGTCCTGTCAGTGACACCAAACTACATGGGTTCAAGTGGTGTGTTCACATTGCCAGGGGAAGACCCCACTAGTGGGCCAAACAACGGGTAAAAATGGGGGGGATGCCAAACTTTGTCTGCAGGAAAGCCTTTATTGCGTGGATGGAGTATGCTTGATGGCATTTAGAGGCTTTTTTTTCTTCACCTTTTTACCTGGATATTGGTGAGTGGGAGATGGGGAGTGGGAGGTTATTGAAAATCTACTGTATATAAAATACACATCTGTAAATCATTAAACCCCCTAATCTTGTTTTAAATATACACGAGTGTTCTGTGTCCTTTTTCTGCCGCTCAGTAACGCACACGATACAGTGGACTCCCACCATTTTGTCACACAAATATACTGTTTTTTTTTTTTTTTTTTTTTTTTTTTAAATCAAAAACAATGGATTCCTTATGCATTTTAAACTGTTCCAATGTCAGCCTACTGCTCAAAAGAAGATGATGCCATGCATGTTGAGGACATGCTGGAACATCTCAGAAAGTGGGTGAAAGGGTCTGTTTTTATAGTCTTCTGAAAATATTAGATGTTGACCTCCTGAACCATTTTGGGTCAGCAGGTAGCATTCTGGTCATGGCCTTTCAGGCCGAAGATCTCTGGTTTAAATATCCACCGCCTTGTTTTAAAGTACTTTGATGCAGACAGAATAACCTGGATGGATATGCAGCTAAATGAGTGTAAAACTCCTAATCCAATGCTGTAAATTACCTGGAACAAAGGTGTCAGTTTGATAAACTGGAATAATAATTAAAATACAGGAATAAGGTTACTGATTTAGATTTGTTGGACCCACACAACTGTTCTTACCAAAGCAGAAGGGGGATAATGTTTGAGCAAAGAAGAAAAAATGCTGAGATTAAATTTAATCCCAGAGAAATCGCACAGTAAAAAGTAGGAACAGCCAGTGTCTCCTCCAGTACCATGAGAGATATTTTTAGGGACAGCTATAAAGTTTACAGATCATGTATTCATGCCGTAAAGGTTGGAAAACTTACATTTGAAAATTTTTTACTACAGTTGCCAGGTAAGAGTTTGAGGCATAAATATTTTAACGCATCCTCAGATCAACGAACTTCACTATAATTGGTTAATTTTTACACCAACGTAGATCTTTGGCCAATGAGAACAGTTTTGTTGACCCATTGTGAGTGACGTTTATTGGAAGGAACCAAGCATATAGGGAAAAGTATCTAATCATAGGAAAAACAATTAAATACCAATATATTTTATTTTCCAGCAATATTTGTATTACAAAAATTATCCAAGTTTCATACAAGTGTTTAATTTGCTGTAAGTAAAGGCGTTCCTGTGATACGATAGGAAGTTGGCCGCGATCCTCCCCTGCGCGCCGCAGTGGGCCAGCTCTTTCTGTCATGGCGGAGGAGCCAAACAACACGTGAAGCGAGAACTTCCACAAGGAAAACTGCACATTTAATCTTTAATTCGCCTTTGAACTCTCATCGGACCCTCTGCCTTCCTGGCGAATGGAAAAATAGCCACTTCTGTATTCGTATTTATATACTTTTAACTGTAATTGTTTAAGAACCCGAATATGGTAAGTATATCCCGGCGCCGTGGTTAGATACATGAAACGTAACACGTACATGTTAACATCGTTAAATAAGTATGTAAATGTAATAAAAAGTATACTAATGTAGCAAAATATAATAAATCTGTGAACCTCTTAGTGTAAGCTAAATATGATATATTTGTGTACATAGTTGAAACAAAAATTGCTAAAAAAAATCCTATTACTGTAACAGTAGTAAAAGTATAATGTAAGTGTATAGCATGTAAACATCTGTTGTTCAGAGTTGAGTTAGTGTAACGTTATTTTCTCCTTTGTATACAAAAAATGTATACAGCAGTTAGTGTTTATTTTAAATGTTTGCTTTATTTGATTACTTCAAATGCAAGGCTTTTTTCTTTATGTGCTAATATCTATAGAGAAAAGGGTTGACTGGTTTCAGGCTTATTCACACCTTGGGTTTTGGGCTTCATTCTGCTGTTTCATATTCTTCCTTATCCACATAAGCAGTTGTTGATGTCCCAGCCTACCTGTGTGTTGTTCACCTGTGGCGTTGGTCTGTCTGACAGCCTCACCACAAGAAAAAGGCCTTCATCGACAAGAAGAAAGCTGTCACCTTCCACCTGGTGCACAGGAGCCAGAGAGACCCGTTGGCCGCTGATGAGACGGCACCACAGCATGTGCTTCTGCCTGCCAGCAAGGTGGGGTTGCCCGCCTCCCCAGCATACTTTTGTCAGCATCATCATTAAAACTGTTAATTATTTTAGCTGGTGTGCTGAGACATGATGTTAAATATTCCCTGAGTCAATTCAGGTTTAATACTTTACTCTTAAATACAGCAGCAGATGTTCCTACTTCAGTTCCAGTGTTTAACCTCTGTGCTGCCTGCCAAGGTCCTAAAGCAAGTGGTCAGAGCCTTCACCTTGCAATCTGAAAATTGAAATCCCCACTCCCACTCCAGTACACTTATGTAGGAAAAATGACCAAGCATTGTAAATATTTAGTACTTGGTAGTTAATGTAGTGAGTTAATGTAAGCACTGTACAAACCTACCATTGTAAACTACCTTGGATAATAAATGGGTTACCCCTACATCTTAATATTATTACAAGGGAGCAGGTGACATAGTGGTTAGAGTCACTGCCTTGCGTTTGAAGCAGCAAGGTTTGAATCACATCTCCTGTTGTCTTACCTTTGAATAAGGTACTTAACCTGAACTGTTCCGGTAAAAATGCCCCCCAGTATTAATCATTATAACTAGCTTAACTCTGAAAGTCACATTTGGGAAAAGTGTCAGCTACGTGAATAACTATGAAGGTAAGTTTTCAGAGAGGTAGTGTGTAAAATGTACTCATTAATACAACAAAACATTTATTTTAGATGTTTAAAAGACCAATCTCTAGATCAATTTGTTGGCCTCTCTTTTATTATGTGGTCCTACCGAAGGCGGATGTTGAGAGGCGGCGTGAGGAGCAACGGAACTTTGGAGTCTTCTTCGATGATGACTATGACTACCTGCAGCACCTCAAGGAGCCATCATGTCCCACAGAGCTTGTATCCTCTGGCACACCCCACCGGGATGGCAAGCTCATCATCACCCAGGACGGAGATATGGAGGAGGAATCCCAAACCCTTCCTGTAAGGCCACTCATACTGGATGCCTCTGTCCATTTCCCTGCCTACCTCTATGTGTATCTTTCGTTTTATTCTCCTAAACCGGTCAAGTGTGAAGTCTGAATACCACTTGTGTTTAGAACAGAAGTGTGGAACTCAGCCCAACCAACGCTCATGTCCTTAATGGTCCATTTTTTTCTATTACCAACCTTTATTTAAAACAGTGTATCCAAATTAGCTGTGCCACTTTCTGTAGTTTTCGCTCCAGTGAGGAGCAAAATGAGGTCCTTCTGTCCCTTAGAGCTGCTGAATCCCCTCCATCATTCAAAAGTGTTGAAACTTCCTCATTTTCACACCCACTTCTCTTCCGATCAGCTAACAGCTCCATACATTTGCACCAAATTGTCTGTTACTATATCCTCTGTATTGCCTGTTAGAGACACTTACATAGGCACCTAGGTGTGCAGTATGCGGGCAAAAACAAGTGCCAGACACACTACGGTTTATAGTGGTGTGCTGTATGACTGCAACATCACACCTGTTATGCACTGCTGTTTGATCTGATCATTGTTTATTCCTCAGGCTGTCTCCATCAACCTGCCCTCCTCTGTGTTCGCCTCAGAGTTTGAGGAAGAGGTGGGACTGCTGAACAAAGCGGCACCCATATCAGGTGAGGTGCCCCATGGGTCAGCACCACCATTTTACCAGGTGGGAATCATGGGACTCGGTGTTGTTCCCTTCCAGCGCAGCATGAGGAGAGTCAACATTAGTTTATGATCCCTGTCTTGAGGATGCACAGTCCATTATAATAAAATGGTACAGGTGCAGAAATGCACTTTATTTTAATGCATTTACCTCCTGCTACTGCTATATATTATACAGATAAAATAGTGACATAGCAATCATAACCCTAGGGATCAATATTTCTTTACTGGTGTTTTCTGTGGTCGTGGTGCTAAATATTTCAGTGCATTGATATATCCATATATACTCCCGGGCCTAAAAAACAAGTCACCACCTCGATTTAACTTAGTGTTATGATCTGGGGTTGCTTCAGTTGGTCAGGTCTAGATTCAGCAACGTTATGTGCCCAAAAAAATGAGCTCAGCTGACTACCTGAATAAACTGAATGACCAGGTTTTTCTATCCATCAATGGATTTTTTCTTCCCTGGTGGCATGGACAATGCCAGGATTCATGGGGCTCAAATTGTGAAAGAGTGGTTCAGGGAGCGTGAGAGAGACATCATTTTCACACATGGATTGGCCACTGCAGAGTCCAGACCTTAACCCCTTTGAGGATCTTTGGGGTGTGCTGGAGAAGACTTTACGCAGTGCTCCGACTCTCCATGTCACAATCAAAGCTAAATGTGGTCCCATGTAATATTAGTCAGTTTTATTTATTTTTTTGGCTGGGCAGTGTATTTTTATTGAGTGGGGCATTTCCTTTGAGTTATGAATTTAAAGTTTTTCCAGTAATGGTAGACTTCATCCCTTATGAAGGTCCACGGCTCGACATGGATCCTGATATCGTAGCAGCCATGGATGAGGACTTTGACTACGATGACCCGGGGAACATCCTGGATGATGATTTCATTTTGAAGGCTAATGCAGACACAGCGTATGTGTTCACTACCCTTCTCTTTTTCATGTCACTTTCAGTTTTATTTAATACACCGGTCAAGCAGTAAAGGCTGATCTTCCCCACAAACTCTGCGCTTCACTACTTGAATATCTCTGTGCCCATGGTTCCACAGCAAGGACGATGGTGATGAGTGGGAGGACATGGATGAGGACACAGAAAGTGGTGAGGAGGAGGAATATGGTTCAGACGGTCCCTTCTCGGAGGATGGGGAACCTCCGGAGTTCCTCTTTGAGAAGGAGGAGACGAGGAGCCGCTTCACAGAGTACTCGCTCACGTCGTCCGTCATGCGGCGCAACGAACAGCTCACATTGCTGGACGACCGCTTCGAGAAGGTGGGAGTGCCTGACACACTTAGTACACATTGTCCATCTCTTTGTGGGGCTGTCTACTTGCTTTAGCATTATTATTATTAATGATGATGAGGACAACAGTAGTAATAATGTGTTTATTGTCCAAGTCTACTGTAGTACGATTTAGCCATTTATACAGCTGAATAATTTTAATCGTATCAGTTTTAAGTAACTTGATCAAAGTGACTACCAGGGGGCTAGGGGTGCAGTCTAGGCTATCCTGATTGGAAGGTGACTGTTCACTACACCTCCTGCTAGTTTTTAGCTGCTCTATGTGTTTGTATGGATACTGCTGGACTGTGAGTTAGTGTGTACATCTGTCGATTTTTATTTGACACGTGGTGAAAAAGTGACAAACATGTTTATTGACTCCACTTTACAAGTGAATGGCGCATTGATAATCCCTGGTCTTGAAGCTCTAAATCCACATTCTCTCCCATACTCATCTTCATTACCCGGTGCATCCTGGTGGGGGTCACAACTGTCTGGAGTTTATCCCAGAATAACTGGGTGCAGGAAGCTCATAACCCTCCCCACTAAGTGTGTAACTTGGTGCCGGGATGTCAGCCGTAGCGCTTCCTGGCTTCTCCTCAGTCTCCAGCCTGTTCCTCACCACTGGGCTGGTCACCGATGCCTGTGTTTTGATAGAATTCATCTGCTGATTAAATAGATTTAATTAAAACTTTGAGGTGCTCTCATTTCTCTTCATCCCACAGAGCGAGGTGGGGGCAGCCACTGCCAACTGTGATTTAAATGCAGCCGATCATATTAAGCTGCTCTCGGTGAGCTGCATTTCACTGCCTGCAGTCGAGGTTGGCCTCCCCGCCTCGGTTTATGTCCCTTGCTCGATCTTGCCAGGTGGCGCAGTTTGCAACTGCACGTAGGCAGAGCTACAGGAGCATTGATGCCAGCAGGACCGGCCTTAAGCTAACTGAACCTGTACGACTCAAAAGGGCACAACAATATTGTAGCCACCTCCAGATATGGAAAAATAAGGAACATTCTACACTTTGAGGCGAGGGGGCCAAAGAGCAAAAAGTATGATTGTGATTTATAGTAATCTTAAATACAGGAGGCCTCATTGAATTCATGCAAACAGGAGCCTGCAATGGTTAAGGCCCTTCTGGCTCCCCAGTCATGAAACTGCTGTTTATTAGCCCATCTCTCTAGGAGGAAGATGAAGAGTTTTTGGTGAGCAGCCTGAGTTCAGGTCCAATGACTAGGTCCCTTAAGCTTGTTGCGCACATGTTGGTGCACCAGGGATGTCATGTCACACCACTCCTGTGCCCTTTGGAATGCAGTTCTACGAACAGTTTGATGACGATGAGATCGGGGCATTGGACAACGCAGAGCTGGAGGGCTACATCGACCCACAGGGTGCCCGGCTAGAGGAGGTTATCAGCGACTACTACCGGCAGAAGGCGAAGGAGTGAGTGTGGACCAACCATTAAACATGTTCGTTCTCTACAGATGGAAATGAAAGAAAACAATTAAGTAAAGAAAATGTAATTAACGCTAAAAAACTAGAAATGGTAAAAAAATACTTAACCCACCCATTTGAAAAGTGAGGAACTGGTATGTTCAAAAGTTAAGTCTCTTTCTCCTTCTCTGTCTCTCTCTCACACACACACGCCTCTGTTGACATCTCTGTAGTGTAAAGGTATCACTCACAAGTGCTTGGTGTACAGGTGTCAGAAGCCCGATGACTTGGGGCCCAAAGAGCTTCTGGTGCTGGCTGAAGAGGATGAGGAGAACGAAGAGCAGCAGATGGAGACCCTGGTGCTGGAGGAGCCCACAGAGAAGTGGGACTGCGAGTCCATTCTGAGTGAGTCTGTACTCAGTTCCCTGCAGGGGGCGCTGTCCCATGTGATTTCCTGAGCAGGTCAGATCACCTTCTGTGGTCATGCTGGTTCTCAGAGATCTGCTTTTTGTTGAGGAGCATCAGCTGCAGCCGGACCTAGGAAGCTGATTCTGGTGGTGCCCATTTGTGCATATGGGCATTGGGTCTGACTTTAGGGCTGTAATCTGCAATCCATAGCCACTCCAATTACTCACAAGGCCACGCTCATTGCTTCCTAATGCACAGCTGCGCAGACAGACTGTTTTTACAGAGCTTTACTGGGGTTGTTGTCTGTTGCCTGGAAACATTTGAGAATGCAGATAAAAAAATGTAACAGTAATTGCTTTAATATGCAATAGGAGTGCAGCACACCGTCTCATCGCCTGGAGATTTTTAGGACATATTCCATTATAACTTCATATTTCAGAATGATTTAACTTTTTTTTTATGATGTCTCGGGAATTGTTTGGTGGAAACCAGGTGTGAAACACTGAAGATTTTTCCTATGATTGTGTTATACAGTATTTGCAGGGTTGTGTTTATTAGCTCAGCCCACTCCTGCTTGTAATCCGTTTTATCCTCTTGTTTAATGGTGTGTGTGTGTGTGTGTGTGTGTGTGTGTGTGTGTGTGTGTGTGTGTTGGTCCATAAATGGAAAAGCTGAATTACTGCCTATCCCATCATTATGTTGTGCTTATATTTTTCCCCTTCATTTGTTTTGTGATTAAAAGTTGTTTTGCATTCTTCATTAAGGGTATAAACGTGAACTTTCTGACTTATTCAAATATGTGATTTGGTTGCATTTTTCCATGGTGCCACTCGCTTCGTCCTTTACACGCAGTGAACTTATTGAGGGGAGGTTGCGTAAAGGACATTAGTCATTTTCACCTTCATTTGCCTGGAGGGTGTGTTTGGAGTCTTAATTCTATATTTCTTTTACTGCAGAGCAGAACGAGGTAAAAGTATACCAAATGTTCTGCAGATAAGTGATACGACAGAAATGTGAACCGAATGGTTCTTGTTGTTTTGTCGCCTTACAGGCACCTACTCCAACTTGTACAACCATCCGAAGCTCATCAAAGAGCCCCCAAAGGTAAGATGTCTCTGCTGGGCATGTGGTGGCAAAGCCTGCACACATTACTGTGTATTTTTCTACTGGTTGGCCAAGTAGGGAATCAAATAAAGCTCGTGTTGGCTGTTGGGCTGTTGCCATGGAAACGGGCCCTGGGACTAATCGTGATGCACGCCTTTCAGTTGAAGCCAATCCGGGTGTCCAGGAAGACAGGTGTCCCCTTGGGAGTCCTGCCTGAGAAAGGCCCCACGGCACGACAGGCAGAGCGCATGCAGCGCATCAACGATTTGGACCTCCCGCGTGTCTCTACCCAGCCACGGTCTAGGGATGAGAACAAGGAGGAGCGCAAGGCCAGGAAGCAGGCCATCAAGGAGGAGCGCAAGGTGAGTACTGTTGCTCTGCGCCATAGCAATCATCCAGCTGCAGAACTCTCAGCAAGCCACTGTTGCGATAGAAATTCCTGTCAGTGCAGCCAGGAGGCGTAGCATGTTGTAGTCAAAGGACCTGGGTTTGAATCTCACCCCCTGTTCTAGTACCCTTGACCTACCTTCTTGTCCTGAACTGATGCAGTAAAAATTACGCAGCTGTATCGGTAGACCAGTAATTTTAAACAGCTTAGTGTACAAACCAAACACTGTAAATGAAATTTTTAGCTAAACGAATAAATAGTAATAGTAACGCTGTGTAGTTATCCTGTGTAAACACAGCGTGCATTTGCAGGACCAGGGATCAAACCCCTTTTTTTTGCTGTAGTGGCATTAAGCAAGGTGCAGTCTACCCTGAACTGTTGCAGTAAAAATTACCCAGCTGTATAAATGAGAAAATGAGTAGTTACGCTACAGATGTAACACTGATGTTTCTAGTAGATAAATAGTTTCTACGCTTCTTAAAATACTGAGATGTCAGTGTCATGCAGCAAGACCCCACCTCATTCCGCAGACATTGTTTCACATGCCACTCCCTTTGTGCCGCACAGGAAAGGAGGACGGAGAAAAAGGCCAACAAGATGGCGTTCAAGCAGGAGAAGGCGAGACAGGAGCGCGAGCTGGTCAACCTGCGGGCCAACGTGCAGGGCCTCAAGCTGTCCTGACCGTGAGCGTGCTGACAGAACTGCCCCCCCCCCCAAAAAATGCAGGAGACAGCTTTCGCTCTCCACTTCTTCAAAAACAAGACTGTTATTCTTAGCTCACTTTGGAATTTAGTATTCTTTCCTTTGCCCTCATCTGAGAGCCCTGAGTACAGATTTGCTGGCAGGGTTGGATGTCATGATTCCTTTGGCCGCTGTTATGCTTTCTCAGCAGGTTCTCTGTGTACGGCAAACATTCCTGGGAAATGGATTGGACCTTAATCGTCTGATCTTCGTTGTTTGTCAGGAACAAAGTGGACTCTCAGGGCCGGTTCTGCTCGGTTTAAGACCTTTGCACCTGAGTTCATCATAATGTCAGTTATTAAAAACTGTTGTAAGTTTTACACTGTCAGCAGATCACCCTTTATTCAGTCCCACATACGAAAGGCCTAATGGAACAGGATGCTATTACAGAATATTTATATGTTTGGAGACTGAACTAACTTCCTCCATTAAAACTACAAAACAGCTCAGTGCTTTCTTTGCAGACTTATTTTCTTATTAAATTGAGTAATTGCTGAAGTGTGAAGCCATTTTCTCTATTTTATGGACAGTAATAACACATTTATTTTAGCAGTGATGACAGTGGTGTTTGTGTCTTGCAGCCAAGCCATAAATCTAGGCCTTTGCATAATTTTTGGTGTTGTAGCCCTTGTGGCTTTGCATTTTGACAGCTTATACACATATTTATTGAATTATGCATTTGTCAGGGCAGTGAATCATTTTGGTAAGAGTTGAAAAGGAGAGGCAGTCCTTTGTCAGGCCATCCCTTAGGAGCATCGCAAAACAGACACTTCTCATGTGGAGGAGGAGATATGCAGGAGACAGTAGTTTAGAGCTGCTGCCTTGCACTGGAAGCAGCCATGTTGGCATTGCACATCTTGCAGTACCTTTTATCAAGGCATTCGCCCTCGCCGGCTCCAGTACAAACTGCCCGGCCGTATAAAAGCGTACGTCAACGCAAGTAGCATTGAAGGTTCATCTAAAGCAATTTTTTGTATTTTTCTTTGCTAAACACTTGCCAGGCAGCATGACTCAGATATTCCCCAGATGTTTGTTTCCTGTTCTGCGCAGGTCCTTCTGGCTTGTGTATTTTAGCTGTCGGAGAGATGAATGTTGTTGCTGACAGCAGAAACTATATGATTTCCTCTTGTCCGCAATGAAGCCCATCATCAGCTGCCTACTTGCTCCTTTTACCCACAGCTACAGAAATGATTGCTGCAGAAACAGTGCAGTTTATTCAGCTAATTGAGGCTGCAGGCAGTGCCTTCTGATGTTCAGTTAACTGCAAGAATTAAGATGGAGAGCCCATTTTTCTTGGGTGCCTGTATTCTGGAATTCAGCAATATTAGTATTTGATTGTTCTTGCCAGGAAAACAGTGCATGAAATTATTGGACAATGTTGATGATACACATCTAGTGGTGCACCTTGAAGCAGCTACTCCGTTCAAATGTGGAAATACATGTTAAACATTTGTACATTATTGGATGTCTTCTTTTCCATGACATCATGGTGGCAAGAAAACCATCGACGGGGCTAAAATAGAGGTACACATGCAGAATATTACACACGGTTGTTACATACTGAAAATTTCAAATTCTGACACCTAGACATTCTTCTGCATTTAGCTTTTCCCTTGTGGGTGCACTAAAAGTTGTCTGTTTACCAACCCTTCAAGCTACGCACAATATGACCAAGCATCACACAGAAACGGGAACGATAGTTTCCCAGAAAACATTGCAAAACGAGTGCACGTACCAGTTGGTGTAAGTTTGCATATGAATAAGCACTTCCATGTCTAGTAGTTATCAATCTCAGTGACAGCTCCAATTTGTGCACCTGCTCACATCTCTGCATGCAAACTTGCCATTAATACTCCAAGGCATAATGAGGTAAGCCCACGTACACTGTAAAAAAATTTTTAATGTCTCATTTTACACCAAGAAAAACACAAACAAAAGTGAAATGAAGGGGTAAAAAATAGATATTGCCTTCTAGGTTAAACGTTGCAGCCAGAGGGTTTTCGTTACTGCAGATGATCACTTTGTGTCCAACCGAGCAAAGTCCAGCAGGGATCAGCGACTTCAAAATTCTCCTAAAAGATGTGACTGGGGGTGGGGGAGCGTTCCCAGCGGTTGTTGTTGCTAGGCATCGTCAGGCTTGTCAGCTGGGGGGCCACAGGGCTGCAGCATCTTCTCCATGAGATTGAAGCGCACGCGAGCCTTGCTCTCGTTCTCGGCGATGGCGAAGTAGTTGAGCAGGTCAAAGTGGCCCATATAGGAGCAGTACGAGTCTCGGTGCTGGTTCACGAGCCACTCCCACTTGGTGGTGTCGGCGTGCCCGGTGCCGATGTACTTGGACTGCAGGTGCTCCAATTGGCTGTGGATGTTGTAGCGGTCCGTCATCCTGAGCTGCACACCTGGCGACAAAGGAAAAACTCGCCCTTAAAACTAAAATTTCACACAAAAGGAATACTCTTAAGGCTACCGCTTCCAGCATGTAGTGTAGCTATTAAAAAGGTTGCTAGTTCAAATCCCCATCAGTGTGGGATGCTACTATCTACACTGAGTAACTACAGGAAAATATTGAGCTATATAAATTGATTAAACATCAGGTGTGACTATAAAAGCATCAACTTAGCAACCCACTTGTATCCATATATCCCATTATTGAATTCTATGACACAAAATGCTCGTGCATTCTTCTCTGGCATTTTAATTAAAAAAAGGAAATGATCATTTAAACCTGACTAGTCATGGAAAATGACTTTCTGAGTCAATTTGTGTAAAGTACGATTCTTAGAGATTAAACTTCGCGTTCTAACTGTATGGCAACTGCTGCCGTAGGATTTTAACTTTTATCTGCAAGTTTAATTTGAGCACTTGCGAACTTTTGACCTATTTACCCACTTAGTACAGAGAAATACGAAGGAATGCGCAAGCAAATATTTCGTTTACTAAAAAAATTCACCTTTCACCTTTACATTTCAGACGTAAAAAAAAAAAATTGTCACAGAACTGCGAGGTAGCTCAACTAACGCGTTTGAAATGTTGTCAATAAAAACAAAACGTGTTTTAAAATGGAGTGCTAATGCTAACTGTCGAGCTAATTTACCGGCGACCTGAATATTGTAATATTCGATTAAGGCTTACCGGTGCCAGGCTTTACTCAGTAACTATATATGCTCTAAAACGCATCCAAACTCTTTCTTTAAAAAAATACTCAAATACAAGCACATACCTCAGCTACCGTGAGAAGGAGAACTGAATAAAAAGAAGCTACAGAATTCCACTTCCGCTACAGCAACGGAAAGCAGGAAAGCAGACGAAGATCACTTCCGATTAGGTACGGTACGGAAAGCGAGAAGGGACAAACGAGCGTAACGCTCCGTATCTCCGGCGCGCTATCGCCGGCGCGCTGTCGCCCCCTGCAGGATCGGAGGCTCAGCTGGCGATTGAGGTGTTTGCTCATGCCTTGGTTGTGTGAAGATCCTGCAGGTACGGTGATCGAAGTCCAGTTATTCAACACTGTTGGTTACCTCGTCTGGGACACATTTTGCATGAAAATATTTAGAATTCGATATTGATTTATACTGTAAACATTGATTCAGGGAATATTATGTAGATTTGTTTGGTGTTTGGGAAAGAGCAGATCATTTTGCTTTTCTGAATTTCCTGCACAATGCGATGGTACAACTCAGCCTTGCTTCACTGTCATCTTTCAGTTCTTCTTCTCAACTGTCCAGTTCAAGCCTTCCTTTTTTGGCCCTTCTGCCTCGACCACATCCATTTTCCACCTCCATTTTCCATGGCTGTTGATAGCCTTCAATGCAAAACTCTTACCCATCACCACGGCCCACCTTCACTACCTCCATTGCCCCTTCTTTTGTTTCTCTCTATTGAACCTCTCCAACTCCCCACAACCAAACCACCGCTGCTCATCTCTGTTACCCCTCCCCATCCCTCATCCTCTGACCATCTCAGAGCCCCCACCAGGCTATTACAGTGCCATTTCTATGTCTTCCGACTCCTTCAATTGCCATCAGGCATCTCTCCACTCAGGACATTGTGTCTTACTTGTGCGTTACCGTTCAGTTTCCACTGGCAGTTGTATCTCGAGGGCTCTGCCTCCTGAGTGTGTTTGCCAGTCATGTTTGGCTGACATTTGAAGTGTATTGTGCCTTTGTGTGCCAGCATGTCTTAGTTTGGAATGGGGATTCTGTTCTTGACAGGCATCTATATTTCAATGACTTACGGTAAAATTGCTTTTAGTCTCTCTTGTTGATTTGTCTTTCAATATCTATTCAGAACTTTGATATAAAGGAGGATTTTTAAGTAAGTAATGGATTAAATGTGCAGCAGGCCTATTTGGTTAAGGTACAGAAAAAGCAATTTGGTTAACTTGTGAGTAAAATCAGTGCCCTTGTATTTACATATAAGTTACTGCCATAAAGTCAATGCCCAGATTGATTTAGTATTCAGACTACGCTCTGTGATAATTTTTCATCATTTTACGCTGCTCAAAATGGATTTTTTTGTAATATGAATCTATATTTTATTCCATATTAACATATGTATATCACTCATCTAGTTTGTCAGATGCTGAATGTTAATATTAAAGGTGTTATTTATAGGGGCAGCGTTTTCCCGTCTTTTTGTAATTGTCAGATTTTTGCCCTGTTTAATGGCATTCTTACCCTCTTGTCAAATGAAATCTTTTTCTACCGTGGCCTTTTCCAGGATCTCACGTATGGTGTATAAAACCATTGCTCACATGTCAGGCCGCTTTGTCAGGGCATGAAGTGGAGAGCATTATGTAGAAAGCATTTCATGTAGTATTGGATGTTTGTATCAAGGTTGTGTTGCCATAGAAATGGAAAGTGAAAAGGCGTGTGGCAGAGCAAATGATGCAGGAACCATTTATTACCTGTAGATTCTTGGAACCTGTGTCCGTTCCCTTTTGCTCCACTTTCCAGGTCTGTCCGACTCCAAAGCTTGTGTACTCTTACAGGCCTTTCCAACTCAAGAACAGATATTATTTATTTTATGCTAGAAGGGTTGTCTCTACTCATATACAGAGCAAAAGCAGAAATCCTGTCCTTCTCTAAATAAATCCAATTGCGAGCCCTTCTATTTATCAGGTGCTTTTTGGAGCACAGTCGTAATTAGACTTGCCTTTTCGTTCGCAATAGAGCCATAAGTTACAGGTCTCTCTTGAAACAGTTCTCAGTTGTGTCTCTTAAAATTTTCATAAGGGATGAATATTAAGCAAAATTGGTGCTAAGGGAAATTCAACAGGAAATTAGTTTTTGAAGAAACATATTTTTAGTTGTGATTTTTTTTTTGCCTCGTCTTTTGTACAGAATGAATAAGTGTCAGCTGACTCGGTTATTGTACATGCTTAGCAATAATGATAGTAAGATGTGGACATGGCGATGCAGTAGATACTGCTGGTGTCTCACAGCTATTTTGCTGTGGGTTCAGATGTGGGTTAAAATCAAGATCAGCCTGTGTGGAGTTTGCTTGTTCTCCTTGTGTACATGCAGGTTCTTCTGGGTGCTCTGGTTTCCTATCAAAGTCAAAAGGTTTGGGTTTTAAGTGAACAGTGCTCAAAGGCTTTGGAATTGAACAAGGATCCTGGGACTCACTTGCAAAGGACCAACAAGGACAGGAGCAGCATCATTTGAAGCCAGAAGCAGGGTGTAAAGGAAAATCTGTAGAAACAGATAAACAACACAGGTCATCATCAGACAACTCCTGAACCTGTTTTTACTGTCATTTAATATCCACCATAATGACTACGCTGTAATGTCACAACATCACAGGTGAAACCACCAGCAACTACAACTGCAATGCCTGATCCTTGCTGGGATGCTGCCAATGAAGAGGGGCTATCATAGCCATCAACAAACTACTGTGTGTGCGTATGCGCGCACGCAGAATAAGACAGAATATCAACCCACACATAAATACACAAACCGTATTATCATATTCTGACCACACTAAGGCTGGCTCACTCTTCCTTCATATAGATGTTTTAGACCTCCAAACCAGTATTTCACCTCTTCATCCAGAATTATTACCCACATAAACCCCTGTACCTGCACTTTAGAGGGGCTGTGAAACCATGTAATGAATATTGTGCAAGGAGCCAAACCCCACAGCTGCAAAATGCTGCTGAAACCCTGGCAGTAAATCCACTTTTTTCCTGGATGCCTTGACCTTGAGAAGAAGCTGATGAAAAATGACTCTCTGCTGACCCTCTGCGTGCGTTCACGTGCTTTCGTGTATTTCCGTGTGTGTCACAGAACGTGCCGCTGTCCTTCGGAGATGTGTGCACTACACGCGGGCGTGCTTTAAATGCTTTAGTTTAAAGAAACGTTTTCACTCCAGTGGCAGCGAAACCGAACAGCGTTTGCCGCACTCGCCTGATGCCTCCCTCTTCTCAGTGTCCTTTGCTCATGATCAGATGATTGGAGTGGGAGCAGAGATTAACTTTGCAAGCAGTGGGCTTTGCTGGGCTTTGCAGTGTTGACATCCAGCCTGCTGCCTCATGCGCACTTGAAATACCTGGGGCCGCACAAGGCTGGGAAGGTCAGCCGTTAAGTTATTTATCATCGGATATAACAAAGAGCGACTGGCAACGATCAGTTACACATTTTCCTTTATAATGGCCTATGAAATTGGTCAGCATCTCAATACATACGTATATACCTACCTGTACAGGTATAATTATACATGCAGTATGCTATAGTTGCTATTATATTAAGGAAAAATAAGTGTACAGCTAAGAAAGAGAACAATATTTGCTGTTAATGATGTAGAAGTGATGAAGACAGTGAAGCTCAAGGTTCAAATGCACTACGCTAGTTGTTTGCATTCCCTATCAATCCTATAAGCGCGTACAGTGCAATGCATGCCGGTAAACAGTGGTAGCGGAGTAATGGACTGAGCTTGAAGAACTGCGTGTCTGCATGTGTATCGCTGTCTTTCGGAGAAAAATTCTTTTGTTTCTTGTACGCTGCACTGTTGAAAAGTGTCCGCTGCATGAATAAATGGAACGTAAATGAAAGGGTGACAGGGAAACCACTCACACCAAAGACGAAGCTGTCTTTATGTATGGCTTAGACATCATAGCTCAGCATAAATTGCACACCATAAGGGATATTACAGCCCGTTTGAATATAAATGCTCATTTCTGTGAATGCAAAATGACATCTGGGCTGTGAGTTGCTGCTTTTCTTTAGACCGAGTCGATCATTATGTCCTGCCTGTACTTTATTTATCATTGGATGTTCTGTTGGTTATGGTATTGAGAAATGGTGCCAGAAGAGGGGCTATCAGTGTATCTCATGCTGAATGCTCTTGAGCAGAAGGGACAGCAATGGGTAAAAATGGCAGGGAGCTTGGAGTGAAAACTGGCTGTCCGGATGTATCCAGACTCCTGCGATAAAGTGCCCGTCCCCCGAACCCGATGCGTTAGGTGTCGTCTTCCTATCGTATGATCGGTAAGCACACCGTACAGATTAGATGGACCGAGGAAAGAGGTTGGGCGTGAAGAAGTGAGCCAGAGACCCGATCATTGTGCCTCCCAAATGTGAGGTCACTTACCATGGTGACACACCCCTCTCAGTTTCACCGCAAACTCGGTGCCATCATGCCAACTTTTTGCCATCTTAGCATTTTACTGTAGCCACACTAATAAAATAGGTTGTTTATTCACAGCAATACATAATATTTCTCGAAAGAAATAATCACTCACTTTGGCACTGAAACCCAGCATATGCTTGTGTCGCCCCGCTCACAGCCCAAAGAACAATTTTTTCAATTGCAGTCACGTCACAGGACCCGAACGTGTTATTCCGGGCTACGCAGGGCACTGAACTGTCATTCTACGCACGCAGAGCTACGCTCTTCCCGTGCGCATTCCAGGCTGAGCTGCGTTTGACCACATTTACTGCCTGAGATGCATCAACAAAGCATTTTCACTTCCTTCCCGAGCCTCCAGAGGGGCCGCTGCCATCAGAGAGTGCTTGCTGATGATCACCAGAGGAAAAGTCTTTGTATTGCTTTTAATATCAGCCTGCGTATAACACTGGCCCTGCCGATTGACGCATGGTGCAAGAAGCACATTACAGCAAATGCACATTATTGTTTTCACGGAAGCAGTCAGTACCCTGGGGGGCCATTTATTCCCATTAAATGATGATGTTCCGCATGCAACGAATGACAATGGGTGCGATGGCTTCGATTAAATCTGCCTTGTACTGGCACCTTTAGACAAGGTGGCTGCCTGACAAATTGCAAGAACTGTGCTTTAAAGGACAAAGACATTAGAGTGGGAAAAATTATGTGAAATGTATGGTTGTGTCAGGAAAGGGTGGCTGCAGTGTGGGGCGACATGGAAAATGAGCTCTTCAAGAGTGTGTTTTACTAAACATGCTGCTGAGTGTGTGTGTGTGTGTGTGTGTGTGTGGGATCACTGTGAGAATAGGCCAGGCTTAGGGGTGCCTTGTGTCATCTCCTCTTATTAATGCATGGATCGGGCCAGCTCTGTGTCCCCCTCCGATGATAGGAAACACAGTCAAATACACATCACAGAAAGCAACACGATGTGCTCCATCTGGCAGCAAATATCATGGCTTCCGCCCATATTAACTAGCATATTTTAGCACTCCCTCCTTCAGCCAAAAAAGAGGGCCTCGCCCTTCCTTTAGCTTAAATATGTTTCCCCACGTAGCTGTTACAAAGAACCATGCGGGGAACGTGCTCCACAGCACGGCTGCCTGCCTTCAACCTGCCCGCATGGAAAAGGGCAAAGCCGGGATGTGACCGGACGCACGGCTGAAGAGGGATAACAGGAAGGAAGTTAAAAAAAAAAAAAGGAAGACGATAACTTGTCAATTCATTGCCAGCAAGCAAACACTATGTGTCGGAGAGCTTCATTAATGGGCACAGTGATGTGGAAGTCCTCCCTTAATGGTCTTAGTCATAATGTAACCCTTATGTTGCCACCGCTTTGTTTCTCTGTCCAAGCACAATAGCGATAATCATAACTGTATTTTTATGCACGTATGTCCAGCTTAAAGGGCTTTAAATCTGTTTTCAGAATGCTCTGTCACGATCACAGCATTAGTAGTAAAAGTATGACTGCAATAAAATATAATGACTATTATCGTATAAGATTTTAGACTTAATGCTACAGCTGCGACATGAAAGAAGCAGAAATACTGCCAGCACAATTTACAGTGTTCAAAGCTACACTTTAGTTATTTCATATTATATAAAAGTAGGTAGGAACATTTCAGCTTTTTTTTTTTTTTTCTGTCCTCTCATGTGTTATGTGAGGTATTTTCTGTAAATCACCGGTTATTGAAAACCTTTCTGCGCTCTGGGATCTGGGAGCTCACACGGATGTCAGGAAGATTTTGACAGTATTGATGGATGCGGTTTGCAGTCCGACACCCCCCCCCCCCCCCCACCGTGCAGAGGAGCTTGCTGGGCAGGGCTGTTGTCATTTTGCTCCATTTATTACTTCCTGTTCACCCTCCTTACAAAGTAGCCTGGACAGTCTGCCTGCCCCCGTGTCGCGCCGGGCTCCCAGTTAATTTCCCCCAGGCCATGTTTCAGAGCGCCACACCGATTCTTTCCTATGTCGGGAGACGGAAACCAATACAGAACTTCATAATTTGATTGTGAAGGTATTACAGAATTAAGATTAATTCCACTCCACCCCTGGCTGTTTCCCACCGGACTGCTAGGGCCCGGTGAGTGGTGGGAGCAGCAGCTCTGCGTGTTGTTCATTTGTTTCGAAGTGCGACGTTGGCTGCATCAGTATGTGTGGGGCTTTCCTCTGTCTTTCCATCTGTGATGAGCCCCCCGTATGGGAGCGTGTCTAGCAGTAAAGACATCGGTAAACAAACCATGCTCTGCCGCGTGATGGTGGCCTTGCTTCTTGTTGGTCTCTGCATCTTCAGCCAAACTTGGGTTAGAAATTTTTGGATTTGCTGTAACCTCAACACGGATTATGCAAACAAAAGTCATAAATGGGCCAGTAAATTGGGAAATTAATCTACTTTATCTGTATTTTTTTCTAGTTGTTAAGGATGTGTGACTACAAGTCCTGGATGAATCCCTGCTCTTATCCATGTATTTTTAAGTACATTATACACATGAGGAAAGTGTAAAATTGCAGTCAGTGCAAGTTTTTCTTGTTTTACGCAGAACTGTCCGCACAGCGATAAATTTTGTAAAAAAGTGTTTGATGCATGCACACAAGACATCCACAGCTGTAGGGTGTAGGTGTGGCAGAATCGTGCATTTTTCATGCGGTGGCATCATTAGAAGACCCCAAAAAAAAAAATCTGAATAAATTATATGAATTAATAAGATGTTTATTTGGATGGTTTTAAAAAAGCACATTCACGATCATCTCAGAGTCTTAATAAATTTCTTATTTCCCAAAAAGACCATCTTGTTGTACCAATATGCAAATATATAAAAATGTGAATATGCAGCTCCATGCACATACAAAGTTCAGTAAGGAATAGTAGGGAGTTTAATATTTGCTAAGCTACAGCTACAACAGTACTTACCACTATGAGCATCAGATTTTAGCTCCTTCAGAGAAGGATTAGTGTCTCATAATACACACATGACCAACCACAGAAAAGTGAACAGGTATTTTTCAAGACATGTTTCTAGCATTTAACACTAACAGCATTGCTTCTGCTAACAATACAGAGATTAAACAAAGAAAATATATCTTGTTCTTAAATATAAACATCAATCCATCTATAAAAATATCTTGAACAGATACAGTCAGTTGTTTGCATCGAGTCCTATAAAACTGCGTGTTATTATCATTTAGCTTATGCCATTCGGCAAGGTGACTTACATTTAGTCACTTTCACACCGATTTACCCATGTATACAGCACAGTATTCTTACCGTAGCAGTTCAGGGCGAGTAACTTACTTGACAGTACTATGGCAGAAGGAGAAACTGAACCGATAAACGTTCAAACGGCGAGGCTAGGGTTCCAACCACTGCACCATTTATCGGCAATAAGCATTTAATCCCAGAAAAAGTGCCAACTGCGGTCGTATTTAAATCTACTTGTTCCGGTTGCTTTTTTCCCCCAGATATTTAAACAGATTTTGGTTGTAAAGAAACGTTGCCCTTTCGGTCAGCACATTCGCTTAATGAACAGTTGCAGCTGGATATATCTGTTTGTTGTAGTGCAGCAGAGGTTTCATGATGCAGAGGAGCAACATTTGGATCTCAGACTATCTGGGTAGAAGGCGGAATGAGCAACGGCATGGCTCACTAATATAGCAGAGCAGGAAACAACACGTTTACAGCGTGGTGCCACACATCCCTGCGAGGGAAAATTCACCAGTCGTGCACAAGTTCGACGACACGACGCAGCACGCGGTACGGCGCGCAAAGGTCCGTGCATGTTTTGAGCAAACAAGGCTTCAGTCACAATCTTCAGCCGGCATCTTCGGTCACTTAAAAAGATTCTGGATTCAAAGGCTAACAATAAACTTAACTTGCGCTGGCACTTTAGATGGTGGAAAAGAGGGGGATTCTTGGTAATTTTTCAGTCTCTTAAAGCAAATGGCATCTTAAATCAAAAATCAGCACTTTTGTTTGAATATAGTTTGATATGAATAATAAGTGACACAGAAACATCATTTGGCAGAATATGTAAAGGCTCAGAAAGTCTCCTTCGTGAGAAATGAATGACACAGCCAGTGGTAGCTACATACTGGATGGCAACGGGAGGCCAGCATCTCCATTCTGCCATTTGGCCGAGAAGCTGTGGTCGTCGCCATCCGACGAGAGACGGGTTGACGCCACGGTCAGTGTTGTCTTGGCAACGATAGCCGTGGGGTCAAAACCCGGTCGTGATTTGGGTGATCTCTGAGTTCATGTCGACGGGGAGCAGCCCGTGGGAGTCCACCGACGACATCTCCATGGCTAGTCATACCTGCTGGTTGGAGCGGTCCAAGGTGTTCCCACTCGAGTTCTGGTCCCGCTGCAGCTGCCGACCACGTGAGGAATTCTGCAGCTCCAGGCTCAATGTTGATGGGATGCAGAACTCACGGAAGCAGCGTTTGAAGTTCTCATCCAAGAAGCCATAGAGTACCGGGTTCAGGCAGCTGTTGGTGTAGCCCAGTGCGATGCAGAAGTGCCAGGTGACAGACTGCAGCAGCGACTGCGGCACGCTGACCAGGGCCTTGATGATGACGAAAATGTGGATGGGCGTCCAGCACACAATGAAGACGGCCACCACCACCAGCACCATGCGCGTGATGCGCCGCAGGTTGCGGTCCTTCTCCTTGGAGCCGGACAGCATGCGCACACTCTTGAGGCGCAAGATCATGAGACCGTAGCACACGGTGATGATGAGCACGGGCATGATGAAGGCGAAGATGAACACGCAGATCTTCAGAAGGTTTTCCCAGTACCAGGACGGGTGGGGGAAGACCAGCGTGCAGTCGATGACTCCTGAAGATATTTAAATAAAACAACAATACATGCAATACGAACGATGGAATATTAAAAAAAAAAAATCAATAAAGCTTTGGTGCAATTTCTCATGAGTAAACATTCTTACTACTTAAATGATTCATTGGCATATTGCAGTTCCAGTAAAAAAGTCAATTGCGAGTGTTTGCACGACGGGCAAACGCTGACTGTTTCCAGCCTGCCTTTTGGCAGTCGGAAACTTCCTGTGTGCTGCCAACACGGAGTGCAAATATATTCAATCACGTACGCCTCCAGCTGACTTTGTCTGCCTTTACTTCCAAATATGTCACTTTTTCTGTTTGGAATGACAATGAAAAATCTTTCACTTCGCAAGTTGCTCTGCCATTTTCAGCAGCGGCCACAGGACATTGAGCTGGCAATGTATTTGTAATTTATTTATTACATTTTATTTGTGTATTGCATTATTTATGTGATGTTATCTAAGTCAAGCAGATTTATTTATTTATTTTTTTTTTGCACTGGTGGATATTTTTCCACTCAGGGAAAGTAAATGGCTCAAGGGTACTGCTTGAAGAAGCGTCTTGGGACATGAACCAGCAACCTTCGGCACACTGTGTGTGTGTGTGTGTGTGTGTGTGTGTGTGTGTGTGTGTGCGTGTGTGTTTTTCAACCTCATGCTGTGAGCTGTACTTGCCAGGCTCGACTGCTGTGGATGCCATAACCATGACTGGTAGCCCGATGGCGGAGGACAGGATCCAGTTGCAGATGTTGACGATCTTGGCTTTACGCGGTGTGCGGAAGTCCAGGGCCTTAACCGGGTGGCACACGGCGACGTAGCGATCCACGCTCATGGTGGTCAGCGTGAAGATGCTGGTGAACATGTTGTAGTAGTCGATGGAGAGCACGATCTTGCAGATGACGTCGCCGAACGGCCACGTGCCCATAAGGTAGTTGACGCTCTGGAAGGGAAGTGTGCTGGTGGCCAGGGCGTCCGCCAGGGCCAGGTTGAAGATGTAGATGTTGGTGGCCGTCTTCATTTTCGTGTACCTGCAACGGCAACGCGATCGGACCCTAAGGGTGATACCGAGCCGATTAGGAGCCACCAGCATCACTTTATCTTGTCGCTGACTGTTGGCTCTCTGTCCGTTTTAAAGATCGGTGATGGATGATGGAAGCGGCGCTTCAGCTAAGACGAAAACCGAACATATAATTACCAAAAAGGGCTTTGATGCAAATTCCAGTGTTATTACATAAAAATTACACATCTCGGAGCACAAAGGTGACACAAATGCCGATTATAGGAATATTATCTAATTTGGCCGGATTTGTATAATCCTCCGCATATTTCTGCGGATGTCAATCCACAAGCATCAAAAGCAAGGATCAAGCCGCTCGAAATAAGATTCGAGAGGGAATGCGCAGCCGGAGCAAAGTTACTTTATCCAGCGGTTTGGGTGGTGCAGGTGGCTGCCAGCACTGCGTTTCCAGCCACGTGGATGTCTGTCATCTTGAGGCAGTTAAGGCTTGTGATATCAGCGAACATATTCCGGACTGGAATAAGAGGATTATTGTTTCGGAGGAATTTTCAGGTAATTATTAAGCGCAGGCATCTCTCCTTCCACCACGACTTGGACTTCCAAGCAAATGTGTTTTGTACCCTTGCTGTATGTTTGTGTAAGTTATCAGTATGTGTTAATGAGGAAGGCCTTATGGGAACAGAGATGCTGACGTGCGGCACCGCACGAGGTGAGCACCCATGCGAGGTGTGACTTTGTCGGCGCATCTCAGCTGCGCGTGACAGCTGCACTCGCTTGCAGCCTTCTCCCAGAAATCTGCCCACTCCGTATTATCCATAATAATAATGTGTGGTGAAGCAGGGAAACTGTTAAAAGCTGGAAAGGAAAGCCTCAGCCGTCGGCTTAGAAAAAATTGAAAGTACGGCAATAAAAGAACCACCAAACGCGCGCATTTTTTATTGCCGCCGAGATTGTAGTCATTTTAGAGTCACAAATTCGGCCGAAGCGCCGATGTTTGGACTGTGGGAGGAAAGCAGAGCACCTGGAAAACACCGAGCGAACACAGAGGGAACCTGAACACACGACACACACCGAGCCAGATTCAAATTCATGAGTTAAGTCCTCCTACAGCTCCAAGACCTGTGAGGCTCCAGCCTTCCAAGAACTTCAGAGCACAATGACCAAAGGCAAATGACAAAGGATATGGAGAAAAGGGACCACATGAGTTTGGACAGGTTGGTCTCAGGTTTGGACTTGGAGGTGTCCAGTGCACTTCTGATCTTGTGCGTTTGTTTTGAAGTACATTTTGCCATTTTTACGAAATAAGGCGGGACTTCTGCATGCTACGTTGGTGGAAAAAAAATGGGCTAAACTTCTGTGGCTCAGGAATGCATTACTGATTTTTCCCATTTAAAAGTTCTTTTTCGCGAGAATTCACTTTACAAGCAGATTGCCAGGAACAAATTATGCTTATTGTGAAATGAATGCCAGTGTTGCATTGCTCAATGGTAGCAAGACAAGTCTTTATTGGTAACACTTCCTATTGCAACTTTGTTTTTAAACAAAGTAAGCCATCAGGAATAGAATGAGCGATACATTACTGGGTTTATCTTAAACAGGTAGATTCATTTATGTCAGTGATATTGTTTGGGTCTTGTCCTTATATTGTACCGATTTGCTTTTCTTAAGCTGTTTCCCAGTTAATGATCCTCCTATTTTTAAATTTGGACTTTTTTACATAAATATGTGATCGTATACAAGTCTATCAATTCCTCAAATGCTGTGAGATACAGAACACGTTATTTACCACAATATTTACCGTGGATTTGAATCCGCCAGTCCAGTGTGTGAGCGCATGTGCGGTGCGGTGCTCAGAGCTCCTGTCTGACACTCGAAAGATGCGGGTTTGAATCCCATCTCCTGCTGTAAGTTTGAGGTACCCACCCTAAATTGGAGCAGTAAAGATTACCGGTCTGTATACAAGAGAAAATTCTCTGTTAGCAGCTTAACATTGTAAGTGGTATTGGACACTGGCATCCTCTAAATAAATAACTGATTATGTCGATGTTTTTGAGATGAGACAATGGGGAGATCCTGGTTGGCTATGGATCACCGTGGCGAGCCTAAATTTTAAAGCGATTATTGCAAAAGGATAGCTCACCGCCCTTGTGCTCAGGCCTCTGCTGTATTGCGAAGCCTCACATCAGATTATTTCATTTGCTCACTGCAAAAAATGCCCAGTGGCACCTGGTAGTGGTGTTACAGCCTCTTTGAAACACGGGCTGGGTCATGAGGGGGATTCAGTCGCTAAGGGCACTCCTTCGGGGAACGAAATAATCCGTGAAAGTGGGAACCTGGTCTTCGAGCACCCGTTTCAGTGCTGCCGTGATTCAATCGCACAGCCTTATTGTGATGAGGTGACAGATGGCCCCCAGGTATGAATACTGCTTGGTCTTTTAGCTTAAAAGTAAAATGGTGAGGGGTGTAAAGCAAATTGAAAGGTGACATGAATTCCCACCTGCTTTTAAGCTTTGCTTCCGATGAGAAAATGTTTAACTCATTTCAAGGAAGTCAGTATGTCTGTCATGCATCTTGCATTTGTGTATGTATGTGGTGTTTTTCTAATGAACACTGTGAACCACTGGGAACCGAAGCCAAATTCCCTGCATGCGTGTGCATACTTGGCTAAATAGATCAGATTCTGATTCTAATTCTGACTCTGATGTCTGCAAAATGAAGATCGAAGCCTCATTCAAAATAGGAGAAATATTAAAAGGGAACACACATTTGCTTATTCAGCACAGAGTTTAGCCAAGCGTGTAAGACCAAGACATGATTTTGGAGCTAAAATATTAGCAAAAGGGCACAAGTGATATTTAAAAATTGTTTTCAGAAGAAGACAAAATGCTGGATTTAGGAGAATGGATTTGTTTTCCACAAGCTGAATGTCCCCCAAGGTTATGCCTATCCTGCCAAGGGCCTGAGGGAATAATAATCTGTTGGTAATAAAGCTGATGGTAACGTTAGGTGGAGGTTGGTGTCCACAGCTGGATGAGCAGGAGTGCAGTGGCCCTGCAGCAGAGCTGAGCGTTTGAATGAGCTGAGAAGATGCTTGTTTGTTCTGGGTACAGCTAACACCGCAACTGTCCCCACTGGCTTTAAACCGATGTCTTTAGCTCCCGTAGTTCATTTATGGAACCGATCATTTTTACTGTGTTTTACAGTGGTTTGTTGCTGCTAATTGCCACGGAGTTTAAAGCTGACTCTTGGGGATGCATGAAGGGTTTCTTCACAAACTTGTGCCTTCCGTACGTGTCCATGGTGTCCGTTGTTGCTGTGATTGTGTCCATCCATTTGGTTGCTTTTCTACACACTACGTTCTTCTCAAGAGGCTCCAAAATATATACAGTACATATTTAATAGGTTACCATTCGGCTCTGCCCCAACCCTGCCCAGGAGGAAGCGGTCAATATCAATGGATGGACGTAAACATAAAGTATGATAGCCTCAGTTGTGCTTCCAGTGAGAATTCTTGCCTGATTTTATCCCATAACCATCTGTTTTCCTGGATGTCCATGGTACCCTCAGCAGTCTCCTTCGGTGTCACAGCTCAAGCCTATATATATATTTTTTTTTTTTGTGTGTGTTGTTCTTCAAAGTGCAGCTTTGCCGCAGCCTCATAGAAAATACAACAATACCTTAACTAGCACTTCTTCCTTTTTTAGCAATTTTATATATTTGCTATCCATAAAACACTGTTTTCTGTGTTTATTTGCTATTACTAACAGTATAATGAATCTGTTTTGCACTATTTTTGCATGTTTTCAAGCTCCACTTATGCACTAGACTGTATTAATGGACTCTTACTGCATCTAGAGGACAAATCCAGGTATTATTGTACTATTATTTTATCCATTTTTTACAGTCATTGTTCTGGGTACTTTGCCAGATTTGAGGACCTTTTCCAGATCTTTCACCGCAGCTCTCCTGACTGCTGCTGTTTATCATCGCAGCGGTTTAGGACTAAATAAGCACGCAAAGCGTTCGCTTTTAACAGATAAGTGACATTCAGCTCCTTTTTTTCTGTGAGCAAGCATGGGACACTGGTCACGAAATGTCAAGTGATGGCACAACCACGTATGGGCCAAAGCTTCTGTTTTTATTCCACGAGTGTCAGTACAATGACAGAGAACTTGGAGTGACCGGTCGCGTGCTTCAGCCATCACTTTTATTGACTGAGAACATAATGTCTCACTCAACACACATGGCAGTAACTTCATCAGTAGGGACTGAATGTGGAGGGCAGTGTTTTTCATTTCAGACGTTATGCACAGAGTAGAGACAGTTTAAACTGCGAGATTTTCGGGGAGAAGAAAGGACCAAGACGGGCGAACATCAAAAGCTTTCCTCACAATGCACAAAATTCAACAATACAGTTAGTATCGTCGATTGTGTAGCACTTGTCAAAATTAATAGAATCTCCTATAATTCAGCAGGAAAATCCACCCATCCCTTCTTGGGAGGGCAAAAAAGAGTCTTTCTTCCTCTCATTAAAGGGCCGATAAGCCCTCAGATACAGAGCACAACAGCCTGTTATGTATGAAGTGGTGTTCAGCTGTGCCCCCCACGTGTGGTGCGTTTGGTGTGTGTGGTGAGGGTCGCACACGTGCAGCTGTGAGACAGCAGGACGTCTCCGTCGATCGAGCTTAACAGCCAAGCGGCACGGCCTGTTGGCTGCCTCCTTCTCCAGGCAAAGGGAGCCCAGACAGCGGGATACTGCCTGTCTTTGGGTTCCCATCCTGCTGCAACAACGCGCGTATTAGCTTCACTGCGGAAACGCAGTACCGAGCTGGTGGGAGATCAGGGGGCAGTGCCAGGTGCTGAGGGAAGAACGGAAAAGCCCATTTTCTGGCTGTGTTAGGTTTGAAGCCAGCAGACAGTGGAAACTGTACAGATGCCCTCTGTCCTTGCAGCAGACTGGACATGGGTTCCATCTGCTCACGAGCAGGGACTCCAGGGGGTTCTCAATAGACCCATCAATTTGTTATCAATAAGCACTTCAATTTGGTTTCTGTGGTTTGGAGCCTATCCAGGAAACCTGGGATGAGAAGCAGGGTACATGCTGGATGGGATGCCAGCCTATGCCAGTGCAGTCATACTCTCACACTCACTCACAATGTGCAGTTTACCAATTCATCTAAAGCATCCATCTTTGGACTGCAAAAAGATGCTGGAGCATCTGGAGGAGACAGACGAGATTGAGGAAACTATCCAGACTGCACACAGTTTGAGTTCAAACCCACATCCAAACCCACAACCCAGCAGATGTGGGACTGTAGTGCTACCTACTTTACCACTGTGCTGCCCCCTGTTGGTGGACTGTTTAATTTCTGCAGTTTTTGCAACCATCATAAACAAAACTGCCACTAACTGGCGAGCCACGATGACTTTTCCCCTCGAAGGGACAACCGTCTACGGAAAGCGAAGCGCATCGGGCTGAGCTACGGCAGCAGGAAGACGGGAAACAAGTCGCGCCTTTTCGCACTCCTCTCTGTGACCAGCTGCTGCGGCTGGAGACAGGTCATTCATCTCAATTCATCTCAGTTACACCTCCTTCTAGATTAGTGCCGCAGACGCTGTCATTTGAAAACGTACGATGGCTTGATGGCACGCGTAATAATGCCACTGCTCACATTTCAGTCATTTTGTTTGCGAGACTTTCAAATGTAAATGAACAGTGCCACCATCTATTATTAAACAGTGTTGATGGCAAGACTGAAGACACAACCCAATAATCGCAGGAACAAGTAGAGACTTTCAATGTCAGTAATTATACCCTTTTCATACGTTTAGAAAAGACATTCAAAACTGGAACGTATACACACACACACACACACACACACACACACAAACACGAAAAAGTCAGGTCTTGTCTATCTGTGATTGTTTCCAGTAGTCTACTTAGCATCAAATTGTGCTGTTCCCCAACACTTGACACCAACTTTGTTAATCCAAAGGTCATTCAAGCTGGCAAGACTTTCAGTTTTCGTTATTCTCATATTTGAAGGAGGCAGGTGCAGCGCCGGGAGTCTTACTTAAGGCCTCCTGGTGCTTAAGCAACGGTTGTACTCCTGGGCCAGAAGGCAAACACCAGTTTCCCCACATCGTGCTCTCCAAACGCAGACACACCATTCAAAGACATTGCATGGTAACTGGTCGTGCTATATTACCTACTGTACAGTGTGTGCATGTGTGCCTGCGAATATGTGTGACCACACTGTGATGGACTGGTGTTCCATCCTGGCTTTCTAGCCTGGTGTGCGCAGTGTTTTCAGCATGGGCTCTGGACCACTACGACCCTGACCACGGCAAGTGGTAAAGGTGACTGGTTGAATGCAATGGATGTTAAAAGAAGGAATGGTATTCTTTCGTGTAAGCATACAGGGCTTCGAACCTATTAGTTTTTGTTCCAGTCATGACTGAACAGAAACCAAGTACAGACTTGTTGCTAGGGAACCGTGCCATCTGTACTCTGGGTTTGAATTGAGGATACTGTACCTGTGCCAGTTCCCATAAGATGCTGTGGACCTTTTTAATTTGTTATCCATCTGGAGATGCCAAGCATAAATAAAGAATGACAAAGGAATGCTTTATGATCAAAGCTTTTAAATAGCTTTTCTACGGTTCAATTTGTCGGCAGAATTTGTTCCCAGTGCTGCGCAAATCAAAATATTAAAATTTAATTATGACCTCAAGAAATATCCTCCAGTTTATCGAGTTTTCATTCCCTGCACCTGAAATATTAAGAGTCTGCAGAGCTGCTGAAGAATGGGGCTGCTAACAAGACCGCATGTCACCCTGCGCAAAAGCAGCAGCTCTTCGAGCTAAAGTAACGGGTGACTGTTAGGCCTTGAGTTGGTGCACATCAGTGGAGAGGGATCCACTGCGGTGACATTGAGTTTCTCTGCGATTCTCACGGGTTAACTCCTCCGGCTTCCTTTTCAGATGCACCCCCTCTCCCGTGACCTTAACCCCACTCTGCAGAAGGTGTTAGCACTGCCCCAGCGCATGTGGGGCATGGGGCAGCAGGAGTGCTATCTGGGCTAGGACTGAGGATTGCCATCGACAGGGCAGATTAGAGAAGGCTGACCTCCTTTTCGTACCTGATATGGTCCAGCTTTGTGGTCAGTCAACAACTGAGCCTGGGCTGAGATCTACTGACAGTGCCCTCAAGCAAGTCCACAACAACGTAGATGTTCAACATGCTGCTCCTGCAGACCCGTACTTCCTTTGAAAAAGTGAAAATGCTCCCTTTGTCTGCACGAGTTTCCTCCAGGTTCCATTGTTTTCCTACCACTGTCCAAACACATCTGTTTCAGGTTAACTGGTGAATCTACACTGACTGTAGTGCATGTATGGATGAGTGAATGAGTATGAGGCCGTCATGTGATGGACCGGTTGTCCCATTCCCTGTTGTACCCTGCCTGATGTCCTGTACTTCTAGAATAGGCTGTGAACCACTGCAGCCCTGCACTGGACAAGAAGTTATTGACACTGAAAGGATTGGTAACAGCTTTTTCTAAGGTGTCTGTAAAAAAACATCATCACATGATGAGTTAAGGCTTCAGGATCAACTTCATTCCTTTCCATCTTTAAAGTCCTGAAAACAGTCTAAGAAGTTACATTGTGGTTAAACACCTGCCTGGTCATCTTAGCAATGGGATCCTGCTACACCTGTGTTGAGATTGACCACATGTCCACATGACAAACCATGTAGAACAATGTTATGAACTGCGGTGTCGGTGGTGGGATCTTGCCGGATTGACGCTGCAATTGACTTCATCTTCATTGACCCCATAAGAAGGCAGGGTAATTGGGAGTCAAAAGTCTCCAAAACTCCCCTCTGTTTGACCAAATCACCCAAGAGGTCAATAAAGAAAGGAAATGGTTTACTGCCGGTCTAACGTCCAGTTGACGTCGCTGCCGAGAAACGGCGCTTTTATCAGCAATTGCCCGTTATGGGACAGCGATTTGGTGGCAGCGCACGCTTTTACTGCTATGACTAAGTTGGAAACTGAACGGAAAACACAGGGCAAAAAACAAATAGCTGCTGATGACTGGGTTTAAGAAAAACAGTGTGCTGACGAAATAGAAGCAGCGATGGAAGACAATGAGTCGCCACAACGTTCCGGCAATCGATTGGCTCTGTTTGCTCGGCTCCGGCTCCCTACAGCCGATTCGGAGCGCGCGCGCTTGAGGGCATTCGCACGACAGCTAAGAATCTCAGGAGGACGGAGGGAGACTTAATGAGCACAGTTAGAGACAATTCGTTCAGCTAAGTGCTTAAGTGCTCAGGTAGACTGAACCTCCGCACTCTCTGGGCCTGGTTACCTTTCAGAGTAAAAGGAAACCCACCTGCTGGGAAAGAGCTGCATTTTCAGACCCCTGTGATGCAGTTGGGTTCTAACCCGGTTGTCTCTATGGCAACAGGAAACATGGTATGCACCTCAAATGCTTCTCACTCTCCGAATGGGAGACTGAAATTAATATCGTGCCTCCCCCCTGCACGACGGCGATAATGACAAACGCATTGTTTTCATTATCCCGTTTCAAACAATCGGGTGTCTGTGCGAGAGGCCTTGAATTTGTCTGATGTCCAGCCCAGAGGTGAGAAAGCAGAGGCTGAAGGTGTCTCCATGTCTCCGGGACACTCTGCTGTGTGTTTATACTGAAACGGATTTAAAAAAAAAAAACATCCTGAAAATATAACCAGGGGTGCAGCGTCCAGCATTCAGCCTCCTTTTCCCCTCATCTATAAGCATGACCGATGCAGTCCACCCCCCCCCGTGGACCTCAGTTGACGTCACTGTCGTTCAGGAATCATTTCTGCACTTTCAGCCACCTCTCACAGTGGCCGTTCCGACTGACTTTGGAATTTAAAACCGTATCCACGGCAGTCCGGTTCGACGAAACAATCAGTGCCGATCGCATGTACTTCATCTAAAACGGTGCGAGAGGAATGTTTTTCCCTACTTGAAGAAAATGTTTCTGATATTCTGAAGACTGGACAAAAAAAAAAATCTGAAATGCAGTTCTTGCTTAGGACTCTGATGGCTGCATATTGTGTAAAAGTTATATTTGGCCACTTTAAAAAAAAAAAAAAAAACTATTTTAATGGCTAAGATCACCGATAAAGCAGGGGGAAGCAGGAATGAGACGAATTTCCAATTAAAATACCATTTGGGGACGTTAAAACTGCACGGCTTTGGAGACGGAACTGCAGCGACGTTCAGATGGACCCCCTTTTCCTTCTCTAAGGTCCGGTCTCCGTGCACCAGGCTCAGGTGGGGCCAGGGTGTGGTTTTCACAGCACACCTCACGCACATTTGGGATGGAAAAGCACCAGACACATCGATGCCCCTCTCAGGCCATAGGACTGCGCAAACAGTTTGCGTAATGAATTTAAAGCGACAGCCACGATAAACACACCCAGGATGAAAGGGCCTTATCTGTACATGAGATGACAAGACAAATTTTATCGCTTTTTTTTTTTTGCTAACATTTTAGTCATTCCAACTGCATGACTCTGAAATGTAAACAGAGACGTACTAAGGGTGCACTAAATGTTTTGCTGTTGCGTTTAAGAAACGCATTAATACTAACAGCGGGTTAATGTTATATAGAACAAGTGTGAATTAGGGTTATCGTATGGCGGCCAAAACAAAAATGCCGAGAGCATAATGTTGGTGTATTCTGTCTTCGGGTCCCTCTCCAAGAGAAATCTGCACAAATTAGTTTTAATTTCCCCATGGACGAAGCATGTGATCCCGCGCACGCCATACATTTCGGATTAAAAATGCAGCCTACAGGACTTGTCCTCAGTCGAAAATGCATTAGAGGATGTCATTCCTCGTGACTTATGAAAGAATATTCAGATTTAAAGATTAATTTCCCGTTTAAGCTAAAATGCCACCGTTCTCAGAGAAGAATACATGCACATTTCATCTTACGTCTACGGAATTAAACTGTGAGGTATATTATTATTAATGCGTTCCTCAGATGATGCTTTTACCCAAAGCGACTTACTATGCAAAGGGTATTTGACCCATTTGTATAGCAGGGTATTTTCAGTGGGGCGATTGGGGTAAAAATACCAAGATCAAGGGGACTACAACAGCGGGAGGGAGTGGGGCTTGAGCTGACACCATTCGGGTTGCAAGCCTTGTGTTCTCAGCTGTTAAAATACAGAGAAAGAAAAAGCAAAAATGACACTTAAAAGGAGGGAGCTGACCGGCACGCGTAGAGGATGCACGATTTTTCCGCATTTTGGAAAAAGGCAGGTGGTCATTTTAAAGACGACTGCAGCCGTGAAGAATGCGCGAGTAATAAAGGTGGAATGGGTATAGTGTTCGGCAAACTGGATATGTTCATCTGAGCAATACATCTACCTGTCATGTGTGCGGTCAATGGCACTTTAATAGCTGGGCATATATCCTGCACTTCAGCCTCGCTACGCGTGTCCTTTTCTCCCATTTGTTGGTTGTTTGGCTTGTCTGGCTCTTTCCAACACAGGCGATGTCTCCCTTTCATCATCCTGTAGGTCGGCTGTCACTGCAGATGGCTCTCAGTACAAATGAGGCTTATTATTAATGTCTCGTGTATTATAGCCAGACTGCAGACTAATCATAAACAAGGTGACTCATATAGAAATAGGTTAGCTAGAGCAGCCGCTCTGGGAAATTCTGAACATCGGTGAATATTTGGGGGGAACATTCATTTTTTTTATTCAAGTTGCAAACTTTTTGTACAAAAATAGCATCAGGGCAGCTACCTATTGTGCACCACAAGGTCGTCGTCCAAAAGCAACTTAGCCTTAATTCCGTGGTGATGCGGGACACCTCATTCAGCTCTGCGGTTTTCTATATCCAGACACAGCTAACCTTCGTCCCGTCCTCACTAATTCCTAACAGCAGACAAATGCAAGCTTGTGGGACAAATTCGCTGCATCATTTATTCAGTTATGAGCCATCATGCGGAGGCAAGGTGTAGAAAATGGGTACACGTGATTTAAAAGTTTGTGGAGCCCCTCTTCGGCAGTAGTAACCCCAACTGATCACCTTCTGCATGATTTTATTAGTCGTTCGGTAAAAGGTCTGACTTTTACTTGAAAAAGAAAAGAATCTTTTGTTGTAGAACATTCATCTATTTGGTTGTTGATTTAGGGTTTGGGATCATGGTCCTGTTGAATGGTAAACTCTCAGCTAAGCTTCAGCCCTCAGATGGATGGTCTCACGTTTTATTGTAGAATATGCTGGTATAGAAAAAAATCAATGAAGGTCAGGCTTCCAGTCCTGTGGCTGGAGAACACCTCCAAATTATCACCCCTCCACCATCATGCTTGATGGATGGAATGAGCTTCTTGTTATATTTCATGTTTAGGTTTCTCCAAAAATGGCATTGTGTGTTACAGCCAAATTACTCCACCTTGGTCTTATCTGTCCAGAAGAAGGTGTTCCAGAAGTCCCTTGGTTCATTCAGAAGCAAAAGCGTAAAACAAAGCTATGGTGCAATATTTTTTGTTGAGAGACGGGGTTATTTGCTGGTTTTTTCCTGATGGTGGAATCGTCAGTGCCAGCACTCTCAACGTGGGCTGTGGATTCCCGGTTGTAACTTTCTGAACCTTCCCAATTTCTGAGGATCATGACATCTTGGAATGACAGTTTTAGAACACAACACTCCTGGGTATGCTAGCACTTGTCTTGAACGTACTCCATCTGTACGAGATCTTTCTCATTGTGGAATGTTGACTCCATATTGTTTGTAGATGGGTTTGTAATTCTCCCCAGAATGATGAGCAGAAGTAAGAGCTTCTCGGAGATCATCGCAAGCACCTTCTGCGCTTGGCATGCTGTGTTAACACAAACCTGGAAGCACAGGGGGGAAAACACCTCCTCATGGTTGACTTAAGGCGTTCACTTGATGCACCACAGTTGGACCTTAGGACCTTCTTCATCTAAGTGGAACCAGTGAGCAGCACTTTTCACCATGGCTTCTGCATGCTGGCTTGCTTTTGCCAGAATAAACAACAGCAAAGTCAAATCTGTTGCTTGTTATCTCATAAAGCAGAGATTTGTCTCCTGCAAGTACTTTGCAGGGAACACCGAGGAAAATCGCTCCTGGAAACACTCTTCCGATTGCTGCCGTCGACATTTCATATCATGCAAACACCACGAGGACAACAGAACGCAACCCAGCACGTTTCAGTGCATTTTCTTTTCTGTTTATCTCTCCTTGCTCAACAGAGGTGGCCCTGCATTCTCAGTTATGTAACCACATATTTTTCAGTTAGGCCGAATTTTGTCTGAGTAAGAAATGTCATGTTATCTAAACCTTTAGTGGGGGAGGGGATGCAGTTTCAAGAACAGGAATAGAAATATTACACATGCAGACGAAAACACGCACGTTTTCACACGGCACACACGGTGCATCGACATCAACTTCATTTTTTTTTTTTTTTATCCGACGAAGGTTTCATTCCCAGAATAAACGATTGCGCGAAGTCACCACTTGATGCGCGTCCACTTCCCGGGTTATCCCGTCTGCGGGATTTGCGAGACAAAAAAGGATTTTGATGCCAAAATGCAGCGCTAACTTCTCTGTTCCCGTTGATAAAATGCGGTGATCGCGCAAATGGCCGAGTTTAACCATTTATTGTTGTAACATAAACACGTTTTCTGATCAATCTTGCGTCCGCATGTGTAAACCATTCTGCGTTTCGCGGAGGCCGTTGGCGGGGGGTCTTCAAGATGCGACGGCGACGGGAAGGTGACCAAGCACAGGTGACATTAACAGGTGACCCTGACACACCTGTTAGGGGGGGGGGGGCAAAAATGTTCTGGGTGTTATTCAGTGCTCTTACACACGCGTATTGAGGAGGCGGACGCTCGGACACTGGGGGGCACACGTATGCGAGCAGGTGACCCTACCTGACCCTCAGGATGGAGACAGACCCCCCTCCTCCCCCGGGGTGACCACTGTGACCGGAACATCACGGGCTGCCTAAAAGTTGGACCACGACACGTTCACGCACGTTATCCGCTAATGACCGTTTTTCTTTTTTGCGTTGCCATGGAAACGAGTGGCGCCGGACCGGGGCAGGGGGCACGCGCGGAGGTGGGAGACCCTTACCTGATGATGACATACATGACGAGCACGTTGCCCACGAGTCCCACGACGCACACGATGGAGTAGAGCGCAGTGATGACGACCGCGATCTCCATGGGGGTCGAACCCTTGGCCGGGTCCGCCTCGGACGTGTTGGCGCGCGCGGGGTTCGCGCCGGCGCTCAGGTTGCGGCAGAGCGCGCCGGCGTCCGCGGCGAGCGAGCACGTGGGCTCGGAGCCGTTGGCCCCGGTTTCCATGGTGCGCGCGGGACGGCTTGAACGCTGCGGGACCTCGGCGGGACCTCGGCGGCGGCGATGCTGCGTTCCCGGTGCCCGGTGCGCGTCCGCGGAGCTGCAGCGCATCGCAGTCACGCTGACTTTTCGCGCTATATCAACCCCACCCCCTCACATGACGTCACTCACTTTAGCGCGCCGCGTGACCGCCGGCGTTCCGCGCCGCCGAGTTTTTATTGCCAGATTTTTTTTTTTTTTTGTTGCAAATAGTATTAACCGTGGGGCTCGGAACAAAAGTGCCTTCTGGTGCTGAAAGTTGAATAAAATCTCATTCGTTTTATGAAACTGAAAAACACAACCATTGAATTATTTTTTCCCCCTTTTTTTAAAAAAATCAAATAGGATGTGAGGACATGTTTAAAAGTTATGACTTCTGATAGGTGTAATAGTTTTAAGAAGAAGCCGGGGGTCAGCCCATTTCCTGGCGATCGGTGTGGTGATCTTACCGTGGTGATGTGCCGGGTGACAGCGCGGGAATCCCAGCGCCCGTCTGCAAGCAGCTCCAGGCCATCTTGCAGGAGATTTAGTTAAACGATTATTCGTAGACAGATGGGAAGTTTGGGTTTGCGGCAAAAACAGACTTTTAATAACATTTTTATTTTTTAAGACTTAACCTTCAGCATCTGGTGTGAATTTAAAAAAAGAAAAAGAAAAAAAAAATCAAAGCAGCCATCTCTATTCTTGAGATAAGGAGACCTGTGTCGCCCGGTCCGGATAAGGGGCGCCCCCTATCGGCCCGCAGACACACCTGACTTTCCGCTTAGAGCAACGCAGCAGCGGTCGGGCCCCAGGAACCAATTAACAAACATTAAGAAATATATAAGAAAATCTGTAAGAAAATCCGAAATGTTTCGATGTCTCCTTCGAAGCCGTGGCCATGAGTTTCTGTGCCAGGCTTCACAAAGGGACGAGCCGTCGTATCAACATCACGATGGTGAATATTATAATTATCATTTTTCCGATAATTCATGTGAGGAGTGGGCGCCGAATGGCCGCATAATCCGTGGGGAGCGCCAGTCGGTCACGGCGGTGCCGTTTGTCCCCCGACCGCTCTTCTGGGAAACGTCGTGCGGCTAAAATGAATTTAGGGATTGTATTAAAAGCACGTTTTATTGTTGTCATAATCATAAGAACAGGAGCCACCCTGTCGGCCTTGTCCTTCACCGCTCAAGGAGTTCAAATTAAAACGACATCAGGGCCTTTCAGATGTCTTATGTTGTTTTCCATGAATAGATCCACCCCCTGCTCACTTCTGAACTTTGTGACTAATATGATATTATTATAAAGGATTGTGCTTGTGAATTTATTTGGCTTCGCTGGCAGGTGTTTAAACTCCAAACTGAATTGATGACGTTTCTGGCTACAGGCTGGACACGAAGTTAACCGGGTGGTGCTGCGTGTTTAAACGTCGGGTGAGAAAAGTCATCATTCGGCTCAAGTTGGTTTTATTTCCCAGGCAAGCACCAGCATACGTTGTCCGGCCAAAAAAAAAGTCACACGCTCCAATATTTGGTTAGACTGCCTTTAGCTTTGATTATGACACGCATTCGCCGTGGCATCGATTCCGTAAACTTATGCAATGCCGCAGCATTTATTCCGTCCAGAGTTGCATTCGTTTTTCACCAAGATCTCGTATTGATGACGGGAGAGTCTTAAAGTCTTCTCCGGCACATCCAAAAGATTCTCAAAGGGGTTAAGGTCTGGACTCTGTGGTGGCCGAGCCATGTGTGACAATGATGTCTCTCTCATGCTCCCTGAAGCACTCTTTCAGAATTTGAGCCCCATGAATCCTGGCATTGCCATCTTGGAATATGAAGAAAAAATCCATTGATGGAAAAACCTGCTTATTCAGTATATTCAGGTAGTCAGCTCACCTAATTTTTTGGGCATATAACATTGCTGAACTTAGACCTGACCAACTGAAGCAACCCCAGATCATCACACTAAGTTAAATCCAGGTGCTAACTTTTTTTTTGGCCAGGCAGTGCATAAATGCAATATCAAATATACATATCCCATTCTACCTGACAGCAAGAATGCTGACATAATTTTATACCTCCGGTATTCTCGTTCTTTGTAATAGTGTTTTTTAAATCAGTTATTTTTAAGAAGCACCTTTCCCAACATGATCACAATATACAACATACAGTCAGCGAGTGTGTAAAGTAAACTGAGGGCGGGATGCATTGAATGGTTATAATGAAGATAAAATGCAAGCATGAGAATCTTTACAAAAGTTAAACTGACAGCCACTTTGGTTACAAGGCCACAGCAATGACTCACCTCAAGGTTGTCAATAGCCTTTGTATTTATTTTATTTTTAGTTTGGAGCAGTGCTTAACTGGATGTTTTGCAACCAGAAGCTGAGCTCTCCGGTAAGCAGAAGTGTCAGAGCTCTTTTACCCGCAGCTACAGTTTGTACCGCGTAAGCCCTCTGCTCCCTCTGTGTCCACCCACCTTGCTTTCCATCAATGGTAGGAAACGTGCAAAGTCGTCATTATCTCAACAGCCTCTTTGAAGGACGGATTTAATGCTTGCGGAGCGGCACAGACACACTTTGGATGGAACTAAATTTAGACTGGATCTGGTCACAGTGGACTCAGATGTAATTGTTCTACAGCAGTAAAGTCTTGCTGTACACATTTTCATAGCAGAATTTCAAAACAAAGGTGTCCAGCAGAAGTGAAGTTCTTGACAACAGTGTTGTGCTGCAGCCTGGCTAAAAATATCAGTGAGGAAGAGCCCTGAAGGTTTGGACTTAGGATGTGTGTTTGTTCCCTGGTTGGGGTGTAGTCGAGGGGGTGAGTGGTGTTAGATGCAGAACATCATGGGTCACACAATGTGAGTATGACAACACTAGTCGGCAGGCGACCAGAAGAAGCAGCTGATCAAGGCTCCCCGACTACAGCCCAGTCAGTCGGGCTTCTTCTGTTACCATTTCAATCCCACAAAGGAAGTGTCATTGGGGGTGGGATGGGCAAATAAAGATAGATGCTTGTTAGTTGGATGAGGCACTCGGGAGAAACAGTGACCTAGTGACCGGCATGGCAACCGCATCCGCGACTGCAGGCAAAGCTTTTTTGTCAGGCTTTCAGATGGGAAGTGGTCATAGTGATTCCTCCATAGCGTTTGGGCTTTGAAGCCATCATCTGGTGCCTTCACGTGACAGCCTGCCTTTTTTCGCTTGCTCATATACTGGAAAAAAAAATCTGAGTACCGAAGCAGCAGCTGTAACATGCACCCCCACAACCTAATCCAGATTCTTTCTTGCGCCTCTGTAACAATTAAAAAAGATGAAGGAAAGAGACTTTCCATATCCTATTATTGTGGGTGCGTGTGTTGTTCAAGACTTGATATTCCTGGTTTTGCTGACCTGGTTTCTCCACAGTCTCAGCGCTCCAGCTTGCCATCTTTCGTTGTTTGGCTGGTGGGGGGGGGGGTGTGTGGTGAGATAAAGCGCACACAAAAATGCTGCTACTTTATGCATTCTTAACTGTTATGCACTGCTGAATAATTGATAAATCTCTTCTAATTTTAACCTAGGCTTATTATATACTGGACATATTGATTTTTTTTAACCCTCCTTTCCACCACCTATAGACCAGCAGGAACCAAGTTCACTAAGACAGCAGCTTCAATTACATCCAGTTAATTATTTATGGTTATTTCTTTATGTTTGCTGCTAAATTCTTTGAAACACAAATAAAATAAGAGTAAACAGTCAGGGCAGCTCATTTCTTCAGGGTATGAAGAGAAAAAGGCCCATGCAGTGCAGCTCTCAAGTCCTGTTTCTAGCCCCTGCAGCGGGATTGTCTACCTGTTAATCTGTCAGGAGCACCGGACCGATGGTGGGGAAACACCTGCTGTGGCTGCTGATTCCCCACCACCGATTTTACACCTTATAACAAAGTCTGATTTATTGCTATTGATCTCCGATGGATTCATTTTCTCCACCTCCTGCACTTAGTTCAGTTCACTAACTGTAGCTATTTTAGAAGCCAAATATGCTGCGGTTGTCTGATGATCTCCGCAGCCCTGAGATGAATAAACCGTTGCCCTTTCTATCTGTGAGGTCCTTTTTTGCGCTAGTAATTTTTAAGAAATGTGTTAAAATTTCACATTTAGGCCATGGACTCAGATGAGGTCTGTTTAAAAATCTCTTTAAAGGTCATCGGAGACGAGTAAAGCCACCCGGAAAAGGCAACAAAGACATAATGTTCAGCAACAAAGACATAATGTGATGATGTACAGCATTTGAGATAATATGGTGTAATAACCATGTACAGTAATTTAATTTTTTTTTTCACGGAAATAAAAACAAGAAATGAGTTCATCATCTGATATTGCTCTCATACGCAGTGTTTTGTATTTATGACTCAAAGCTGACCTTTGAGCAGTGGCTGAGAAATTGTCACCCTGGGTGGGAGGTTGTAACCTTGAAGACGGGGAGTGCAGCAGTATTCTAGAGCAAGGTCGTGTCCTAGATGCACACCGCGGTATGTCATAGTTATTAGACTGCTAGACCTTCGTACATGTGGTGGGAATTGGCATGTTTTCCAGTATAAAAGTCAATGTTCATGTGATCAGTTCTGATGCTTTTGATTTGGCTCAGGAACACGTGTTCAAATGCAAACAACACGAATGAGATGCGGACAAATCACAAGCCAGCACATTGTTAAAATCCACCAAAATACCAACTTGAACCCTTTTTCAAGGTGCATAGAGATGGAAAAAAATGATTGCGTACGGATCGTATCATCGACCGAAGCCATCACAACTTTGGAGACCAATAAATATCAATAAAATTTAAGCCAGCACAGGTGCTTTTTCGCCAGGATACCAAAACACTGAAGTTCCAGTTGGACTGAAAATATAGCTTCTTATAATTATGAAAATTGGAAAAAAAATTCAGCAAGACATGCAGAAATTTACAGTTTATAGTACATGGAAGTGTCAGCAAGAGGAGTTGAAGAAATGATAGCAATGTGAAATTTGACTTCCTTTGGATAATGAAGTTGGGAAGACTGAGCTTAAAAGTATTTTTAATTGCTGGGCATCCTAATAAATATTATCCCAAGAAATAGTATTGTTAAGATGGAATGAAATTTACATCATTTATTAATGCCAAGAGATTTTGACTGTTGCTATGGTGATCTGCACATCCTAGCAACAGCTCCAAAGTCTGTGCTCCGGAAAATCTCCTGCAAGTGCAAAGTTTTAATGGTTGGATTCCATACAATAATGACAAACTGCACAGAAACTGGCAGAGAACTCAGTAGTTATCGCAAAATGCATTAAATCAGTAGAATTTCTGACACGTTTGAATAAATAATTGTAATGTAAATCTGTGCCATGAAGCCAGAAGAAGCAGTTCTGCTAAGCAATGTGTGTGATCTATAGACATAGACATCTGTAGCGATGCTAAAGGCCAAAGCCTCTTAGTGAAGCTTTTAGGATGAATATAATATTTTTATTGGAGTTTGAATTTTTTAAAATATGGTTTTGTCTGATGCAGCCCAAGCCCAATCTGACTGTTTTTGTTCAAATTTTGTAGGGGGCACTTTTGCTATCCATTCATTTCAGTCATAAAGTACATCACGGAGGTGTGTGTGTGTGTGTGTGTGTGTGTGTGTGTGTGTGTGTGTGTGTGTGTGTGTGTGTGTGTGTGTGTGTGTGTGTGAGTGAGTAAAGGGTCATACACGTGAACCAGGCCACTGGCACAGAAGACCTACTGATGTGCAATTCAGCACAGAGCTGAAGTAGTGCTCAGCCCTTCTGGTCGAACATGTTGTTGTCATGGCGACCTATTGTCTCCTGAGTGGCAGAAGAGCAACTTTTCAGGCAAGTTTCAGTGGCACGATGGTGCATTTATCTAGGGAGTCAAACAACATTTTTCAAATAGGTTTCCAGAGGCTGTTTTTATGGAAATGAACAGGACCGTCATTCATTTGAGGAAAAACTCACTCTTTGGCTTTTTGGCTCTTTAATTTTAAAAATAAAATTGCTGCATTGTGAAGTGGCTCATTTGAATTAATGTAGCTGGACCTCAGTTTGTTCCTCTTTGACTGTAATTTCAGTATAACAAAGGCGGGAAGCATTACACCCCGGCGGAAAAACACCAGTAGATGGGTTCACGCACAACGACTGCACTCCTCAGGTTCTAATGGGCTTCATAAGCTAGATCCTCACACCAGCAACGCACCCCAATTACATTAGCTGAGCACCTTGCCATGCCTGGAGTAATATATCCACAAAATGTAAAATTATAAACTGTGTAATTTGGATTTGGCTTAGCTGCAACTATCTGCAAAGCACTGAAGTAATGACAATAATAAATGACTGCAGGGAGTTACAATATTCAAGATCATAGAACTGATTTATTAGCGCCTGAGCAGCTGCGGTGCCGAAAACACCTCTCCACCCCGGTTCATCTTCATTGCTGTCATTTCACAGCATCTTCACAAATTTAATTTGCGTGGCGGAAGTAGGAGTGTTGCTGATGGGCGGCAGACAGGAGAGGGCAGCTTGAAATCTGCAGATTGAGCGATTCATCCTCAGGTATGAAGTGCACAAAGCCTCGTACTTGCTAATGAATTTTTAGAAGGGCTGCCTTGTCGCTAGGACAAAGCGGCAGCTGGAGATCATGCTCTTCTTTTTACTTCCCCTTCTTTCATAATACAGAGGAAATAAAACCCGAAGAGAGGGCCGATAAAATCGGAGCTGTTTGCAACAGGCTTGGCCTTACTGTCCAGTTACTCTTTTATCCCTCTAATTCCATTATTCTCACACATGCTTCTCTTATCTTGGTACCTAGCGAAGTAAAAATAAAAACCTATAAATCAAGTTGTTACACTGCGGATTGGAACAACTCGACCACCCCCCTGAATCTTCAGGCCATCAAATCCCAGGGAAAAAAACAGGCCGTAAGGTACATAGGAAATTCATTGATGAACTGCAGGCCAATTCCCATCTCTGCCCATGTGTCCCTTTGGGTGGAAAGTGACCCATCACATTATTACCCGTCTGCAGCCCAGTCACAGCATGTCATCTTCCGAGGTGGGGCTGGGGTGATGTTTCGTGTTGAGGCTCAGGCCACATCCGCAGGCCTTTCACCCGCAGTACAGTAGAACTTCCAGTCACACTTTAACTCGCATAAATGTTCTCACTCTAAATACTGGAAGGGGACAAAAGACCCTGCAGCGAAACAAAATGGCTCGTGTTGCGCAGATGCCGCACAGCCTCCAGTCAGTATTTAATAATTCATTACCTGGGGTGTAAAATGGTGCCATCGCCTTGTAATTCCCTGCACGCAGCCTGTCTTTCTCAGTCTGGGTTCAAGTCCATTCTGTGACAGAAAACAGATCCCAGCAGTTCGAGGCCACTGGAGAGGCAGCAGAGTGGCATATCACCGCTCAGCCCCATACTGCTCTGCTCACAAATGTTCTTGTGTGAATTCTTTCTCAGCTGTTCTTTGATTCACAGGGTAAATATTTACCTCTGTTTAGCGACGTGCCATTTTTTGAACACCGTGTGCACTGGAGTTTCTCTTGGGAGGCCTTGTTTCATGGTGCCACCAATTTGGCCTTGAGCAGTTTCTGTCACCAAGGTTTCCTGCTTCTATCTGGGAGACTAAATCCACATAAACTCCTTATCAGTGAGAGTGATTTTGTATATAATGCAAAGTAGATAAGTGAGTGGAGATTCAACACACAGAATAGCGTGGGTAAACCATAGGCGGCCTCTCAACAGCAGACAATGTGGTTCTGTAGATCTTGCTAAGAGGAGCTGGCCTGATGCTAATGCAGGTTATAATTTGGAGCAGTAAGTTTTATTTTAAGTTGTCTTTCATTTACATGTACATACAGTATATAACATAACATTTATTAGTTTTCAACTGTTAGTCTGTTTACAGACGCATGGTTCAAACTGGATTTGTGAACTATTCTGATTTTCGCTTCATTTCATCCTCCGACTGAGATGTACAAACTGCAGCTTTATACAGCTAAAATGTCTCAGTGAATTCTCTGTAGAATAGCCAAAGATTTAAATTGTGAAAATTGAAATTAATACAAGTATGGTGTATTAATGATCACTTGTGCAGTTACAGTACATGAGAAAGAAGTAAGGTCATTGGTCACATCCTTCCATTTATTCATAAACGCACGTGTGTGAGAAACATTGCTCTACATCCACAGCCTTCCAGCTTCTGCTTTTTAAATGAATTCATATAGGAAAAAAATAAAAAAACAGTCACTTCATGAATGTAATAGGTATAAACCAGATGTTAACCATATAGAATATAGCTATAATTTCACAGGCTTATGTAACATAAATGCATCAATTCTGGACTATTACAATAATGTTACATTAAATATATTAGTGATGTTATTGTTATTACTGATGGTTTTATGCATTCATTTTCTGGATTTGTGCAGGTATCTATAAAGATATGCAGATATGCAGCAAGCCATTATAGAATTTAGAGTTCTGTGAATTTTTGTTTCCTCCGGATCCCACAACAATATATAATTTTAGAATTTTATTGGCATAGCTGTATTTTTCTATTTTTGTATTTCAGCTTGAAACAAGACAGTTTTGCCTCGTATTGGCTGCAGCATTGTGTTGGCCTGAATTTGTCACACACTTAGACACGTTTGTTGCAGGGATCGAGCTTTGTTGCCAAAGATGTCATTTTTGCTGCATATTTATTTTGTCTGATTCTGGAAATCTGGGGCTCCATGAGTCAGTTTAACAGGATGGTATTCAAAGAGCACAAAACTGAACAACCACAGCAGACAGCACAGCAGTGTAGTCTTTGGAGAATGCCCCCATAAATGAATAAAACTAAATATAAGGCGGTATGAACTTAATAATAAAGGAGATGTTGAATTTTGGTTTTACAGACTTGCGACCCTGAACAAGGTTTTTGCTGTCTTTAGGTATGAGGAAGTAATTGGTTGTGAGAGACACATAACCACGCTGGGAAAGCTTCAGATTGATGGCTTCCAAGGGACCGCTTTTCCCATGATCCTCAGAGCTGCGGGCCTCAAGTGGCTCAAAGTCATGACCACTCCAGCTTCGGGTTTCAGTCGCTACTAATTGGGTTTTAGTGTTGCTTTTTTCTTCAAGTGCAACGGGTCAGCCTTGGCCCAGTGTTTATTTTGTCCAAAGCATGTTGGTTTTGCCAGGTGCCCGACTTGGTTGTCACGGAAGATCAGCGGAGGGGCTGCTCTGCCTCGTAGTGCAAAACTTTACTTGGATGCAGCGTGAAGGTGAAAGTCCCGTGTGTTTGTCTGTATGCCTAGAGGGGGATGCAGATGAAGAAGATGTACTGTTTCTTCAGCGCAGAACTGAGAGTGTGCAGTCAGTGTGTAAACATCACTGCCAATCTTTTCCACAGCTTAAACACAACCAGCTGCTGTCAAATTTCTGGCATTGCATTTCCTCCCCTCGACCTGATCCACCCTCACCCTCACACAGATACACAAAATCATCTTGACATGGGAATATTTTTTGCAGATGTTATCCACCCTAAAAAAAACACGTGTTTGAACTACATGACTATACAATGCCGTGAAAAATTCCCGATTTCCCCTATTATTGCAAGTTTGCCGCACTGAAAGGTTTCAGAACCTTAGTCAAAATGTAATACGAGACTAAGAAAACCTGAGTAAATACAAAAAGTTATTAGTTTAAGTTATTCAAAATCCAAATGACCCATGTATAATTGTCCCCTTAGTTATTGAAGTAGTCACCACAAAGTTTGTACAAGAACGCTATGCCATGATCAAAGAAAACACCAGAAAAGATGCAAAAAGAAAAAAAAACAAAACAAAAAAAAATATATATATATATATATATATATATATATATATATATATATAAATTAAAAAAAAATCTGGAAAAGGTCCCATAGCCATTTCTAAGGCTCTGGGACTCCGCCAAACCACAGTGAGCATCATTATCTTTGAATGGAGAACATTTGAAGCAGTGGTGAATCTTCCCAGGAACAGCCGGACTGCCAAGATTACTCCAAGGAGGCGGCGATAACTCATCCAGGAATTCACAAAAAATCTAAGAATAACGTCCAAAAACATCCAAGAACAGCAGGCCTCACTAGCCTCAGCTAAGGTCAGTTAAACCACTGATATTTAACAGTAACATCAATGTTCATCTCACATTTGCAAAAGCCACTTGAAATAATGTGCTATGGACAGAGGAGTCAAATGTGCAACAGTCTGAATAACACAGGTCCCATTATGCCTGGCATAAAACAAATACAGCCATTCCACAGTAACAACATCAATATCAGTACTCAAATACAGCGGTGATAGTGTAAAGATGTGGGGATGCTTTACTGCTTCAGAACCCAGACTTCCTGCCATTGTTGAAGAAACAATGAATTCTGCTCTATGCCAGAAAGTTCTTAAGAAAAATGTCCATTCATTTGTCTGTGGGCTGAAGTTGAAGCACAATTAGGTTACGCACATTTGACAATGACCCAAAACACAAAAGTAAGTACATATGAATGGCTGAGAAGAAACAAAAAATTGTCCAGTCAAAGTTCTGACTTGAACCCAACAGAGGTGCTGTGGTAGGACCGGAAAATAGCTGTTCATGCTCAAAAACCAACCAATGTGTCTGAATTAAAACAGTTGTGGAAAGAGTGAGCTAAAATTCTTCAATACGAATCTGATATCAAGTTATAGGAAACTATAGGTTGCAATTATTGCTGCTATAGGAAACATCCCTGCTGTTATGTGGAAGCATTAGGTCATTTTTACATACAGTGATATACATGATGTACATACAATATATAGAACTGTAGATATTGGTACTTTCTGGTAGATCTGCAAGCCAAGTGTGTTACTGTCTCAAAATATCTGCAGATGGAGAGCTCCCATACAGGATCCAAGAACAAGTCTGGAAGCAGGGATGTTATGTTGAGGATGGACGTTGGAAATGTGAAACGAGAGACCAAATACATACTGTCTCAAACATGCTGAACCCAGAGAAGTTCCTGGTACATCTCGGGTGACCCGTAGTATCTGAAATGGCTGATGGCACAGACAGAAGCATCCTTTTTGATGTCTTTCATACTTCATTTCTGACCACAAAGACAATCTGAGAACTCATGGACGTGAGTGACCATGCTTTACTATGGCCTTGAAAACTCTGAAAGTGGTAACCGTTCTCTTGAAGTTTTCACCCGCTGCCGGTACTGAGTGAACTGAGTGTTATGAGAAATTCTCCTCAAAGTGCCACCTTTTCACTTCTTCAGAGAAGTTGCCTTGACTCAGATTTAGGCTACTTCTCTGTTTTATGGCTGATGTTTTTGTCATTGTAATTAGGTTTTGGTATGACCGTTTGGTTGTCAGGACTACAGGCCTGCATATTCACCCACCCCTGTTTTCAAAAGCATGGCCAGCCCACATGGTCTCTCACCAGCAGCCCTAAGCTGTCTAAAGACCTGCAAAGGAAAGGAAGACCAAACTGTGATGACTCAGCACAAACATTTCCAACAGGCAGTGCAGAAGATCTTTTCCTCAGTGGACTTTTATCATCTGCATTTATGTTTTCATCAAATTAGGTCCTGTTTGGTGCAGTAGCCGTACAGGATTGCAGTCACGAGTCTGTCTTTTGGGCGCCTTCATTTCCGCAACCCTGCATCTAACTGTCCAAATGAGCAAACATCTAGACCCGTTTATGATTTTATTAAGACCTTTTGCTGCTGTTCAGCTTCTCTGTTCAAAGCGTTTTAACTGCTTATCCATCTATGCTTCCTTTGGAGAAATGCTCACATTTAATAATACGATTAATTGACTGGATGTTGAATGTCAGTGCACTGAGCGTATGACTGTGCTTCAGACAAAATCAATAGTGCTCAGCAAACATTTATTTCAGCCTACTGGCAGGACTTCTGCTTAACTGCCATTCTAAGATGTTTGTATTTTTTCAAAAGATATTTTTTGTGTCTTCACGCAGGAGTGAGTGCTGGACTGCTGGTTCACCCGTGGGTTTTTGGTCAGGCCTGCCGCTCTGCCGTTCCGTGTTTGTCAATAATCTGTGTATGGGAGCACAACAGACCCAGCGCAGCTCCTGACTCAGCAAACTGGACCTTCTCTCTTTGTCACGCTGCAGTCTCAGCCTTGCTGAGAAATGGACCCCAGTCTGTCCCTCTGACTTGGCAGCGCAAAGCTCAGGTAGGGCGCAACAGACGGCTACTAACATAAACCTACTGCCACATATAAAACGCACAGCATTCAGCTGCTCCTCGGTACAGATTCCCAGGGTAGCAGGTGGCTTTATGGCCTGTTGTTCATTCATGTGCGGTAACTAACATCAAGCTGGACATATATATGGTGCTGAGCTCACAGTTCCTGGGGTGCAAGATTTTGTGTGGGTTCAATTCTGGCTCAGTCACTCCAGAGTCTGCATGTTCTGCCCAGTTTATATGGGTTTCCTCTGGTGTTCCTCCTACAGTCCACAGACATGTGTTTCAGGTGAACTGGACATTTCCCCAAGCATGTACATGTGAGTGAATAAATGTGTGTGTCCTGTCCTGGCTGAATGCTGCAAACTCTGCACTGGAAGATGAAGCTACCAATAACGGAGGGATGAATGGGAAAAAAAAGTACATTTTAATACATTATGGTTAAATTTACCAACAGGCAGACAAACATTTCTGATGCCACGCTGTCATCGAATATGGGTTCATTCAAATGCAAAACAAGCACCATGTTATGACGAACGCCCCCGAGGTTACGCTGCGGCTCTTCTCCTGAAGAGCCAAAATCTTTTTGCTCTTTGAAGGTCTGCGTGAGCCCCGTCGGTGTCTTCATAGCGTCTGTGCCGTTTTGGCCATGCAAAACTTGTTTGTGCAAACACCGCAAGCGATTTGCGGGAGGAGGGAGGCATAAAAGCAAAAAGGGAAATTACAAAAATCTGTCTCCAGGACCTCTTGTCCAGCGTTTTGTCCAGTTGTTAGAACGCAGACCCTTCTGACCAAGAGAACTAATAACACTGCCTTAAGGCACATGGCCTGTGAAGAATAATCGGCTTTGGCAGAACATCTTCGCAATTAGCTTCCCTCCCCATGATGCAGAGCTCAGCAATTTTACAGCTGTTTTGCTTATCCTACTGAATCCCCATGGAAACAAGGCTCTATTTAATATATTTTTTCTTGTAATGCACACATTATCCCATTAGGCCGTATTCACCAGCCATAGCAAAGGGCTGCGCAAATCCTCTAAACATTTTCGCGCACAATATGATCATTTGTGTGGGACACAGTGTTTAGACTGCGCGGCAATGACCCTCCTCTGTAACGTTTTTCCACTGCAGGCATTTATCTGAGCAATATAGTTCAGAAAATTGCAGAAATACATCCAGGAGCAAATCGGTATAAACTAATTCAGTGAAAGATGTAAAATAAAGGTACCGGATGCAGAGGCCTGCAGTTGGCCATTCCATGGTGGGCTGTCATCGGCGATTACGGTTTAAGATTGATCATCTTCAGCTTTCCACCAGGGGGAGACAGCTTGGTTCTCTGCTCCACGGACCCTGGATCGCGGCGCCATCGGTTGCGCCGTTATCTGTTTGGTTGAGAAAGATTGCCCGGCTGAAATTGCATTATGCGCCTTGCAAGACCAACATATTTCTTCGAGGCAAAAGGTGTACCTTCAAAGGCGAGCGTGTTTGCGTGTTTTGTGTTAAGGGCTGCGAAGAGAGAGTTTTACTGACAGCTGAGGTCAAAACGCTACATTAGAGAGGCATTAAAAGAAGCAAACTGACTCCTGGAATGTCTTTCCTGACGCAGCCAAGATGAATGAGTGTTTTCTTAGCTGCACGGAGCAAATCGTGCGTCCCGCAGCTTTGTCCTCCCGACTCGTGAGTCGGTAGATTAAGTCCAGGGGTAGCAGGTGGCATCGTGCTTAGGGCTCTTGTTCCGCAGTCAGATCGCCTGGGTTTGCTCCTCGCTCCTGCTGCTGTACCCTCGGTCAGGGTGCTTACGCTGAAACGACGCAGTAAAAATGATCCAGCTGTATAGCTGCGTAAGTATTTGTAAGTAGCTTAACTTTCCAGGCTAACCTTTTAAATTGCTTTGGATAAAAGCATCAGTTTAAACAAATAAATGAAATTCAGAAAAAAATTCAATCCTTTGTACGACACCAAGGCCGCTTAGCTTTCTGTCATGCAGCGTGGCCTGGTGTTGTTGAAAGGCTAAACAGAGTTATTCAAGGGTTCTCTCTGTTTGTGGCCTTTCTTCTGCAGGTGTGCCATTCCATTGTCTCTTACTCATCATTGGCATGTTTCCTGGTATTCGGGTGAACGTTTGTGCTCTTCTGCTAGGTGGCTGCAGACACGATCCATCTCAGGCAAATGACACAGAAGTTCCCACGGGCCTCGCCCACTTCAAGGCCGTCCTACATCCAGTGAAATAAAAGCTGAGCTGTGATTTATATCAAGCCTTCCTAATGAAGTTCTCTTTCAGACGTGACTGTTATCGCTCCTCTCAGCCTTTTGTGCCCCACCTTTAATGCCCTCGGTTATTCCGGTGTTTAATGACCGCGACTCTTTTTACCGTTGAATTATTAGGCGGCGCCGTTTCTTTGCACCAAGGTTGATTTACCCAACGGATCTCGCGGGCACGTGGTCTTACGACGGCTCGAAGCTCCGCAGAAAGTCGGAAAGTGCATTCCTGCACGAGACTCACGAGATCTTATCACGTGAAGAGACTGAAAAATGGAGCCGTGCTTGACAACGGCGGCAGAGCAATAACTGTGATGTTGGGCAGCCATCGTGGAAAGATAGCGAAATATTTGCTCGGCTTGGCTTTGGCTCCCCTTGTTAAAGGCCTCGAATGACCCCTCAGAAACAGTTACACGGCAAAGGCTTTTATTTGGCTAATAACCTAACTAGTTATTAAAATGACATTTATGATTTTTTTTAGTGCACAATATTCAAAGATGCTGCGAAAGAAAAACAATATCGTACATTATGGTTTGTGTTTGTTTACCCGAGCGGAAGAATCTGCTAAATGGATAAATTTTATGTCACACTTTATTTTACTGTGCTGCCGAAGCTCAAGTTGTCATTAAGAAGTTCTGTGCCGGAGGGGTTAACAAACCGTATTATGGTTGTAAATTTGCTGGTACTCGAATGTGTTTTTACTGTTTAACCTACCACATTGCTGCGTCCATTAACTACTAAATGAGATACGCATGACTTTTGGCAACACTTTATGAATGCCTGCAGGGAAGTTCACGTTTAGTAGCGTAAATTTGCCGAGATTCAGTCATTTGTCATGCAGTCACTGCGAATTGATAGCGCTTTTAGTCGATTCTCTGACCTTTAACCTTTGCCTCGGACAGATTTAAGACTTGTTTTGCTGCGCTTCAGGAAAACCCTTGTGGTCGTTCACGAAGACGCTCAGTAAGGGACGAGGGTGACCGTGTCAGTCATTCATACTTGCGTGAGCCACTGACCTGACCATCATCCTCTTGCCTGGCACCTCCGCAGACAGATCAGAAGTGCGAGGTACTGATTGAAGCGGCCTGGCGATTCCATTTAGTGACCATGATGGAATGAGGGGGCGATGGGGCCTGGCGGCGTTGGCAGGATGCAACAAAGCCCCGCCGGGAGATGGTGGCTGTCAGAGCCCGGGTGCTGCTCCTGCCCTGCACGGCTCCGTGGCCCTCGAGAGCTGGGGATTCTGCATCCTCTTTAATTGCAAGGAACTGTGTCTGTCACGCTGCGCAGCTCCTGGTTCCAGCGTTACCAGGGGAGGAAAGGCACGAGAAGTTGGAGTATCTGTCACATTTGCCGGGCTGACTGGGGACTCGGATCCCCAGGCTCCGATCTGCAGTTTGGAATGGCCAAACCCTTCAAGCAAGAAGAGATGCTTGGTTTTCTTTCCCCTGATATGTAGTTAAGATGACAGAATTGTTGGGACATCAGCCTATTGCATCCTTTGGGATACAATCCAAACAATTAGAAGTGTTGCAAAGCTCAGTAATGGCTGTGTAGCTTCAGCTTCATTTTGTGCATTTGTAGTGTTAAAGTGCACAGTTCTGCATTGAATATTGAATGTGCAGAGGCTTAAAACTTATTGTGCTACTGTGTATAAAATTATTATGCGAATCAATAATTTTATTTGAAATTTGAATACAGTTGCACTGCTGGTTCAAGCACCAGATGATATTTATGTTTTGGAGAATTAAAATGTTATTCTCTCTACTTCTGATGTGCTGTAAACTATGAGTCAAAAGGTGTAAGACAACCACTTTACAGGATTTGGCCGTGTGCTTGAACATCTGCCTTCCTTAGAATGGAAACACCTTGTGTCTGCACACTAACCGGCTGTTGCTGTATTTTTTACCGCACTGTGGCTCCTTTAACAACAAGGAAATAAAACACAATCAAAGTGCATCCTCGGTGTAAATGACAAGCGAAAATGTGCGACTTTGGATCTATAAAACCCAAGGTTTTTGACAATTGATTCTCAGAGGAGACCATACTCCTGGGAAATGCGCTGGTTTTTCCCTTTGCAGTGTTGTGTTCCATTGTCAACAGTGTGGTAGTTTTAGCCCCAAATGTCACCTGTATGAGTTCCACTCTCCAAACCGCTGCACCGCCAAGCTTCGTACAGTCAGTGGTCCAGTTTACAGAACAGTAAATGCCGTACATGTGAAAAACAAGGTTATTACCTGTGGCATGTTGCTCACAGTTGTAGTGTAACTTATGTACCTGAAATATTTATTTATAAGGAATAGGAGGTGACGTAGTGGTTGCAACCTAAAGCCTTGGATCTGAATCTTACTATAGGATCTTGATGAAGGTACCAGAAAAATACCCTGCTGTATAAAAGGGTAAATCACTGTAAGTTGCTTAGTTTGGAAAGAGATGGAAGGCATGTCTGGAGGAAGGAGGAGAGGAGGAAGGTTAAGAGAGTGGATGTGAGGGTAGGAACTTTGAATGTTGGTAGTATGACTGGTAAAGGGAGAGAACTTGCTGATATGATGGAGAGAAGGAAGGTTGATATATTGTGTGTGCAAAAGACCAAATGGAAGGGGGGTAAGGCTAGGTGCATCGGAGGGGGGTTTGAACTGTTTTACCATGGTGTGGATGGGAGGAGAAATGGGGTAGGGGTTATCCTGAAGGAACAGTATGTCAAGAGTGTCTTGGAGGTGAAGAGAGTATCTGACAGAGTGATGGTTATGAAACTGGAAATTGATGGTGTGATGATGAAAGTTGTTAGTGCATATGCCCTGCAAGTTGGGTGCGAGATGGATGAGAAAGAAGAATTGTGGATGAAGTGGTGAAGAGTGTACGTGAGGGAGAGAGAGTGGTGATTGGAGCGGATTTCAATGGGCATGTTGGTGAAGGGAATGGAGGAGATGGGGTGTCAAGGAGAGGAACGCAGAAGGTCAGATGGTTGTGGATTTTGCAAAAAGGATGGACACATATTTTAAGAAGAGGGAGGAACACAGGGTGACGTACAAGAGTGGAGGAAGATGCACACAGGTGGATTATATCTTATGCAGGAGGGCCAGACTGAAGGAGATTGTAGACTACAAAGTGGTGGCAGGGGAAAGCGTAGTTAGGCAGCATAGGATGGTGGTTTGTAGGATGACACTGGAGATCAAAAAGAGAAGGAGAGTGAGGGCAGAACCAAGGATCAAATGGTGGAAGTTGAAAAAGGAAAACTATAAGGTGGAGCTCAGGGAGGAATTAAGCCAGGCATTGGGTGGCAGTGAAAAGTTACCAGTGAGCTGGGCATCTACAGCAGAAGTGGTAAGGGAGACAGCTAGAAAGGTGTGACATCTGGACAGAGGAAGGAGGACAAGGAAACCTGGTGGTGGAATGAGGAAGTACAGGAGAGTATACAGAGGAAGAGGCTGGCGAAGAAGTGGGATAGGCAGAGAGATGAAGAATGTAGACAGGAGTACAAGGAGATGAGGTATAGGGTGAAGAGAGAGGTGGCAAAGGCTAAAGAAAAGGCGTATGGTGAATTGTATAAGAGGTTGGACACTAAGGAGGGAGAAAAGGACCTGTACCGATTGGCTAGGCAAAGGGACCGAGCTGGGAAAGGTGTGCAGCAGGTTAGGGTGATAAAGGATGGCAATGGAAACGTACTCACAAGCGAGGAGAGTGTGTTGAGCAGATGGAAAGAGTACTTTGAGGGGTTCATGAATGAAGAGAACAAGAGAGAGAGAAGACTGGATGATGTAGGGACTATGAATAGAGGAGTGCAATGGATTAGCAAGGAGGAAGTTAGGACAGCTATGAAGAGGATGAGGAATGGAAAGGCTGTTGGCCCAGATGACATACTTGCGGAAGCATGGAAGTGTTTAGGAGAGATGGCAGTGGAGTTTTTAACCAGATTGTTTAATGGAATTTTGGAAAGTGAGACGATGCCTGGGGAGTGGAGAAGAAGTGTACTGGTACCAATTTTTAAGAATAAGGGTGATGTGCAGAGCTGTAGTAACTACAGAGGGATAAAACTGATCAGCCATAGCATGAAGTTATGGGAAAGAGTAGTGGAAGCTAGGTTAAGAAGGGAGGTGACAATTAGTGAGCAGCAGTATGGCTTCATGCCGAGAAGGAGTACTACAGATGCGATGTTTGCTGTGAGGGTGTTGATGGAGAAGTACCGAGCAGGTAAGAAGGAGTTGCATTGTGTCTTCGTAGACTTAGAGAAAGCATATGACAGGGTACCTAGAGAGGAGCTGTGCTATTGTATGAGGAAGTCGGGTGTGCCAGAGAAGTATGCAAGAGTGGTACAGGATATGTACAAGGACAGTGTGACAGTGGTGAGGTCTGCGGTAGGAGTGACGGATGCTTTCAAGGTGGGGGTAGGATTACATCAAGGATCAGCTTTGAGTCCTTTCTTGTTTGCAATGGTAATGGACAGGTTGACAGATGAGATCAGACAGGAGTCACCGTGGACTATGATGTTTGCGGATGACATTGTGATCTGTAGTGAGAGTAGGGAGCAGGTTGAGGAGACCCTGGAGAGGTGGAGATATGCTCTAGAGAGAAGAGGAATGAAGGTCAGTAGGACTAAGACAGAATACATGTGTATAAATGAGAGAGAGGACAGAGGAGTGGTGAGGATGCAGGGAGTAGAGTTGGCGAAGGTGGATGAATTTAAATACTTGGGATCAACAGTTCAGAGTAATGGGGAGTGTGGAAGAGAGGTGAAGAAGAGAGTGCAGGCAGGGTGGAGTGGGTGGAGAAGAGTGTCAGGAGTGATTTGTGATAGAAGGGTATCAGCAAGAGTGAAAGGGAAGGTCTACAAGATGGTAGTGAGACCAGCTATGCTTTACGGGTTGGAGACGGTGGCACTGAGCAAAAGACAGGAGGAAGAGCTGGAGGTGGCAGAGTTAAAGATGTTAAGATTTGCATTGGGTGTGATAAGGATGGGCAGGATTAGAAATGAGTATATTAGAGGGTCAGCACAGGTTAGATGGTTTGGAGACAAAGTCAGAGAGGCGAGATTGCGTTGGTTTGGACATGTGCAGAGGAAAGATTCGGGATATATCGGGAGAAGGATGCTAGGGATGGAGCTGCCAGGCAAGAGGAAGAGAGGAAGGCCTAAGAAGAGATTTATGGATGTGGTGAAGGAGGACATGTAGGTCGTGGGTGTGACGAAGAAAGATGCAGAGGACAGGAAGAAGTGGAAAAAATTGATCCGCTTTGGCAACCCCTAACAGGAGCAGCCGAAAGAAGAAGATACAGCAGAGGGAAATTCGATTCACTCAGATCCCCTCATATAAATTTAATTTGCTCAATAAAGTAATGGATCGCTTCTCTGCTTTCGGACTGATTATCTTCCCTTTAAATTGTAATATTTTCAGTAATTTTACATTTATACTTAAAAAAAAACATATTTATGTGTACATTATTTATTTTTACTGTTGTTTTCAAAATCTTTGGAACATTGGTGCCTTGATGCTACTATAAAAAAAAAAAAAAAAACCACGGTAACAAAGATGTTCTAAGGTAGCGGAGAACACATGAAAGAACTGCGGGGTGACTCATCTCCCCAAAAATACATCCATCAAAGATAGTCAATTAAAAGAGAGCAGTCCTTGACAGAAAAGGCCTGTCATATCTGAGCATTCCTTATTTTCGTCCGAGTCCTTGCATGCAGCTTGGCTGGGTTTTATTCCATTAATGCGCCTCAGAAATATCTGATGATTTCACACTGCCGGAACCGCATCTGAGGTCACATCTTGTAAATTATTCAACAAATGTTTACCAAAGATCCTTTTAGGCTTTAGGAACATTCTTGAAATCCCATTTTTTTCACCCGTCCCTTCTTTATTTGACTTAAGAATCTCGTATTTAGGTTTTGATCACGTAAGACCGGAGAGGAATCGTTCTGGGGGTAAATGGTTTCCATCTGACCGCAGAGAAAACAGTACAGCGGAGTTCGGGTCTCCATCTGTTTACTGGATGCTGACATAATGGAGGTTGACAGCTTCATGTGTAAACCTGGCACTCGAAAAGACATTTGCACATACGTGTGGAAACTTAGAGGAAATTGTTTGCTGGCATGTTCCTCACACTGTAAAGGGGGATACTGCTCCTGATACAAAGTCAAGCAGAGTGGCAATATGAGGCTTTTCTGCAAAAGGTGGTTTGCTGTTACTTGCTAGGAGTTTACTTGTAGAAGATCTTGTTCTTTGCTTTCCTTCAGCGGGCCGGTGCTGTGGATCAGCGAGCAGCGCTGCTGCCCCACAGCGCCTGGGCTGGTTGGGTGTGAGTTTGAGTCTGGCTCGGTCGGTATGAAGTTTGTATGTCCTCCCTGTGTCTGTGTGGGGCTTCATCTTGGTACTCCTGTTTCCTCTCACAGTCCACAGATATGTTCCAGCTCAACTGCTCACTCTCAGTTGCCCATAGCGTGTGAATGGGCGCATGTGGTCACCCTGTGATGGCCTGGCGCTCCATCCAGGGGCGGTTTCCTTGGCCCAGCGCCCGCCAATTCTGGGATGGGTTCAAGACAAGTGCTTAATTAAAGTGGATGGACTGACTCTCCTCCTTTGCCACATAAAACATCAAAAGCGCTTTATAATAAAAAGTTCAGTGAAAGGGAAGAAACCTTTCATTTGCCCCTTAAATTGAGCCTCATTGAATGTTACTGCGCAACAGGTGATTTTGTCCAGGTTCAAAGGAGCCAACTGCATTTACCTTTGACATCTTTTCCAAACCAGTCGCATGCATTTTTGTTTGTGTCTATTACTGAAGTTCTGCTTTTACCCACAGCTAAGGTTTTGCGTTACGTTTGCGCCTTTGAAAACCCGTGCCTCCCCAAAAGAGCTCAGTTATTAAGGAGCTTCATCTCAGATCCATTTTGGACCAGACTTGGTGGCTGCGCGGCAGAAATAATTAGATGCTCGTAATTGCGTTGCTGCTCCAGCTGTGGAGGGAAGGGTATCCATAGCAACCGGTTGGGAGGGATGACTTCGGAGCCTTTTCAGTGTGAAGAAGTAGTGTCACACAGCTGTGGTGCTGGGACTCAGACTTCGGCATTACTGCTGATCCATTCTGGGCACCCTAGGACTCTTAGAAGCCGTCTTAAAAATACAACGGATTAAGAATTTTCTTTAAAAATTATTTTCATTTTGATGCGCAATCTTTACGAGCAGACCAGTGTGTTTCTCAGAGGCGTAAGAGGCGCAAGGCAAATAGGCCAATCATAGCAAACAAATAAGGTGACCAGACCTCAAGACAGTTAGGATTGATGATCAACGTTTTATTGTCGTTCTTTTTTTTAACATTTTTTATTCGATAGTTGCCTTTGTCCAAAGCACTTTATCAGGCATGGCAAAAATAAGCGCGTGGCTCACTGAAGCACAAAATGAAACAGCAGAATTTTGTCACAGTCAGCCTTACAGCGGCGGAATAGCAGGCAAAAACAAAGGATCCATAACAAACGTTCGCACTGCATAAGCCAACAGTGACAGATATATGATGAATAAAAAATTATAAATTTTTAAAAATCACAATCAGAGGTTATGAGTAAACTGACAGTGGGATATGCAATAAACATAATAAATCAACTTGAAATATGACTAGAAAGCTTCATAATAAATCAAAACAAAATTAATAATAAAATCAATAAAACAAAATCAATAGTTTAAACCGTTTGAAGTAAATGTTTGAAGTAAGTGAAGGAACAAAGCTGCTATGGTATTTTTTTCCTAATAGATATCATGCTAACAACAAAACAATGGTCGCTATCTAAAAGTCCAGCAGATCAATTGTGATTATTAATTCCTAATGCAATATTTTACAGTTTAATGACAAAAGAAAGGCTTTAGGAAGAACTCTGACCGACACTAACACACTACTTATTTCTAACCACGGGACAAAGCTGTGGCGTTTCGGTCTACAAGATTATCTCTCGTAGCAAATGTTGGAGGCTCTTCCGTAAAATTTTACCCAGATCTTTGCAGCTTTGAAAGCAGTGCCATGGTTCGTTTCCTCAGGAAGCCATTCCAGGAGATCAGGTTGGCTGCCGTGCATAGGGAGTAAAAGCTGGGAACAGCCATGCCCCATTTATTCAGTTTCGTGGCCAAGTTGTTGCTCTCTGTGATCAGGAGGGCAAAGATGACACAGAGATAGCAACTGTAGAGCAGCAGCTGGACAAGCAGCATGATGACGGCCCTCCTCTGCTGCACCACCTGCGGGCTGCCGATCTCACAGGCCTCACTGCGCAACCTCCTCAGGTGGCCTATCAGGTGCAGCAGAATGGACAGGCCGGAGAAGATCATGAGGCCCATTGGCAAGAGTATCAGCAGAAAAACTATGAAAGTCATGAAGAAAAAGGATGCAGGATCCATTTTTTTGCAGATAATCTTGTAGACCACAATATCACTGCTGTTCATGAACTTCAAGTCCATGTTAATAATGAATAAGGAGAGCAGGAAACATATCAGCACCGAGCCTGCTATCACCCAGTGTATGTTCTGGGAGAAACCTTGCATGAGCCTGATGAGCACTGTGCTCCTTAAAGGAATGATCCTGCTCCAGTATAGGAGGAAGAGGAAGGATGTCATGCAGACCTTGGAGAACAGAAAGCAAGAAAGAAAATAGATTACTATTGTATAGGGGGTTGGGTTAGATCCTGTGTCCATCCCAAAGAAGGTCCATACAACACTCAGGCAGCAGGTAACGCAATGCATGAAGGAGGAAATGCCGATGGTCAGGTTGATGGCCCGTGTCACCCTCTCACCATTCCCATCGCTTGGCAGAATCAGGCAAAGAATGATGTACACGTGGCCCAGAATTCCCAAAAAGGCGAAAGACCCAGAAAAGCCCAAGAGTTCAGCAGTTCCATCCATGGATCTCCAAAAAGATGTTGGATGTTACAGACAACTGGGGCTAACAAGAAGTTCAGCTGACAGAAGACAAGTGAAGTCCTTTGCTGACTGGGCCCATTTAAATACTCCTGGTACGGAGGGTCTGTCCTATGTTTGGATAGTAGGAAAATTATGCAACTTTGGTTGTAATGATCCCCATGCTGGGTGCTCTGTCATGAATCCAACTGCAATGCAAAACCGAGGATAACCTGAGACAACACACCTGTAAAAGCCATAACCCGATACTATATGTTCATATTCATGGGCCTCATAATGAGCTTTATAACCAAATACTGAAACTTGTCCGTCTGCTAAAAGTTTCAAACTTTGTGTTGTTTGATGTTTAGGCTTGTTGGGTTAAGTCAGGTGGTTAGGTTTGTTAGGTTTGTTAGGTTAAGTTAGGTTGTTGGGTTAGGTTTGTTAGGTTTGTTAGGTTAAGTTAGGTTGTTGGGTTAGGTTTGTTGGGTTAGGTTAGGTTGTTATGTTGTTGGGTTGTTAAGTTAGGTTTGTTGGGTTAGGTTGGGCTGTTCAGTTGTTGGGTTGTTAGGTTAGGTGTGTTAGGTTAAGTTAGGTTATTAGGTTTCAAACACCTAATCAAACACGGTGCTTTCATTTCCTTCATAGATTTATGTTGCCCTCAAAGTATTCGATAAGCAGGGGGCAGGATTGTTACTGTGCTCTGACTGGGGCAGAAGAGGGGAATGCTGTACTGCCATTACACACACACACACACACACACACACACACACACACACCTGTAGAACTGTATACCCACATAATCTGTGCCTCTACAAAGCAGTCATGTAACAACACTAACAAACTCTCAAGAAAACTGGCTCCATGTGTTAATGCAAGGCTTATAAGAGGCTGGTGATAGATGCAACCCAAAGGCTGAAGGTCCAGGAGGGTCTGTACATTTACCCTTGAAAAAGGCAAATCACTTATAAAGGTAAAATTATAAGTTACATATAGTAGGGGACTGTGGCACAGCACTTGTTGCATCACAGCTCCTGGGTTCTGTGTTTAAAAGTGGCTTTAAACTTCCATCTGTGTGGCGTTTGCATGTTCTTTGCATGTTTATGTGGATTTCTCCTCTGGTTTCCTCCCATAGTCCAAAGATATGTGTTTTGAGTGAATTGATTACCCTAAATTTCCCTTAGATTTGGTGTCTAGTAGACTGGTGTTGGGTCCAGGGTATACCCTGCCTCAATGTTTATAGAAAATGCTCTGGACTACTCTGACCCTGCTTTGAACAAGCAGTTAATGATGGTGAATGGATGGATGGATGGATGCAAATTATATTTTTTAAATGCATAAACTAAGCAAAATAAAGCAAAATAGGTTAGTGCAGTCCTCAATACCATTGTCTTGCGGTTTGTGGGTTCCTGGTTTGAATCCCATCTCTTCCTGTACCCAGGTGAATAACTGGGCAAAGCACTGAAAATCATTTATTGTACAAAGCAAATAAATATAGCACAAGTATTCTTCAATTATGTGAGAGTGGCATTTCAGATTTAGTTGTACCAAAGTAAAAATGGACCCTGTGGATGTGTGTCATTTACAACAAAAGGGAACTCTAGCCTTGCGAGGTAGCAAAGGTTATTGGTTGAGCAGTAGATTCCACCTGTGCCTTTGCTGCTTTGGAATTACTTCTGATGCAGCAAAAATGACTTTTGTGTTGCCAAGGGCAACAGTGTACCAAGCATCCTGTACGATATACTTTGAACACACACAGAATGTGAAGCAGGTTACTTGCACCTAATGCCACCAGACTACGATTGTGGCTATAAAATCCTCTAGGATACAGTGTGGTCCTGCATTTGAAATGTCTGCTCATGGAAGTCAGATAATAAAAATGACACTGTACCGCCACTAGAAATGTGCTCTAAAATGTCCTTAGATTTTAATTATAAAAAGAAAAGTAGGATAGTAGGCTGTATAACCACAGTCAGAACAAATATATATATTTATATGTGTATATATAGACACAGTTCATAGTTCCTTAAAGAATTTTATTTTTCTATCCATTTTTTAATGAAACTATTTTTCTTAGCCTTGTAGTCATACAAGGAGGAGTAATATCAAGAGCACAAACCCTTACAAGTAAATAACATGGAAATGAATTTAATTTTAAATGTAATAAATTTTATTTCCATTAATTATTGCAATTTAAAGGTAGTTTTATATAGAGATTTTTGACTAAAGCTATGCAATACAATAGGAAATACATTACTTTAAATTGATTGTTTACTTAACCGACAGTTTTGTACACAGCAGCTTTCAATGTGAGGTTTTTACATAAAGCTACAAACACTGGGAAATTTTTACTGCATCAGTCCAGAGTGAGTACAGTACCTTACCCAAAGGGAGTACAGCACAAGGTCTAATGCAAACCTGGTCTACTGAGTGCCAAAAATGACGGTACCTGCAGCCCTTGCTAAGCTATTAATAATTTATTGTGGCCCTGGGTTCTGAAATTGGAGTTTAAAAAAAAAAAAAAAACACAGCAAGAACACGGTTGCAAACCCAAGAGCACCATCGCATCTCTGAAGATAAAAATATGTGCTCGTGGAAAATGGGAGCCGGCTTGTTCTCACTCGGCTTCTTGTTCCACGTGCCAAATAAAATAGACTGTCCATTAAAGCGTTTCAACCATCTGGCACGCTTCTTCGCAATGATCCCCCTGATGAATAGCGCCAATACGGATCTCTGCATGAACCTTTTTTCTCCAAGTACATAATTACATCCAAGGAGCATCAGCGGTTGAAAGGACCAACTCTTGACTCCCGAAAGAGTCCCAGTGAATTGCAGTAATAAGTTAGAGGGAAAACGTGTTCTTCTCTCAGAGCTGAGTACCTCATAGGCTCAGCCATAATTATTGTAATTGATGGTTAACACAACTGTAGATACTAATATGTTTTACTACAACAGCTTCTAAATATATTAAGACTGTTATAACTAGAGGCGTTCGCTGATGGATGACATCTGCGGACTCTGCCCGGTTGGGAAGTTATCACGTTCGGTATTTCATTTTGTAAATTGACTAACAACAGGAGCCGTATCGAAGCAACAACACGGGGCACCGATGTGCACATTTCGAACCGCTTATCATTTAGATCTGTTAGTTTTTGTCTTCCAGCGGAGGAAGATTCATTACTTGAATCATCCATTTACAGTTACACCTCGATTAATGCGACCTCCTATAGTGCGGTTTTACAACCGCGCTCTTTTATTTTAGCCCTTCCAAGAATCCGTCATCATAATTGCCCACATTTCAAACAAATGTCAAAAAATTTTTGAAACACAGGATCTTTCGGATTTTTCCATTTGTTATCTATAGAGGCGCAAATGGTGGGAGAGTGCACGCGCAGGCTTAGGCATCATCGACGCAACGCAAACGCACAGTTTTTCCCACTGCGCTTGTGTCTGCCGTCCCATCTTTTTTGCTTCTGCGAATATTCAGCACCCAAACTTGTTTAACTCTGATCCGGAGTTGAGCACATCTTCCATAATATTAATATTTGCTATCTATAAAACAGACTGTTTTCTATTATTAAAAGTATAGCTAACATTTTGCATTATTTTGTACATGCGCAGTTTTCAAGCTCCTTTCATGCAAAATGCTGCATTATTGACCTCTTATACCGTTGCTTCCTTAAGTGCTGCATCTAGAGCACCTCATTGAGGTTTTACGGCATTGCACGGACACAGCGACAAAATGCAACCACTGAGTTATTAAGGCTAAAAGAAGTAAATTTAACATTTCTCCTCATTTTCATTGTACCACTGAGCATGCTGCTTTTCCATTTGATTTAAGAATGTTTAAGTGTATTTGAATTTTCCTGCTTTTTGACATATTGACAGTCCAGTGCCACTGGATGCCAAAAACTGTGTTTTTGTTTACAGATCCGGCCCAGTTAAGCAGATCCATGGAATTGCTTACGGTCGATCTACTTTGAAGCCTGTGCTGGCGTAGGCATGTTTTACATGTATCTGATCGCAGGTAACTGCAATTCGTGCTGAAAAAATCGAGCGTAATAATAGGTAGCTATTTTTGCAGCAGATTAGGTTCCCTATGGTGTCTCTGCTGTGTTACTGTACCGACATGTGTTACGTCCCTACCACCCCACCCTAGCCTGCCCCTCCCCTCCCCCGCATCAGTATCCACGGTAACAAGCTCAATGAGGGTACCAAATAATAAGTCACGGCTGAAATCGCTTTGGAACTGCACAACCAGATGCTTTCAAACAACCCAGGGTCATCTGACACTACCGGGCATCCTGGATACCCAAACACCAGCACTGTCATCTGTGCCACCTATTAGACCATCCAGAGATGAGTTGAAATCTGTTTCTGTATGGAAAAGCGAGGCTTATATGCCACACTTAATTACTTTTTAACTTACAGTTGCCTAAATTTGTCTGCACTAAAGCACTATTCTGAAGAACCTGCAGAAAGGTACAGCAGCACGTTTACAAGCCAACACCTCTGTTCTCCATGCAGGCATCACGAACACCTTTGATTTATTTTGCTGTGGCACAATACCAAACCAGCCGACAGCTGCGGCACAGATCTGCGAAAGTGTTGGTATTAATCACTCGTAAAAGCATAAAAATAAATGCTCCTGCACCTTTCTAACAGCTTTACTATCGCTGCAGTAAAATTATGCATGCAGTCTGTGTCACACAGACTTTGTGTGTGTGTGTGTGTGTGTGTGTGTGTGTGTGTGTGTGTGTACACACTTCCTTATGAGGAGATGCACCACATGGGATTGTTTTCCAGGTCACTGAGGATGACTCCTGTTCTTCCTCTGTGACAACAGCTTACAGGTATTAATACTGTGCTTCTTTAAAACCACTTTTCCTTCCAAAAAACACATTTTCTTCTCTGCATTGCTTTAAACATTATGTTAAATTAACAAAGTTAAAATAAATGTATGATAGATAGATAGATAGATAGATAGATAGATAGATAGATAGATAGATAGATAGATAGATAGATAAAGAAATAAATGTGTGTGTGTATGTGCACATATGTGTATAAGTCTTTAATTGAGCCTTTATATAATAGCAGAAAAACACCAATAAAGCAGGAACCTTCTTACTTCCAGCACTCCTGTATCAGCCTACTTGTAACTCTGTAGAAAATGACAGGTTTGTGTCAATATCATTATATTTTAGAATAAGTATTTTAAATCACTTCCGTTGAAAGCACAGGCTGAGGCTACGCACAGCACAATGAATGAAGTCACACAATAGAACGTGATGCTGTTGCAGGAACAGTATGCTTGGTACACAGGGACACTTGCTTTTTAAAATTATGAATTTTAAAAAAAAATTATAGTTTGAATTCTGTTTGTTGAAGCACTAAAATGTTAATAAAAAAAAAAAATCTAGGAAGATGAAAGCGACAGACAAAATGTTCGTCGAAGCTCCTGACTGTGATTCCAGTCCCCTTGCTTTTCTTTGTCCTGTCGCTGCTGTACTTGAGGTCCCATTTGCAGAGGCCCCAGTGACTGTACAGATGCACAACAAGGACAGTTTACCTGCTTAGCACATTTCACACACAAAGGTATTTCATAACGGTGTGCGGAGACGGTGTCCGTCTAGATTTAAAACTCTGTACTCCTGGTGCAGATCTTACAAGAGCTGGGTACAGCTGTGGGTGGCAAATGCTGCTTCATCTTGTCTGGTTCTATCTTTGGGCACCACTAACTGACCATTTCCTAAAGATCTAAAAGATCTGCAAGGCTTCTTTTTATAAAACAGTAACAGTTAAAAATGGGCTGTTAGTTGAAGTTCATTAAACTGCCAGGCTGTTCCCTAGTTTGTAAAGTTTTGGTTGATTTGGGCCACATTTTAGGCCACATGTGCTGAAAATATAATAGAGGTCATGAAACACAACCTTATCTTGTCAAAGTGGGACTGACTATTTAACATGCTTGTAATCGACCAGGTTTATGTTTCCAGTATCAGCAGCATTGATTCCAGGACTCATGATGATATGAAGCTTGTATGTACTGTATATCTGGTCAGTTGAGCAAGCAGGTAGTGTTGTGGTTACCCCATCGCTGCTATTGTACCCTTGAGTGTTTGTAACCTTCAAGAAAAGTGTTGTGTAAATAATAGCTAATAACCCAGAGTCTTTAACTTTTAGAACATAGCAGACCTCTAGATCAATACTGCTGCTCACCACATTCAGTCAAATGTAAAAAAAAAATTGAAAAAGCAAAGTCCACAACGCATGAAGCAAAGCGTAGGGAACGTAGCATAAATATTCACCATGGCCTTCTTAATGAGTTCTAAGTTCACGTCGCTTTCATTATGGATTCCTGAAATTGAATTTTCTGATGGAAGTCAAGTAAATAATAAGCCTGTCTTATCTTTGTTTTTTTTTTCTCAAGGAGATTTGTTTGGCTCAGGAGAACCAGCCATGCGGTTGGAGGTTCAGGCTTCAGTGCAGCCATGTTGCAGCCCCACTTTGAGGAGCTGAACACCAGGGGAAAGGCTGGCTGGCATCTTTGGGGCAGCACATCACAGTTCTTGTGGAACACTGTATCTTCACCTTTCTGTCAGTCTTCCCCCATACACATCCAAGGCATAGGTACCCTTCATCCTGATGCTACCCCCTATCATCTTCACCCTAAGCTGTTTTTCAGCAACCACTCCTGCAGGTAAACCACTGTGTCACATAGAATATGAAATTCAAAAGAATCCATAGTATTTATCCAGGAACCAAGTGCACTTATCCTCCATTCTCTGGTCTTCATTTTATTTTGACATTGAACCAAATAGCAATAAACTGGAAAACGACTTTGCTTATTCCATCATTTCTTACTGGGAAGAATAGCAATTTGTTCAAAGTTCACCCCAAAATCACTGCAAATGATGCCTAATGTAATGGAAAAAGTTGTGTAACACATTAGTATAGAATAAATAGCATTTTATTCTGTAGAGTAGCATAGTGGCCGAATCAGTGTTTATTCCAGCTCAATCTGTGTGAAGTTTGTATGTTCTCTCCATGTCTACGTGTGTTTCCTCCCACAGTCCAAAGACATGCTTCAGGTTGATGGTCTCTCTAAATTGTCAGTGGTATATGCACATGTGTGAGAATTTATTTGTAAAACTATATTTTTAATGGAATTTGTGTTTACTTTATCCAAAATAAAGGGAAATTTGACATTAAGAAACCCCTGGGCCTGGACCTTCAATGTGTAATGAGACCTTGTTATGGAGGAAGCACACGTTCTCGATATGCCACTCAAACAGAGAGATTTTGTCACCACGCATCTCCCAGGGGCTCTGCTGCATCCCTCCCCAGCTGTCTCCCACACACCAAACCAGCAAATAAATAAACTCTGGAAGTGTGTGTATATGGTCCCTGCAGCTCTCCATATCTATGATCTTTATATCTTGGTGTCACAAGCTCACCTGTAACTTTAAGAGAGCAGGTACAACAGTGACCAAGGTGAAAAACTCATCATTGTGGTGTAGGAGGTAGCATTGGTGCCTCGCAGTATTTGGACTGTACAACAGGACTGGGGTTTGATCCTTGGTCAGTCTCTGGGGAGTTTGTGCGGATTTCCCGAAGGTGCTCTAGTTTTCTCTCCCACAGTCCAAAGACATGCGTCTCTGCCGGATTTGTGACTTTAAAATGCCCATAGTGTGTGTGTGGGCTACTTTACTCAGCTGTATAAATGCACGAATGGCAGTAAGGAGATTAGGATTCTCTATCCAGCACTGTAAATCAGATCAGGTAAAGGCAAAAGCTGCAACATTCTGTGTTGCTTAGGAGAAAATCTGTGAAAAAGAGTAAATCACATTAAGCACTTTAGACAAACCTAACGTCAGATAAATGAAAAAAATAATAGCATCTGGAGAAAATGACACTAAACAGCTGTCAGAACAAATATTTGTGTGATGAACCCTGTGTGTGTGTCTGTGTGTGTGTCAGCACTGCATTGCTGCACTCACTGTTGGCCTCCTCTGATGTTTTCCCTATTACTCTTCTGGGTCGAATTTAGCCTCCTCATGAAGTTTGCACAGCACGGAGCTGCCTCGCCTTCCGTGTAGGAGCCTCCCCCACCCCCGCACACAAGGCAGACTGCTGCAGAACTCACTACACACAGCCAACAGATCTCCTGTAACTAAGCACTCATTCACCCAACCGCTTTCAATTAATACATCCCATTTTTTCCCCCTTTTTTTATATATAAATTTCCTATTCGCTTGACTGGCTATCAGATACGGAATTATTTACACAAGTGTGCCATGCTTTGTCCACAGAACCTAATTTGGTTTGGTGGGGAGAAACTGGCAGGAAGGCAGCGAGTAGGTGGGGGTGCGATGTTAAGGACTGTTTTATCAGGTGTTTGACAGCAAAATCTCTGAGGCCGCAGCAAATGTTAGATGAAAATCTCATCCCTCTCGGAACTGCAGTGTCACTCTTGCAGTGGCTCCACCCGCCATTGCTGCTCACTGCTCCGTGCCAAGCAGAACATTTATTGCGGCACCGCTGTGCCCGGTGGCCTGTTCTACTCCGGAGGAAGTCTCTCCTTCGGCCCAATTTCCCCTCCGGCACCATCATTAAAAGGAAAGGTAATTGCTAATAGGAAATGTGGAAAAGGGGCAATTTTTAGTTTTCATGCCTAAGTGTGGAAAATGGGGAAAGAAAAGGATTCTTCACTCTCTTGAGCATTTCTTCTACTTGGATTCTGCTGCATTTTACCATCTCCTGTCCCGAAGGTGATGGGGTACAATTACCATCTTTGTAACTGACTGTCAGAAGCAATATGTTTTGGAGAATTTCACAGTGTGGGACATGGCTTATGATTTGACCACACCATGAATTTAACACAAATTTAATACCACTGCAAAAATGTATTACACATTAGCTGTCTGCCGGACTGGAGAATTAAATTTCTCCTCTTTTTTCGCTTGCAAGTTCTACATCAGTCCAGTTATATATTGCTTCTTATGAGATGGGTTTGCCCTGGGTGTAGTTTCTTCTTGTCTTTCATATTAAGTGCAGAGACATTAAAAGTGTGCTCCTGTTGTGAGTGTTTTACGTGTTTATGAGCGCACCTCCAAATTATGCTGTCAAAAATAATTAAAACCAAGATGTAATTTCTATCGTGGCCCAGTGGGGCAGTGAGTCATGATGCTGCCTCACAGGACCCGGCCTGTGAGGGTGCGGCTTTGGATCTGGTGTAGCCTGTGTGCAGGCTCTCCTCATGTATGTGTGGGCTTCGTCCCAGTGACACGTGATTTGGATTCGGTTGGTTACTACAAACTGCGTGTGGAGTGAGAATGTGCGTTTGGCCACCCTGCCGTGGACTAATGTCCCACCCAAGGTGTAGTTTCAAGATGCGCAGTGATTTCGGCATAGACTCTGGACCACCTGGACCAGGATGAAGCAGTTAATCATGGGGAACTGGTTATTTGGTAATTTTCTATTTTCGTTTATTTGCCGACATTTTAAACAATTATGTCAAAGATCAAAGAGTTTTATTGTCACGTACATAGTAACCAAGTATACAGAGAAATGTACACTGCCCAGCCAAAAAAGAAGTCCCTACCTGGATTTAACTTAGTGTTATGATATGGGGTTGCTTCAGTTGGTCAGGTCTAGGTTCAGCAACGTTATGTGCCCAAAAAATGAGGTGAGCTGACTACCTGAATGTACTGAATGACCAGGTTTTTCTATCCATCAATGGATTTTTTTCTTCCCTGATGGCACAGACAGTGCCAGCATTCATGGGGCTCAAATTGTGAAAGAGCGGTTCAGGGAGCATGAGAGAGACATCATTTTCACACATGGATTGGCCACGGCAGAGTCCAGACCTTAACCCCTTTGAGAATCTTTCGAATGCGCTGGAGAAGACTTTACACAGTGGTCCGACTCTCCCATCATCAATACAAGATGTTGGCGAAAAATGAATGCGACTCTGGATGGAAATAAATGTTGTGACGTTACATAAGATTATCGAAACGATGCCACGGTGAATGCGTGCCATAACTAAAGCTAAAGGCGGTCCAACAAAATATTAGAGTGTGTGACTTTTTTTTGGCCAGGCAGTGTATATTTGACTATTGATATTGCTGAAAATTTATCTGAATGCTGAAAAAATTTGCATTTAGGCTTTTTATCTGGCTGTCCATCAGAATTGGTGTAGATCTACTAAACATACAAAACTGAAGACTTGTGCTGCAAAAATAGGAGGCTCTTAAAACAAGAGGTCGGTGTTCCGTGTGTAAGAATGCAGTGAAATGTTTGTTTATTTTACATTAATTCATTTAGAAGACACTTTTCCCCAAGGCAACATACCACAAAGAGAAAACAAGAGTGCATTTCACCCAGCAATTATTTACAGAAATTTCATACAGAAAAGCAATCCCAGAAATTAAGTCATTCAGTCCAGAGCCACTTTTTTTGCCAGCGTATATGAGCATGAAAGGTTTTTAAAAGGAGATGAGATACTGGGAAGTTATGGAGCAAACTGGAGTTTGGATGAGATGTACAGTAGGTCTAAGAGATTTATTTTGAGACGCTTCTTTAGAGTCCAGAGAGATTTCGCAGTGTTGAGTGACAGAGGGAGCTCATTCTACCACATTAGAACCAGAACCAAGAATCTTTTATCTTTTAAGAATCTTTGTTTTCGGTCCCTTTACGATCAGAACCACCAAGTGACCAGAGGTGGAAGAGGGTAGCACAAATAAAGATGACTCCACAGGCTCTGGGCACGGATAATGCATTCCCTGGCCCATTTGGTCACTGTTTGCTGCATCATTCATTTGTACTTTATTTACTGATCTGTTTCTCACTTGTGGGGATCGACGACTCCTCTCACTTCTGCACCTCTGGGTTTGGACTCTCGGATCTTTGTCCAAAAAAACACATAGCCAAAGGCAGTCCACACGTGAGGACCCTGGGCTGGAATAAGAGGGACGCAACCCATATGCCAAGAGTCAGCTATATATAGCCGATGCTCTCCGAATGACCCGTTGCCAGTTCTGCACACAGGAAGAGGGAACAAAGGATGAGGAATGAAAAGAATGGAATAGACCACCAAAGTGAGAACACAAATGAAGTTAGAAGAGAACGCAGGTAAACCCATACAGCCGATGGGTCACATCAATTAGTAACAGACTGAAGATGTGTTGGAGAAAATAGCTTATAGTTTATAAATAGTTTATAAGAACACACAAAAACATTTCTCTAAGCCCAGGGACAGCTGGGCACACAACAATTAATGTTGTTCCCTCATAAGCTGGAGGACTTGGGTTCAAATCCCCTTCCTGCTGTAGCATCCTTGATCATGGTGTCTATCTTAAGCTGCTAAACTAAAAAATATCCCAAAGGTATGAATGGTTAAATCGTTGTGGATAGCTCAGCATTTTAAGTTGCTTTGGAGAAAATACACTAGCTAATTAAATCAATGTAAATATATTATGTAATGTAAGTAAATGTAATCCAGAAGCGAGCTTCATTTTTGCCAAAAAGTAAACCCCCCTCATGAAGGCAAATTACCCATGAGCCTGGATGGACCTGTTTAGTCTCCTTGTTGCTGGCAACGGGATGATGGGATGACAGGAGTGACTGTATGGTCACATGATCCCGGCGGCGACACTGCTCACGGTTCGTGCGGCCATGTCTCACACACCTCCAGCGCATCCATGTGTCACCAAGCAGCTCAGACCAAAATATTGCGGCATTACGCCGCAGAAGTTATTCGCTTTTTGTGATTCGTGGGCAGCGTGAACAAAACGGCTTGAGCTGATGGCGGCTCACGATATTTTGCAGTTTTCAAAGCAAATTGTATTTGTGGACGTCCCCTGCCAGTAAGTCCAGCGTTCCATGTGAGTCGTGAGTGCCCAAGTTGAAAATGGCTGTCACATTGTGTAAAGAGGAAGTGACTGCCAAGTGCAAACAGACGCAGTGAAATATCTGATAATATGTGAAAGGCGCTGAGGGGAGGACAGATGGTCACAGCGGGCTTCGTGACGACACGTGACAAAGTGAACGCTCGGTGAGGGAGCACAAGGAGTCGGCGACCGCGACGGTTGTTTGCAAAACCATGTGTTGTCCCTGCCTTGTGCATGGAGACCTGCAAGTCAGCGGCATGGGAGGGTGTTAAACAAAAAAAAAATATCTTCACATATGCAGAAGGCGAGGGCCACCTGAGGATTTGCTCCGATCTACATCTGAACTCCAGTATGAACTCACCTGTCCCAGGTGATTAAATGTTCCTTCTTGATGTGCCTTCTGCTCAGCGACATGGTTGTGCAGAAGGTAGTGCTGGTGCCTCGCAGCTCCTGGGCCTTGGGTTTGAACGCAATAACCCAGTTAACTTTGTATGTTTCCTCTGTGTTTGCATGAGCCCCCCCCCCCCACAGTCCAAAGATGTGATTCTTGCAAACTGCTCACCCTAAACTGTGCTTAGCGTAAGTGAATGAGTGAACATGGGTTATTACCCCGTGATGGACCAGTTCTGTGTTCAGGTTGCCCTTTTTCTCTTTCCCTGTGGATCGGGTGACCCTGCACTGCATGGACGGTGGAATTTTGCACCCATTTCTAGTGCTCGGGGGCAGAGCAGCTTCCCACCTTTGCAACAGTCAGTGTGTGTTTCTCATTTATATGACGGTTAACAACTTGCTCCTGTCTTCTGGCCTCGAACCCTGTCGGTGGAGAACGGGGGCGAGTGCTAACCTTTAGAATGCAAATTAGAGGTGATCTCATCATTTTATCCCAAGATAAACAAAATAAAGGTCAGGCCTGTCTGATCCACATCCTTAAAGAGGACGCATGAGTGTGACAGATACCTTTGTCTTCCTTTTCCAGCCAACCTACACCGGTCAGGTGCTCATTTCAGGGTTTTGATGATCCAGCGGAAGAATGAGTTCCTCGTCCCAAAAACCTGAGCAGAAAGCAACAGAAAAGGGATGGGAGGCTCCCTCAGTCTGTAAAGTTAGAGCCAGATGCTGCAGATCCAGATATCATATTTTACAATCTTTGCAGAACTGCGTCTCTTCGGTGCGAGTGAGAGCCAAGCGAGGCAGGGTTCAGTCTGCAGAGCACGTGGTCAGGAGAGGAACCGAGGAAAACAACTTCAAATATTTACACCACACGAATTGACACGGCAGATGCTTTTAAGCAAAGAGATATACGGCGATTGCTGTGTAGTATTCGTCCCAAGTGATTTACAGGGACCCATGCTGAATTTCCTAGTCATTCACCCATTCATACACCACAGTAATGTAAACTCACACGCAGACACACAAACCTTGGGCAATTTAGGGTCGCCATTTCACTTTAAACACACGTCTGTGGACTGAGAGGGGATGTGCAAGATCTGCATCCACTGAGGGGGAACTGAATCTGCTTCCACTTGCACAACCCACATGCTGTGAGGCACTAGCGCTGCCCGCTGTGCCACCGTGTCGCTCATGTAAATAAACAGCCTCGCTTGCCGGTGGGCAGAAGTCACAGCTTTTGAAACCCTGCCCTCCAGCACCACTTTCCCTGATGCATCTGTTGCCTGTCACTCAACCATTACCCTTCAAGACAACATGCTGGCGAAGGTAATGAGGGGTAATGAAATCTTCAGGGGTCTGCAGTGGGACTGTGGGACCGATGAAGTCACAGCTCACACACACACACACTCACGCTCAGCCTGCTTACCACTATGACTACTAAGGACATTGTGTTTAATTGTGCATCTCTTTCATGTTCGTATTTCCCTCCAACTTAGTGAAGGGTTAAAATTTATTCACTGTTCCATGCATTTCTCTAAAACAGCCAACAGTTTTACACTACTTACTACTATTTACCTATTCATACAGTAAGGTCATGCATACTGGGCAACGCAGGGTAAGTAACTTGATCAATGGTACTACAGTAGTAGGTGGGATCCGATCCTGGAACATCTAAGGCCAAGAGCAGCAGATTCAATAACTACATCACCTACTTGTGTTCCTTTTAGGCTTGATGGGTGTGTAGCAAGTCACTCACTCCTGGATACACCAGCACCTGTCTCGAACATAATACATATCTTTCACAGTCGAACGATAGACTCCATATTGTTTGGAGATGGGTTTGTAACCCTGTCCAGAATGATGAGCAGCAGCAAGACTTCTCTGAGATCCTCACAGGTATCTTCTGTCCCTCCATTAACACAAACCTGGAAGCACAGCTGGAAACACCTCCTCGTGGTTGGCTGATGGTGTTCATGTGATGAGAAGGACTTTATGACATTCTTCCTAGATGGAGATTCAACAAGAGGTCCTGCTCACATCTGGTTTCCTGCATGTTCACTTGTTTTTGCCAGAAGTAACGACAAAGCGAAACCTCTTATTTATTTCATGAGGTTACATTTATCTGCTGCAAGGACCTCGTGAGGACTAGATGTGGGTCCACTTTGTACAAATATATAAAACCACAGACCAGTTCATCTGAGGTACATGTCTTTGGACCGTGGAAGAAAACCACACACATGCAAGCTCCACACAGATTTGAGCCTAAATCTGAGCCACCGGCACTACCTGCTGTGCCACCTGAATTCTTTACTCATTTGTATGATAAATGCGTGTCTTTCATGTTAAATCCTTTGAAATGCATGCATCAGAGTTACAGTACAAATCCAAGTATATGCTTAGATTTGTACTATTAAATTGGTTTCTAATGAATGAAAAGGAGCTTGACGGGGTTAAACAGTGGAGAAGTCAAGTCAGGAGTTTATTGTCATTTCGTCCATCTACACAGTACATGGCAAAATGAGACAGCATTCCTCCGGGACCAAGGTGCAACACAACAACACAAGTACGGCAGGAGAATAAAGTGCGAATTACCTTATTTGAGAGCAACATCTTATTTTTGTACTCACCAGGATCTTTCCCAAGATATTTGCAGTATTGGTCTTATTTTCCAAATAGCACAGGAATACAGAGAACTCTCTAGATTTACATCACGGTTGCTTTTCAGCTGTCATCAATGTCAGCAGAAATATCAAATCTTGGCTCTGACAGCCTGCTTACTACTTTACCAGCATGCCAGCCATTTCCCTGTTGAAGACTTCACTTTCTCTTCCTTAAGTCCCTGTGCTTCACGTTCAGAAACGAGACTATGCGGCAACAAGGTGTCAGCGCCTCCTGGTGGTGGCAGGAAGAACGAAGCCTTGTTGCGTCACGGTGGGTCAATTCCACAGAAAACTTAATTTTGCTAGAGGATGAATTATTAATCAGTTTATACTTAATCTTTTTACACGACTTGCATCGCATTTTATTTGGTTTGTGTGTCTGACCTTAATTTTTTCCTTCTGCGTCTAAGGAATTCTGTGTTCCTGTGCTGTTTGGAAAATAAGAGTAATACTGCAAATATCTTGGGAAAGGTCCTGGTGAGTACAAAATAAGATGTTGTTCCCAAATAAGATAAAATAAAGAAAGGAAAACACATCTCATTTTAATAACTAACAAGTCTTCACAGCTCACCCTGTGATACCAAAACTATTCATTTTCACTGCAGAAAAAAAGGATAAAGCAATGTTTCTTTGTGGTTAAATATGAAAATAGTGGTTAAACGCATGACATATTTAACTGAAAAATATTTGCAGACAACAATAAATCAAGCCTCCTCTTGGTTTATTTTAAAGACAGAATCACTATTAATGATATAATGTGCAGTCTGCCAGGTTGCACGGTTTAGTTAGTACAGTATCCTAAAACATGGAGTGGTGGGTGGTCACTGCCAGGTCCTTCCAGGTCCAGGGTTTTATTCTGGGGGCTCAATCTCACGTTTGTATGAATTCCCAGGTTTAGTTCAGGTAAATCTGGTAAATCAGGTAAATATCTTTCCCAGTGCAACCCCCCGACATTGTAACTTGTGTGTGGCCAACTCATTTGATTATAACGTCACATTTTTCAGCATAATATTTGCTATTGGAATAAAATAATTAAGGAACGGGGATGCAGTGGCACAGTGGGTTAAGTCAGTGCCTCTCAGCTGCTTGGCTGGTGACGGGTTCGAGAGCAGCTTAGTTTGTGGGGTTTGCATGGTCTTCCTGTGTTCGCAGACCCTTCAAACATGCATGGAAGAAGGCGATGGGAAACCGCTTTTGTTCCTCCTTGGTTCAGAAATCAGGTCCACTATGAGATGGATTTGACTCAGTGGCACTTCCACACACACTTAAGCTATTTGTGTAGTTTGGTGTGATCAAATTCATTTGATTATTTTAAGAGCCATTCCCGCTCCATTATGAACATCTTAGGAATGTAGTCATCAAGATGTTGGTCATAGCTCCCAAGACATTTGCCACTTTTACCAACAGACAAAAATGCTTTCAGGAGAGCATACGTGTTAATACTGGTTGTGGGCAATTACTGGATCGCAGCCACATGATGTTTTGAAATAATCTTAAGGTAAAGTCGGAAACAAAAAAAAAAAAAGGGATGTATCATCCATTCATTCATTTTCAGTAAGTACCTCAACAGAGAGGGTCACAGTGATCCAAAGTCCATCATGAAATTATTGGTGGGATCCACTGGGGATGGCACACCAGTCCATTGCAGGGTATCTCATGCACTCATTTGAGCACAAATACACACAAAGCACAATTCAGAGTGACCAATACAGCTAAAACACATGTCTCTGGACTGTGGGAGGAAACCCATTCACACACAAGGAGAGCTCATAAATTAGGAGAACACAGACTTGGATGGATTCAAATCCTCTGCAGCAGTAGATGGGGCCAACAGGGCCGATCATGTAACTACACACTGTGTGTGTGTGTGTGTGTGTGTGTGTGTGTGTGTGTGTGTGTGTGTCAGAGAGGGATCTCTGGGGCTGTACACTTCAGAGAGGCATCACGCAGTGCTCCTTTTTCCTTTTTGTAATTTTTATAAAGGATCCTGTATTCAGCACTCCTCAGGATTGTGCTCTCACTCCAGGAGATGTATCTTGAGGTTTTTGCCTGTTTTACAGCCCACCACATTGTGCAAATACTATGAAAAACACCCCTCCTCTACCAGTGTACTGTGCTTACCGTGGTATACATTACCTTAACTCCAGGATATCCACGGGGGTCTTGTGGGTACTTTTCAAGCTCACGTCCCATCGATACAGTCCACCAGGTGCCATTTTTCCAGAAATATTTTGAATCCATCACCTTAGTTCAGACAAATGTCTTACGATGTTAGATGAGCAACTTCATGGCGATTTACCCAAATATACAGAGGTGTGTTGTTGTGTCAGTTCAGAGCAAGCATTTTCCACAAGGGCCCTACAGCAGAAGGGGGACTCGAACAAAGGACCTTCGGGTTTCAGGGCAACAGCCCTTACCAAGATGCCTCATGGTGTCTTTGTTCTTCACACTTGAGTCAATGCTATTTGAATACCTGGGGCGGTCAGGTGTGGCCTTTACTGTGCAGTTGGTGTGCACGGAAGCACCTTGTCTTGTATAAATGTATTTATTTTAGCCATGGTCCCCACTGTGTAACACTCAGAGTGGGGCTTCTGCACAACACACACACACAGTAGTTTATGGTTTATTAGTACAGTTATTGCCTGAGTCTTATGTATGAATAAATGGGTATCTACTGTATTTATTATATGTATGTACGTGTGTTGTACGCTGCTGCAGCCCAGCGGACTTCCTCTTTGGGATGAACAAAGATTTATTCCCGACTACGGGAAGGCTTCTGCTAAACGCTGGTAAGGAACTCTTGTTTCTTCGGAGGTTCTTCTTTGGTTCCTTGTAAATGAGAATTCAGATGGGAAACGGATTAAATTGACCATCGCAAAGATTCGTCGCCTCGAACATTTAGATGAAGGAAAAAGCCTATTTTTACGCCTTTTGTTTTTCCGTTTCGCAGTTGCAAAATTACGAGGTTAACGTAAGGAAATGCAACGCCACGCACGGGGGGATGAAAACCGTGGGGTTGCTCGGCGTTTTCTTTCTCTCCCTGTTTATTTCGCTCGCACTTATGTTCGAAAACGCACGACATAAGCGACGGCTCAGGCGAACGGCGACGGTCCGAGGAGCGGGCACCGAGAGCGCGCCCGCGCGCGCGCCCCCGTCACCGCCGCCCTCCCCTCGCCGCGAGAGCGCGCGCGAACGCGGCGCATGCGCGGTGCGGCTCCGCTGGTTCGGTGCTGAAGTTGGGCGGATGGAGGAAAAACACGCCTGATGGACGATCGGCGGCGGCGTGCGTCGGAGCTGCGCGACACGGGCGTCAACGAGCTCGGGCCGGAGCCCCGGCGCAAGCGTGGCAGCCGAGTTGAGCCGCGGGAAGGTGAGGAGCCGCGGGGGATCGGCGGGAGGGGACAAAAAAAAAAAAAAAAAAAGCCCGCGGGGTCGTGACAGGCTGCGGGAGCGAGAAGGTGAATGCAGAATAAAGTGTGTGTTTGGGGGGGGGTCGTGTTTTAGCACCCCCCCACACACACACATCCTGGCGCCGCGGTCCAACCGCAGCCCCTCGTCCTGCCGTTACGCGATTTTCTAGTTTTTTTTTTCTGTTTTTCGTCCGCGCGCCGAGCTGCAGCGCGAGGGCACGTCGATGCATGAGACGACAGCCGGGTCCTCGCACCCACGGCCGGGCTCGCGCTGGGTGGGGGTCGGGGTATGGGCGTGGGGGGCGGGGGGGATAAATCAGCGCACGGCGCTGCAGCAGCGCAAGCACCCGGGCACGGCGTCCGGCGAGTGGGCCCGGCCCTTTTCTCAGGGGGTGGGGCCGCCTGTGTTCCACCAAAGACCCCTGTTTCGGGGGTGTCCGGGGGTCCGCCGTGCGCCGTTTGTCTGCAGAGAACAACGCTCGTGTGGTGGTGCCTTGGTTTACAGCAGCGGTTTGCTGATTTTTTTTTCGCGGATCTTCGCCGTTTATTTCTGGTCAAATACTGAGCTCCCCTCTCAGTTGCTCAGCTGCTCTGCTCCACCTGTCAGAGTGGGTCCAGGTGGACCTGCCAGAGGGGGCTCTTGTACCTGTGTGTGTGTGTGTGTGTGTGTGTGTGTGTGTGTGTGTGTGTGCAGTGTTATTTTTGATATTCTGAAACTTTACCAGATGCTTGCTGATTTCCTGGAAACTGTAGATGTGATTCATACCTGCTTCTGAATCCGGAGGGTGTATGTGGTCAAGACCCTATCTGTGCAGCATCTACATACATCTACATGTAACAGCAGCATTTTTTAGATCCCATCTTCATGTTTTTGAGCAGACCATTTAAATCAGTGTCACTAAGTGCAGCTCAATAATTTTTCCCCAAAATAATGCTGTTTTTGTTGATGCAGTGTTTATACTGACTGGAATCTAGTAGCTAAATGGTTACTGGCAGCTGTGTTTATTCTCCTGCTAACTTAACATACCTGAGATAGTATTTATCATATCATAAAACATGAAAAGGAGCACAGGGTACCTGGTGTCATGACAGCCTTACTTTCACCACAATCTGGACTTGTGTGTGCTGCTCTGTGTTACTGTTTTTATAAAGAAAATTTCTTGTATGAAATTTTTATTGCTGTCACATGCTTTGATGTTCTTGTGTTGTTACTCTGTGCTGAACTGACCCTACTTTCCTTCTGCTGCATCTTGGACTTCAAACTGGGGTGGCACTGTGGAGCAGTGGATAGCACTGGTGCCTCAAAGCTCCTGGGCTGTATCTTTGAACGTGGGTTCAAATCTGGGTTAGTATGCGGAGTTTCTATTTCCTTCCTGTGTTTGTATGCGTTTCCTCCCACAGTCCAAAGATGTGTTCCCGATGAGCTGGTGCCTCTAAAAGCCCGTGTGTGTTTGTATGAGATTGTTCTCCGATACAGTGATGTTCATCTCAGGTTATACCCTTTCTCATTCGTATTTTGCGTATAGGCCCTGGGCCTTCATGACAACCAGTTTTTCTTAATGGATGAATATTTTGAACTGGGGGCGTAAAGGGTGTTTTTTGTTTCCCTGTTCATAAAATATTGTTCCCAAATGCCTCATATGCTGGACTCAGAGGAAGCATGTAGTTTGCTGAAAATACACACCTCTTTTTTTCCTGTTTCCTCTGTTGCAGATGCCATGTTCTGACCCACTGATGGCATCCTATGGTGATGGATGGTCCGTCCGCTGAACGCTGACTTCTGCCGCAGATCCGTCAGAGAGAGATCCTTTCTTCAGCTCCTGCCACCAGCCGTGACCCCCCTGGAGCCCCACCTCCATCTGGCCCTGCCCACCCTAGACTGTCCCAGGCCCAGCCTGTGATTCTCACACCGTGTCGTCACCCCGTCAATCTCCTGGTCAGGGATGGTGAGGAACACACCAGCCGGAGGTTCCCCCTGTCCTCTGCTTTGCCTCCGTCTTGTGGTCCACCCGCTCACCTCAACACCATGACTCTCCTGTGTCACTTGTCCCAGGATTCCCGCTAGTTTGTCTGGTAGGTTTGCCTTTCTCAATTTCCTGCATCAGAATCCTGAAGGCTTAAAATCTGTTAACCCCTTCAGTAGAAACACTGGGAGTCGAGATTGATTAAAAATTATCCACTTTTTTATGGTGGCTTATGATATTAAGTTTGTACACTCAGGTACTTGCAAATATTTACTAATTTTACAGCTTGGTAAATGTCCCAGTGCAGGGCCCCCTGCAGCCTTGGAGGACCCCTGTAGTACAGTTAGTATGATGTGTCCATCTTCAGTTCATGGAGGGCATCAGGAATCACAGTTATTGTTGTTATACCTTTGAGAAAAGTGCTGTAGTAAAACATACAGCTTTATACTTTGGTAAAATGGAAGGTTGCTTTGGTTTAAAGCATTGCCTCAGCAACCAAAGGATGATAAAAAAGAAAAAATCTAATACCTTGGATTTGGTATTTGACAGTTTATTATCGATGCCCGCATCAGTGCCACATGTGAGGACAATCGCCGCTGAATGTTGATGCACCACAAATGAGATATACCTGATATTGAGTGGGCAGGGGTTAACATGTCATTCTTATGGGGGGGCGCATGAAAAGGAAATCACTGCGGAGGCAACATGTTTTATAATTAGGGTTTTGTGTAAGACACAGTCGCACACCTCTTTCTATCTCTCTCCCTTGCTCTCTCTCTCTCACACACACACACACACACACACACACACACACACACACACACACACACAGAGCAAAGAACAGACGATAGACCAACTTGTGTCTATCAACAGATTGCGTGTAACTGCCACCAGTATAATAATATTAAGAAAAACAAGCCAAAACTCTTTGGGGGTAAAAATACAAGTTCATTTGCTTTAAAAAAGGTTTCGCTGAAATCCCGATCATTAAACAGGTTTTTTTAAATCTTCCTTTTTTCCACGCGATCTACGATTCCTTAGTGTCACTCATAAACATTTGTATCTCACTGGGTTTTTTTTTTTGTCCCTCATTTACTGTCTTTTTTATTAACACTCTTTGTCTCTGTTTTTCTTTATTTCGAGTTTTAGTTGAGAAATATTCAGGTATTATCACTCATATTTTTTTGGTATTGTTTCACTCTCCTGCTTTCAGCGTTGATGGTTTTGAAGTGGTTATGGGTATCGAATGGGTGGGGCTGCTTAACTAAGGTGTGTATCACATTTATGCCTATTATACAGTATGTCTGTCTGTAAATGCCAGTTGAAAAAAGGAAAATAAGTGTTTTAATGGACAGACTCCAGGCGATTGAACTAGTTTAAACTCATAACTGTCGACATGTCTAATGCACTGTTATTTAAAGGGACCAATGAAGTCGCTGCAGTATTTTTACAGTCACCAAATTGTTCTGACCACATTGCAGCATGTATCACACATGGATGGCATGTGACATCACAGCTGGTTTGGAGTTTCCCTGCTTCGGGCAGACTTTTTGAGTATTATTTTCATCCAGAAATGTGTCTTTTGTATGAAACCTCAGCTGTTAATGCGTGTGTAATGTGTCTGACCTTCAGCAGGGCTTCAACATGAGTCTAGCGTGGCTTTAGATGCTCGCTGATGTGACATCAGTGTATTGGGCCTTCCGGAGTCTTCCTTCTGGTTCCAGTGTGCTGTTGTTGGGGCAAACCGGAGTTTTACAGTGAGGTGTTTGATTTAAAAGGGAGACTGTTAGAAGAAATTACACAGTCATTTATCAGAATGTTGCTTTGACCACATATATGAGTGAACCTCTTGAGGATGGACTTGTTTGGGCGCTTTGCCCAAAACTTAATTTATTCTGCAGTTGGCTTCTGTGGCAGCTGAAAATCAGGCAGAGAAGCACTCAGTACTTTTACTGAAACCCCTTGTTTGTAAAAGGCTAAGGTGTTGGTTCGCACCCAGAAGCGATGGTGTCTCACCTTTGCAGCAAACATTTCCAACAGAAACATGGTCGTGCCACAACACAGCAGCCAGCCTAGACCACTTGGCACAATGCAGAATTATTTTCATATAATTTTAAGTTTCATTAAAAGAATACATCTTTGTGTTTTGCTCAGGTTATTGACAGTGCTTGGAACTTTTTTGTGTGCTTCACACAGACATTTTGGCTTTTTCTAACTTTAATGCTGTTCTGGTCATCCCTGATATCAGAAAACCAGGTAAATGATAATATATTGACATTTATTCATTTAGCAGACGCTTGCCTCGAAAGCAACATTCAACTCGGGATAAATACACTGTGGTGGCACACATGACACTGTACTATAGCTGCCTGAGCCTGTATGGAAAGGAGACAAATTTTGTACACATTTGTTTTATGTAGTTTTTGGGAGATCAGGACAGAAATGGGTCTGAGGAGATATGTTTTGAGAAGTTTATTAAGTGCCCTTGGGATTCAGCAGCCCAGAGGGACAGAGAGTTTATTCTACCACATCAGGGCTAAAACTCCAAAACTGTGGACATTAATTTTAAACACAAGTTTTAAAGCCGGTATGTGGAGTGTGATCAAGTCTTGCAAGTATCGGGTGCAGATCCTTTAACTCTCTAACAGACCATAAGTGCAGCTTGAGCTGGATGTGGGCAGCTACAGGGACCCAGTGGCACAAGAAAATACTGCTGAACAGCTCCTTTCTGGCTGATCTTTTGCCTAGCAGACAGTTTAACTGTGGTTAGCACAGTGCCATCACCTCTTATCTGCATTTGACTTGCAGAGGTGACCCCTGAAAATAAAATAAAAAAAGGGGAAGAATATGCAAAAAGAAGTTTCCATACATGCATAATAATGCATCTGAAGGTGGGACATGGCAGTTGATCCTGCATCCCTTCCGTATTGCAGATGCGTCTTGAATGGTGTTGGGTATATTGGTACTATTTCCATTTTCGCATATGTGCACAGCTTTTTTTAAAAATTTTTATACGTATTGATATTATATGCATTACTAGTGTTTTGTTTAGGAAAGAACTGTTTGTTGGTACCACTGGTAATTGTTTCCTATCATGTCCATGTGGTGAATCTGTTCTGTTACTATTGGCTATTGCTAGTCACTATGTAAGTTATGACTCCATTATATGTACTTAAGGTGTGTTTTAGTGAAAAATACATGTATTTTTAAGACTGATAATTGGGAGAATTTTTTTAAACTCTCATTTCATATCCCGGTGATGTCTGTGTGAAAGCTGTTAGTAAGTTATTCTGTTAAATTACTCTTCCAAGCCTTTGTTTTGAGTTTGTGGCATCATTGTTGTAAGAATAATATTTTCATTTGATTTCATTGTCAAAGTGTATAAGATGTAAGGAGTAAAATACAGGAACGGGGTCAGACCTGGCAGGGTAACTGATCGTGAAGGGTTTATTTTGACAGGGATCATTGGTTCACTGTACCTTATCCTGTTTATTGCAAGGCTAATTTTGAATAAGAAAAATGATCATGATCAGATGCATAAATACTCGCGACAGGTGAGCACACGGGTAGATGTGCGTACAGGCAGGAGATGCTGGGAACTGACATCTTGATATGAAACATTTACGTTTATATGAAGTGCTGCAATGCACATCCTTATTTTGAAGCATGATGATAGTAAGAAAGCTGTGATGATGACTTCTGTATATTATAGAAAGAACTGCAGAATCTGCAGAATAAGAATTTATGCTTATTTTTTAATGTGTCATCATAGCCAAAGTCTGGCCATTAATAATCCATCCAGTTTACCCTATTCTGTGTCCATTTTCACTTTAACATTTCATTTAAAATATCTCCAACTTACATACATTCATGCACAAGCTCACAAATGATGTTAAAAATGTTTAAAATAAAATTTTTCCTATGTTCATAACATACCACTTCGGTCACATAAAAACACTGGTTGTAGAGGCTTGCGAAACTAGATAATGCAGATAACTGGTTTGACAAGAAAGCTGTTCTTTATGAAGAGAACCAATAATTTAGAAATTGCTTATATATGTTTCGGGTTATTTTTAGGTTACTTTTAGACTTAAATGCCCTTAGTCTTCCGCTCTGCCGTGGTAGCCATATTGAAGACCACACAGGTCCCCTGTCACCACAGTAGAATGCCCAAAAGCTGTGACCCACCACTGGTACTTTGATCCCTCAGAAGTTTTTTTTTTTTTTTTCTCCTTTGCCCCTTTTCCAGTGGCAGCTTTTTTTATTTGTTTGTTTTTCTCTCCTCACTTGCCAGTTAGGCATCTGTGTTGTCTTAACAATGGATAATCTTTGTGTCTTTCACTTAGGATTGAATCTTAGTCTAGCACCCTATATCATCCTGCTGAGAGGTGTGCTATGTAAAATATAGCAGATGTACTCAAGCTAGGATGGTGCCACCGAAACATCCTGGACTCAGCAGTCAAACTTTTTATTACTCGGCGTGGACAGAAACATTGCAATGGGGAAAACAAGTGGGGTGGTTTGTGTGTCTGCACAAACAAATGCTAGTGTACAAATGCTTTCGTTCTGTCCTGTCACTGTTTGCCAGCAGCTGAATTTCTAATAATTAAATGCTGTCTCCGGTACCTGCCAAGGGAGACACTGTTGTTGTGTTCGTGGTGTACGTTCTACTAAACTCTAACATCAAAGATGCTTTCAGCAAACTTTATTGTGCTATTAGCCTGCAACGAAATGGACACTTCCATAGTCTTTTTTTTGTTGTCTTTTGGCCATTTCAACCAGGCTAATCTCAAGACAGTTCTTCCCAAATTTTATCAGCACCACCATTATTCCGCAAGGGAGGCAAACACGCTAGACATTGTTTATACAAACATCCGTGATGTGTACAAGTCAAACAGGGACACCACTTACAGTGATATTATTTAGTGCTAAAAAAACAGTATTGTTTTGGTTTTTCCATTGAAGCTCTTTCCATTTGCATTTTTCCTCTGCCTCGACAGCAAGCTGCTCCCACAGGCCGACAAAGGTGTTTGTATCCACACTTTGCATTAGCATGCCCGTTTTCCACATGTCGATAAAGCTAGCCCCATGCGGTTTTGCATATTATTCCACTGAGGAGCATCATCGCTGGGTGCTATCTAAGTGCACAGGGACTCCACTGCCGGTCTCCCATGGCATTTGAAATGTTGACAAGGAGTTTGGCAAGAGCACGAGTTGGACTGTGCTAGCTCAGGTAAGGGTGTTCAACTGCCGCGTTCTTGCTACAGTCAGAAGGTGGGCGGAGAGCGCAGAGATGTACAGCATGAAACGGAATGCAGCAAGGAGCAGATCTGAAGGCTTGATCCAGCTGAGGGGCTCAGCATGGATGGAAGGAGAGCTTGCATCTGGAGAAGAAAGGGGAAGTTGCACGAACGGACAGTTTAAAAGAGCTACAGAGGGGAGATAAGAGAGGAGAAATTCAAGCAAGAAACTCAACAACCTGTACAACTCTTCAAATAAATCGCAGGGACATGTAAGGTAGCTGCACTCCAGTTTAAAGTACTGAGTAGGCAGTAGGTAACATAGCAAAGAGCTGCTGAGTTGGGGTTCGATTCAGGTTTGTATCCCTGCTCCTGCTCTACTACCCCAGAGGAAGGTATGTACCCCAAATACAGTAAAAATTACTCTGATGATTTAACATGCAAATCTTTGTAAGTAGCTTAACAATAAGTCACTTTGGAGAAAAGGTGTGTGTGTGTTGGTGTGGCACGCAGGCTGTGTGCTCACTTTGGGTGACTTTGTTCACACGGTCGGCTAATGCTGCATAGCCTTGCACAGTTCCTTGAATCCAGTTACGCGGTAGATTTGTGTGTCTGTTTTATATAAATTCCCATTCAAACGCATCCCATAATCAACATGCGGGAAGCAGGCGAGGGATCCAGCCGAAAGCGGCAGTCCCCCAGCGTGCTGTTCCACAGGGCTCCCGCTGACCAGCTTGTGTGTATGAGTGTGTTTTCTGTGTTGAACAGTTCACTGGGTACTCTGAGCAGACGCTGGCTGGCAGCAGGCCTTAGCAGTCTGAGGCTCCAGGAGGGGAATCCTTCTCTCGCTCTCTCACTCTCTCGCCCACACACTCTGTCTCTTGTTTAACTGCAAAGAGGAGTAACACTAAATACAGAACAGGGTGATGGCTGTGGGCTCCCTCTCAGTTCCACGGGGCTTTATTGGCGTGGAAAATTGATACAGTTGTACTGCAAATGCAATGATTGAACAAGAATTTTATGAACAAGAATGTTTTGCAACCAAAAGTAATAGGAATAAATGAATAAATAAAATACCTGCATCGGTATGTAAATTCATATATCCATCGTTTCATTTTTGTTTACTTTATTTGAGTCGGGGTTGCGGCATTTTGGAGCCACAGAACACTAGGCAAGAAGGGTACAATCTGCTCGAGTAGTCCATCACAGGGTAGACACATACACACACACACACACGGAGTAGTTTATAATGGCCAGTTAACCTGAAACATATGTCTTTGGGAGGAAACTGGGACACCCGGAGGAAACCCATGCAGGCATGGGGAGAACATGCAAATTCACAGAGGCTGAGCCAGATTGGAACACATACACACACAGTTTAGATACTGTGAGGCAATAGTACTACTCACTGTACCATCTTGTCACCCCTAAGCATAATAGATAACTAAATATCCAGAAAATAAGTCATCTAACATACTGATACATTAACCATCTCTCCCCATCCTCTTGTTTATCTCTCCAGTTTTTTTTTCTTCTACTGTGCCCCCACTTCTGTGGTTTGAGGCTGAGATATTAAAGAGTAACTCAGTCTCTTGCCAATGAATGCGTGCGTGCGTGCGTGTTACCAAGTGGGACTCTTTCCCCACCTGAGGCTGTGCACCTTTTCCTTTTGGCTGTTCCTGCTCCTTCATCCTCTTCTCACCTGCCCAGTACGACCTCAGACAGACTTGTGGCCTCATGGGTCGCCTACTGTTGGTGTATATTTGGGTGAATGGCCACAGTGACCAGGAGTAACTCACTTTGGCTCGCCGCAAAAACAGGATGTACATTGTTTAGCGTTTTTATTTCTCATCCATATATGAGACTAAAGAACCCAAGAAGGATGCTTTTCATTTTATGTTTCCTTCCTATATTTGGCCCTTATTTGCTGCTCACAAACAGGTTCCTGGACAGAATTTCTGTAGCCAAAATAAATGGTTCTGATATCTTTTTCTTCACAAAAGGTAAAGGAATTATTGTAATCGGCCAAATTGAGTCATAAAAAACTTGAAATAGCTTAAATAACTTTATCCTTATGAGGAATTAAATATAGTTTGAATGTTCTTTATTTCAAAAAGTCATTAGGTATATAGCAGGGTTTAAGTTGGGCTTTGGATGCTATGAAACATATGCTTCCAATAGAAATGGTTTTGAAAAAGAAAATGTTGTAATATTATTATACATATCTTAATTGCTGGGTATTTGCATATATGAGACATTTCTCCAGGAGATGGGTACCCGCTTGGTGTGGAGTCTGGAGGTGCTATCTTTGCTCCTCCTTGTGTCTTCTTTGGTATTAAGACCAGTGTGTGCGATAAGAAGAGAATGTTTCCTCCACACTAGAAGGAAACTCTGGGCCCCTAAATGTCTCTGAAGACACAAACCATGCAGCGTTTAGAAAATCTCCCGAGCACTTTGTCCACATTTGTTTGTGGGATAAAAAAACCTGTCTCCGGTGTGGTGCGAAGCTTCCTCCTACTGAATGGCTAAGAACATTGGTCCCTGACAGCCATCTTCCTCTCTCTTTTCTGCAGCCCCAAAGTTTGAACAGAGTGGAAATGAGAAAGCGGCAGCAGCCACACATTGAAGGACCCCCTGAGCCACCCGGGGCCCCGAGGCCCAGCACCTGCTGCCTCTGCTGGTGCGGATGCTGCAAATGTCTCTGGTACGTCCCTGAAAATATCCTCTTTACTCCTCAGATATTTCACAAGCTTTATTCCATATATCTTTCTTCTCTTTTTGGTTTTTGTAGTCTCACTTGATTGTGACATCATTGCTTTCATGCGATTCTGACATCAGCGTGCTAGAAACACTGCAGGGTTCAGTTCATCTGCTGTACACATGAGTTTTGTCTTCAGTTGATGTGATCAGCTTCTTAGTAGAGTACCAACCATGATCTACAAGACTAAAATTTGCCTGTTTATTACTTTCTAATTGCTGCAGTAAGAGCAACTTTTATTTTTTGGGTGCAACAAAGGCAAAATATTGATTCCAGGTGATGAGAGGATGCGGTGTTCAGTGTTACTGTCCAGTTCGGTCTTATCTAAAGCACCCTTCTTCATCTAGGATGTGGTGTGCTGTCAAACCGCATATCACCAAGGTGTTTGTGCTCAGGTGAGGGAGGGTCTGCCTTGAGCTAAAAATTTGACCAAACTGTACACGTCGCCATCTGGTCCAGTATGACTCCCAAGGCATTTCCCTGTTCCTCTCTCTGTTGGCGTGCCATCATGCTGTGAGGTGTCACTGGGCAACCAGGATTTATTCTGAGAGGAGAAACAACAGTAACAACAGAAAAAGTTTGATGTGTGCATAGCGTAAACAAATGGTTTTAAATTTCCTGCTGATGTTCTATTTCATATATTTTCTTACATACGGTGGTATGAAAATTTGAAAGACATTCCTTGGCGGAATTTGCATTCTGCTCTTGCATCTGCACAGCTAACATGGCTACATATTTGCACAAGACTTGTAAATACTTTTATCATGCAAACTGGCAGGAATATATAGTGTGCTTAGATCAATAAATGTACAGTGCTACGTTTTACATGACACGTACGTTCAACCAGCATCACAGCATTTGCGTCCAATGAATGAGGAATAGCTTCACTAAAAATGTGACGTCAGGAGTCATTTTGAATGAATTGGATTTAAAATGGTTGTAAAAATGTTTTGTTGTCATACAGTGTGTGATGGTGTGTGGTATGGCTCATTAATAATTTATTTTAAGTGGAAATATTTAAGTTGTTGAATTCAGCACAGAGCTGGAAGATGGTGGCAGTTTTTATTGTTAATTTTTTTTTTTTGGTAACAGCGTTGTAGAAAATGTTGCATTTTTAGCACTATTTCTATTTAAGTAATAAAGATAATGGATGGAGTTGTGAAATATGTTAATGGTGGACATAGTGTCACAGTGTGTTTCGAATTAGATGTGTGTGAGTGTTAGGTCCTGTCCAGGGTGAATCTCTCCAAGGGCCCTGTGTGTCCTGAATTGACTCCAAATCACCACGATAAGCAGTTTATGAAAAGTAAAGATTGAGTGATGTTTTCAAGTCTCCCATTGAGAGCTCCAAGGGCTGCACACAACACTGGCACTGAAACGGGGGGGCGACTCAAGGGTTGCAGGTTTGAGTCCCGGTAGAGGCCCCTTGAAGTGCTGAATTGTGATAGAAGAAAAAACCCACAGTTAACCTTTGACCCTTTTCAACTTTGCATTTGCTAAGTCGTGAAAGATGAAGCCACGGAGCCAGAGAATACAAGGGTCAAAAAAAAAATGAGGGAGGTTTTAGACAGGCCTTGAAATACATTTGACATAAAGTGATATCTTTGGCGAGACCAGATTTTTTGGAAGTCTTGAACTAATTGCAGAACAGCAGCAAATTCACATCACGCTAATTCTTTTCAAGGAAGTGAGTAAATTTAAAGGCATCAGAAGAACCCAAATACAAACACAAGACAAAGTCAACCAGGATGTTATATGGCTTGGAATTTGTGCACAGTGGCATATTATACATGCATAGATCATAAAACCACCTGGTTGGGAACAGAAACAAGTTATAGCTCCTGTATAAAGTTTTAATTTCCATTGGATGTCTTCACATTTTACTGTGTTACAGGGTATAACTACGATGTACTGTATATAGGAGAGTTAATCCTTAGCAAGACCACCTTTTGTCAGAAATTACAGCCCAGGGACTCTAGGTGAGTCTCCATCAGTGCTGCACATCTCAGGACTTGAATTTTTGCCTTCTTGTCTTGGCAAAATTGATCAAGTTCTGTCAAGTTGAATGGGGGATAAATACTTTTTCTAGGCACTGTATATATACTGTACCCTAAGGATACTTTCTTATAATAATAAAGTACAGAATGCTGATTAAAAGACAGCAAAACAACTTGCAGATGAAAACATGAAATAAAAAATAGTTAATTCAGCATAGCAGGGAATGAAAGATGCTATATTGGAATAATGTTGTATCAGTGGGTGTTGCTTGAGGTGCGACTGTAGTTGGAGGGACAAAAGCTTTGGTGGAAAAGATACTAATGTTCAGGGATGAAAAAAGCTACTTGTAAGATTGAGCTGAGATTTGTCGGCTCAGATAAGATCAGTTAGTGGCTTGTTGTGCCAATTTGATGATGAAGTGTTGGTTGGTGTGTTGAGGTGCTTCTCATAGTGCCGGCATGTTGTTAGCAGTCCAACGTCATCCAACACACAGTTTCCCGTTTAGTCCTCTTTGCTCTGCTGCTGAAGACTGAACAACTTGGTGGGATGCCATCATGAAATGTTGAAATAGTTCTGACTTTCTTTTCCATAGACGTTAAAAACTCAGTTCTCACATTTATTGCTTCATGTGCCATTTTCTCTTACTGTGGTTCCGTCCCATGTGGAATTGACCCCATGTTGCCTGGGGAGTCGAATCGGAGGTGGGTGTGAGTTCTGTGGACGGGGAAAAAAGTGGAGGCTAGAAGCAAGCTATTTATAGGCAGAGGTGCTAATACAAAAGCTATGCAAAATAATGAAAACATTGAGAGGGCAGGACAATCCCTTGTTTGTGAAACACTATTTCAACAAATATTCCCAATTATGTGGTGGTGATATTTAGTCTGTGGGGGGAAAAAAAAAACATTTCCAACTGCATATCACATGCAAAACAGCTGCACTGAACATGTTGTATATTTAGAGCTCTCAGCGTGTGTCGGGTCTCTGGCTAGCAGGCACAATTACGGCACAATGGAGACTTTGATGGAGCTTCTAGGCAGGGATGTGTGTGCATGTGGAATGAGATTAAATTCAGCACTCTGTGACTAAAATAGACACACATATTGTACGTGTGGGGTGTGCTTCCTGTGTGTTGTCCACTGTGGCTTAGGAAACAAGAATTGTAAGAGATCAGAGCTCATGAAGGTCTGTACCTCCAGGAGAGCAGCAGAGAACGATCTGAATGGATGCTGGCAAGGACTCACTGTTACTGGCCGTGCTAAAAATGGAGGACTTGTTTCCATTATCCACAGTGATGTAGAGACTCCTGTTGTACCTTGCAATGTTTTTTTTCACCGGGGGTGTGTAGCTGAAACATTTGAAAGTTCACTGCCTCCACAGCCCACTGCAAAGTCCTTCTCTGATGAAATGGTGTCACATGCCAGAGGACTAAGCTTGTTTGAAAAAACAGAACCCCAATGACTGGTTAGGATGTTTTTGGCACTGAGCCTTTGGAGGGCTGGGGTGTATTGCAGCAACATAGTGTGTGAGGCAAGATCCCCCCTGGACAGAACGCCAGTCCATCGCATGACAAACACCCATTCACTCAAATATATACACTGTTAAGGATAGTTGAGATGTCAGTTCACCAGAAACGCATATATTTGGACTGTGGGAGGAAATCAAGAGTGTTTCAAAGAGACCAGTGCAATGGCTAGCCCTTCAAAACCTGCAAACTAAGCTAGATTCGGAAGTTGAGACATTTGTTATCCGGCAACTGTCAGCAGGGAATGAAAGGCGCTATACCGAAATGACGTTGTGCCGCTGGGTGAACGAGAAGCCACAATTCAGCTGGGGCGCTGAAGCAGCAGTGCTGAATGCTGCCCGAGAGCTGCGGCAAGGTCTGAGTTTATTAGAAACGATAATGATATTTGTAATATCAGCTTCCTGTTATATGGAACGTGAGTGCATCACCTTTCTATCTGTCGCGCTCTGATCTTTGCCAGGTTTTTCAACAATTTCCTTTGCTGCCAGATGTTCACTTCAGCTCACAGCTGGACAGAAAGAGGTACACTGGAGCTTGCTAATGTTGTGTGCGTAGAGCCGGTTTAACTGCGTCTGTTCCCCTGTGTCAGGAGCGGCGACCGAGTGGAGCATGCGGAAAGGCAGACCTGCACAAAAATGGACAGCATTGAAGCGGCCGAGGAACAGTAAGCTACACATTCACACGCGTGACAAACAGTTACTGTGAACGATGTGTTACCTGACATTTGAGGTTGGCTGGCTGATTTTATGATAATGGGAAATAAGCTCCTTTTTGAAGGGGTCTTGCACTCTGGTACAGTCACGTTTGAAGCGGTTGCTAGCGGTTTGAATGCTGTGTCAGGAACTGCGAACTGAGGCCGACTGGCTGCCAGTAGTCATCACGTTTCCTTTCGGTGAGCGCGTTTGCTGCCTTCGATCCCCCACCAAAAAGAAGAAGGGGGGGGGAATTGCTGGAATATTGGTGGAAAAAACAGGATGTCTCAGCCGGTCTGCGGAGTGTTTTATGTTACGTAACTTTTTTCCTAGAAAAAGAGCAGAAGACAGGGTGGTGGAAGTGGAAAGTCAGTTGTAAAAATGGTAGGCCAGTGTGTTTACTGGGAACCAGGATTACCGGTTTATTCATGTGTTCATCGGACCTTTAATATGGGGTCTCTCCTTTTTCTTTGCCCATAAAACACTTGTGCGTTTTAGAAAGTGTGCCGCTCGAACCCACTGTGTTAGCCAACTGGAGCATGTGGTCACGTCCCCCTCACCCCACTCCACCCCTTCCATTATCCCAGCAAGTCGAGTGAAACAGCTGCCCACTCCTGCACATTTTTATGTCTCTGTACCTGAAGGCAAAATATCTGTTAGCTTAAAGCAGCGGGAATGTTCTCAGGACAAAAGAGAGGTTACATAAATTCCACGATGGAGCTTAACAGTATGTCAGCAGGCTTACTTTAGAGGAATGTAGGTGCTCTCCTGCCTCAATTTTCTTTGTTATCCTGCTGTTTTTGTTTGCTGTTATTATTGTTATCATCATCATTCCTATGTTTAAATGGTATTTTTACCCCAAAAGCCCATATGATACCTCATTGAGACAGGTCAGTTCAAACATCTTGCTCATGGGTACAGCAGCAAGGTTCCTCCTGGGGACCTGAACCAGCAACCTTATGAGGGCCATGTTCTTCACGAAATGCTACCTGCAGCCCATGTGCACACGTGTCTGTTTTCTCTTTCCGTTGTGTGTTGAGGCACCCCACACTGGAGGAGGTCCTGTCGTGGTCCCGTAGCTTTGAGAAAATGATGCACTCGGCAGAAGGTCGGGAAGTTTTCCGCGAGTTCCTGCGCTCGGAGTACAGCGAGGAGAACCTCATGTTTTGGCTGGCCTGCGAGGACCTGAAGAAGGAGACCAACCCGGTGGCCATCGAGGAGAAAGCCCGCATCATCTACGAGGACTACGTCTCCATACTGTCACCGAAGGAGGTACAGTACGCTCACTCGCACCTGTGATGGCCGCTACCAAAACAGCCTCAAATATTTGCTTCCTCTTCAGTTTATTTTTAATCTGTAAAATCGTCCTTGTGCTTTTTCTTCTCTTCTGGCTGCTCTGTCATCTACCTGCCGCTTTCCTTTCCTGCCATTAGATTGTTGTGGTGGCAAACTTTGACAGCTCATTCTCTGTCTTTGAGCAGCAAAATGCTGGAGCTGATCAGCTTCATTTTTTAAATTTAAGATTTAATTTCCAAAATTTTTTTTTTGGACTCCCCGATTGAGCTTAACACCTCTTTTTCTCCACTGAAATACCATTTTTTCACTCCCTTTGTGTCGCTTCTTATATCCCATTTCCAAGGTCCAGTTGAGTGACGTTTTGCAGTCATATCCGGAACTCGGTTTATGGGAGCTGTGCAGTGTTCTGTCTGCGTCGTCCTCCACCGGCGTCACGTTCAGCTGTGACAGTAACTGCTCACAGGTTGGGATGTGCTCTCTACTGGTGGCACAGTGCCAGCTGTGCTGTTTAAGTGTTTGTGGCAGGAAGTCCTCCAGGGGTCTGCAATGTGGCCTCTCCCCATGTAGTTGAGTGCTCACTTACTTCTCCGTCCTCATTGCGGTGCGGCACCGGTTCAAGCAGTCCAAATACATTAGTAGAGTTCCTCCCGGCAATCAGTAAATAAATTTTAAAAGAATGTGGAGTGGAGCTCCGTGAAGTTCTTGCAGGGTTGAGGGCGTTTCCTGGAAAATCTCTCCTTTTAGCCCCGGGTGTGCATCACAGCGATCCGTTTGACCCAGGTGGCCTGAGGTGCAAAGCATCAGCAGGTTTGGCATCGACACCAGCGCTCTGAAGCTTACAGCTTGACATGAGGAAAGGAAGCTGGATGTGGACCTGGTGCTTGTGGGCAATGTCTCGGTGCTTCAGCCAGCCAGATTCTTGCACCTCCAGTACTGCAACAGGGTCCGCTCTCTTTGGTCGCATTTTTATTCTCATAATTTTACCATTTCCATCACAAATTATCAACTTATTCCCATGGATTTAGGAAGTAAGTGAAATCAGAAAATAAAACTTTCTGCTGGTGATATTTTTTGGCAAAAGATATGTGTCTCAGAGCATATATGGAATTAAAAAGTAGTCTCAGCTTGAATAAGGTGTTTTGTGAAAAACACTGAATTCTTTTGTTGGTGAAAGTGCTCATGATTTTTTTTTCTGCAGTTTTATAAGCATGTGATGGCTAAATTGTTCTGTCCTGCACGCCCATTTGTGTGAGAAGCTAATTTCTCCATTGCGTATGTCCGCCTGACGTTATGGAACCATCGTAAATGTAGTGTTACAGCTCTCTCGGTGCAACCACGTGTTTCTTGGTTCTGGTTTAGTTTTATTAGAAGTGTGTGTGAACAGCAGGGTTTGAGATGATTGTGTTACAACAGGCAGGGTGGCTGTACAACCATTCACAGCTCTGACATGTAATTGGATTCTTTTTAATGTATTCCTTCTGTGACAAAGTTTGTTCTACTGGAGAGGTTTTGGAATGATAAGCTGAAGGATTCATCTGATTCTTCATCCATGATCATTAACCACTTGTCCAGCGCAGGGTCATGGTGGTCCACAACCTACCCTGGTGGTAGAGGGTGTGAGACAGTGTACACCCTGAACTAACTTTAGAGTCATCGGTTTACATTAAATGCATGCTGTTGGACTGTGGGAGGAAACCAGAGCACCTGGTGGAAACTCATGCAAACATAAGGAGAACATGCAGTTCACACAGATTGAAACAGATACAAACCCATGCCCGAATTCACAGCCCGGTAGCTGTGAGGCGCCAGCGCTATCCACCGCACCACGATGGTCCTGCTATGGGACACAGCAGATCAGACCGTTTCTTTAGAACATTTTTGGCCTAAGTGTTGCAATTCAGCAAGTGCCTTGGTCAAAAATACCAAAATAGGTAAAATTTGTGCTACAAGGGTCTGTCTGTAGCCCCTACATTTCCTACTGCCCTGTTTCTTAACCAGCAAAGCACACCAACCTCCCCAATTCATTTTGTGAATTCAAGCTGTTAGGCAAATACCCACTGTGAGGGCAGTGAATTTCCATTATTTGTAAAGAAAAAACTAAGCAGTTTCAAAAAATGCTGCCTAAAATTGTTTAAAATTTAAAAATTAGAGTGTTTTAATGCATGACAATAAAAATTCAATTCACTTTATATTTATAGACTCCTCTTCTCACAGCAGTATATTTCATATTTTTGTATTCTGTTGCAAAGAAAAAAAAAAGTTATTTACTTGTCATTTAATAATACATTTTCATTCATTCATTATCAATAACCACTTGTCCAAGCTTTTCTCTGTTGGGGAAACAACTGAGAAAAGTGTTGTATTTTTAAAGCTTTTATTATGTTTTTTTGCTTTATTTATATATTTATTGTGTTATGAAGAAAGCTGTGGTCTTCATTTTTGGACAGCTTGTTTTTTACTCTGCAGTTCTCATTTCGAAGAAGTGCTTCGCTGGTGATTTGGTGTGTGTGTGTGGCTCTGTATAGTGTTTGTGAATTGAACGAACATCAGAAATAGAAAAGGTCTCTCAAGACGAAACACACAGAAAATAAAAGTATATTTGTAAAGACAGTGCTTTTACTTTCGTTCCATCAAGTTGTCCTCATACCAGCTTGCAGGCAACCGGAAACCTGTATATCAGAGTGAATTATTATTATTATTTTTTTTCCAGAACTACTAGCCGAAATATCGCGGCACGGTTTGCTTTTAGCAATCATTGTTACTGGCCAAACTTTTTATGATTATCGAACCACTGTGGAAGGCAGCCTGAAAAGCAGATCACCAGCTGCATTGTATTGGGACCAAATAGTTTATTTTAAAAACATGAAACAACACAAGAACAATTAAAAATTAAGATTTTGTATTAAAAAGATATCTATTTTCTGATAGTCTTTGCAGCGGCTTCTCAATTGTACGCGGCCCCGTTAAATGAGAGCTGAATGTATTTGTTAGTGGCATTTTGACAGAGCCAACAGGTGACATTAAGTCATAAGAGTTTAAGCAGCAGTCACATTTTGTGACAAATTTGCTGAAAATAGGTCACTCGAACGCTTCTTAATGCTTTTAAATATCACTCACATTCACTTAAAGGGTAATGTGTATTTCATTAGAGGATTAGCCATGCGGAAGAGATGCGCAGACACCCTGCTTCCGGGTCCGACTCTGCGTCTACGCAGCGGCCGCCGCTCGGCTGGCCAGAATATCCCACAACAAGGCAGCCGTGTGCTTTCCGAGCAGATCTCACTGCTTACCTGACATCTGCTGGTGAGATCAGATAATGGCAGTTGGGTTGCCTTGTCTTCTGGACTGCCTCCATATTCGTGTTGCTCGTGAGCTTGACCCTGTTCGCCGGAGAGATGCTCGAAAGCGGAGGTTACAGCTCGCCCCGCCGTGGAAGGGGAAAGTCCTTAAGTCTTAGCTTTCGCTGCTAATGTATCGATTATCTGCTAGCATTCTGCCAAAGAAGCGTAATGCGATTAATTTAGCAGAAATAATCTGATTTTTTTTTTCCATCAAAGTAATGTGGTTTGCATCTAAATAAATCCAAAATCCCCTCATTACATTCCCTGGCATAATTAAATGTAGTCATTAGCTCACAGGAAGCTGGCCTGGCAGATGTGAGTCACTGAGCGCTGTGCTCCAGTTTGACGCTTAGGGTACCGGCGTCCTGTGCCAGGAAGGGCCGGTGCCAGCGCTTTTGATATCAGGTCATCGGGTCAAGCGTAAGCCTAATGGTGTATACGGTCATCTACAGCTGCAGCTCTAAATGAACAAGACCCATTCATATCACTCAACCCCATGAGATCTTTTTCGGGGGCCTGATCAGATGATCCACTGGTTTCCTGTAGGAATCGCACGCCATCAACATGTGTGGACCTTCGTAATGATGCTGGGCATCTTGCTAGCGAAAGCGTGGCTCAAAGGCAGCCCGGTGTGAATTAGTGTGGGTTCAGGATGTGCTGGGTGCAGAAACAGAACACCCTCTACTGCGCATAAGAGCAAAGGCATGTGTTTTACTTTGGATCAGTAACTGCTGGACAGTAGGCTTTTGGCTGAATAAAGCCTGGCCATACCCAGTCCATAAGATGCAACTGGGAGCAGATGGAAAATATATGTAAAATATATTGACATATTTACAATAAGTCCACGTGCAGCCAGTCGTCCAGTGAAGGACTTCTTTAAAAGCCTGGACCCAGACTGGTGTTTTCATACTGTAAAAATTCCTTAGCAGTGTTTGTTGTGAAATTGAAGTTAATTATTACTGCCATTGTAGAATTGGAAGATAACGGTTTTTTCCCTTCATTTCTGCATGCAATTTTTATGAGGGTAAAAAATATTAGCAAAAATAAATGCAGTAAAATGAATGGGCTGCAGCCTTTTCCATTATTTTGTCCAGATTCACCTGTCATTACATGTAAATTGCTAACCTAAAATAGATGCATTTCTGTCAGATAGTGACACCGATGTACAGGCTTTAGCATTTTTTTTTCTTGCGCATTCCAGCTTTGTGTAAAATGTGGAGGGCTGAAGTGCGCAGGATGCAGACATGAGGAGTCGGTGGTTTGAAGTCAGCTGCGATGCACAGGCATCCTCGGCCTTTGCGTGCACTGCCGATGTGGTTGCATTTCACGTTTATCCTCATTTCCTTTGTATTTTACATTATTTCCTTCTAATGTTCCTTTCTTTTGTTCATTGCTAATCATTCCTTTTAGTTACTGTTTTTCATTTCACTGACTTTTCTCCAAAGTGATGTTAAGCTACAGGTATCTGTTTATACAGCTGGGTAATTTTTACTGCAGTAAATCAGGGTAAGTACGCTGATCAAGGGGGCTGCAGCAAAAAGTCCTTCAGAACTCAAGCAGAAGTCCTAACCACTACTTTGGCTACTGCTGTTTTAGTGGAACTGGAACAAACTGCATTTTATGGTTGTTACCGTTACGCTGACAGTTGGTTTTCACTGTTGTTTATGATAAAATCCTACTTTTTAATGTGTTGGGTTTTTTTTTTTTTTAGGTTCAACAATTACAGAACCACTCAGTTGGTAGTGAGCGTTGTGTGGATGGGGGACAAATGTCTTTTTGGTAGTTTGGTGCCGTTTTCGGGTGGTTAGGTTGATGCGAAGGGATGCGGCGGGAAGAGTGGGAATGCATCGTAATTTTTCCGAAAGAAATGCTGAATGATTTGTAATTTGGCACCTTTTCGCCCATCGCCCTTTTCTGAATAACAGATTAAGAGCATCGGGCCTGTACATGGTTCCTTAAATACGGGTTCAAATCTGTGACTCCTTGTTCAGTCTTGATTCCCGCAGGTGTGAAAATGCTTCCAGTTACCAAGGGGCACGAGTTTATTGGGGGTGCCGACAGTATTGACATGTGCTTTGTCACTTAAAAGAAACTTTAGATGGAAAGGAATGAAGGAAGACGGGGGGTCTGTATGTGCGAGTGACCTGCTGCGACCTGCCCCCCCCCCCCCCCCCACAGGTGAGCCTGGACTCGCGGGTGCGGGAGGGCATTAACCAGAGCCTGGAGGAGCCCAGCAGCCACATGTACGAGGAGGCCCAGCTGCAGATATACACGCTCATGCACCGGGACTCCTTCCCCCGCTTCCTCAACTCCTCCGTTTACAGAGACCTTGTGGAGCTCAAGAGGAGCGCCTGCTTGGAGACATAGTCGACAGACCCGACAAACGCAAGCGCAAACAAAACCGATGACGTGAAACAAAACCCTGAAACAAAAAAGCGTGTCCAAACGCGACCGTTTGATTATTTTCTTCTAGGAAAAAAAAGCAAACAGAAAAGAGTAGTAAAGCAATTTTAAAAGCCTGCTCCTTTCCCCAATGCTCGGTTCCTGGTGAACTGCCTTTAAGAACTCCTCAGGCGACTGTGAAAATGAGAAATACAAAAAGGCATACCGGTAGTTATTGTACTGTACTTTTTAAAGCTTTCTCCTTATGCTCTTTCTTTCTGACATTCTTACTCTTGTCTGCTCTCTCTGTATCCCATGTCTGACACGTCTGAACCCGGCTTCGAAACAAATTCCTTTCTTGACAACGGTTAAGAGCTTACGTTACCGACCAAGAGGGCCATTGGCCTTACATTTAAGAAGGCTATGAAATCGCTGGTTCGCTGCGCACTTTTTTTTTTTTTTTTTGCTTTGTTTCGGGTTGTGAGGTGAGGTTTGTGAGATGGAAGGTCCCACGTTCGGGTTGTCCTGTTTAGGAAGATAATGCAAGCGAAGGGAATTAATCGTTTCATTTTGTAAATTTTTTTTTTTGGTAAATCCAGAGGGGTCGCACAATGTGTTTCCACAGCGTTCCCCATGCTCTGACTCTGACCAAGTGCGTTCCTTTTTCATGGGTAGTAAAACTGAGGGAAGTAAGGGCTAGGAAGCTGTAAAGTGGCTGGGCAGCTACGCATTTTACAGACGTCACTCTTCACTGCAAAAACGAAAAAGCCTCAAGCCGCGGTCACACACGGTCACAACCACGGTTTTCCGGATCAAGTCCTTACCGACCACCACACTCTTGACCACGTTTTACACTGAGAAAGAAGCACAGGTATTACATTATGGATGTGTTCATTGTTAGTATACAAAATAAAGTGCTAAGTTTTTGATTTATGAAAGAAAATGACAATTTTTTTATGGTTTAGTGAACTATCAAAAGGATCCGTTTTGGATGCCTGGTGTACATTTAAAAAAGCAGCAATCGGAACAGTTTTTTTGTGCAGGTGTAGGATGTGCAATTGTGCACCACAGGTGCATGTGTTTTGCCCACGGTGGTTCTACATGTGGCAGTTTGTGTCTTTTTTTAGGCGACGGTCTCAGCTGGGTGCCATGCGGTTCTGAGCACTGAGGCAGGACCATGCATCAAAGCAAGGCCGGAGGGTATGCGTCTGACTTTTTAAAAAAAAAAAATTATTATTATTATTATTATTATTATTTAAATAGTTTCAAATTTTTTAATCAAAAAGTTGAGCCTTGAGCTTTCTGGACGCATTAATGTGCAGAAAGACAGTTTTGTTTTTTTGTTTCTTTTTTTTTCTTTCTTTTTTTTTAAGAAGTCGTTCTATTGCCAGCATGCGTCAATGTAAAATGAGGGCGAACCGTACACGCCACAGATTACTGACTTACACGAGGGACGCGCCCACCCCGGACGGCATGTTAACCATGCTGTTAAATTTGATCTTGTAGCTTGTTGAAAACCTTTGGAAATGAGCTAAAGATAACTTTCTTTCTAGGGGATGGGGTGGCCACTTTCTTTATACAGTGTACACAAGTGTGCCAGGCGAACTTAAAACTTTCTTGTGGTTCCTTGGCCTCGACCTGTGGTTTCCTGTGCTATTTGAAATAATAACAAAAAAAAATGCATGAGTAAACTATTTTTGAAAGAATATAATGTGCATTATTGGTAATCGTTCCACTGAACTGAGCGCAGCACTTCATCTGAGCAGTCAGATAAGTGTCACCGGATCTGGCGTATCGGCTTTGTACGAACGTACGACCGCCACCGGACAACATTTTGTGGTCCGTTGTACCTTGACGTTCAGCAAGAGTTGAGAGTAACTTGTGGGTTATTTAAGTGCAATTGAATAGTATTCTAGACACCTTAATTTGTTTTTAGACCATACAGGTTTGCACGGTACCTTAGTTTTTCTTAACTTATGTAGCTGGAAGGCAAACGTTGGCATTATAGACGTCTCCGAGTCAATTCGGCCATAGCTGGCAAAGTGCATGCAGATTGATGTTGAGCTCGTAGCCTGCTGGGCTGCCTGGACGCATTTTTAAAAACTGCTTTTTACTCACAAGTTTGAGCATTGATGGTCTCTCGCATCCAATCTTGAGATCCTTTTTTCAATGTATTAGCTACGGAGCCTCGGATGGCGAAACCAGCAAGGGACGGGTTCCGCAGTCTGGACACATTTTAGCTGTTTACATTCAACGTGTTTACAAACTACTCTGCCGAGCGCTCTTCACCCCCACGGACACGTTTAAGGTTTGGGATGGGGTCTCCTGGTTTGTTCTGACAGAAGCAACGGCGTATTATATATACAGCGTACGTGTATATGTATGCGGAGGAAGAATTCAGGTTTTTCACATAGCGATTCACTTTCCTTTCCAGCCAGTTCTCGAAAATCCCGCTTATTTTCTTCTTATTGCTACAGAGGTTAACACCTTGATGTTACTTCTAACTTTTTCATTTGATTTTCAAAAAAAAATTAATAGTAATGGCAACGGCGGCAACGAAACACAACCGTGTGGTAGATGTTTGTTGACAAACGCCGTACAGTTTTGAACTAATGCATTGTATTTATTGTAACATTGAGAATACTGGCCTTATCTATATAGCTTCTCCTCTGAGAGTGTCACTAGGGTAAACCACTACCTCTCACGTTGATTTATTTATTTCACATCTAGTTATCAATGTAAAATTTCTGTTTAGACTTACTTGAAGCCTAACACTGTAAATGAAACTTGCTTGGGGGAACGAAACCCTGCGAAATGAGAGCTGACAAAAAAGTAGCTGATTTTTTTTTTTTCCTTTCTTTCTTTTGTTTAATTGTGTTAAGCTGAAAATAGATTTTTAGATATATAAAGAATTCAGGAAATATACTGTTTAAGGGCTAAAACTCATTTTGCCTATGCAAATATTTTACTGTTGTAATATGGGAAGGACACGGTTTTGAGAGCTTTTTGGCTAAGTTGAGTGGAACATGGTTTACATTGCCCTTTGCTGATACTCAACCTTGTTCAGCAAAATGTATTTTTATTTCTATATGAGTATATCAAGGTAATATATAGAGAACATAGTAAATGCCTTTGTGATGGTAAGAAGAAATATAGTTTATAAAATTTAAATAAATTCATGTTTTGTCTGAATTGTGGCTGTGTTATGACATCTTGGTAGGACCACTAGAGATCAATGTATAAATGTAAAAATACACTCTTGGATGGATGCTAAGTGTTTATCAGCTCCTTAATTCATGGCTGCTTGATTTGTGCGTGATATTTTCTTTCAGGCCCATGAAAATTGATTTAACATTAAGGAGGCATTTGATGTAACAATGCAGCTATTGATGTTATTGTTTGCTATCAGGACATTTGCGAGTTCAAAAACAATTGTTCAATCAAGGTATGGTGACACAGTCTCTTTCTTTTCTTTTTTTTTTTGGGTGTTTTGTCCTTTTTTTTCCCCTTTCCCAAGGCATTTGTTAAATTTTCACAAAAGGTTTTTACTGTGTCGAAGGGCTACATGGGGCGCTTCTACAGAAATGATAAAATCCTGGGAACAGAAATATCTACCTCTGGACTGCCATTTAATCCCATTATGCACATTACCGTTTGCTTTTGTTTAAATTTATTTTTTTGGTAAATTAAATCCTCTGTCGTGACCATCCATATGCTGTGTTTCTGGCGTGGTGAAATACTGTACTCAGCAGTTTAAGAGAGGAATCAGATGAGGTCCAAGTTGCTTGTTTTTCAGGCACCCTTAGTGATGTTGCTCATTTCTTCTAAGAGTTTCTTCTGAGTCCTCTAAAAGTTCGTGCTAAAAGTTATTGGTCTTCTGCAAAATCTAGAAAAAAAATAAAATTTTAACCGATCGGCTATTAAAAAAGCAGCTGCCATTAAGCGTCCTTTCATTTTTGGCATAGAATACACAAAGAGAGGACTGTATAAAATGACATATGCTGAAGCCTTGAGATGTTCAGATGGCTCACATTAGCCATGACACTTGTTCCTTGGGGAAACATCTGAACAGAAGGTGATGTTGTCCCACCTGGGTTTCTCAGTGGCTTTGAGAATCTTGGCAGAACATGGGGTCTTAGTATTTTCACCTGAGGAAAGAACATTTTTTGATGCCACATTTCGGAACTCTGTTCAAAGCACATCCCACATTGGTCACACCATCCTTTGGTTTTGTTCCGTTGAGATTTCGCTCGTTTTTAAGTTTATTCCACGTGTGCCACCTACCATACTTCGTTGTAGGGTGGCAGGGCTGCATTTTCCTTCTTTTATTGATGAGTAATACAGAAGGTCATGTTGCCGTTTAGAGTCCAGAATTATAAGAAAGGAACTTCTAAGTATGCAACGGGAACTAAGATGGTACAGCGATGTACAGGATGCCGTGGAAATCATCTTAAAAGGAAATACCGAGCACTGGTTAATAGTGCAAAAGAGGTAAAAATAACTTCACATTTTTGCAGTGATTGATGCGTCAGGGCATCGAGATTTTGCATCTTTTTGACTGGCGTACTATGACTAAGTGCCCACTTAGCCTAGAACTTAAAAGTACAACACTGGATGACACATCTCAAAGTTGTTGAGATTAAACGGTTTTTCCAGTAATTCCACAAATAGACAAGGTCACGGCGTGGTGTTGCTTGCCGTTTCCTGGCAACGATCTTTGCAGTAGAGAAAGCGCATCCGAAAGTTTTGCTGTCGCCAACCGCGTCGTGTACAAATGTTAAATTTTGAACGTGTCTGTTGCGTTCGCCATTTCTGAAACGTGGAGGGAAAAGATATTTCTGCTTCAGGGTGATAGGGCACAACTGTTTGAATTCAAAGGGACTTTCAAAGTCACTAGGACAAAAAAAAAAAAATGACCATTTGACTCATATTAGAAGTAGAGTGTCATTTATACCAAAGAGATAGTTTATGCTGAATGAAAATAGGGTCATTGGGCAGCAGAGGCATCCCACAGTGCCTTGTTCCAGTGAGGTGTAGACTAGGCTCTCCAGGTTATGAAAGCCTGGTGTAAAGTGCAGCTGAGCCCAGAGGCCTTCCCCTCTACAAGGGCCCGCGATCATGCTGTCAGAGCTATGAAACTTGCTGAACCTATCGAATCAGCCTGAAGATCTGCTGCTCCATGGCTGGCTCCTCTGTCTGGGAAACTGCAGACAACTAGGGAATAGCATGGCTCCTGGTGCTGATGTTCGGCCCTTTGAAGTGGCAAATGGCCACCATTTTCCACCCACAGAGCAAAACCTTAATGGAGCAACGAGAAAGATCTGTCAAGGCCCCACTGACCCAGCATTCCTTTGGTAGGGAAGAAATCCCACACCTCTCTTTTGTCCAGCATAACAAAATCTGTAGCAGTTGTTTGGTGAGTCTTCAACACCGTTTTTTGTGGAAGGGCTTGAGTGCAAATTTTTTAAATCTTTGCTCTTTGTAACAGTGGAAGACAAGTTCCCACTGCGGTTTTCCTTTTGCGACCAGGATCCGAGAATTCAGATCCGTTTGCAAGCATTCCCAAAAAGTGATGCCACCAGCATCTTTGGGTTTCCACAGATAGGCTGGGTAGATACATTTCTGCCTTCTTTAGGAGACGCGGCTCCAAAAGGTGTGAAGTTTAGAACTCTGAAATGGCCAAAATAAAATTCCATCACTTGTGAATGAGCAGAGACACAGTTTGGATGGCAGATTTCTGCCTCAGTTTACTCTTCCACCAGTTGCGAAAGATGATATGCCCGGATAAATGCCCAAAGTAAGCGTTCCCTCCATTTCCCTCTGACATTTATCCTAATCCTGCATTTCTGAAGACCCATAACACCATCACAAAGCCAATATATTTTGTAACTGTACTTTCTTATTTATATTTATTGACTGGCATTATTTCATACTGATTTATCCATGTAGTTTTACTCATTTTAAATGCCAAACATTTTTGAAGAATAGTCTTTGTTGATGCTGTCATGTTCACTAAGAATTAAGAGTACTCGTCTTTTTAGGATTTTAGGACAGTGGAGAAATATTAATTGAAAAATATATTTATATTCAGCATGCCTCTGCTTAATAAAAATAATGAAGTTATTTATCATAAACAATACTGTATGAGTATGTATTCAAGTACTGCAATATGCAGAGAACTAGTAATTTTAAACTCCTCGGTGGGGCGATAGTTTTACTTCCGAATTGGTTTGGGTGATACGAAGGATCGTTTTTCCCAGTGGATTCTTGTTAAAAAGAAAAAAAAGAAAGAAAAATCTGAGTGATTTCAATCCTGTTTATGATAACTAGATTATGATATGATGGGTTTTTTCAGAAAATGTGGCAGAACTGAGTTGTTGCATGATTCTCTGATACCGTTTGCCGAATAACCTAGTCGCTCACTTGGTTGTTCACTTTATTGAGGAATCTTTTTAACGTAAACAAAAGTGTAAATATATGGGAAAAAAATTTTTAAATGCGGGATTGCGTTACGATGTTTATCCCTTTTTGAGGGAACATTGTTAGAGGAACATCCTTTAATCCAAGTCAGCAGATGATGGCACGCCAGGCCTGGCGTTCTTGATTCGGGCAATTGCCATTGCTACACATCTGTTTGGCTCCCGGCCACCGGCCCGGAGGAGCTCGAGGTGTTGTGAGCCCAACCCCTGTTCCTTCGACACGATGGCCACCAAAGCATCTGTAGCACTCGTCCAGCAAGAGGATTTTCAGGGAGAACCGGCTGTCGGAAAAGGTGAAAATGACCAAGATGGGCCTGCGCAGCGGCGGCTGCAAAGTGCAGTGCGAGCTGCGGCCGCACTATTCGGACGGGTCTGCAGCTTTTACCGTTAAACTAAGAAAAGCACGCAAACACATTATGGAGGCTCATACGAGAGACATTTTCCAAAAGGGTAATTGTTAAGTGGCTTTTGGTGCCTGATACAATCCCACTGTTTTACACTTTCCAGACTTTTAGCTGTGAAAAGTATTTTTAGAGATTTTTTCTCTCTCTCTACTGTTCGACAGTACCCATAATGCATGGCAAGCATAGTATCACTTTGGTTCCCTGAGAGCTTTTCAGTCTTTGCATTCTTTCGGAAAGCCAAAAAAAAAAAAAACGCACACAGAGCTCCGGAGAATGAAAACCACGTGCGGCTCATTTCGTGATCTAAGTCATCGTTCCTATTTACTTGATGGAAATTGAATATTTGAGCTATTTTAAGTGATGGAGTGTTTTGTGCAAGTGCCAATAGTTTATATTGCGCCTCTGGCCTCTTGCTGCAAACATGCCAAACCGTTGACGGGAGGGAGGATGCCGATTCCAGGTTGTCCACAGCTGGAAGAAGTTTGTCAAGCAGAGTTTCTTGCATTCAAATGGGAAACGGCGAAGGGTGAGTCTACTCCCCTTAATAACCTTCATCCTCCATTTTAATAAATCTCGTTTTTGCTACTCAGACGAAACGCAAGTTTGTACAATCCTGGCATGTTAAACGTTATGTACTAGGCATATTATGAGGAATGGTCACAGATTTCAAGGACAACTAAAGGCATGAAATCCTTGAATTGTAATAAATTCAGTAAATTCTTAAATTCTTCTGCAGAGCAGCCACGTGCTGTGCAACTATGTCGAACGAACAGGACTTTTTTTTTTTTTTGAGGACACAAGGAAATATCTCCCTCCACATGTTTGAAGATAAATGTTATTCGGGATGTAATTATTTATTTTACTCCAGTTGTAATCTGTTTTCATTTCATAACTGTTGGAGAAAAGTGGTGTCAAAAATGAGATTTTATTTTTTTTTAAATTTTATTTATTTTTTTTATTTTTTTTTTTTTACATATTATTAAAGAAAAAAATCAGTTTGGAAAACAATCACCTTAGAAACCCTTGGTGAGAAATTTTCTGGTTGTTGAACTGTTTACACAACAATACCCAGCAAAAGAGGAAAAAAAAAACTGTTGTAACTGCCCTTTGAATATTTCAGTGTATTTCAATAGTGCTGCTAGAAAAAACAAACACTGAATTTTAATGTAATACCTTACGACAATAAACACTTTTTAGACTTTTGCACGTGTCTCATGTGAGTTCCTCAGGGCGAGGGTCCATCCAGACCTGTGTGCAGCTTACTGTGTTTGTTACCCTGGTAAATAAGACAGGTGAAAGATGTACATCAAGTGATGTCAAACTGAGGCCAAGACTGAACCTCAGACTGATGAGACCGCTGTTTGCTAAAAACACCAACACTAAATGTGAGAAGACAACTTCATGCTTGAGATCCGTAGATGTGTTCTCCTTTTCTCATTGTTCAAAAACCCGTGTGCACAAATGGACCTTTTCTTATTTTGCACATAAACATGTTTCTGTTTTGTTTTTCGGGATTTGAGAAGAACCAATGTCAGGCATGACTCATAAAAATGAGGTCATTGAACCCCAGAATCCAGCTGTGTTTTAGATGGCTCCTGTAGGATCCAGAGACATAAAGATCATTGTGAATTATTATTATTATTATTATTATTATTATTATTATTATACATTTGTTCCTTAGCTACAGTCAGCGCATTGTGCACCTTAATCCTGGTCTTTCCATTGAGGCTGTCGGATCCCTTCAATTTAAAAAAAAAACACAAAAAAAAAAACACAAAAAAAATTCTCTTGCAAAAAGGACATGATCGCTGTCTACACATGATGGGACTCTTTGACCAAGCATGCTGTGAAGGGGTTCAGATGCCAGTAGGCTCAAATGGTCCTCTGCTCTGGCAGCTCATGGAAGGCTGAGGAGGCAGAGTCCTCCTGGCTTCTGTCCTTTCCCACACCACAGGTTTTGTCTATCAGTGGGATGGCACCCTTGAGCCCTGCGCCTACATTGGAGTTGGTGGCGTCAAGGCTTTCGTAGGCTTCGGAGGTCCACTAGAACGGAGTACAAGAGAGTGGCTTGAGGTCGAAGAACTTCTCCACCCCAGCGTTCAATAATTCATCTACAAAGTTCATAATCATGACAAAATGCTACAGTGTGTAATTGAATTACTGCTTAACTACAATTATTATTATTATTCAGTTATTATTATTATTCAGTTATTTTTGCACTTACCTTTTAAAATGTTTAGATTAATTAATAGTAAAAATCAGCTTTTCCTTGACCTTTAAGTCAAACCAACGATGTGTGACTATGAAATGTGATGTAACGTAAAGGTGAGAGGCTACCTGTGTAGCCCGACTCCCGGATCGACAGGAAGGGCCCACAGCTATGTTGACACTGCTGGAAGACTGCGTGTCCGTGGTGTTGCCCCCCTCGGCAGCTGACAGGCCGGAAATGACAAGGCCACTGGAGAAGCTCCTCTTGCCGAAGAGCAGGCTGAGGGTTGAGCTGGAAGACGAGGCTTGGCCAGAGCGGTGCAGGGCAGTTGCTTGCACCTGGGAACTCAGGTGGCCTGCAGTGGACAGCCGGGGCACCTGGGAGAAAATGGAGGCGATGGAGGTGTTGAATGACAGCTGGCTGTTGGAGAGGCGCTGGACAAGCCCCTGGGGTGTGGTGGACACCTGCTGGCTGTCCAGGATGGGCCCTGACTGGCTGGTGACGGGGGGCCGTTGTGGCTGCGGCTGGACAGATCGGCTCCGATACTCTCTTCTGGCTGGAGGAGACACAGAGTGGTTACAGCTGAGGTAATGTTCACAGCACCTCACGGTCATAATGTTTAGCCATTATTTCAGAAGAAATTGTTTCGGTCTTTGTTGCATCGAATGGGAAGACCGAAAGGCTGCTGACTTTATGTGGCAACAAAGAGAAGGGACTTGGTGGCCTCTCGTCCACACCTATTAGTTAATCCGATGTTACAGCATGAGGCCAAACCAGTCAAAGTGGGAATGATGCTGTGATGACCGCCAACTTCAGATTCAAACTTAAATGGTCACGCTGGCAAATTTTATTGCTTTTCAGATTGCTTGTTCGAAGGTTTGTTATCCACTTTCCGATGAGCAGAAAAAAAAATGTACTGAACTGAGAAACCACGTAGGCAGGTAATAAAATGAACTCATGATTCATCCATTAGGTGCTATTAAGTTTTACTGTATAAAGTTGGAAGCTAATGGAGTTGAGGTCATACCTGCAGTGTGCTGCCGGCTGGCCTGCGAGGACCTGAGTCGGGCCTGGTACACGCTCAAGCTCTGGGAGGTCATGGAATTGTGGTTCTGACTCAGTGAAGATGAGCGTCCTCCGCAGTCCACGTCATCCATGTTGACTCCACTGTTGCAGCTGGCCAGGTTGTCCTTTCGCACTCTGTAACCCACAAGATGGCAGCTGTCGCATCACTGGTCAGGGAGCCCTCGGGCTGATTATGAGGTCCCTGTTTCAGTCTGGGATGTGCTGTCAATCACAGGGTTGCCAAACCAGTCAGGCGGCTTTGCCTTCACCTGTGAAACGCTGGCCAGACTCCCACAGTTCCCTCTGATTTTTCCCTTCTCCCGATGCTGCTACTCACCTCATCCACTTGGAGAGTAGCCAAGCCCTGATGTTCTCCAGGCTGATGGGGCCACCCCAGATGCTTCTCAGCTGCCTGTGGGTGCCCATGTAGGAAGTGGTGAGGGGGGACACATACATAGGGTAGCCCAACGGCTGGTCACACGAAGAGTTGATCATGTTGCGGAGGGCTTGCTTCGAGTTCTGGATGCTGCCTCGCTCAGGGTTGCGGTTGCGTAGGAACACCAGCTCCTGCTGCTGGCCAGCCCAGAGGCCTCGTACACACTCCTTGTTGATCTACGTGAGGCGGGATGGAGCTGAAGTGGCGGAAACACCAACCTGCGGGTACCATCTTAGCACAGTGCTGCCAATGCTGTCACTACTCACATCGTATTGCTTGATTGTGGTCTCTTACTGCATATAAGAGATCTACTAACTTTGTTTTCATCCCACTCTTAACAGACATGGGTACCTGTGACCCATGGGCCAGTGCTTACATCTTACTCTTTGGAGTACCAGGACATTTATTAGCACATTAACACATCTCATAAGAACCCGGTACTCTTTTCTGCCCCCAGACAACCAGATTCTCCAGCTGAGCTGCTCTCCTAATAAAAGGCCGCTGCAGTACATGGCCATTATTCACAATAATCCTCACAGCTACATTTCATTGCCCAGGGTGCACTAAGTTGCACAGCAAGTTGGCTCACTGCATCTCTGCCATTCATTCACAATTTTTGTCTCATCTTCTTAAAGAAATATATATATAGTGAACATCAGCACTGAGTCTCAGCACCTTTTCCTCCCTGTAAAATTTCTGCATTTAATTCTTGCCGATTCCAACCAATATGCATGCCAACATATTTTTGTTGTCGGTTTGGTTGCTGTTATTTGGTTTCCGTTTCTGTTGGTTTTTCATGGTGACAACACTGCTATGCTATGTTGTTCACCCATGACAAATAAACCTTGAACCTTGAACATGGCCAGTGAGGGGAGTGCCAGCACGTATTTTTTTTTCCACTTAAATATCACAGTAAGATATCCATCCATTCCAGAAGGATTGCTTGATTTCAGAAATATCTCTCTTTCCATTCACAACGCAGTTTAAGAAAGTGATATTTTTCCTTTTGAATGGCCTGTTTAATGACCTTACCTGAATTCCCTTTCATTGTTTGATATCTCAGTTCATGTACTTCTTCCTAGAAACCCCGTCCTCTCAATCGTGTTCCTCCGCACAGCACATGCCACAGCCTTTCTCCAAGCTTTAACAGCTCAGGTTGAGGTCCATTGCCACCCACCTTGATGACCTTGAACCCCAGATGTCTCTTATAGAGCATGATGATCTTGTAGACATCAACCCCATCCTCCATCATGTGCCTCAGGGTGAGCAAAGTATCGCAGCCTAGCAGCACTGCACGGCGCCACGCCGGGTCACCCTCATGGCAGATGACCAGGTTCGCCTCGTAGTTCCGGATGGCTTTGTACAGAACCGCTGGCTCCTCCGTCTCCTCCAGGCAGGTGAAGTGGTCCTGAGGGCAGGATGCCTGTCAATTACAGCCCCTCAGCCCATCCACCGCTCAGTACATCTATCAGTGCACATACACAGTATAGTATAAATCTTTGAGGTGCAACTTGATCTGGAACATTGATGGGATCTTTCCAACGCTAAATGTTCTGAATTATACCACATCACACTGTATGTCTGGGCATTCAGGTCCATCCTCAGTTATTTAAGACACTGAATTGCCTCAGTAACACATGGCTGTTATGAAATTTGTAAACAACTTCATGACATATTAAAAGCATTTTGTGTTCTTCTTCTAAATAGCCATACACTTTGCAATTGACCACATATAAATTTTTAGAATTCATTTTTAGAATTTGTGTAACAATTCAGAATGGTTAAAAACAGGTAATATAATACCCGGGCTTCCTTTGTGTTATGAGGATAATGTATATCCAAAGTTCTGCTCAAAAAGATAACTGAAAAATAGCCTTTCAGAAACAATTTGAATGAAAAAAATGTATTACCGAGCCACAAAAGGTAACACGATTAAGCAAAATTCCTACCGTATCTTTTAAACACGGGGAAAATCAGAATATCAGAAGTGCGCTGTATACCTTTAAATCAAGGCTTCGGGTCCACATGTTCAAAATTGTTCACATACAATATATTTGTGTGCATTTTTTGTTATCCTCTTCCTCCTTCCCTTGTCATTCATCTTGCTATTATTTTGTTGTCTTATTCTGTTGTTTTTGGGTGCCTCATGTAACTCACAGCTCCTGGGTTGTGGGTTAAAACATAGGTTTGAATCCAGCTCAGGCTGTGTGGAGTCCGCATGTTCTTCCCATGTAAAACTGGGTTCCTTACCATAGTTTAAGGTATTTTTCTTTCACCTGCTGACTCCGAATTGCCCACAGTGTGCATGTACGCATGAGTGAATGGGCATAAGGGTGGTTGCTATTGACCTATACAGCAGGTTCCAGACCACTGCGACATTGCAAAGCTGTTCTATTGTTCTCTTATTGTTTTTTTCCCCAAATTCCTTTATTTTTTTATTTATTGTTCTTCCCAGTGCTGTATTGGTGTGCTTTCCAGAGTTTCCAGTCTAGTGCCTTGTGTTTCTGAGATCTGGACCGCTGTGTCCCTGACTTTGTCAGTCCATTGCACAGAGGCTGCATGCGTCATCAGGTGCAAGGCTATGAAGCTACCACTAGATGGGACACCAGTCCATCGCAGGGTGGCCAAATACACACACGTACACGCACGCCTGCACTGTGGGCAGTTTAGAGTGACCAGTTAACCTGAAACAAGTGTCTTTGGACTGTGGGAGGAAACCCACACAGACTAAGTGAGAACATGCAAACTCACGCACAAACTGTGCGATAGCAGTGCTACTTACTGAGCCACCGTGCTGCCCAGCATCACTTTTCATTTAAAAAAAGTTGTATAACACATAGTCATTTCAAATTATGAGTCTAATGTGTTGCAGGAAATCGGCTCATAAGGTGCATCGCCTATGTTTGGAGACATAATCGCCATTACGGCACCACTGGCTTTTGTTACCCGTACACGTGGGGAAATCTGCCTTATGTTTGGTCGCAACTTGGAAAAGAACTTTAAATCAATTCCCTCGTATAAAGTATGTGAAGACTCGTAAATCAGAAACTCATATCTTGAGGGATTCCTCTACTGCCTTTTAAGAGAATTTCATGCATTTTATCACTTTGATTTACAAGCTTTTGTTTGCCTTGTTTGTTTTGCTCACAAATCTGAATTTATGAGAAAGAAGATTTTGTTATATGGGGTAAGCTGCATTGCAGTAAAACAGAACTCATATTTTGGGATCCATTTTTGAAACACGGAGCAAAGCTACTGGCACTCTATGGCTTGGGACCATGAATGATACATTAATAGCAAGTATGGTTTGAATCCAGTTTTCATACCTGGTGGAGCTTCAGACTCATCCTTACTGCTGGCGACACCACCCGCTGGAGAAGGTCCACATCAGCAAATACCCACTCATCTTTGCTGGAGATACGGAAGTCGCCTTTGAACAGGGCATTGAAACCATAGAGGAAGGACTCCAGGCTGCCAGAGAGCAAGGTGAGAACATCCCGGTAACCGCTGTGAAACATTTCGGTGAATCGGATGCAATAAGAACCTCTATGCACGAAAAACGCTCACCTGTTTGACATGTTGTGAGAGGCCGCCCCTAAGGACCGCCTCCCCAGCACCGACAGAGCAAAGCACAGGGTCACCAGTGTAGAGTCTTCGTCACATTCAACAGGCTGGTGAAGGCCACAGCATTAGTCCTTAACTTGCGCCTATACACAACTCCTCTCCTGTCTTTGATGCAACTATGAGAACTTACATTTCCATGCATTTCACACTGAGTGGGGCATCAGTTTGCTCAAGTGGTAACTCTGCATGTGCACATAACAGCAGAAACCACAGCAGTAACAACACGCACGTTTGTACAGTTTTCTCCACACTTAGGGTTACTTTGCGTGCTGAACATAAATTAGCAACGTCGACGTGCATTGCGGCTCAAGACAGAGGATCGATGGTTGTAAGTAATTCCCATGCGTTGTTGACCCCCCTCTCTGCCCACCTCATCCTGCTTGCCGGCGCAGTACTGGATCCACTCGAGGTAGACACTGCAGAAGCTTGCCCGTGTCACACCCTGGAGGCAGTGCACGTAGTCCTCATCGATTTTGACACTGAACACAGCCGGGTCCCTCTCAATGTGGTGCCATTTGGTGTAGATCTGCAGTGCTTCCAGTATGGATGGATCCCTCAGCCAGTTGCTCAGCTTTGGAGAGCGGATCAGGTAGTAGACAATGCTCTTTGGGCCAAAACAAGGAGCAAAAAAAAAAAAAAGTTGGAAAATGCTGAAGCCAGTGCCCCACATCCGTAAAATTAGCTTATTTTTTAAATAATACATAAGTGCTGTATGCTCTGCTTCTTTTATTATGTTTTGCATTAAGGGTATGGTGTTATTTTAAGTGGGACGTTCTCTCTCACAGTGGGCAGGGATTGCACCTTGCTGTGCATGAGAAGCAACAAAGCAGATGACATCTCATATCTGACCTCCACTTGAGACACATCTCTTATTCATTGTTATCCAGGAAAATAATATAACTGGCATGTGATACCATTAAATCCCAGTGCATTTATTGCATACAAATCATTGTATGCATTTGTTTTTCTTTATAGTGTTGCTGCAAATTATGTTTAAGAATATTGGAAATGTGGTGCTGTAAACAGAAAAATAAGTACAGGGATACTGATGCTGTTGCCAAAAGCATAAATAAGCATCTAGGCCACCTACAGCAAGCAGTGCATCAAGAGAGCTCACAACATCATCGCAGACCCATCCCACCCTTTCCACCCTTTCACCACTGACTTCAGGTAGACGCTATCACAGCCTGAGGGTCAAATCCACCAGACTTAGGAGCAACTTCAGGCTGCCCAACTCCGACAGCTCAGATCTGATGATTATCACCACCGCTCACGACCACTGACGTCCAACGGTTGCGCAAAGTGAATGCAGCATGAGACTGTGCTATGACACAATGGCAGCGCTGGGCCACACGCAGCCACCAACTATCTTCTTGCATCTATTCCACTGCGGCCCATTCCTTTCTCCCTCTCCTCAAGCAACACGGTATTCATTTTTCTTGCTGCTGTATCACAAAAAGATGGGGATGCGGTGGGTTTATTAGGCACACATCTTCCCTTTATTGTGCCTTTTAAATGTAAAAGTATGTGCGTGTATATTTATACATTTGTATGTAATCTGTCTTTCAACTATGTAGACTTTTTTATTTTACATTTATATTTTTACTATTTATTCTCTTAGTTTTCTACCCCCACCCCTCCCCCCATTTACGCACCAAGGGCCTGAGGAGCCACACTATATTTTGTGCTCCCTTGTACTGTATACCAGCCGTTTTCAACAGTAAATGGTTCTTGATTTTTAAAAATGTATGTTTACACCATTCATGTGTGACAGCAAATAATAATAGTAAATATGGAAAATCATATTTTGCGGTCCCAAAAGAATCCATTTCGTAGCTCATCACTTTGGGAAGATCTGTGCCGCTCACCCACAGGTCACACATTATGCTAATAGTTCTTGCTCAGGCCCTTTGGTGAGTTGGTGCCAAAAACTGGTATTAGCTGGTCTCAGCATCGCATGCGTGGGACCATAGTCGCATCAAGAGAGTTCCTCTTTCAGTTCCTCTAATGGGAAGACCTCTCCATCTACTTTGTGTTTCAGAAAAATGAAGTAAGACATTTCCTTTTTATTTTCTTTTAGGGCCCCAACAAGCAGAACTGTTGGTCCTGCTGCAGCTGAGGTTCTCCTTTTGGTGTCTGAATTTACGGTGTGCTTTTTTTTTCCTCTTTTTTGCGGTCTTAATGTTGAAATGCATTGACATATGTTGTTTATATTTAAACCACATGACTTTTTAATTTTTTTTTTTCTTCGAGCGACATTCTAGTGCAAGACCGGTGGCCTCCATAAATATTTCCACTGTTATTTGGTTAATGGGCTGGTCACCATGAGTGAAAATTCCGCAGCAACCTTTGGTAGTGGGGTTACATGGTGTTCTTTTCTGCAGGCGCACCGTTGAGCTTCTAAACACCTTTTGTTAACCAGTCATACTATATCGTATAATTCAGATCAGATGCATGTCATTTTTTTTAGATCAGGTGACTCAAACATTATTTTTTATTATTTAGCTGAGACCATTGTCCAGCGCAACTTACAGTATTACGTTTGTACACTAAACTTACAATTATTTACCCTTTAATACAGTTTTTATTGATGCATTTCAAAGTGTTCTATAGCAAGGGGCAGGAAATGGAGCCCAGGTCCTCAGACTGCAAGGCCATGGTTGTACGGATAGCAGATCCATGGCTGTACGGTGTTAAACCAAAAATCTTCAATTTTCAATTTTTTTCAGATCTGGGGTCTGTGAAGGCCATTCTAATATATTTATCTTCCTTTATTCAGATTAGTGCTTGATTTTGAACTATTTCAGACTGTTGTCTTGCAGAAATATTAAACCTCCTTTAAGATTTAATGCCTGTATTCACTCTGGAGCATTATATTCCAGTCTATGTTAATATTTATTTTAAATCCATTTTTATCCACCCACCCAACATTTCCTCTACTTGTCATCAACCATAATAGATGTATGAATACGCATAAGAGTGGGAAGGTGCTTTTACTTCAAATGCATCTACTGAAAAATGTGTCTTTTGTGGCAACACGATAGTGCAGCAAGTAGCGCTGAAGCCTCACAGCACCAGGGCTATTTGGGCACAAGTTTGAATCCATCTCCTCCTGAATTTAGATGTTTTCTGTCTGTGTCTGTGTGCCTTGGTCCCTCCAAATTGCACTGTTCAGAGTGTGATTTCTAGCTTCACTGATCCTAGGATGGGCTCAAGATCACAACACAGATCAGAATAACTGGTTAAGGATAATGGACAGATGTGTCTTCTATGGTTGCTGCCCAAAACTTCAGTTTTCATTTCATAATTCCAGAACAACTTGTTCCAAAAATGTTTTGTCCTGCAGTTCGATAGATATCGAGATTTTGTTTTCATGACAAGCTCGTAGGGAAGGTGGGATGGAGAGCAAGGCTGTGTAGTGCCGATCGGTGGATGTCAGCCCTACTGTCAGTTAAACTTTTCCGTAGGTCCTCTGCAGATCTAACAAGCCTTTCATTTCAGGCTGAAAAGTCAAGTTGAGGCACCACTGGACAAAGATATTAATAATGAATCAAATGGAAGGACCCCCAAGCTTTTACACACACACAGCTCAAGCTATTACAATTGGCAAAAACTAGTTGTGCACTTGCATGAAGATGAACTTTACAGCACGCACAACAATTTCTGTCAACCTCATATCACCGAGATATTCATCGAAACCTACATTTTAACATTTGCATACCACCATGTCGTGCCTTGTGCCACCTTCCTACCTTAAGGTAGTATGTGATGAGCAGCTTGTGCAGGTCATACACCATCAGCATGGTGGTGACGTTGTTCTCGCTGATGCTGTAGCCCTCCAGCAGGTACTTGGTGTTGGTGACCTCCCAGGCCAGCCACCGCAGGTTGAAGGCGGCATTACAGGACAGCACGTGAGGCAGATGGCCCGGCTCACAGCAGCAGCATGTGTCGTCCTCCTCCACACCCTCCGTGATGGCTTCTACTTCCCGCTGCTGGCAGTAGGTGCCTTTGGGGGGAAATATGGTGGAGGAACAATTAATCTTAATATGGTTTCAGGGGCATGTAGTTTATTACTGGGTTTTCCTCATGTGGTTTGGCTGGAATTTGAAAGCATAATTCCAGCTTCTTAGACATATTTCTTATATACATTTTCTGCATGACTGTCTATAGTCACCAATCTCCAAAATCTCCCATATTCTCCCATAAAAAAAGTCACAAATGACTTCTAGGACTGATAATATAGTCACCCTGTATTATCAGTCCTAGAATACACTTTTTCTTACTTAATGCTTACATATTAAGTTCATTTGCTTTTTGAACATCTCCCAGAAGAGAGATTTAAAGCAGGTCTTCAGTTAATAGAGGTACAATTTAATAGTGGAAGATAAATATAACCAGTAACTCAAAATCAGTACAACAATTATGAATGCCTTATTTTGTCTTTTGTAATAATTCAACAAATACAGGTAGGTTTTACTGGTGACATTCTGTATTCTTTGTAGAAGACATTTACGTATTTCACAAAGTAGTTGAACAAACACTTCTCCTTTGATCCACACTGAATTTCCAGACGGCACCACAGTCTCCCATGTTCTGCAGGAGTTACTGTACCTCGAAATTCTAGGCCCCTAAGCTGGAAAGTAACCAAGCCATTGCCAGTCTCAATGAGGTGCACCAGAGCATTGAGGTAGTCTGAAGCCAGGATGAAGCAGTCACCGGCGCTGTAATTTCCCCAGCGGCCCAACATGAGGTCCCCGCACAGCGATCGCTGCAGTGAGTGAGTCAGATACTCGTAGAAGATGGAATTCAGGTTGTTGTCATCACTACCTGCATGGGATGAAGGCCACTGAGGATATTATTGTTACATCTCATGGTAAGCATTTTAATTCTAGAAGACTATTTCAAAACAGCAAAAGAATGCAACTGAAAAATGATTAGATAAACAGGCATGAAAGACTGTAAAGATAATTCAATTTAGCCCAGGAATATACCACGAGCATTATTGTGGATTTGTTTCCTTGGTTTTAAGCTACAAATTAAAAATGATTATCATTAAACAGGCTTCAGAGAACATATGCAATGAGAAAAACACTACATGGCCAAAAGTATGTGGACACCAGCATCAAGCCCATATGTGCTGGTTGAACATCCCATTCCAAACCCATGGCCATTAAGATGGAGTTGTTCTCCCATTTGCTGCTATAACAATCTTTACTGTTCTGGGAAGGCTTTCCACCAGATTTTGGGGCACGGCTATGGGAATTTGTGCCCAGTTTGCGCCATAAGAGCATCAGTGAGGTTGGGCGAGAAGGCCAGGCTCGCAGTCAGCGTTCCAGTTCATCCCAATGGTGTTCGTGGGGTTGAAGTCAGGGTTCTGTGCAGCCACTCAAGTTCTTCCACACCAACCTGAGCAAACCGTGTGTTTATGGAGCTCACTTTGTGCATGAAGGTACAGTCATGCTGGAACAGGAAAGGAGCTTCTTCCCCAAACTGTGGCCACAAAGCCGGAAGCACAGAGTTGTCTAGAATGCATTTGTGTGCTGTATGGGTGCACCTGAAACAGCTCAACCAAAACATTAGAAAGGGTGTCCACAGACTTTTGGCAATACAGTGTATATTAAATGAATAAATTAAAAGAGAAAATACCTGTATCTTTGTCCACCTGAGATACCAGTCTACTATTGGAGTTATCAATACGCTTTGTGCTAGAAAGAGCACAACAAAATTTATGTAGTTATTTTTTTTGCCTAGACTTCAGTTTTGTATTTAATCATTAATAAGCTGTTATTGATGTTAACAGTTAAATGAACAGAGATACCCTAATATCCTTTTTACAATCAAACAGCCTGTTTGCTTCTACTGGGCCACTCAGACATGTTTATGACATCAAGCCAAGTCATTGCTATTTCAGTTTAAATGGACCAGTCATTCAGATGAACAACATTTATTCATTTAGCTGACACTTTTCCAGGGTGACTTACCATGTTTGAACTGTATACTAAGAAGCTATTCACCCATTATATACCTGGGTATTTTTTGCTGTATCAGTTAAGGGTAAAAACAGCAGCAGTTTGGATCCAGACCCAGTTTGGATCCAGACCCTTTGACTGTAAGGTTACAGCTCTAACCACTATGCTCCCTGTTAACATTGCCTGAGTCAGGAAAGGCCATTGGTCTTAAATGGACCAGTAACCTCTTAACCTCTATCTCACAGCTGCAAAAGCTAGATTGCTGATGCTATGACTGCAAAATGTAATAAAATTAAATGCGCAAAAAACACTATCACAACAGTACGGGCCTTAGCCAAGAACACTTTTCCCCTATAATAGGCATGTCTATCAATGACTGACAAGGACTAAGACTATCCTTGTCTCCTCTAAGGGGCTGGATGCATTTCATGACTTTTTCAAGTGACAGCAAGATCTTCTTACTTGTAGTTCCTCTCCCAGAACTTGACTGGGCGGGGGTAAGATGTTATGAAGATGGCGCTTCCCAGGAAGGGGCTCAGGGGTGCATAGAACACCGTGGTGATGAGGGTCTGCAGCAGCAGCATGGCCGAATCTGATCCACTAGGTGAAGGAAAATCATGCCTATGATGGAACAGAAGTGCTGTTTCTATTGGTAACACCCTCCCTTAACACTGACATATATATATATATATATATATATATATATATATATTATAAACCTATATATATATCTAGGTTTATAATTTTTTACCTTTAATAATCTTGGTGCTGGTGGACTAGAGGGAATTTTGATGTTTTACTGTTTGCTTTAATGAAAATATATACATACTGTGCCAATGACAATGTTCAGTCCTACTCCGAAGTTACTTATGATGATGATGATGATGAACTTCCAAGAATTACTTCATTCCCCCTTCTAAAAAAAAATAATTTTCTGACTACATAAACATGTGAATTTTCCAGTAAATGATCAAGGCTTTCATATGGCTTCAAGCGTCGTAACTCATTTCAGTATGCCTTGGCGTAGGGGGAAGGATACGAGGCACTGCAAAGGGCTGGGCGAAGGCATGGAAAGCACTACCCCATGAAATCTGCCAAGGGGCAATGTAGACCATGATGAAGTGCAGCTTGTGGAGAAGATCCCAGAGCTGGAGAGAAGCAAGCAAAGAAAGAGCCATTGTGAGTCAATTGAAAATAATAGCATTGTTATTTGAAATAGTAAAGGGACAAAAGTACTACACTGACATTCAGATTTGGTACAAATTTAACCAAAAAGTGTTGAATATTGCAAGTAAAGTGTGGTCCTCATATTTAAGATCCTCACACATTGTATTAGGCACTAGAGACCATTGTCAGCACTTTTAGTTTGGACCAAAAGAATATGACAGAAGTGGCAAGATATGCTGCAAAGTTGGTCATACAATACAAGGCATTTCAGGTCTAAGGCTGCTCTCCGCATGCTGTAACTTAATGTCCGGCATATTAATCGGTCATATTAAGCTTGTCTGATGCATTAAATCTGTAGATATGAAAGTTAAAATTCAGTGGCCAATTTCACAGAAGCCCACGCAGCTTGGCAGAAGCCCACCAACCTTGTGGAAGACAATGGACATGAGGAAGAAGTCAAGCAGGAAGGTTTCTGAGGCTCTGCTGCAGTCAAACTTGAAGAAGATGATGGTGAAGGCAAGTGTGACAAACTGGAAGCTGGGATTGCAGAAGGCGCTGCGGAGAAGCTTCATCCCAGCAACTGTCATCAAGAAGACATCACAGCTGGAGCGAAACACAGACACCTGAGAGGTTCGTACTGGCTGGAACTGGGCTAGCACAGGGGACAGAGGTCACTGGGGGGTGGGGGGATAAGGGTGCTCCAATATAAGTCAGATATCTTCTTATTATTACATCTTAGAAATGCAGTCTAACTAGAAAAAAAATTCAATATTAACATACATAGGACGATATTAAAAGTACTAATAGTGGAAGAAAAACAACTTGTACAAGTGCACCCTGAGTTGGATTTAAACATTTCAGTACTCCAATGACCAGTGACACAACAGCTGTCAGAGAAACAGTCCTTTGGCTGTATGGGTTAGGTTAACTGTAAATAACTATCCAAACAAGTGTGGGACACAGTGTGGATATACCACACCAATGGTGTAATACCCCCTAGACCACAGTAAAAGGGTGGCTGAAGAGTAATGCAGTTGGTCTTTGCTAACATGGTTTATATGAGCACCATAACATGCACCCAGCTGCCTGCTTGGAGCCACATTAAGAGTAATGAATTTTGCGTATCAAAACACATTTGAAACAAGCTGCTGGACCCAGTGGTCACTATTAACAGGACAGAACTATGTGCAGCTGTGCATCATGGGAGACGTTTCCCCAATAGTTGGGGTGACGTCAAATGGACAGTAGGGGGAGATTTCAGTGTTCCTGTGTGCCAGATTTGAATGAAACTACATTTGTCTGCAAACTAAAGTAACATGGAGGTTAAAGATGACTTCATTCATTGTGATGCAGCATTTGATAGTCAGTGGCACAGAAAACAACTTAAAGTAGGAAAAAAATCAATACATTTATATTTTTCCACTTCTGCAATTTTGCTCTATCTGGGTTGGAAGCATTTACGTTTCTAATAGAGTAGCTTCGGGGTAAAAACACATCTGTGAAAATGCAGCTGCTGCCTAGAAGGAAATCGCCACTCACTGGATGCCCAAGCGCTTGCGATGACTGAGAGCAAAGCCATCGTTGGTGAGGGCACTCAGGACGATAGCTGGGTAGATGATGTACTTCTCAAAGCAGAGCAGGCACACATAGAGGCGCTCAAACCACATCAGGTGGGCATCATCTGAAAGAACAATCCAGGTGTGAGGACAAAGGCGTCTGCCACACAGCACTCCGAATTGCCGCTTCCGCTGACAGTCAAACGTAGCTGGCTCTGAAGTTCAGCATGAGCAGCAGTGCTAATAAGTGAAAAAGTTCCATCCATCCAGAAGCATGCATTTTGTAGCAGAGCATAAAGTGCTAAAGTTGAAATTATGACACCGATTAAGTAAAACAATTTCAGGCAGTTAGAATAACTTTGTAAAATGGGACACTGTACAGAGATTATGGGAGTTTTGTTAACTTAGAGCAAGACCTATGGACCTGGCTGCCATGAGGACACTCTACTGAGGCCTGACCTCTGGGCTCGAACTGTGAATATTCCTTGCTTTTTAGCACCGGGTGGGAAATCCAGAGCCATGGATGGTGTTTCCGCAGCTGGGGGATCAGGTAGTGGGTGATGAATCCCACTGTTCCTCCCAACGTGTACAGCACGATGGTGACAAAGGGCTGCATGAAATAGGAAAGAAGGACTCTGTGTTTTTAGGGCAAAAAGTTTTTATACTATGATGCCAGATTCTACCATATTTACATACTCTACACACTTTATGTATTTGTACCTCATATCTCAGTTTATGGAAAGACATCTTTTGCATTTGCTTAAATGTGGACTTACAGTAATTCCATAAGCACTGATAATAATTGTGGCCGCCAGATATCTGATGAGCTGATGCAGGAATTAAAATGCTTCCAGTTTTATGATTAGTTATTGAGTTAAAGACAAGAGAAAGGAACTTGTGGATATGAGCAGTGGTTAAAATTTCTTTGGCCTGTTAAAGGGAGTTACGACTTTAGAGATCTGAAAGACCAGGAAATATGATGGACAGATTTTCATCTACAAAAAAAAAAAAAAAACATTGTAGAGAGAATGAGAATCATGACAGCATCACTGCAAAACATTCGATGCAGCTCACTCAGGGGTTCAGCAGGCCAAAGACCTCACCTTCAGGGACAGGAAGACGGTGCTGGATGTGATTGCAAAGGTCAGCACAGAGGCAACAGTGCACACCACTAAATCCGAATGTAGGATCTCCTTCTGCAACAAACAGTAAGATATTTTATCTTTAATTCCCAAGCATTACAGCAATGGGGTGTGCTTTCAGAATCAAGTATTCACCCCTGGTGATTGTTTCTCTTTTTGCAGTTTTGCAAAGTCAAAACATATTTACATGGGATTTTTTCCACAAGTATTGACTCTGGGTGGCAATAAATCCCATTTAAATATGATTTAATTTGACTCTGGAACACAGAAGAGTGAGAAATAATGAATGGAGGAGAGAATACTTTCTGAAGGCACTGTACTTTTTTCTTGAAGACCCGAGAATTCTGGAGTTTCGCAGTGTGTACAAATGTGCCAGTTGGCCTTCTTACCACTGAATTCTTCAGATTCTCTGGCACTGGGTCTCTGTTTTCATCGGAGGGGCTGCCATCCTCCTCTGCACCGCTCTCCAGGGAAGGCACCAGTTTGGACCTTATCAAAGAACTTCCCATAACAAAGTTATGAAAAAGTGCTCAGTGTGTAGTGCAGAGGGACTTGCAACCAACCCAGCTTTGGATGAAGAGCAGAAGTGTACTTACAAGAGGACTGTTGGGTCACTGCTCTGGCGACTTAGGTGGTAGGAGAAGACCACCAGGAGGCCGCAGAAACTGGAAAAGAGTGCTGGAATGTGCTGCTCATCCCAGGGCTCCTGCAGTTTGGGCACATTGACCGATGGCCAATGACAAACAACAGGGTCAGTATTTCCTCTGCAGCAGAACAAATCACAAAACGAAATGTGTTTCTTTTTCATACTGCAATCGTTTGACATAAGGAATCTGGTTGGATACCTTAAACATATTTGTCCCAGCAGACACAGCACATCCATGTGGATGCTCTTACCTTTCCTCCCTTTTCTCTTTCTGCTTCACTGAAAACATTTTCTACTCTGAAGATATGTGTGGAATATCAAGCAGAAAAAAGGGTTCCAAACAAATCAGGAGCATGTGGAAAGGAGGTAGCAGGGCTGGCAAAGTAGATTACTGCTTTATGGTTCACAGGGGGTGGGGGGGATACACTCAACTATGTCGCAGTACAAACACATTCTTTTCATTTTGTCACACTCACCTACTTGGTAAGACACACACCCACCTTCAAAGCACCAAAGCAGAATCCATACAGCAGTCCCAGGGTGACCAGGCTCCGCAGTATGCCGTAGAGAGCCGAGGGAAGCCCGGTGCTGGCTGTATGTAGAGAAGGATGCTCGGTCTCTTTCTACACAAGCTTGGTCTGTCTTTCGAGCTCAGTGTAAAGCTACTCACCGGTTCCACCAAACAGATGCATATCCACTTGCTCCAGCAGGTAAATCGTAAACGTGTTGATTTGGGGAAGAAGGCCGACGAGAAATATAATCGGAAAGCAGTATGTAACACCTGCAAAACAATTCAGCAAGAAACATTTTTTTTGTTTCCTAAAATCTGTACTTATTCCAGATGGCAGTTTTGGACCAGTCAAAATTTAGGAAAAGTAGACCAAATATATACTCACCGATTAAAGTATCTCTGAGGATTTTAAGAACCTCTGATGGCACAATGGTTATACCGTATATCGTGGACACCGGAAAGTCCTTTTTCTTTAGCAGCCTTTCCATGACCCATATCAGGCTGCAGAAAACGCAGAAGTAGGCAGCTCTGCTGTAGGCAACGATCGGGTTGTGTCCCTGAGCAAGCACAAAAGTATGGATCAAAACACTGAAAACAAAGTCAGCCGTCAGCCATTTTCTCCTCTAGCATCAACATTCAATGAATTGCTGTTCAATGACTTACATGGGTGGGGGAAGCAGCATCGGGCTGGACACTCTGCAACACAATATGGCATTTAAACGGATGTGAGTTACACAGATGTGTGATCTAAATGCACCGATTTATGTGCTTATTTATATTTTATCAAATGTATGCTCAGCATTTGATTATATCAGAACAGTAGTTGCTTCGATAAATAGCAAACACAATACCATCCTACTAATATAATGGTTCTACCAAATGTTATCTGCAAACAAAGTGGGAAAGTATCACTTACCTTCAGCAGGGAATACTGACAGCTGGCAATGACCAGGCAGAACTGGAAGACCCAAATGTCCTTGAAGCACCCTTGATTCAAAAGGATGAATCCAAGGAAGGACACCAGGAAGGCCAGGAACACAGCAAGCAGATTCTCTGTCACATCTTGGTTCCTGGTGGAATATTTTGCTTTTAGTCACATCTTCGGTACAGTGTCTTCCTTTACATCTCAAGGACAATGCTGTGCTACAGATGAGGTAAAAGGGAAGTTTGCGTCTGTTACCTGTCCAGTAATGACATCAAAGAAAGGCGATCATACAAAATGTTGATCCACTTTCCAGGGAAAACCTTCAGTTTATAGTACAGCTTGCGAGAGGGTTTCTCCTGAGTTGTAGTCTCCGAGGATTCATCTATAGAGTCTTCTTCCTATCATACAATGTGGAAAGTGGGATTAAGTCCTAAATTTCATAAATGAGTTTCCAGCTGGAAGAGGCATTTCTGTCCATGGTCATTCTCGCAACCTCCACCACTCTTCTTCCAGCTGAGTTGAAAATGAGAGCCACCGGGACAGAGGAACTCGGGTCTCACATGGAAGATCTCTGGGTGTGTTCTCCGGGGCCGAAGCCTATGGCCTGGGATGATACGACGCTGAAATGGACAGTCTGACCGGCCCCCAACTGGTCCATCTTGGCACTCAGAGTTAGATGATGTGGACAGGAGGTCACTAAGCACAAGGGAAACAAGAAGCCAACTATGAATCAATTTTTCAGCATTCGTCTGTAATGTAAAATCCCTCTCTGCAAAACCTCCTTCTGAAATTAGTGTTACCTGTTTACTCTGTTATGCTGTCAGGTGTGTATAATCTATTCATGCACTCCTGTTCAGCCCTGTATTAACTTATGGAGACCTAAACATCATATAAATGAAAATGAACTAAACTGAGGGATTCGGTGTCCTACCAGATGTTGCCAGTGATAAGTTCAGCCCCCAGAGGCAAATTTAGTGCTCTTTCTGCATAAAGTTTCCGAGGCCTGTCTCCTAAAGTGGGAGAAAATACACCAAAAAACAACAAGCACTTAAATTACACAATCTCCTACCAAACTGCTCGTGAGCTTTGTATGCCTTCTACTTACGGTGGACAGTATGGAAGGTGAATGCCTCTTCTTTTGAATTGGCTTCTGGCCTACATATGACCTGCAGCATGGAACTCTCTGACTGAGATGTCTGGGATGGCAGGGAGTCATAATCTGGGTCCTTATCCTTATCTGTCTGAGGACTGAAGAGGAAGCAGCACGAAAAGTTCAACAGTCTCAGCCGTATGACCATCTGTGCACTGTTCCTAAGACCTTATTGGTCAAACGATGTCTGTTTTCCAAAAGCATGAGGTAGTATGTAAACAGTCTATGCACTTAAACTGTACCAGTTTTGGGGTTTGAATACCACTTAATGCTACTGCATGTTTCACTTATTTAACAAAACATATGTTTTCCTGACAATGGTAGCCAGAATAAGAGTGATTTCATTCTCATTTAGGTTTAAGAGCTATTGTCTACCTGTCTGGAGAGACGATGGGAATCGGTTTTTCGGGAATGTTTTGGGGCATCTCGGTTGTAGTCAAACTATTTGGAGGCTTTGTGCAGTCACATTTCTTATCCATCTCGGGCTCCTCATCGTTTTTAACATTTGTCTTGTCTTCTGGAAGAGGAAATCACTTTAATCACCAATAATTTACCTTGCAGAATGTAACTCAAATTTGCTAATAGCCACTTGCTGCATTATTTCTGGCTGCATAATAATAATTAGGTAAAATAAAATAATATAAATATTATTATTATTAGTATTATTATTTTTGTTGTCCTTGTCTGCATGGTTTCCTCCAGGTGCTTTAGTTTCCTTAACACAGTCCGAAGATAGGCAGTTGAGGTTAATTGGTCATCCTAAGATGCCCGTAGTTCGTGGCCATCCAGCAATGGACAGCTGTCCCATCTTGGGATTCATAGCCTAGTACCCGATGATTCCAAGGTAGGCTTCAGACCACCTCAACCTTGACCAAGAAAACGTGGTTAGTGCCAATGGATGGATGAATGCATTTAACCTAATTCCTTCATCCAAGGTGACTTGCGATGCTGGATACACAGCGTACAATTACCTACCCATCCACCCAACAAGGCGATGGAAACACACATGAACACCATCACAAGGACTAAGAACAATTTACAAATACCAATTCACTCGAAACACATGTCTTTGAACTGTGGGAGGAAATTGGAGGAATTCCACAAGAGGAAACCTTGCCAGCTCTGCTCAATCCTGGAGCTGTAATATATCAGTGTTACACACTGGATCTCCATGCCGCTTTGAGACAATATGCTTAACATGAGAGATTTATGCAAACTGACTAACGTGCTTTTGTATCAGCATCCACTGCTAAGCCTTAACCAACATCCACATAAAAGTGTGTCAGCAAGACAGAAACTCACCATCTGTGACCTTCTCAGCCCCTTCTGTTTCTGCAGCAGGAAGGTTTCCACTCCCTCCCCTTGTGCTGTTGATGGACTCCAGCAGTGACACAAACTCCACAAAGTTGGACTCATTGGGGATCTGGCCCTCCTTTGCTTCCAGCTCTGATTTGGAAGAGGTCATCATGCTAAGCTTGTCCCCTGCTGCCTCGGCACCCAGGGCCACGTCTGTGCCACTGTCCACACTCAAGCCTCTCGTGTGCATCCTCCCCGAGCCATGCCTTGCCAAGCTAGATGGGATCCTCAGAAATCCATCCTTGTCTGTCTTCAGCTCTGGTGTGTTGCTTTCATCCATGTGGGATTGAACATCAATGCCCGAAGAGCTGTTGTCATTGGTAAGCTGGGGACTGGGTGGCTCCAGCAGCTCTTCATGCTCCCTGTTGTCTTGATGGCTTTGGAAAGCCAAGTCTATGCTCACCAGCTCTTTGGAGAGTTGGGCATCTGGGTTGTGCAGTGGTTGCGTGGTCACCCCAGCCTCACAGGGATGTGTGGCCTCCTCTTCAGCAGCTGATCTATCATCCTCGGGTGAATCAAAGGTGATGATCGGTATCTTGACAGGGTACTCACTGGAGCCACGCCCTGCACCTATCTGAGACTGTGCTGACTCCAGGATGCTCAACTTGACAGACTCCTCCAGTTCAGCAGCAGTTTGGGCATCGCAGCTCATGGTGATGACAATCTTTACCGTGTCACTCTCATCCAAGCAGGCTGAGGGTCCAGAGTTGTCTACCAGGACCACAGCAATCTCATCCGAACAATAGTTCTCCTCCGGCTGGCTGTCCTGCACGGCTGTGAGTGCATCCTCTATCTCATGAATAGGCCCCGGGGCATTGTTATTACAATCCTGAGCCTCTTTCTCTTCCTCAGACTCCCCTGCTGCCTCCTCATCGCTGCCTTTGGAGGGTGGCAGCCCTTCGTCCACTGTGTCTCTGTCAGAAGTTGGCTTCTTCTCCTCCGCCTCCATGTGTGGACTGGTATGAGAACCAGACTGATGCCCTGGGGAGTCTTTGGAGACAGATCTTCCCTCAGGTAAGGGACTTCCACCAGACTTCTGCTCACAGAAAGTCTCACTCTGGGCTGCAAGAGATGTGTAGAAAGCAGTGAGAACCTAAACACTATGTTGTATGATACAAGGGATACAATTATCCAGCATCTGAAAAAAAGATCCAAATTCTTCTTAACACTAAGAAACTACAGTTTCTTTAATCTATGCATGAAATGTGAATTGAAAGATTTAATATTTGGTTTAAATTTTTGCCTTTTGCCTATTTATCTCATACACTGGAAATGTGTAATGATTCCTCACATTTGTATCACTAAAACATCTTGTTTTGGCTCTCCGTCTCTCTGGGTTTAGGTACTACAGCTATAAACCCAGGTGTGCACTGAGTTCTTCACACCCTTAAACCGTCACTTGAATGCTCCAGAGGGAAAAGACATACTTCTTCCCTGTTAGGTGAGCATCTCCACAGTGCTAATATGCACACAAAACACCATTCTGTGGCTCGCCTGACCAGCTCAGAGCATTCAGAAAATTGGAACAAAGATTAGCAAAATTTAGGAGTTCAACTGAGGCAGAGGGTTGATGGTAGCTGTGATAAAAATCCAGCTTTGAAAAACATTGCAGTGCCATACATTTCATACAGGCGCTCCAGTGGTGGGAGTCACTATTATATGTAAATAGTTATCTATATGTACAACCGTTGGACAGAATGTGTGCTATTATGGGGCTTTCCATGGTTCCAGTGCGTGAAAAGGCAGGCCTGGTGGTTAACTAGCCTCAGGGCAGACACCAAAAGAGCAGCCCTTACCTGTGCCCTTTCTGGCTGTTATCCTCTGCCCTTGCCAATGGTAAATAACGGCTGTGTTATGGAGACTGCCTCAGTGTCTTTGTTCCCTCCACTGAAGCCCACACCCACATTTGTTACAATATGCTTCACAGATAAAAAAATAAATCAAATTAACTTCTCAGAGACTTCTTGGATACCTTCATTGTTCCTTGAGACTTCAGACTTTGGGCATTCCTGTAAGGACAAGAAGTTGAATAAACACAACACCACTGGAAGCAGATTGACAGCAGTTCCCCCTGCAGCCAATGTCACACATAATGCAAGACTCTGATGATGTACATTTACATTTACTATTTTAGCAGTTACTTCTTCAAAGCAATATATGAGTCCAAAAAACATGCTGCTATCTTACTGCAGGGCGCCCTGACATAGTCCACCTCAAGCTGTGAGAAAACCTTTCCATATTACTATACATTTTCAATTGTTCAAATAGTAGTTTTAGCATATACACTGATCAGCCACAACATTAAAACCACTGACAGGTGAAGTGGATGACATTTATTATCTTGTTGCAATGGCACCTGTCAAGGGGTGGGGGGATATATTAGGCAGCAAGTTGCTGAAGTTGATGTGTTGAAAGCAGGAAAAATTGGGCAAGCATAAGGATCTGAGCAACTTTTTCCAAACTATGATGGCTGGGTCGGAGCATCTCCAAAACGGCAGGTCTTGTGGGGTGTTCCTGGTATGAAGTGGTTAGTACCTACAGTACCAAAAGTGGTCCAAGGAAGGACAACCAGTGAACTGGCGACATGGTCATGGGTGCCCAAGGCTCACCGATGCATGTGGGGACCGAAGTCTAGCCCGCCTGGTCTGATCCCGCACAAGAGCCACTGTATTACAAATTTCTGAAAACCTTAATGCTGGCCATGATAGAAAGGTGTCGGAACACACAGTGCATCGCAGCTTTCTGCATATGGGGCTGTGTTGCCGCACACTAGACAGGGTGCCCATGCTGACCCCTGTCCACTGCCAAAGTGCCTACAATGGGCACATGAACGTCAGACTATGGAACAATGAAAGAAGGTGGCCTGGTCTGACGAATCACATTTTCTTTTAGATCATGTGGACAGCCAGCTGCGTGCATATCGTTTATCTGGGGAAGAGATGGCAGCAAGATGCGATATGGGAGAAGACAACCCGGCAGAGACAGCATGATGCTCTGGGAAATGTGCTGCTGGGAAACCTTGGGTCCTGGCTTTCATGTGGATGTTACTTTGACAAGTACCACGTACCTAAACATCGTTGCAGACCACGTACATCCCTTCATGGCAACAGTATTCCCTGATGGCAGTGGCCCTGCCACAGTGCAAAAATTGTTCCGGAATGGTTTGAAGAACATGACGAAGAGTTCAAGGTGTTGTCTCGGCCTCCAAATTCCCCAGATCTCGATCCGATCGAGTATCTGTGGGATGTGCTGGAAAGAAAAGTCCGATCCATGGGGGCTCCACCTCGCAACTTACAGGACTTAAAGGAACTGCTGCTAACATCTTGGTGCCAGATACCACAGGACACCTTCAGAGGTCTTGTGGAGTCCATGGATCAGAGCTGTTTTGGCAGCACAAGGGGGTCCTACACAGTATTAGGCAGGTGGTTTTAATGTTGTGGCTGATCGGTGTATTGGATTGATTTAATTTTGTATCAGCATAATGGCTAGGGAACAAAATACATTTCTGAAAGCTGTAAACATGGTATGCCTCAATGTGACAACTGACATGTTACTGATATTGTCCCTCAGCCGACATGTTTATCCAGTTTTTCTTGCTTGTACACCTACATATTTTACTGGTGCAATTACAGTTATACATTTCATTCAAGGCTGTCACATCAAACAGGTTCATAACATTGCACTGTCATGTTTTCTTTCTGTGAGGAAAAGGAATGCACTGACCACGCCTATAAGGCCTGCATCTGTTTCAGTCTGCTTTACGGTGACTTGAATTACAGGACTGGGCCGGTTTCTGGTCAGAGTCGTCATGGCAACAGTTTCAGGGGCTGTGCTGCTTTTCCTGTTGAGGAGATGAGGTCAGGTGACATATGTTAGCACAAACTTTTGCATAAGTCACAGAACAAACCATAGACATGTCCCATGCTGATAACAGACTCCATAATAGGAGAATAGCATTGGCAGAAGAAATGCGAAGGATCCATATTTAAATACTGTATTATGATTGTGCCAAATATGTGAAAGGACATCAAAACAGAACACCTACAGTTGAGGCCATAAGTTCATAAACACCTTGCGTAAAAGTTTTCAAACTCAAATTGAATTGAACTGAAAATCTGACATATTGAATAAAATCTGAAAAAAATCTGTCTCAATGATTATTTAAAAAAAAAAAACTCTTATGGACATTAAGTAGATACTCTAATTGACTTAGAAAAATTGTTTGATAATATGATATGTGTGAAGTTGGGAAATTTTGAGTTTTAAAGTTTTTAACCAAGCTGTATGTAAATGTATGGCCCGAACTGTATATATATCTTATTATATATCTGCATACTTTATATACTATATATATACACACACTACATGAAAAGGGATTATTGTGAGGGTCCCACCACCCTCTTGCTAAAATATGTGTCAGCTAACATGCGTTTAATGCTGTATAGAAGCCCTGGATTCAAAAAGTACATAATCTTAATTTCATAAGAAAAGGGAAACCCCTCTAAATTTATTTTCTTAATTACAAAAATACAGTCCATATGGAAGAAATGAATTTCTCAGCCTAGAATGCAGTTATTTGAAGGATAGGAACATCAGCCTGGTGCAGAGTTAATGACAAATATATCTGGGCATTTTACCTCAAGGCAGCTGAAGGACAGGAGTCCGAGGCCTCGCTCTTCTTCTCTGCACCTTTGCTGACATCCGAGAGGCTGCTCTGAGCAACAAGCTCACCCTTGTCAAACATCAGGTGCAGGCGATAATTCACCATCTTTATCAGGACGAAGAAGAGCGTGACCACGGTGCAGTAAATGCTGAGGGCCAGTGCGGTGGGTGGTAGGGCCTAGGGACAAATCACACACACGCCCACTCTGAACACCACGCCGTGGAAGGAAAATGGCCTCACCAGTGCTACGTGGCCAATTAAAAATTTTATTTCTACAGTTAACAAGTGCATCATTTTGCAAGCAACTGTAGTCAGATAGTGGTTTCCCTAAGGGAGTATTCGAACGTCATACTCAATCCTGTTTATGTTTGCTGTCAACTTTTTTATGCATCAGCTCTGCAAAAATTAGTCACCTCCAACAGGCTAAAATTATTTTTGTCCATTTTCATGGTTTCTGTGCAAAATATTAAAGATTTGTAAGTAAGGGTGGCACAGTGGTGCAGCATGCGGTGCCAGTGCCTTATAGACATTTATTGTAGGTTTACCGGTGACTCCAAGTTGCCCCAAGTTACTGTATTAGCATCCTTTCCAGGTTGCGCAGACCTCATGCTCTATGCTTCTATGATAAGAGGATGGATGTTATACATGCGATTTATCTTCCATATTTCAAGCATGTGTAGTCATTTTCGTTACATTTTTCTTGTTTGCATTGCAAAACAAAACAGGAGTGGCTGCACTTAATTCTTATGAGTACATAGAAATACTGAAGGCTCTTAATTCAGCTGAAAAAAATATGAACTATTCCACTATTTTTATCAGTAGGTATTTCCTACTGAGATTAATTTTCTTTCAAAAGACATTTTCTATCCAGATGATACAAAGGTACCTGTAAGAATGTAAAATTTTAAAATAATTCAAACTATTTAGAAATGCTGGATTGTAATTGTTATAAATACTTTGTAAACACCTTCCAACTGGCAAAAAAAATGATCTTTAACGTACTAGAGTACTTGGGCCACAGTCTCAGTATTTAGCATCCAGTTCTTCCCAACAGACTCCTACAACACCAGATTTATTTTTCTGCTAATAAGATATTCAGATCCAACACATTTTACTTGGCAGACGTTAGACAAATTCTAAGTTAAACCTTAAAAATCTCTTTGAAAATGGGTTAGTGGGGCGACAATTATCCTCTGTGTAGGCCCAAGTATGATTTGACTCCATTATTATAAATTCTGTCACCATAACTAAACAAGAACTTCCACAGACTTCCAGCAAAGAGTTTAACCTTCGCGCTTTTGACCTCCATGACAATCAAAATACCTACATTAAATGAAAACATATATATTTAGCGATATATTTACAGCATGTGTTTAAAAACTAGGGGACAAAATGGTTCAACATCTCCAGAATACTTTTTAAACCCAGTGAAGCTAAAGTCAGAACAAGCCTGTAGCCAATAATGTCAGTCATAGCAGTGCTTTCAGAAATGACTGCAGTTCGAGTTCAGGTTTCTACTTCTTATCGACGGTGTCATTCTGACAGCTCGTCGTCCCGGTGAGGGGCGCTGTTGAGTCGGAATGTCTGTAGGTCTCACTGCAGGACAATGGGGTCCGCAGCCTTTGGTTGCAGAACCAAGGTGCAAGAGGTGAGATCCCCAGCCCGGTTCTGGAATGAAGCCACGCCACTATTTCAGAATAGCGAGATCACCGCACACAGAACCCGGCGGAACCCGCTGAACAGAAGCACCGCAACGTGTAGAGTGGGTACGGATGCTGGCATCGTCATGGTGGTGGCCGACCCCTGCGTGCACCTTCTGCGCCTTTTCTGTGACGAGATCCTTATTTATAGGGAGGAGGAGTGCGGAGACGTGCGCTGCATTTCCGCATGGGTTGTCCCGGGCTTCGTCCCCAAGGTACAGCATGCAGTGCAAAACTGCGACAGCGCCTAGAATTAAGCGCGCATCCCAAATGACATTACAAAGCATGCGTCTTAAAACACGTATTGTGCCACGATGCCATTGCAGGGCACCGTCGTGAATTTCAACAACGTGCTGACGTCTCCTCCGGGTTGTACGTGGGGTTCAGGGATCTTCTCAGCGCAGGCATTCACACCCAGCAGCCCACATGGACTATTTTTGTTCTATATTAAATGCCTACACACACACACACACACACACACACACTCACCAGATGCAGGGACAGCGGCAACACGAGCAGGAACATCCATGTGTACAGGTGACACGAGTTGTTGAATTTGTTCTGGTCTGGGTCGTAGAACCAGCCTCCGGTCAGTGATGCCCAGACCCCTTGCCGCAACGTCTGGACCACCTGAGAGCTCATCTTCTCCGATGGGGGGGAATGGAGGAGGAGGAGGAGGAGGAAGGGCGCGGAATGCGGTGTTCAGGGCGCTGTCATGCCGCGCCTGCCGTTCCTCCGAAAGCTGGAGCTTGCGCCGTGCGTGCTGGCCTGGATTCTTCGGGTTCCCCTCTGCTCAGCTCATGGTCGGATGTGATGCGCTGCTCAGCTCATGGTCGGATGTGATGCGCAGCTCTGCAGATGCAACACCACCGCAGTCGGTAGCGCAGCCGGTGACGGGGACGGACCAACGCGTGAGCGGGATGACGTGCAGATGATGCTGAGGGCGCAGGAAAACCGAGCATCGCGACCTGCCTCGGAGGGGCTGGCGCTCCTGGCTTCAGTGCTCACACAGTTTGGATATGATGTGCTGGGTTCAAATGTGACAGCACCAACACGCTAGAGGACAGTTTAAGGAAATCGAATATCTTCAGCTGAGACGTCTTTTCGACAATTTATAGATATGGATATGCAGTTCATATAAGTAAGATGGCACAGAGAAGCACCTGTTTAACAGAAAGTGAAAGGCACTATTACTCATTTGTAAAATAATGCAGGAAATGTGCTGAATTCAGTCTGAGGAATCTCTAATGGCACTGAATTATGTTTTATGTAAAATTAATATAAAAAGGATTAAATGCTAACCATTTCATTTCAGCGTATTTTCGTATTTGTCCCATAACAATTGATGGAAAACATCCTGAACCCACACCCTGCCATGGACTGGTCCTCCACGCAGGTCCCGGTTTTATAGTCTAAAGCCCAGGGAGTCCGGCATCGGCCTTGGAGCACCGCGATCTTAACCAGGATAAAGCAGTTAAAGATGATGGAAGGATGGATGGAGGGATAGATGTGGCATAATTAAACCAACTGAAAAGCATGCAGATGTATTCAGTTGTGTTTGTCATCTTTTGCAGTGAACGCCGTGGATTCTTCTCAGTGAACTCTTAATGGTACTTTAAGATACAGTTGGTGCAAAACACTGTGCAAAACTGTAAAAAAATATATATTCCCCCTTCTCTGCTTCAAATGTTTGTACGTTTAGAAATTGTGTGCCATGCATTTTAAGGGAATGTCCTTCACTATTTGACATTTAGAGTGTTCTGTCACTTTAGGGGAGTCTGACACTCTCACTTAGTGGGCGGAAATCACATCTGTAATTTGCATACTGCATTTTTTTTCTTCAAACACACCTTTATCATGAAAGATTGAAAGTATAAAGCAATATTTTGTAACACCTCTGACTTTACATTGGAATGTATTCCTCTATGGGTTTCCTGACTAATCTGGCTAAGTGTTTCAAATGCCACAAATGAGGTCAGAGACTTGCAAAACAGAATTTATTAAGACATCATATAGCAGTGTGTAGTACGGTGAAATATTTTACCTACCCATGTGGGGGCAAATGTTCACAGGATTATCGACAGGAATAAACTGTACTTTAATAGCACAGCTGACTCTGTAGAACATCAATTTGTTTGAATTCATTTATTTACATATATTTATATTCTGAAGGCCATGATACTTTGCAGTGAGTTGGTACTCTATTCAGCAGCTTTGTTGGCCTGCATCCACCGAGTAGGATCGTGGGAATCGTGAAAGACAACAAGGTGGTTCTGTGGTGGTTAGATCCATTACCTTGCAATCTGAAGGCCTCTAGTGCAAATCGTGCTCCTTCTGCAGCAACCTTCTGTTGAGGTACTTGGCCTGAAATGATATGGTGAAAATACCCTGCTCTGCACTATAAATGGGCCAGTCATTGCATGTCACTGTAGTACAAACCAAGTATTTCAAATTGTCTTGACAAAGGCATTAGCCACACGAAGAGTAAAGATAACCAGTGTTTGACACAAATGCTTTAGCAGGCTCTTCTCAGTACCACTGATCCACTCATGACCTGGGCTCTATGTTTATGTATGTTCACACCCAGCTCAGCATCTGTGTAGTTTGCATGTTGTTCCAGTGTTTATGTTGCTTTCCCATGAGCACTCCAGTGTCCACCTCCTGTCCCAAGATATGCGTTTCAGGTGATTTGGTAACTAGATAGGACATAATAGAACTTTATTAATCCCTGCAGGGAAATTCACAAATTGTCAGTAACATATGTACATATCTGTATGCTGCATTGCTGGTTGTTTCGATGGGTTAATGAGGGTAGAGAGTTTAGTGCCAGGTTTCAAGTCCTGTAGGGGGATGTGCTGGTGCAGCTGGGTAAACTGGTGCCTCACAGCTGCTGGGTTGCTTGTGTGGTGTGGGGTTCAAGTCCAGCACAGGGGTGTGTGGGGAGTTTGCATGTTCTCTGTGTTTGCTCCACTTTAAGGAAAATTATGCCAGAAGAATGGCAAACTGCTTCCTTTCCCCCTTGCTTTGAAAACCATGCCAGTGGCTGCCTAGGAGTCAGACATGACTCAGTGGCACCTTCCATCTAGCATTGTAATTTACCTTGAAAGAGGGTGTCAACATAATATCACCTAATATTCATCATACATTGGTGTGGAGAAAGACTGTAAATGTATGTGTAAGTGAAAGAGTGTGTGTGACCACCCTGTCATGGACCAGTGTTCTATCTGGGGTGTATCCTGTCTCACACCCTATGACTCCCAGAATTGGCTCTGGACCACTTTATTGTTGCACTGGCCAAGCAATTATTGATAACATATGGATGGATTAATAATATTTCAGAATTTCAGAATCATGATGATGTGTTCAGTCACGATTGGAACACACCCCCTTTCACAGGCCATTGTTATGACATTAGTGTTCACTTGTGAAAAGGTTTATTCACTTGTGCCAAGCAACTGGTGTGAGACTTTCACATAATGTGGCATGTTAACCAGTTTATTCCCCACTCAAACCCCAGGAATGAAATACATGATTTATGGAGCTTTGCATTTATATCCCAAGTAGTATGAGTTCCAAATCTGGAGTCATAACGGTTTCTGTGAAAGCACTAAAATAGCAGAAATGTATTTCTTGGTTACATCTGAATTGTGATTCAATAGTTTTTAACACAGAAAATAAGAAGCTACTGTGCTATTGCAGTGGTTGGGGATATTTATTTAAATGCAAGGTGTAATGTTTTAGGCACACTGACAGAAAAGTGGCAGTAAAATAAAAGTATTTATTAGAGTAATCCTGCTAAGGACATGTGTTTGCTTTGTAAACAAATGGTGCCAGAGCAGTAAACATGATGTCATTACTGCGAAGGGCAGCCACCTGGCTGGTGAAGAGGGACTTAGTGGACACAATGACATTTGACAAACTGTTCTGACTCAGAACATCACCTCCTTGTTTGGGAATAGCTGTGCTCACGACATCAAGGCACTGCAGAGAGATCTGATCTGCCATCCCTACAGGACATCTACACCAGGAGATGCAGGACCAGAGCGACTAGGATCATCGGTGACCTGTCTCATCCCAGCAACCATCTGTTCGACCTGCTGAAATCAGGCAAACGCTTCAGAAGCATTATGGCCAGAACGGAGAGGCTCAGGAGGAGCTTCTATCCGCAGGCCATAAGACTTCTGAACCTGGACATGCCATCACAATTCTCACAAACCAGGGCCTACAATATCCTCTGACCGCTCCCCTCACTGTCACTGTCCTTCCAGTGCTCCTTAAGGTTTACTGTTTTATTTATCTATCTATTTACTTATTTATCTATTTACTGTTTGTTTCTTGTCTTCTTGGTGTTTGGTTGTTTGTTTGTTTTACTCGTTGTAAACTTTTCTGCACAGTCTCCTATCCTGAATCAGAGCACATTTCATTGCATGGTATACTCAGTAACCATGTACGTGACAAATAAACTCTTTTGACTTTGAGCTAAAAGAGTGACCACCTCACTGACCAGAAAAACTTCCTTTTGAGTTCCGACAGGATCCATAGAGTAAGAGCAGGAAAAATGAAGTTAACTGATGCTCAAGTGACTCGCCTGTTCTTGCCACGATTCTGTTTGCTTTCGCACTGACGCATCGTGAACGCACACACGCGCGCGCCCGCACACAGTTAACCCGGGCCGTTTGCGTCTGATTTGTTCCCAGAATGAAGGCGAAACGAGCGATCCTAAAACGCGCGGTTGTGTCGAGTTTTCTATGACCAGCATGGCACCTCGCTCCCGGGCTACGTTTTAAACCGGGCGTCCAACACGTACCGAGTCGTAACACCGGGTCACGGCTTGCGCGCTCCCGACGGCGATCGCTCCCGATGTTTTTCCTCCGGGGACGCGCGCATCACGTGGGCAGGGAGAGCCAATCCGCGGGCTGCGCTGCGCTGCCCCCCTCCCCCTTTCCCGGGGGAGAAAGTGTGTGTGAGAGTGGGAGGGGTTGCTTGGGTAGGAGAAGTCTGCGAGCGATGGCGGACACGTTCTCTGCGTGTTCACGGGTTTCCTCATCGCTGTAACTCCGTCGTACCTCCCCTCTTTTTTTATATACGCGGTTTATCTACTTTTTGAGGGTCACTGGGCGTTCCGGTCGCAGGTTCACAGCGTCCGCCCTCTGGAAAACGGAGCGCTGAGGAGAAGAAGGACTGAGAGACGCCTGAAGTTTTTAAGTGTGTCAGTAGAGCCGATGGGGAGCAGGAGCGAAGCGGGGCAAGGGGCTGGACAGCGACGAAGACTCGGCTATCCAGTGTTTTTAACAAGATTTCTAGCAGAGGAGTGCCACGGAAGAAAGACGTAACTTTTATTCCCACTTTTGAATCGAAGTGCAACATTCGCTGGTGTAAGTTTCGCCGTACGTCCCCGTACCTTAGCGTTCACAGCTTAATAGCTAAACGCGTCGTGGGGAGGGGGGGGGAGATGAATATGTGTGGGAAAAGTTTAATTTTGTAGTTATGTTGCGTTTTTCAAAGTTATGCCTCTGTTTTTAGTGCGAGGACGGACCGTCGAGCTCGCGAACTCCGCGCGGCTACAAGTTTGAGCTCCGCTCCCTGTGACTGCCCCCCCCCCCGCTCCTTCCCTCCTCTCTCTCGTGCGGGAGCTCGCGCCGCGTCGCGTGGGCAGCGGAATGGTGGCGCGCCCGCGAACCGGACACGGAATGCGGTTTCCCAAGCGCCCTCCGGCGAGCCGGCGCCTCTGAGCTCCGCACGAAATCGACGGAGCGCCGCCGAGTCTCTGAAACACTCCGGGGCGGTTGAGTGTGCTTAAGAGTGTTTGATCGGAACACTGTTACAGAACCAAAACTTTTGGGGGAGACGGCGCTGGTAGTTTTGGCGTTGACTTCCGACCCCCGCACATCGGCACCTTATGGTGCGCCCGCCGCCACCACGACATGGATGCTTCCCAGGTCGGTTTCCCGAACGGTGAAGAGCGGCCGAGCGTGTCCGCGCAGGCCGCCCTGGGGGAGTCCCCCTCAGGCCGGCCGTGGGCGCACTCGGCCCCGCTGTGCCCCCGCTCGCTGTGGACCGCCGTATTCGACTACGAGGCGAGCGGCGAGGACGAGCTGAGCCTGCGGCGCGGGGACGTGGTGGAGGTGCTCTCCAAGGACGTCGCCATCTCCGGAGACGAGGGCTGGTGGACAGGGAAAATAAACCGCCGTGTCGGCATCTTCCCCTCCAACTATGTGAGCTACCAGCCGGCTCTCTACCACCGCAGGCTTTCTCCTCAAGGCGGCGGGGACACGGAGGGGGCGCGCGATGGCGCCGCCGGCGTGCCCGTGCACATCGACTTCGGCGAGCTCATCCTGGAGGAGATAATCGGCGTTGGGGGCTTCGGCAAGGTGTATCGCGGTACGTGGCAGGACCAGGAGGTGGCCGTGAAGGCTGCCAGGCAGGACCCGGACGAGGATATCACAGCCACGGCGGAGAGTGTGCGCCAGGAGGCCAAGCTCTTCTCCATGCTGCTGCACCCCAACATCATCAGGCTCGAGGGGGTGTGTCTGGAGGAGCCGAACCTGTGCCTTGTGATGGAGTATGCCCGCGGGGGCACCCTGAACCGGGCTTTGGCCGGGAGGAGGGTCCCGCCCCACATCCTCGTGAACTGGGCCGTGCAGATCGCCAGGGGAATGCAGTACCTGCACGAGGAGGCCGTGGTGCCCATCATCCACAGGGATCTGAAGTCCAGCAACAGTAAGAGGGCCTTTGCATACACAGCCTTTCTCTTATAGGTTTAAGTAGCACTCAGCGGGTGGTTTAGCAGTTAAGGTACCAGGACCTGTAGCCTTAAAGTAGTTGGTTCGAGTCCCATTCCTGCTGTGTAGTTCCCCTGATCAAAGGAATGATCTCAAAGAACTCCAGAAAGAATAGAACCGTGCAAGTGAGTCAAATGCTGTGAGTTGCTTAAGGTATCAGTATCAATATAACAGAAATATACATGTGCAGCCCCATCTTTAACAAAATCTCTTCGGACCATAATTACTCAGCTGTAGTTTTTAATAACCATGTAGTAAATGGAAATTCTATTCTGCACCTTTTCACGCATCTGGTATTGTGCTCATTGTTGTATTTATAACAGTCCATGACAGTGATGGCTCATACACCAGACAACACATGCCAGACCCTATTTTAGAGTTTTGAGTATAAAATTTTCATCTGACATAAGTAAACATTTTAAAACTTTCAGGTGTACTACATGCAGCTTTGACTTGACCCTTAGGCTAATCGTTTAGAAAATATTGCTGTGACTCTGATGTGACAAGATTAACATAATACGTTAATAATATAATGTACTGAACCTAAATACCCAACCATGCCCAGTTTTCCATGGAAAACATCTCAAGAAGACAGAGCCTTTATAAAACAAGCATGAAGTAACATTCACTACACTGCTTGTTGACTCAGATTGTAGGAATCCCTGATTTAATTAAGGTGGAAATGGGGGACCTGAGTGCTTTCTCCAGGCTACAGACTTAACCTATGTGGTAATATGTAGTTTCCCTAACCCCCTTTAGGGTTTGTGGTGGCAACTTTGCACAAAAATAGTAAAAGCAGTAAATACTGCATATTTAATGTGTGGTTTTGTCTTGAGATGGGTGGTTTTGCAAGTTTTTGGAGTTTGGAAAGCCTGTTTATTCAGCACCAGCTTTCTCCCAAGAATAGGCCCTTAGAATGACCTTCATGAGTTGTTCCAAGTGTACTGTAAACCAATGGCTTCAACTTAACTTCATAGAGCCTTGTTTATCCTGTCTCTTTGTGGACTGGATAACCTGCCAGCTGCTAATCATTTTGAGGGTCAAATATAATTTTGTTGGAATGAAACCAGAAGACAACACTTTGTTCTAGATCTGAGCAGTACCACAGCCAGCAACAGCAGCAGCAGCCTATGTGCCAAATAGACATGTGGCTAAAGCTGTTTGCTCTCTACACCTTTCCCACTAGTGTTTGTGCTTCACCACATGGTTATCTGTGCCACACACATGCAGCAGTATGCATACTCATGTTAGGCCTGTAGCTCAGATGTTAGTGGAGATGCATTGTTGGCTAGAGTGTATTTGAGGCATGCAACTAATTTTTTAGCGGCTCTTAAAATGTCAAAGCCATTGATGAAATGATTGTAACAGACAGTTAGAAAAACCTAAAGCTAGAGTTAGAATCTGATTTCAGACAAAGATGGTCATGTAAAACTTTTGGAAAGCAATAGATTTTAAAAATCTAAAATAGAGAAACAGTTAACTGCGCAGTATTAGCAAGTGGCTGGGGACTCAAGTGATGTTATCGGGGGTGGGGTTTGAAGGCTCTCAATCCACCACATAGCTGGATGTTTAAATGATTAGAGGTGGTTTTCAAGAGGACTTCATGGTCTTTGGGGGCTGGGCTGCTATGTGCTCATCAGTTGTGGGAGGGACTAGAGAGGAGTTGAGGGTTTAAATGAGGGTTAGAGGTGGGGGAGGACAAGGCATATTATAAAGAAAAATAAGGTGCCCTGTTGCTAGCATTACAGGCTCATTAAGTACATTTACAGTGACTGTCATTTGTTACTCACACGGAAGAGCAGCCCTGAAACATCAATGTTTTTTTTGGTCTGGGTGTACATGACGTTCAAGTTCTTAGAAGTATAAAACATGAATTTAAGTATTTAACAAAAAAAAGTTTTTTTTTGAGTTTGCTTAATACATTCACACAATGTAAATGATGTGTAGAAGGGTAGCCATAGCCTACTAGACAACCTCTGTTGAAAGGGGTCTTTGTGTAGACCTGTACTACAGTGTGATGGTGTGTTGCCATCATTTGGTTTGTAAACCCTCCCACAAAAGCATGAATGAAATGTCTGTTTTATTATGTATTTTGCCCGTGTTATGTTGGTCCCTAAGTTCACACTGTAAAGCACATTCTTTTTTTTTCCTGCCATATTTGTGGGAGATGGGCAACTAAAAACCAAGATTTTTTTTTTTGTGTGTAGGTACTGAGGGAGGGAAGAACTTAGTCTAGCTGAAATCACAAAGTGTGTATCTGCATGCCAAGAAATCCTAAATGCACAACTCTACTTTCAAAAGAAAAAAAAATTGGTGTAATTTTATTTATTTATTCATTCATTCATTTATACACACCTTGAGTGTGTAAATAGAATGGTCGGCAGGTATGATCTAACTTTTCAAAGTAAAATAGCTCAGGATATGCATTGGCATTTTCAGTGGAATTGGTTGGTTTTAATTTTAAGCACTATAAATCCTACAATGTCAAAAATAGTTATAGTTCAAAATTTTGCACAAACACTGCGCACTGAATTATTAAATGTATAGTGTCATTTGGATGATATTGTAACAAGAGGTTTTTATGGACTTCTTGCCAGAATGGTGGATTCCTGTTTAGTCATGTATGTAATCCCCAAGTGTTCATATATTATATGTTGAAAATGGCCGTTGTTTAGTAGCAAGAGAATTTTGAGTGTAAATACATCTGGAGCTTTAGGATGTGATTTCAGGAGAACTAAAGTGGCAGCATTGCTTTGAGAAACTTCTCAAGACATCCTGAAATCTGACTTGTGAGGCCAGGATACTCAGTCTAAAGGAGAACTATGGCATTTAGGAAATACTGAAACCAAAAGAAAAGTATTGTGTAGGAAAGTCAAACAACTTTTTATTACACTTACTCAAAACATGTATTAGTTTTTGTGGGAAACTAACTGATCCACTAGCCCTGAACAAAGGTTACGGTTTTGTATTAATTTTTTTTAGTTTTGCTTCTAATAGCACATTTAACATGTATCATGACCACAAAATACTGAAATTTAGTTTTAAAAAATCTGTTTTGTATAAATCTTTGGAATGGTTTCATAACTTTTTGCTTTTGGTATTTAGATGTGCAAGTTAAGCTAGTTTTAACTGCTGATGTAAGACATGGATGCCTGTTATGCAAAAAAAAAAAAAAAAAAAAAGTTGTTTGTGATCATGGGACTGGATTGGATGTCTTAAATACAGGTTTTGAATAATTCAGCCCTGAGTGCTGGAAAGTCTGATCTGAACTAAGTCCCACTACCAGGTGTTTTAAGATCTTGGAAGGAAGCGTAATCTACCGAGGTCAGTAGAGTGGTTCCTTGATCAGGCTTTACATACTGCACTAATGAGATGGAGTAAACCAATGTGCACCCAACTGTTAGATTTTTTTTTTCCTCCTTCATTCAGAACAAATTTTTAAAACCAGATGCCCTGCATTAATATTAAATGTGATCACTTATCCCTGATCTAATTAAGTGCAGTCGGGATGATGTCAATTGTAGACACTCGCATATTGATAGACTCTTGGATGTTCTATCTTCCACTTGCTGCTTTAGACTTGAAAAGTATGGCCCTTACTGTGATAGAGTTCCTCCGGCAGGTTACTATTTGTCCTCTTCTGTTTTCTATGACTTCCACAAATCATTCAGGCTTCATGAAATAAGGAAACTGGATTCACTCTTCATGACATGTCCAAACTATGCAGTCTTCCACTGCGAGTTTTAGCCTGATTGGCCCTTCTGTTTTCCTGGCTTGCCATGGTATCTTTGGAGTGTTCTCCAGTACGACAGTTAAAAGATTTCCATATTTTTTTCATATTCGGGTTTTTTCTCATGCTTGTAATGTTATGGAAAGTACAGTTTCCCAAGCATTTATCTTTATTCTTGTAAAACTGTTAGGACTTCTACAGATCATCTCATGATCTTTCCTGGCAGCTGTAGTAAGTGTGAATAATAAGCAAATCTGATAATTGCTAGTTTGCTTGCTGTAGATCGGGAATCTCAGACGATATCAAGTATATCTGCACCACATACTTTCACAAAATCACATTTACATTTTTTTTAATGGTCATAATTAAAAATCAACGTTTTGAATGCTTAAGCTTATATTTTGTCTGCAGCATTTTTAACATTGAGGATGTTGCTATTTATTCTGCTGAACCACCTATTATTCAACCTCATATCTGTATCAGGATGATTTTTGCATTTGAATCAATGTGTTGTGATGTTCAGGTAGGGGAACAAAAAGACATGTAATCATTTTGCTGAATAGTTTCTGTGTCCTCTTATTTTGAAAGTTTTGATGTTGTACAGCACTGTTTAGTAGTCCAAAGTCCAGTCCTTTATGCACAACATTAGTATGAATGTATGTAACTCTAGAATACCAAATGTGGAATATCTTACCATGCATTTCTAATGCAGTTCCAGCCCAATACTCAATTGTTCTTGGAATATGAGTAGCCCATAAAGTTACTTTATGGGGCAGAAGAGAATACCTTGTGATCATTTTATATTTTGAAATAAATCTTTTGATAGATAAATACAGAGTGGTCTTAAGGGCAAGCAGTCATAAAGACCTTCAGTAATTCTTGCTCACATCCTCATTCCTCTTTCACTATTTTACCATTCAAGTCAAGATTCGGTTTAGCTAAAGGAGCTCTGAACATCTGTCTGCTGCCCCTCATTATGACAGAGTTTCTAGAGTTCCCTCATCCTCTTAAGATGTGTATGTGTTTGAGGAGAAACCTTCAAGAGCTTGTGAATTGGGGTCAGGGTTTACTCAGCTGAGGACACCTCTTGAACTGTGCTGTTAATGCTGTAGCACTGAAGACACTTGGTTTTAAGCAAATTGGTGAGCAGCTGCTAAAATTTACTTGAACAAAGGTGATTTTTTTTTGTCTTAAATTGTTACAGCTGTGGTCATTTTCTTAACCTAAAAAAAGGTTGTCTAAATCAAAGCTTGCCTACTAAGAAGTCTAAGCCTTTTGATTTTTCATAATTTTCAGAACACTGAACCATCATAAATGCTGCTCTTTAAATTTATATATTTAAAGAAATGAGACTACCTGAATTACCAGTGTGGTAAACTGAGCTCCAGCCAGAAGAAGCAGTCCAAAAATAAAGCCAAAAATCTCATTTTAGAATCAAAAAGGGTTTGGTCTTCTGTGAGAGACAAACTTGTCGAAGAGTGTGGTAATTCAGATAAGTTTTTGGGATGTTTCAAAGCTTTGACTGTATGTGCTTACTGGCTTAAATTCTGTACTGGCTAATTAAAATGACTCCATGTTTTCAAAGGTTCTTTGTTTGAAACTATCAGTAAACTTTTAGCCTAGGGTTAGAGTTCCTGTTATTAGTTTGCTGTTTAGATTTTGAGGTAGTGCTGAGTTGTATCTACAAGTAAGGATCTCTTGGTTCATTTTTAGACTTAATTAAAATGAAGGATAACTTTTTGTACTGAAGCTGAATGAGTTATTGCAGTGAAAGCAGCTTTGCCTCCAGGGTATGGAACCAATCTTAAAAGTATGCAACTCTGTCATCTATTACTTTCAGATCTTTAGTTCCTTTGAAGGTTTAGCTGAAGCTGAAGGTTTAGTTCCTTTGGAGTTAAACCTTCAAGAAATGGTTTTTAGTACTAATTACTGTTGAAACCAATAGATAAAATGTTACATTGAGAAAATCTGAGATTTAAATAATCTCTGAAAAATAAGTGCAAAATAGTCCATTTTAGTGTGAAATGTGTATTTTTAATAGATTGAATAGCCTTATAGCTGTCCCATTTCATTAGTGTTCCCCATTTGTTTACCCCCCCCCCCTGCTTTTCAATATCTCAAGCTGTTAAGATGAGTGGCATCTTGTCTTCTCATGCAACCTCAACAAACACTGCTGGCTTGCAGATGTTAATTGAAACAATAGTATTTGTTCAAACCCACCTTGCACTCAGAACCCCATCAGTGGAACAGATCTTTGCCAGTTGTTAAGGCCAAAATTACTGCAGGGTGGGACACGGTGTCACAAACCAGGTCATGTGTGGCTGTGTGGCTGTGGAAAGTTTTCTTCTGAAATGCTTTGTCAGAGAAGGGATGAGTGGTGAGATTCTCTCTGTGGTTTCAGTTACCATGAGGTTAGGGGGGTGGGAGTGGTGGTGGTGGAAGTGAATCGTTTCGAACCATGAACCTGCGTTTCACATTTCTGCCTATGTCCATGCTTGCTGACATGGCAAGAACTTTCTACTTTAAAGTAATATCAAGAAGTCACCGAAATTGTCTGCTTTTGTGTTCGCTAATCTTTTAATACCTTACTTGAAGGAATGCAGCTAATGAGGGGCAAAAGCTTAACATAAGTTCGCACAATGGAGTGGTCAAGAACTGGTTGCTAGGTGACTGCAGCCACAAGAATGCTCCAACTCCCAGTCCTGAAAAGCTTATTTTCATTATATTTAATCTCCTCAGTGCCTGCTGTTTAAAATAAAAATAAAAATAAAAAAAAAAGGTCTGGCAATTCGTCTTGATTGGGAATGGGAAACAACAATTCTATAGGTAGCTGTGCCTTACTGGTAGTCACCCTGAAACTTGGCTCTGGGCCATATCTCGCGACATACTTTTAATTTTGTAGTTTCGGGTGTGCAGCTCCAAAGGTGGAGGAATTTCAGGCATGTGCTCAGGCGGTGGTGCATTGACTGGAGATGCAATCAGGAACAAAGGTGTCCTGTTCAAACAGAAAACAGCATTGCATTATCAGCCACGTCTAAATGATGGCCATTGTTGTCTCTGAACCCCCCCTCCCCCGTTGTCCCATTAAATGGCTGAACCATAAATTTCAGATAAGGCAAAAGTGTAGGAGGGCAAGAGGTGTCTTCACATCAAGAGAAATGGGAATCTGCTAAGCTGTTTGTCAGAGCTGCAGTGGTCATTTAAAGTAAACATGCTTCTAAGATAAAGAAATCCTACCGGTTTCCTTTAACCTATTAAATTTCCTTGTGCAATGTTTGTGTTAAGTGTTTGATGGCTTCAAGGAGTGCACAACAAAAATGTATCTTTGTAGGGTTTCTTCAAGTACATTCTCCTCAATTTTTGAAAATGTCCCTATAGTCAAGTCATTATTTAAACTTAAAATGTTGTTGGTACTCTGTAGATGGTACTTCTTATATTGGGCACCCATTTCAGTACAGTACAGACTCTAGTTATAAAAGTAGTTATAAACTAGAGGGAAAAAGTGATGTCCACGACCAAATTATGCATAGGAAAAATGAACCATTACATATTATTATGCATGGTAACTACAGCAATATATAAAACTGAATTATGACCCTGTTTACTAAATTATAGATGTTAATGAAATGTCTGCAGTGCAGTGTGGACAGTCTGACTTCAAATGAGGTTAAGCTTGAAGGGCTTAGTTCTCTTATCTTACATATGGGTAAAGAAACTGCTGGACTTAACCCTGTGAAACCCGTTTGTGATGGAATGCGATTGTTCAAATTTTTCCCAAAGAAAGTTAGGCTCAAAATGATGTGTGTAAACTGAGGAACTGTTAAATAAATCACACATGGTCTTCTGAGAGCTTTAAAATGTGGAACACTAGACCACCATTAATAGAACAGAAGCTACTGTGGAAGAAAGGTGCCCATTTTAAAATGTTGTACCACCTTAAACATGAAGATAACAGTATAATAATTTCAGATATCTTTTTTGGATCAAAAATATAATCCTGCTGTTAATCAATGCAAATATTCTTTGTTCTTGTTACCAAATGGGTTGTATGATTTGACAAGGTGTGGCAGAGCTAAAGGAAGGTTGATTCATTTCCCTGATGTATCTAGTGTTTCTTACTGGGAACCTCCCACTAAATAGAGCACTTAAGTGACCAGCGGTGCCACTCATTGTGGCAAGAAATGGGGCTCATTTGTCAGCTGTGTATACTGTAGTAGATTAATATTAAACCAGCAGCCCACACATCATGGGGAAAAATAAAAAGAAAGAAATGTTCATTTGTCCAATCAAATCTTGCTCCTATTATGTAAACTTGCACATGCTGATAGTTGACTGATAAAGGAGTTTCAGTTGTGTTGGCTACCACTGTTACTCAAGAACAAACAGAAGTGAAAGAAACAACTTTGTCCTTGAATTGTGACATGTTTCCATGTTTCCAATCTCAAAGCTTGTAGGTCATTTCAGTATGAGATTATTCATTCTAATGAAGGTAGGTATTTGTGCTTGATTGCTGTTGATTTGTAGATAAGTATTTGCTTGCTGGGTTATGGTGAGGCAGTTTTCATGCTTTTCATTTTGAAGTTGTCTGAAAAGATTTGTTGTTTTTGTATTTAAAAAATAAAAGCTCAACTTGGCATCCTTTAGATTTCTGTATTTTTAATATCTGACAAACAGGTTTCTGCCCACATCTAGCAAAACTTGGAAACTTTCTCTATCATCATGGCTATTCTGTATCTTGTGGCACCAAGAATGCACTACAGTGTTTATTGCAACATTAAACTGGAGCATCTCTGTTTTGCAGTATTACTGCTTGAGAAGATTGAGAACGATGACATTGGTAAGAAGACCTTGAAGATCACGGACTTTGGGCTTGCCCGAGAATGGCACAAGACCACTAAAATGAGTGCAGCGGGTACCTACTCCTGGATGGCCCCTGAAGTCATTAAATCCTCTCTCTTCTCAAAGGGCAGTGATGTGTGGAGGTAGGACTCAAGCTTTTTCCTTTACATTCGTAGAGAAACTTGTCAAAAGTCAATTCCTCGCAGTTTGGTTCTCAGCAGTAGCCCTAACTAGTAGAACAGATGCATGCATCTCCCTCTGAGGAAGACCTTCTGTAGATGGACTGAAACCCACTTGTTCTTCTCTAGCTATGGTGTACTACTGTGGGAGCTGCTAACCGGAGAGGTGCCATACCGAGGCATTGACGGCTTGGCAGTTGCCTATGGTGTGGCAGTCAACAAGCTGACCCTTCCCATCCCCTCTACTTGCCCTGAACCCTTTGCTAAGCTCATGGAAGGTATGCACAAACAAGCTTGCTTTGTAAAATAGACATTTAAGCTGTCACTGTCTTGGCTTACCAGCAAAGATGCCATTTGAAATTAAAAATGTTTTTGGGGTTCGGTCTATATTTAATGAGTGCCTGTAACGTCATAATACGAGTGAGATGTTTGTGCTTCACTGTCATAGACAAGCAGGTACTGACGTGTGGTGGTCACTGTCTCCTCCAGAGTGCTGGGAACAGGATCCCCACATCCGACCGTCATTTGCTGCTATTCTGGAGCAGCTGACTGCCATTGAGGAGGCTGTTATGGCCACAATGCCCCAGGACTCGTTCCACTCAATGCAGGAGGACTGGAAGGTGGAGATCCAGGAAATGTTTGATGAACTGCGCACCAAGGAAAAGGTTGGCTCTTGATACTGCATATATCCTATTTTATTGCTTAAAATTTAACTGAAACATTCGAGGAATTTAAGCGTACAGCAGCGCAACTTACTCCAAAATAGTATATGCCTCTTAAAAGCCTCTTGGGAGGACAGAATGAAACCTTATTTTCACGCTCCGGTGATTGTCATTTTGTTAGCTGTTAGTGAGCTACTTTAAATAATCTTTTCTGTTCCATACATGAATAACATGTTGCTAAAAGGTAATCCCAGCCATCAAGAGGATTTTCTCATTTTTTTTCTCCATAGATGTCAGTAAACATTTCCCTTTAGACTCTGTGGATCAGTTTAAATTCTGATAAAAATGTGTGTGAAATACAGGAACGGATGAAGTCCCAACAAAAATCCACTAGTATCAACTCTTTCTAGAGCTGAAGAAATGTTGCTTGTTTTCCTTTTAATTGGTTACTGTTAAAGGCGAGCTAATCATCATGGTAACAAAGCAGCCTATTAGTAGTGTAATGGTTTAAGTGTCCCCCCCGACCCCGTGCCTAAGCTGCTATAAGCTGCTTCCTTTCTCAGCGGCTTCTCGTTATGTTAAATGGGATTTGTAATTGCTTTATTGAGGAAGAGGTTTCCTGCAAGTTCAGCTGAATGGCTAAGAACCAGGCTTGGCAGACTAAATGACATTTGTAAGTTATTTTACTGGCATCTGGGAACACACCTATATTTCTGCTTATCTTTAATTTTTATTCTTAATCCAAATTTAGCAACAAAAAGTGAGTATCTTTTGATAACTGTAGTGCCAAAATATGATATTCTTCATTACTGTGGGCCATTGTTTTTATTTTACTCTCAGGTGTTTCTCTCCTTTCAAAGTTGAAGGTACTCTTCAGGTGTCTACATTTAACAATTACTTAGTTTGACCCAGAATTAAAGCATGCCTCTTATTACTCCATTTAATTTATTTGACAAATATTTATTCACAAGCAGATGAATTAGATTTTTTCTTTTCACTTATTTACAGTTAATATATTTTAATATTATTCATGAATAAATTTGTAAATATTTTCCCTTTTTTCCCCCCCCCAATAAGTGCAAAGTGTTTTTATATTTGATTATTCGGATCATTCTTTAGCTACTTTGACACTTTGACACATTATTGTGTTTTGAGTACTACATTTGCTTTTAAGTATTTTAAGACTGTTGCCAGTTTGTTCATATGGTTGCAGAGGACAGTTAGGATCTGTGGGACACCATAACTCATCACGTTTAGTTTCTTTAATAAGCATTTAATTGATCAAACAGATTTTATTGACTAAGCAGAACACATGGATGGCAAAGCACTTACACTGTGCTCAGGTATAGCAGTGGCAGACCCTTTTCCCCCACCCTATTTGTGAAGGTCACACACCTGTGCCAAGAGCATCTGCCCAGGGGCTGCAAGATGAGCCCACTTCTGCAAACAAAGGGTTTTGGATCTTTTGTTTGTGCTGTCATTATGTGGTAGGTAGATGGGAGTGTAATGGCCAGCTGTCACGCTAGCCCCGAGCATATACTGTTGTATAGCCTCCAACTCTACATGATTTTCTTTGTCATGTAATCACATACTGTAACATCATTTACTGTGACTTTGCCCACCTTTAAAATTCTTGCTGTATTGTGGATTGCAAATTCTGAAGACTAACAGGTTTCATACCATAGCATCATGTATTAGATGACACTTGCTGGTAAATTTGCTTTGACATCTTTTACTGCAGACTTCTGTAAAGTCAATACTGTAATGTTGTGTACTCCAGACCCTGCTCATCTGTAAAAGTCAGACATCAGTCACATTCCCACAGCGATGTTGCTCTGGTTGCATGTAGGAGCTGCGCTCACGTGAGGAGGAGTTGACGCGGGCAGCACTGCAGCAGAAGTCGCAGGAGGAACTGCTGAAACGACGGGAGCAGCAGCTAGCAGAACGAGAGATCAACGTGCTTGAGCGTGAGCTCAACATCCTCATCTTTCAGCTCAACAAGGACAAACCTAACGTCAAGAAGAGGAAGGGCAAGTTTAAGCGCAGCCGTCTCAAGCTCAAGGATGGCAATCGCATAAGCCTACCCTCTGGTGAGTTGTGGCCTTCATTTGCAAAGTCCACCCAGGCTATTCCATCTGGAACACATCTTTTAATGCAACAGAGCTTTAGGTCCACAGGCTTCCCAGCTCTCCTTACTCTACTAAGAGCTTAGAAAAGGACAAAAAATCTGAGTTAATGCTTGTGGGATGCCTGGGTGTGGCATATTCCACCTGAACTCACATGCTTTAGAACTAGGTGAACAACCATGCTATCCAAAATACTGGTCTGTTTAGAGGTTTAGTTTGAGCCCTCATGTCACTGGTCTCCTGTTCTGTCTTTAAAACTCAAACACAACCTCCATAAGTTTAATCTGTGTCACTAGTTCAAATAGCAGCAGTATGCTGGTAATTGTTTTAATGTCTGATTAGGAAGAATTTCTATGATGTATTTCCTTTGTGTAATTCAGATTTCCAGCATAAGATCACTGTGCAGGCCTCACCCACCATGGACAAGAGGCGGAGTCTGAACAGCAATAGCTCCAGCCCTCCCAGCAGCCCTACGCTCATCCCCCGCCTTCGAGCCATACAGTGTAAGTGAGAAATTTGCTTTTTTTGAACACTTGTAATTTGTGCCTCTGTTTCAACACAGGACCATCAACCCTCTTTCGTGGTTTGGTTAAAAATGTTTTCTCCCCTTCAGTGAGCTCACCCTTTGACTCTGGCAGGAGGGGCAGTATGTATGTTTACCACCAGGAAGTGGATATCACGAGCGAGTGTGAGCCCCCTACTGGGGGTAGGAAAAAAGGCAAGGAACTGATGGATTATGGGACATAGCCACTTTTTGCGATGGCTGGTTGACATGATTGCCCATTGTGCTGTGATTCAGCCGGTTTTTTTTTTTTTTTACTGGTGTCCTGCTTCAGCAATCACCCGGAAGCTTCCTCTCCCTCCACAGGCCATGGTCTGCTGCTCAGAGGAAATAGGCGGGATATTGAACAATTAAGTCAATACTAATCTATGAAATCATGTTAACCTTAATTGAAGGGTTAGCAGTGGTTAGTTGCCATCAGCACAGAAAGAATTCTTTGTTTGCTTTGAAGGATACCTTGTATGACTGAATGTAGAATCTGACTTAAGGAATACTGTATAATATTAGACAATATACAGTGCTCTGAAATTCTGATCCCTTTTTGATTTTGCATATTTGTTACACTGAAAAAGTTCAGATCTTTAGACAAAGGGAATCTGGGTAAAGTTATAGCAATTTTAAAATTACTTTATTAATGAGCGAGTTATCCAACACCCATGTGGAATAAGGAATTGCCCCATTAAACAACTGGTTGCATAACCTTTAGCAGCAATAATTGCAATCTATAGTTTCCTATAACTTGATATCAGATTTGGGTTGAATTTGAACTCACTCCTGAACTGTTTGAATTCAGACACATTAGTTGGTTTTTGACCATGAACAGCTATTTTCTGGTCCTACCACAGCACCTCTGTTGGGTTCAAGTAAGAACTTTGATTGGACCCATCCAAAACAATATTTTGTTTCTTCTCAGCCCTTCATATGTACTTACTTTTGTGTTTTGGGTCATTGTCAAATGTGCGTAACCTAACTGTGCTTCAACTTCAGCCCACAGACAAATTAATGGACATTTTTCTTAAGAACTTTCTGGCATAGAGCAGAATTCATTGTTTCTTCAACAATGGCAAGAAGTCTGGGTTCTGAAGCAGTAAAGCATCCCTACATCTTTACACTATCACTGCTGTATTTGACTGCCGATATTGATGTTCTTACTGTTGAATGGCTGTATTTGTTTTACAGCGTTGTTGTAGAAACTTTGTGGTGACTACTTCACTTTTAGGGTAAAATTTAATCAGCAAGATTTACATTCAACACTGGTGGGTGGAGTCAAACCTGACTATGTTGAGTCAGATTAATTTTATCAATTAAATTTGGCCAGTTGGTTGAATAACTAAGGGGACAATTACACATGGGTCATTTGGATCTTGGATAACTTTGTTCCTCAAATGAACAAACTAACTTAGTTTTGTTTACTTTTTCTTAATCTTGTATTACCTTTTGTCTAAAGATCTAAAACCTTTCAGTGTGACAAGCATGGAATAAGGGAAATCAGGGCACTACTCTGTTTTATTGGCTTCTATCTTCCACAATTGGCCATGATCACATTTCTTGTGCAAAGTGAATATATACGAATTTATTTTCCTGAGTAACTCAAGGTATACTTTAAACCTAGTAATCACTATTGCACTTCACTCGTGATTGGAATTTCATCCTCTCTTGTGGATGGTGGAGGTTGCTCATTTGCTTATTTTGTGGTTGCAGTTTAATTAACATGTTTAACATGGCATCAGCAGTAATTCAGGACTCCCATCATCTGAAAGACTGTTGATTGACATGCTCTTCTCAAATGTAGTGACTCTAGATGAGAGCAACAGGACATGGGGACGTAGCACAATGTATAAGCCAGAGGAGTTTGAGGATGCGAAGAAGGGGTTTAAGAAGAAGGGGCGCACATGGGGGCCGAGCTCAGTTCAAACCAAGGAGCGGATGACCTGTGCAGAAAGGTGTGTGACACATGACCAGCGATGTTTGTTTGTATCAATATATTTGATCATTTTTGTTCAGACTGCTGTTTGTGATGCTATTGAAACGCTAGCCTTTTTCTGGCAGGGTCCGACCATTGTCAGATGGCAGTAATCCCTGGTCCACAAGTCTGGTGAAGACCCAGAAGTCTGTGCCTCTTGCTGCCTTGTTTGCAGAGCAGGGTAAGTGAAATTCCAAATACCTTTATCAACCTTTCTAATCATTTACTAATGCACCACAAATGTGTATTCTAAACTTTGTCAATACATAAAGCATGCTATTGTAGAAATGTTCCCTTTTTTTCTTTGTTACAAATTCATTTAATCATTTATTTTCCCAGGGACCACTTCAGATAAGGGTTACTCTGCAGAAATCCCTGACAACAGCAAACCAAAGCAGCTAAAGTTTCCAAGTCAGGTGTACATCGATCTACCTCTGTGTAGTGACGAGCAGAGTGAGGTGGGGACTCCCACTGAGGCCATAGAGGATCCAGGGACTTCAGCTAGCTCAGCTAGCACCACGCCACAGGTCACTCCCACCAACAGCCTTAAGAGGGTGGCAGTGCGACGGCGGACAGATTCTGCACTCTATGGCTGTGCCTCCCTACTGGCCTCTGTAGCACTGGGCTTTGACTTGCGGGAGGCTCTGCGAGGCCCTGCCAACGATGAGCCCGAACCCCGGGAGGAGAGAAAGAAGAGGGAGGGCCTTTTCCAGCGTGCCACCCGTTTCCGGCGCAGCACTAGCCCCCCTGGGGGCCGCTCCCGTAAGGATGATGCCACCTCTGCTTCCACTCATGGCCTCGGACCTGCCAATCTACTCTCCATGTCCTCCATCTCCGAGTGCAACTCCACTAAGTGCCTACTGCAGTCAGACTCTGAGGGCACTGACCACAGCCCTGTGAAGGAGTTGCCCCCTCTTGATTTGACAGAATATCGGACTCACCTCAGCGTTCATGTCCCTGTTGCCACCAAAACTGATCTGCAGCCACAGCTGGCCCCTGTGGAACAGACCAGTGGCTCGCGACTCAGAAGAAAGAAGTCAGCACCAACGCTCTGTTACAACAGTGAGTCAGATGCTGTCTGCTCCAGTCTGTGGACCTGTGCTACATGAAACCTTCAGTCTCATATCAGGGACAAACTCTACTTGTAGCCCTTGACTGCAGCTTACTTGCATGTTCACTTGGTTAACTTTGAGAATTTGTAAGGACCTGTTTAAGTAGTCCTTTTTTCAGACAACAGCCTGACTTTGTCCTCTCACCAAACTGAGGACAGTGTCCCATTGCAGTCAGACCCTCCTCATGTTTGTTACAGTTGTGGTCTTGTGTCATGGCTTTAAGTCCTTTTGTTTTTTATTTAACTACTAGCAATATAGGATGCATATAGTTTTTTTGGGGTTTTTTTGTGTAATGTGCATGTACATTACAAATGGGCACTAGTGTGAGCATGTAAACAGGTGCTTGTAGCTGCAGTGTATGTGAGACTTAGCATTTGCACTAGAATGGAGACAGAGTAAAGCTCCAGTCATGTCATCCTTACTTTTAGAATATCAGGATTTATCACAGAAATAAAAACCAAATCCAGCACCTGCCATGGATACTTTATTGTTTCACTGTAAAGAAACTGAAAGTTACACTGTGTTTTGTGCCCTGGGTCTCATGTGTGTCTCCCCATCTCTTTTCAGCTAATGGTACCTCAGGTCTTCACGTAAGCCCCCCAGCCCTCTCTTCACCTGGCGCCATGTTGAGGAAGTCAGAAAGGGAGGCAACAGTTGCAAGGGATCCAGACGATAGCGTATCCAGGCCAAGACCTCACTCACTGCGGGGCAAGCCACACACCTGGGGGCTTTTGTGGGGCCGCAACAAAAGCTGCTCTCTGGGCCATTGCTCTGGGGAGAGGAGTGCTCGTGACCTGGGAACTCTTCTGTCAGTTGAAGCCAATGCAGGACACTCCCTGCTGGACATGGACTCTGAGGGCCAGAAAAGGGACTGCACTGTGCCCCTCTGCCGCATCCAGAGCACTCCTAGCCATCCATCTGTGTATGAGCTGGAAAAAGAATTCCTGTCCTAGGACAAGCTGCCGTTGGCATCTCATCTTTCTAGAACAGGGGTCGACTGGCTGAAACCTGGCTGGCTATAAGCCGTACCCTTCTGCATTTGATCTCGTGTGTGGAGCCTTCGTGTTTTTTTTTTGTTTTTTTTTTTAAACACTGGAGCGTAGAAGGCACATGCGCAACTTCTTTAGGTGCTAGGCATTGATTCCCTCATGGATAATTTAATACAGAGGATGCACTGCCTGTATGAGAACTGTGGAAGACAGTGGAAAAACATTCCAGTTTCACTTTTTACTCAATCTGACGGTATCAGAAATATTGCATTCCTGGTTTAAGTTATGTGATCATGCACAAACTCATAGGATATTGAACAAAAATTGAACATATTGCCTTGTGTTTTTTTTACTTTAAGATTGTGGTTCATTTTGTAATTTTGTATTGCTCTGATTAGTTTGGTATAATATTTGCAGCTACCGCAGTGTTTGTTGTCAGGGCACATTTTAGAAAAGACAAAGTCTTTTGTATTAGTGGTATTTTGCTTTCATCACAAAGTACTGGCGCTCTAGGGTACAAATAATATCAGCTTATATGTTGGGTATTGTGACCCTAGAATGCTCCTTCCAGCTGCTATATGATAGTTACCTTGACTGTGTAAATTATACTTTTAAAAGGCTTTTTTTAAAATTGCATCAACCAGCATCCTATAGCAAATGACTTTTGTAAAATTAGACAGTGGAAAGGGCTGTCATGGTGGATAATTGAAAAATCACTGAAATGAAGGGAATTGGCACAATGGTATTTGTTCTCTGACTCACGTTGTTGGTGGGTTGTTTGTAATATTTTTATGACAATTACGCATAAGGTTATTAGGTTGGTCATTACTATGTAAGGCCACTTTGAAATGATATTCAGACATCTGAAAGTAATTTAGTATGGTTAAGGGCTAAAACAAGTGTTTATTTTTTTGTGCTTGGTTGTCTAGCAGTTTTTAATCCACACTCGATTCATTCCACTAGATTTTTCCATTTTGAATACGTATGGACGTGAAAATGTACATTTTTACGAAGCTCGCTGCACCTTCCTAATGAGGAATAGTTGAACATTACAGTATTGAAATAGTATTGCTAACAATGGACTCCTGTTTGACAAGCTGTTTACTTCCATCTTTACTTAGTTATCACCATAGTATATGTTGAACAAACAAAGCAAGAGTTTGTGCGGAACCACCGGATGTTTTTCTTCGGTTTCCTTCTACAGTGTTTGTCACTTTCCAATATATGTGCCATACTGTTTTTAAAAAAAAAATGTACAGCTCATAGTTATAAATTATGCTAAATTCTGTAAAAACCATTGGACCCCAACTTTTAAGTACGTTTCTGGCCAACTGAAATGTGTGATGGTATAGTGTTATGATTATCTGAGCTCCTGTTTGTCTTGTCTAGACAAAATTTAAAAAAAAAAAAAAAAAAAAGACTATGCAAAGAATGGTTGTGTGTCCTGCTGGAGCTGTTCAAATTTCTCACCACTGTTTAGGTCCCCAAGAAACCCCCGTTTTAGTTATGCTGGTGATGTCTTCCATCTAACAGGAAAGTTGCAATCAAGTTTAATTTCACAAGCGATTATGCTTTTCTGTTCACCTAATTTTCATTCTGTCGTGGTGGACAAATGAGCTGTAACTACTGCGGGTTTGCGACCAGACCCAGTTTTAAAGAATCAGTAACATTTATTTTAAAGTGACCTTCTCTAAATGTAATCTCAGGTCCTCTTCCTGGTGGGTTAATTACAGATTCACATGATCAGCAGCCAGATAAGGCAACACATTCTTATCCTCTAAACTTTAAAAGCTGTTTGACTTAGAGCTGTGTAATCTGAAATCTTGCTTTTTGAGTTAAGAGTACTGTAATTTTCCAATGTGCACTTTTCTGTGAGAATTAGACTGAAGTTGTGATGCCAACTGTTTGCGCACACAGCCTTTCATACTCTGCTGACGTTCCTCCACGTGTGTTCTGAAGACAATGCCTTGGTGATCCAAGTTACTGTAAACTGCCGTGTCATGGGGCAGTGCTTTAATTACTGTGACATGAACATCTGATGCTCCACTGATGTACCAGAAGACTAGATTTTGCACAACCTGTGATGTGGCACATTTTATAAAGAACAAAGCTACAGGTAGTTTATCACTGGTGCATCATGCACAGACATCCAAAAAGGACTTCCTAATTCGGCTTTTTTTTTTTTTTTGTCACTTTTTTTGACTACTGACGTATGTTACTTACACAGCTTAAAAGTTTTCATATTGTCCAAATGAACTTTTTTTTTTTTTTTTTTTTTTTTTAATTGTAATGACTACAAAATACTTGTTCGGCTGCAAGAACCATTTTGGTCCAAGAACTGAGTGTGAACAGTGGTTGGACCAGGACTGCAGCTTTTTTGAAAAAGCAGGTCCGAGTCCTTATTCCTGAGGGTAAAGTGTGATGTTTATCAAACAGGCACATACACTCATGTTGCGTGGTCCAGCAAAATTAAACTACTGTAATCCTACTAAGGTCCAAGAAATAGTTTTTGATGCCTCTTCACCAAAGTTTCTGTTACCAGTTGGTGAGCAGAATTGACATGTCAGCAAGCAGTTTGGTTTGCATTGTGGTGTACAGTAAATGTCAAATTTAGGTTTTGTTGATCTTTCCCCCCCGATTACACAGATGTGTATATAGTCCTGTGTTTTGGTTACTTTTAAACAGGTTGTGTTCATTCATGATGCACATTATTTTTCAGTATCTTTTAGTTTACTGTAGCTTTGCGCAACCTGGGGGCTGTTGTTCTTGCTGCTTGTACGCTGGTGGAAACTGGAAATGGTTTTACGTATCCCTTACTGGAAGCAGAGGGCAACGTGTTAGTTTGTGTAGCTCCGGTATTATATTCTGCTTCAGTAGTTTGAGTACCTCATGTCCCAGTACTATGTACACAAATCCTGCACTTGTAATGCTGTGCCCAGTTTAATCAAACTCAAAAGTCCATTTTCCATGCAGCAGTGGTTTAATTTATTGTACATAATTCTCAAACCAATAGTTTGGGTTCTTTGCCATGTAGAATCCAAATACAGTGTATTTATTAAGCATTTTTAGTTCTTTGAGAAGTAACCAGTAGTGCGTACATTTTACTGGAAGGTCAGGAACCAAATGAAATTTTCCCACTTTGAAACCTATTCCATATTCGGTTCTTTGATTTTACAACTGTTGGATTTGCATGATTGTGACCTCAAATGAAATATTTCAATGTGTAATTTCTCACTCAGATGTGTTCGCAAACATCAGATTTACACGGCGGACTTCTGAATGGTAGCACGTTTTCCGTTGTTGACGACTGTCATCTTGTCTATTTTCTACCCTGTGTAAAGAAACATGAATAAAAAGATTTATTATGTTTCACTTTTAAGGGAAAGTGTGGTGATTTGATGTCATATTGGGGGGGGGGGGTGGTAAATAACACTGAAACAAAGTGTACCGAGTCTGAGGTCATTTAAAATTGGTCTGTAAATGCACTGTGCCCGATTTCTGTTTCAGGTCCCTGTGCCCACAGGATCCAGACATGATGCATGAACTGGTAAGCTGAGAAAGAAGAAAAAGGAACTCGGGACAGGACTACGCAGCGGCGACACAGCTAACGTTATTCATAAGGTAACAGCCAAATAAATAGGCAGTGAATGATTTGTTGGAGACAAGTGTTAACAGGTGAGATAAACTGGAATTTGTGCTCCATATTACAACTGTATTGTGCTGTGTACTTTAGCTCCATTTTAGGATTATCTTTTTACAGCACCTCCCTCGGGTAAACAAGGAGTGAAAGCAGGCAACCTGGAAAGGTTTAGCCGCTGCCTATGACCATGTTTGAATAACCGTTGGTGAAGCGATTGCAGCTCCCTCAGGTGAGTGGTGGAATTTTAACAGATCTCTGCTTTCTCAGATTGTCTCAGGCATCTGCTTGTTTGGCTCATGGCTTCTTTCCCTTCCCAGCCCTACTGCTATCGACTGTTAGGTCCCATAACTGTTCTTTCTCATAGATGAAACTCACCTAGAAGTACAACGTGTCTTGCTACCCATGGCCATGTGTTTGCCTTCAGACATTTTCTTCAGCTTTCTCATAGGAATTTTAATGTTATTCTTATGACCTAGAAGAGACTCGATGTCTCCCTTTGTTGCAGTTTTTACCTGAATAACCATAGACAAGTGCATTCCTCTTAGTTATTGAAGCTTTGTGTTGGATATTGTTTGCAATTCAGAGTTGTCTGTTCTCCTATTGGTTGATGAAAGCATTTTATTCTGAATGACATGGTGTATTGATTTAAAGGTATATAATCAGCAGTGCTGAGGGGCAAGTTGGGGAAGTTTGGACCCCTCTGCCCGCACATGTCTGCTACCTTGATTCCTGAAAAAAGCTGTACTTTCCGTTTGTTAAACTTTTCTAAATTTTTCTACAGTTTAACAACAAGAATGGCATCACAATATCTGACCATGCTTGCAACCTCCTCCGGGGGTTACTGAGAGCCTAATAGCAAGGCCGCACAGCAAGGTAGGAGGCACCTTTTCTTAAGTTCTTATTAGCTTTGCTGGTGGGGGCCTCTTGCTGGGTCGGTGGTGATCTGGCTGCGTAAGAAATGGCTTATTGAGAAATCTTTTGTGTAGAAGTGCAACACGAAGGTTGAAATGAGTAAAAACATTGCACAGGGTCATCTGGGCTGTGCCGTGGAATAAACGGTATCCTGCGGGATGTCTAGTGGAGCACTGTTTATGGTTTATGTTGTGTTGGCTTCCAGCAAGCATTAACTGGAGTAGTTGGCTGCATGCAGAAAGCAATTGAATATGGAAATGGTTGTTTGTTGCCTTTTGTGGTGCAAAGAGGGATGTAGTTCTAAGTGTTTTATGGCCACTTGTGTGTCCCCATTTGTGAATGTCTGCGCAGCTCGAGGACTTTTGGGAGTAGAATGTGTTGTGACCTTAACATTTGGTACAGCAGTAACGAAAAGAACTGTTTTTGACTGATGTAATAGACCTGGTCCCTTTGCAGGAGAGTCTGCCAGCCCCAGAGATGTTTGAACCAAGCACAAGGCTAAGCCTAGGGTGCTTATGTGTATGATGTATTATAAGGGTTATGCGGTAAAACGGCTTCAAAAAATACATCCAGTGAGCCTAAGCGCATTTCATTTTAAATACAAGTGTTTTAAGTCACCATATTGTCGAATTTTGGCTTTGCACATCTCAGACCTCTCCATAATATAATGAATAAACATTAACTCACAAATACTGCCCTCTACTTTCCTTGTGTCCAGATTTTTTGGAATTATTTCAGCTCTCAGCTATACATCAAAAAATGTGGAAGTATGTGTGATGCTTCATATTTACATGCACAGTGGGTGTTTGCTTTGTCTCGCTGTGTGTTATGTTAAGTGAACACGGTTCCGAAAAACTGCAGACCAGGATATGTTGCCCAACCTGGGTTGGAGGCCTGACAGCAGAACCGCAACCCTTGTGCAACTGTAATTGAAGGAAGGAGAGGTAGAATTTTGTTGGAGTGTTATGGCCAGGCTGCAAAGGTTCACTTAGACATTCTGCCCTTATGCAGATGTACAAGAGAGCCAAATGTAGTTTCTCCTGGACCACAGTGCACAAAACAATTTGTCCTTGATGTACAGCCGGGTTTGGAACCAACGGCCAGGTTGTACTTACGGCAATGTGATTATTTCTCTGTGTGGTGCACGATACGGTAAGGTCATTTAAAACATTTGTTGATATTTTTGTCCTGTTTGGTTTCATTTCTGACCACAGTACAGTATATTACCCATACATTACTAAATAACTCAGTATTGTATACATTGCCAAAAGCTTTGTTTTAAAAAGCACAGCATGTTTATAAGAGTTTTTACATACATCAGTGTGACAGGGAGATGTAGTAAGCACACGGAACGTGATCTCTTGCGACTGTTCTGTCGATAGGGCCGAAAGGATGCGTTTGTGGGATTTGCGGTGTGAATGCAGTTCTGCAAGACGTGCAATAAAAGGAAGCTGTGTTTTGAATTAACCTGCTGCATTTGTGTCCTCATGAGATATAACAACACCATATGAGACACAGGATGATGGTTGCCAGCTGTGCTTGGGCACTCAGTCATGTCGTTCTTTTGTTTCTGTACAGCTGTTGACAAGTGCTATTGTTACGCTCTGACTTTGTAAAGGTTATCTATGAGATGCTCAGTTGCTTGCCAGAATTCTGGAAATCATTCAGATTGGAAATTAGTTGTATGTCTAAGAATCATAAGTTAAGGACAGTCTGTACAGTACACGTTCTGTGCTGCTATGCTATGTATTACAAGAGAGACATATTTATTTGTATAAATGATGAATAGATAAGAGGATCAATGGTAAGTCAGTAGTGTTGGTCCAGTGGGAGGGTGGTGGTGATGAATAGTCCCTATACTGACCAGAATTCTGTAGTCTGTTTCTGAGCCTGGTGGCACTGGCCTGCAAGCTGCAATAGTGTCTATGTGAAGGCCAGCAGTCCTCCTACTTTCATCGCCTTTTGTCACACTGGGTGACGTCAGACAATCCCAGACCTACCTGGGCCTCGCAGAGTAGTAATGCAGATCGGATCGCTCCTGGCGCCACTGCGGCCCTGGCGCAGGAGGCGGGCTTCTGCCTGGAGGCAGTAGGTAGTTTGTGGGTTCAGATCCGCTATCAGCAGCTTGGTCACACACCCTTCCATCTCATGTGTTTCCTGTTGGGCAGTCATGGTCCACGAACCAACAGATTTTAATACCACACTTTATTTACATGACAGTTACCCTTTTGAACTTACACGCATCTCACAGTTCTACACTCCAGTTAATTTGTATTGCAAATATTCAGCTTCAAGTTCCTCTTCAACAGTACAAGGCCCCCCTCCGGTAAGGGAGTCTGCAGCCTTTTCATCACGAGTTAATTCCCAGACCAACAACACACCTGGTGTCACAATAAATGTACTGCGCAGTTTGAGATGGAAAACAAACACACACATACAATGGAGAATAACAAAGCAGACGTTTCGCACGTTAAAATCCGACGTGTGCGATTGTGCCTGAAAGCGCATCTGATTAAACGCATCTGCCGACACTCGGCCTGCCGAAGGGACTCGAAGTCCCGCCAGCGGAAGACACTCCAGCAATCAGTGTGCAACCAGCGGCGTCCCCGTCGTAAGTGGCAATTGCTTAAACAGCCGCCTGGCCGGCGAAGAGGTGCTTCGGCGTCTCGTGCTATAATAAAACCATCGATGGGCCTCTGAGTCGTCGTTTCGCGGCGAAACTCGGCATTGGTGGTCACACCCCGATGCCTTGTTCTGAGCCGATTCTGGAGTATCTGACTTTTCCACGTCATTTATTTCAAGAAGCTGGCTTGTAAATTATTATCCAACGTTTGTATGTATTTATGGACCTGGCTAGCTACAACAATTCTCTTCTTGGGTCATAACACCCCACTAGGACCCATAGACAGTAAGCTTTTATCTCATGTGCGAACCCTCCTGCTATTTATCTGTTTTTCTGTTATTCATTGGTTATTTTGCACCTTAAGTGTCTTGCGTGTCCAGTGTCAGGTTGCTTGTACAAGTGAGTTACCCTGACGTGACTTATGAAGTTCTTTTCTATCATGACCACTTCAAGTACTTGCCTGTAAGACCCCATTGTGGGTGATGAATATTCTGAAAGTCAGATTTTGCAGCTTCCTCATGGAGATGAAGCTCCCTTGGCGTCTTCTGTAGGGTGATCTTGGAGGCCTGAGCCGGACCACAATACCTTGCTCAGTCACACTCAGCTTCATGGAAGGAGCACTCACTGACGCTGCGGGACAGTTTGAAACGGATGTCATTTTGGGCAATTTAAACCAAAAGAAATAAAGTGTAATCCGACTGGTGCGGTGTGGCTACCCACTCTCCCAGTCTGGGTTGAACCTGGGGCTTAGCGCCCATCTGGACTGCACTTCGAGGAGCGCTGCTTGCACCCTTGCGTAGTACCACTCCCTGGGGTCTGATGTCTGCTGGCTGAGGTCACAGGATTGCTGGCTGGTTCCCTGGCACTGGGTCACGTTGGTCCACTGTTTGTCCCCGTAGCTGAAGCCAGTGCGAGGCATTCCGTTAACCACCCAGCTAATCCAGTAGCTGACTTCCTGTTTACACATCTGGATGCTTAAGGTTATCCTTCTAAAAAACTGTAATTGCAGAGTGCAACTTTTGGGCCATAGCTAAGATTTCAGAAGTATCCGCAGACACCACCACCCCCAAATTCAGCGTACTTAATGTTCCGTAAGGAACTCTCACAAATGTGACCGGAACCTCTGTGTTGGAAGTGCAGTTGTGTCTCTCCATTGCGAGGTGTTCATCACTCACACTTTGTACTGGACAAAGTACTTCAGACTCTGGTTGGTATAGGACGGGGTCTTCCAGTGCAGAACATTCCTGTAGTCCAGTGAGTGGAACTTTACTTCCTGCGGCATCAGGTGTCTCAAGACTTCTTCGTTGCCCAAAACTGGCCCGGAGAGCAGGGCTGTTATCACTAGCAAATGAGCCAACGCAACCAAGACTTTGCTTACTTGGGAGTGGAGTCTAATGAGCGTAGCGCCAACAAGGTCAGAGACTTACCTTTGGGGTTGAGGGTTGAGATGCAGAGCAGCCAAAGGGCCAGGAGTCCCATGTCGGCAACACTGCGTGGAGTATTCTACTGGCCAGCAGCAATTCTCCTGCACCCTTTATAGAGCGTAAAAGCAGAAGTACCTTTATTAGGTGAAGTTCTCCATGCTCGGTTGGCTGTCCACTACCGGGCATCTTTTGCACCACAAACTTTACTTTATGAGCCTGAAATCATTCATGCTTACCTGTAAATTCTAAAAACCGCAATATCCCTTTTGGGTGGACACTTCTGTAAATCTTCTGTTCCTTCTGTTTCCATCACATTTCACTCAGCTGAAAACCCGCTCGAGTTTCACCGCACACATCTTTGCTTCTGACATGTATATCAGGTGGGTGTGATACGAAAGTGGGCAACTCCATCTGGCAGAGTGAGTTTGAGCCCGCGAGAAGGAAACTAAGAGATGCGGCTTTCTGCAGCCCGTGTCATTCTGACAGGGAAGGTGAGCTGACCTTTCACGTTGTTCCCTGTTCTTTGTCTGTGCTCACACACACTTCAGTTTTATGGTAAACATCCACAACACCAAAGAGCTCAAGAACCGGCAGGAGTACCGTGAATTTTATGGGAACTGTCTGGTCAACAGGTGTCACAAGGATTTCTTTCCAAAATTTCACCTCAGCTGATGTTTCACTTCTTAACCACGCGGTGACTACAGTGTCTCATACCATCCTGCTCCCAGGCGGCTATAAAACTTTCTAAAAATTCTTTTAGGAAAATTTGGCCATCCCTAAAGAGGTTAAATATCCTGCAATGGACTGAACTGCCTTAACATACAAGCTGTTCCTGTTTGGAATGCTGACACATTTGTGAAAATCTGAATTTGCCAGTTTAATGGAATTCTACACATGTTTTTGAAAATTGGTCTCTGGTGGAGTGGAACCACTTCCTTTGTTGTTTGTTACTGGTTCAGTAAATGGCAGCAAATAACTTTTTTTTTTTTTTTTTTTTACTGTTCCTGTTCAGGCAGGATTATCTCCTCTTCCAATGTTTCCAGCTAGCATCTGTGGTCCATGCTCGGTTGGCTGTCCACTACCGGGCATCTTTTGCACCACAAACTTTACTTTATGAGCCTGAAATCATTCATGCTCACCTGTAAATTCTAAAAACCGCAATATCCCTTTCGGGTGGACACTTCTGTAATTCTTCTGTTCCTTCTGCGGCCACATCCAGACGCCTACCTGATCGCTCCAGGAAGACTGTGCGTCCTTTTCTTTAATTTACTACCTATTATTACCGTTCCTTCACACATCAACGGGACTGGTACTGTATGACAGCGTGACACTTCGGAAAATTGGGAATCAGATTCCTTATGTGGTTTCTGTACTCTTCAAACCCGAATTGTCGTGGCCGGCTGAGATACTCCGGACGGCGGATAGCGATAAAGGATGCGACCAAGACCCCCTGCGGCGACGCACAAAGAAACATCGGCAGACCTGCGCCGGAGTTTGGAACAGACTGCGGAAACGAGCTCATCGCCCTCCACTGCCCAGCATTCTGCTCGCGAACATTGTCATTGGAAAACAAGCTGGACGATCTGAGAGCAAGGGTGACTTTCCAACGGGATGTGAGGGACTGTAATATCCTGTGTTTCACCGAGACATGGCTGACCCCCCTTGTGCCGGACCAGGCAGTGACTCCGTCGGACTCATTCTCTGTTTCGCATGGACAGAACGGCGGAGGCCAACAAATCCAAAGGTGGGGGAGTCTGTTTCATGGTGAACACTAAGTGGTGTGAGGTGAAGAGCATTTCTGTTCTTTCTCGGTCTTGCTCACCTCATCTGGAGCATCTGACCATCAAGTGCCATCCTTTTTACCTGCCTCGGGAGTTCAGCTCGGTTATCGCCACGGCGGTTTATATTCCGCCTCATGCGGATGTTGGCACAGCCCTGTCTGAACTACACGAGGCACTCAGCGCAACTCGACACAAACACCCGGACGCAGCAACCATAGTAGTGGGGGACTTTAATAGAGCGAACCTCAAACGAGTCATGCCGGAATTATATCAACATGTGACGTGCATGACTAGAGGGGACAACACGCTGGACCACTGCTACACGCCGTACGAGCAGGGCTACAAAGCTGTTCCACAGCCGGCGTTTGGGAAGTCAGACCACAAGTCAGGCTTACAAAGCGGCTAAATACGGCGTTCGGCGTGCAGTGAAGGACGCGAAGCTCCGGTACCGGGTCGAGTCGCTTTTCCACCAGGGTGACGCGCGCCAATTGTGGCAAGGACTGCGCACCATCACAGATTTCGGAAGGAAATCTAGCGTGGCTATGAGTGCCGATTCTGGGTTCGCTAACAAACTCAACGCGTTTTACGCCCGCTTCGAGTCCGATTGCGCTAAAGTCACCCGCGACGGCAGCAAGGCCCGCAGCCGGTCGACGGAATGTGGTGATATCATCACTGTCGCTGAGTCCGATGTGCGGAGGGAGCTGAAGCGCGTCAACATCAGGAAAGCGCCGGGGCTGGACGGCATCTCCGGGCGCCTGCTGTGCCGACCAGCTGGCTGGAGTTCTCACAACCATCTTCAACGAGTCTCTGGCTCAGATCACAGTCCCTAGGTGCTTTAAAACATCCACCATTGTCCCGGTACCAAAGAACAGTAAGCCCTCATGCCCAAATGACGGTTGCACTAACCTCGGTAGTCATGAAGGTCTTTGAGAGACTCATCAAAGCCATCATCACAGCATCCATCTCTAGGACATGTAGACCCACTTCAGTTTGCCTACTGCCCCAATAGATCCACAGATGATACCTTATCCCACGTCCTGCACACCACCCTCGGTCATGTGGACAGGAAACAGGGGAACTATGTGACACTGCTGTTCATTGATTATAGTTCAGCTTTCAACACCATTGTCCCCCACAGACTGTTCACTAAACTGAGTGACTTGGGTTTGAACCGCCACCTGTGTGCCTGGGTTCTCAGTTTCTTCACAGGCAGACCACAGGTGGTGAGAGTCGGTAGTTGCACCTCCGGCATCATCATACTCAACACAGGAGCTCCACAAGGTTGTGTACTTAGCCCTCTGCTCTATGCCCTCTACACTCACGACTGTGTGGCCACGCACACCTCCAACTCCATCAAATTTGCTGACGACACGGTGGTGCTGGGCCTCATCTCCAACAACGATGAGACAGCATACTTGGAGGAGGTGGAGAACTTGGCATCATGGTGCCAGGAGAACTGCCTCCAACTGAATGTAGGCAAAACTGAAGAGATGGTGGTGGACTTTGGTAGGCGACAGCAGCGGTCCTACACCCCCCTTAAAATCAACGGGACTGCAGTGGAGAGGGTGAGCAGTTACAAATACCTGGGCGTTCATGTCACTGAGGACTTGACGTGGACCGTACACATCCGAGCTCAGGCCAGTAGAGCAAAGCAGCGGCTCTACCACCTCAGGCAGCTGAGGAAGCTACAGGTCTCTCCGGCAATCCTTAAAACATTCTACTCTGGTGCTGTACAAACTGTTCTGATTCAGAACATCATCTCCTGGTTTGGGAACAGCTGTGCTCGCGACATCAAGGCACTGCAGAGAATGATCCGGGCAGTGGAACGCTGCACCGGATCTGATCTGCCATCCCTACAGGACATCTACATCAGGAGATGCAGGACCAGAGCGACTAGGATCATCGGTGACCTGTCTCATCCCAGCAACCATCTATTCATCTTGCTGAAATCAGGCAAACGCTTCAGAAGCATTATGGCCAGAACGGAGAGGCTCAGGAGGAGCTTCTATCCACAGGCCATAAGACTTCTGAACCCGGACATGCTATCACAATCCTCACAGACCAGGGTCTTCAATATTCTGTGACCACTCCCCTCACTGTCACTGTCCTTCGAATGCACCTTAAGGTTTCTTTACCGTTTAACTTTATTTACTTATCTATTTGCTGTTTGTTTCTTTTCTTCTTGGTGTTCGGTTGGTTTGTTTTATTTTTCATTGTAAATTTTCATGCACAGTCTATCCTGGATCAGAGCACATTTCACTACATGGTATACAACCATGTACGTAACAAACTCTTTTGACTCTTTTGACTTTGATTTTGGTTCTCAAGTCTGTGCCTCATAACCGCTGCGCATATTGAATGTTTTATGGTTATGCCATAAATCAGTAGACCCTGCCCAGGAGTTTATGGAGGCTGCGCACGTTCAGTCCATCGTTTTAACGTTTAGGTGCTGTTACCTTGAGTTCCACTATTGGCGATCACAGGGCCTCCAGAACGTTCTGTCCTCCAGCCGAATACTCAAGTTTGTCCGTTGCTACAGTTGAGTCCATTTGTCTGCTATTGTCCTCTTCTCCTTCCTCCGGCTTTACCAGTTATCGCACACTTGAATCTAAACTTCATTTGCAGCCGTGGCTCCAAGTTGAAAAAATCCAGTAACACCTCAGTTAGTGCGGCTGCTTGTAACGCTATTTTGCAAATGCAATCTTATTCTAGCCTTTTGAGTAACTCATCATAATTTAAAGAATTAAAATATTTTGAAATAACTATTGGAATTTTCATTATCAGTATAAACTTAGAAGTGTTCTGCATTGCTATGCTTGCAGTTTGTGCAATACGTGGTATTAATGGCATTTTGAGGTGTCGTCATTAAGCTTCCATTTAACAAGAATATTTACTGTAGTTTTAGATTATTCGCACTTTGTACACTGAACCGCTTACAAATAATGTACTCATTGGTAGAACTGAGACGTATTTATTAGCGTGACTCAAGAGTTAAGTAACTTAGTGGTTCTATGGTATGAGGTGGGATTCATGCCCGACTCCCTCGGGGCCAAAGGCAAACTTTAATGCTACCTGCTGTTCCTGTGTCTTGCACATTTTTACATGTGCTAGATGCCAAATTCCCTTTTGCATGCATGTAGATATCGTACGTTTTCATTGCAGCTCTAGATCAGCATCCATGATTATGCACAAACCAGCCGTTGTTCCAGTTAAGAGAAACCAGTTTGGCCTCATCTTTTGAGGATGAAGCATTGACACCTGGGCCATGCATGTCTTTTTAGAGCCCAAATGAATTTAATGATGGTGTCGCTCGGAAAGGGCCGCGCGGGTCACCATCACAGACTGACAACCTCTTGACCCGGTTGCCATGACGCTGGTTTAAAGAGGCTGGCAGCTGTGCTGTCCATTCGGCCCTTCTGATTTACTGTTTTACACTCCACCCTAAAGGGGCCTTGTTGCTGTAGCCCGGGGCTACCCTGCAGGAGGGAACGGCTGTGTCACTTATATTTCAGCAGATCCCAATAAACATGAACCCCCACCCCCCTTTTTGCCAGAAAGGTCATAACATCGCTTAAGTTGACCTCTTCTGGGACTGGGGCGTATTAACACTGCGCGGCTTTGACGGATTAACCAATTAAAGGCAAACGCTAGAATAATCTCGAAAGGTTAGGAAAATGCAAATAAACTAACAATCAGCTGACTGAAGCCTTATTTCTTATGAGCACAAACAACACTGCAGAGTAAATACCTATGGTTTCTGGATTATATTTATTCTTTCAGCAGACCCAGTATGCCAAAGCGATATAAAACTAAACAATACCCAAGGCTAAGGTGACAAACAAGCGGTCACACATTCATTCTGGATGAACATTCATGACACCAACCCTACAAGTAAATACTTAAAATACTACTATTAAAACAAAATATTACAGAATGTAAGTTTTCAGCATACCGAGTAGAAATTGGTAAAAAATTGGAAACTTTGAATACATAAATGACACAAAGAAAATCGATTCCTTCAAGTACAAGGCGTTCACATTTTGTGAACTGAACAGACGTGGCACAGGCAGCAAATGCAACACCGTCGCCAACGGGGGTGGAAAATCCCACCGCGTTTTAATTTTTATTGGAAAAGTCAATGACAAAATAAGTGCTAATAAGTCTTATTACAAGTACAGTTAACTGATTATTGCCAAAAAAAGACATTTTGGATCTCTTTTACATCCTTCAAAACCTCTGACATGAACCAACATTCCTGAAATCACTCTAGATCACAGCTTTGAAATCCAGGTGTTTCTTGCTCATACGTAGCGCAAATTCTAGTTAATATATGGTTTTGTAAGCATATTTGAGCAGGTTATGTTTCAGAGGCACCTGAGAACAAGTAACTGGTGATTACAAGTCTCACCCTTAAGCTAGCGTTACAGGAGCAGGTAGTATTGCTGGTAAAAAGTACAGCTGTTTAATGGATGTGTGGAATTTGTCAACTAGTGAAATGTAAAAACCAAACACAAACTGAAAACATGCAAAATAAATGTACAGATATTAGGCTTCCCTGACTCCTCCACAGGTTACTTAGTCGCTCTTCTAGTTCATACCTCACCGTCAATGTCCGTAACTGTTTGTACACGAGAAACCAAATCTCCTGCCGCACGAGACCTTTCCTCTAGGGAGTGCTGTGGAAGACATAAGCCAAAAAAAAAAAAAAACCCTGACTGACCTAAAACCTCCCATCACCACCACCCCCCCCCCCGCCTCCACAGAGCCATGCCATTGTTTTTTTTTTTTCCTTGCTGATGCTCAAGTTTTGGTAGCGCACATCACAGCAAAGATTTAGGTTTAGGACCAGCCTGGTTCCATAAGCCCAGGTGAAGGGGGTCTGCATGGCGAGCACTTATAAAGTACAGGTTAATGCTGAGCAGTGACATCCTTAGTCTCTGTACCCGATTACTGTGTCATCTGGGCTCATTTCCACACCCATTAGCTTGGGCCGGTCGTAACCCGAGGTGAAAACCTCCGACACGTCCTGCTCTCCCCCTGAGGCTTCAGTCTTGGACTCGGACTCTGAAGAGCAGGAGCTTCCGCTTGCATCATCGCCGGGTCCGAGGGGGAAGCGCGAGCAGTCTCTGGCGTCTCCGGGGTTCACATCTTGCTTGGGGTCCTGTGAGTGCAGCAGCATGGCGGTGTCGCTGGACGGGGAGTCGATGGACGGGGACTCGATGGACTTAATCAACATCGTGTTCTCCCTCGCAGGAATGATGATGCCCGTTCCCCGACGTGGGTTTGTCAGCACAGACGCCTGGCCGAGGAGACAAGCTCCAGTTACGCAAAGGTCTCCACTGTTATAACCAAGACTTTGACCAAAAGATGGACACGTACCACTGTCTTGGGCAAGGAGCTGGGGTAAGTCTGTCTTCTGTAGACCAACATGCAGATGATGATCCCGATGACGAAGAAAACGACAACGCATACTCCAGCGATGATGTAGAACACAGGATCTGTAAAAACACGCAGTGAGATTCAAAGACATCACGCGATGACGAAACGGAGCAGAACAGAAACAAAACTTTCTGGAAAGTCAAAAGAAGCTATTTCGCAATCAACTGTCATCAGAGATTGATCACTGCTACCAAACTGCTGATAAAACCAGCGAAAAGGTGGGGGACAACCAGAGATTCTCACAGGTTCTTTTTTCCTCCCTGGAGTCGCTGATGTCTTTGGAAGTTCTCAGGTTTATGTTGTTCATCAACCCCCAGATGGTGAAAGCGTGGACCTCTCTACTGACTGGAATGACTTCCTCACACAAGGGTTTTGTGTTGCAGGAGAAAGTCATTGGGTCCGACTGCGAAAGAGCACAAAGATGTGAGAACCACGCAGCTCCGGAGTTGTTCGATACACTAAGCATACTTTTCAAAATTTGTCAAAAATAAAAGACAGCCCTTGCATTTTGGCTATTTTCTTACTTTGTAGTGCGATGTGACTTGTTTACCACTACTAAATTTAAGCTCAGCAATTTAAATTCACAGTGAATTTACTTTTTGATTTAAATTGTGTTGCGTTCTTAGCCATTAAAGGATATTTTAAACTTAGAAATGTACTTGTGCATAATCACAGACCAAACACATTAATGCTGAACCCCAAAACAAATATATTTGGAAAGCAAATGCAGGAAAACATCAGGTAAGCACAACAAATGTCCTATATTTCTTTAGTGTAGCTTACATTTTCTACTCAATTATAAATATACGCAGAAATATTTGTCAATTACCAATTTTTTTTTAAAGCTAAACTGGGTCATGCTAAGCTATTCACAGAATTTCACACATTCAGGCACCTTACTTATGACTGAACCTCAAACCAATTTATTAATTTAATTTCATAAAGCAATTCTGGGCTAAGGAAATGCAAAACCAAACACTCTGTTGTACCACAGTATTTCTATGTCAGAGTTTGGCATTTGGCTCACCGTATTCTCAAAAAGGATGTGGAAAACAAAATCCTTGTATTCGTCTTTATTGCTGACATGCTTTAAAGTCTTTCTGTAGAAGTAGAAGGGGTGCTTGAAGGAGAGGACCATGTTGTCCTGCTTCATGGACACATCCACGTGGGGAAAGTCCAGTGAACCTGAGACAAGCACAAACTTTGTAAATGCACCTTCACAGAGGGACCTCCCGTGAACTAACACAGGTGGAGAAACCGCTGTGTCAGCTTATTATGTAACTTAAATTGGAAAAGGAGAAACCTGATAAAAATAAGAGTACAACTGCATGTAAATTTCTTTGTCAGTACTATATATAGTGTGTGTATAAATACATACACAAGCAGTTTTTACCTAGTTAATATCATAGTTGGGGTACAACAATGGTGGAACTCGTCCCTATGACTGGCACTATTTTAGTTGAATGGCTTGGAAATGGTAATAAACGCTGAAAAATATATCATACAATAAACATATTTCTTATAAAGTCTGCATGTGCACCACCCATGTAGTACCTTAGACATACAGTAGGTATTTACATTTTCACAGTGGAACCTCAGGTATGCACTACAGGCCGGTGTGCTTAACAGCCCAGATTAATGGTACCGGTCACAGTTTAAATTTATTCAAACGCCACGTTACCATAAGGATAAGCACCAAAGTGAGCTGTAAGCAGCTGTAATGTCCCTGACACACGGTGGCGCAGCCATGCCCACTCCTGGGTTTTCTGGTGCAGGTGCAGCCACGGCACCGTGGACCTCACACCGCTGTTGATGTGGCTGTTGCTGCCGAAAGCTCCTGTACTGCGTGTGGGACTCGTGTTTTTAATAAAGATCTCTGCGTAAGCAATGCGAATGCGTAAAGTTTTGTCCAAAATGTGAATTTTTATTGGAAAATGAAAAATACTGATGACTTTGTTTGCTGACGTGTGCTGTTATCAATCACATATGATGTTAGCTGGACTATGAATGTACACATAAATAAAACAGGGCTCACATCTACTCCTGCTGTAAGGGGGCAAGAAGCTTTTTAGCAGAAACTCACAGTGTTGGCCGTCAAAGAGCAGATAGTAGGAGAACTGGGCAGAGTCGGCTGGCTCCGAGACATTGGATCCCACCATGGCCGTGACGGAGACGAAGTAGTGCTCCTCCACTTCCCTGGTCTTGCTGGAGATGTTGCAGTGATGCTTGGTTGTGTTGCTGCAACCATTGATCTCATGCGGACTCCTGCTTGCAAAACATCATTTGTAGTTATGATCAAATGGGGCAAAATGTGAAACCGCAGCATTTTCTCGCCACTCTCGGCTTACTCGCACGACAGTTTACCCCTCTCTCATTGCAACACCGCAAACTCTTCAAGCATCTGTGTGTTGCAAGACAGTCTTTCCTGTGTTTTGCGCATACAATATGCAAAACCACTCACCTCACATATCTGGAGATGTTTACTGCAAAGTGTGCCAGCTGGTCTGATGCACTGTAGTTCCAATACACGACATTTTCGAAATTGTGACATTTTACAGTCACATTCGTTGGTGGCAAAATTGCTGAGGAGGGGGGGAAAAAAAAAAACACTTTAAAGAAAGGAGACTTGTGAAGCTTATGCAAAACTTATAAACCAGAGAAAGGTGCTTGTGCAAATGTTTTAACTTGCTTATTGTTTGTTAAAAGGTGCAAACCTTAACTCCCAAGAGGACAGTGAAATTTTAGTTTTGCATTTACAAACGCAGTACGTCGCATAAGCTTGTACCCAACTCGGACTGTGCGCGCATCAAACTCAGCAAACTATAATCCTTCCGTTTATTCAGAGGTTTAGGCCCTATTAAAAACATCAAACACATTTTTCTATTTTAATCTATAGCTAATACAGAACTGTTAGACACAGGAATGGCAAAGAAAATGTAATTTAAAAAATAAACCAGGAAATATTCGTATCTTCCTCTTATGAGTCTCTCTATACCTTAGATGCTCACAATTTGTAATCATTTAGCTGTTCATCTCCAAAAGGCTTTAAAGTGTTACATTACTGAGTTATTTACACATTTCAGTCATTTTTACTTTATTCATTCACTGTATGTAGTAGCATATAGCAGGAGGTGGGATTCAACCTAGCATCCAAGACTGCAGCTCAACCACTATTCCATCTGCGTGACTTGTGTTTAATTCACTGTATACATTTAGTCAGTAGTACCTGTGTTATTTAGCTGACTATAGCGCATACAAAAATTTACCTTTAAATACCATAATATCTACTACTATATCTGGGCAAGCACTTTACAGACATTACATGTGTTTTGCATGATACACACGAGTACTTCCTGCATAAAATCTATTTAATATAGATAAACGATCTAATCTCATAACCAACCTCAGAGATAGTATTTGGTCGTTTGCAGGAAAATAAGCAAAATAACAAAAACAAAAAAAAAAAAAAAACTAAACTGCACATTTCTGGCAAAAAAACAGGTCTCCTTAGGGACGCGTGAGCAGTTCGATGCACAGCCTCGTATATCCACTAGAGGGCGGGATACCGCCACTTTTCAGAAGGCACAGTACAGCATTCATACACAGCTTGTTCTTTTAAATTATAACACATTTTAATCAAATTTAGATTCATATTTCAGACTATAACACCAATTATGTATATGTCAAGCAAAAAAAAATACATAAAATTCACATTCCTTTAGGATTAACTGGTCAAAAGGTGCCCAGGTCAAAAAGGTGATAGTGGTGTGACGGTAAATACCCATTGCATAATCACCAAACTGTTTCACCATTAAAATGGATGCATTTGGTATAGAAGTACTGTTACTCCTGTTAGACATACAAATGCCACAGTGACATGTGCCATAGTTAAGTGGAAAAGGTAAAAAAAAAATAAATAAATATCTATTATCCTTACATTATTTACTGGCTCCTGTGGTCTAACACGCAGACAGCACTGAGCAGCACGTGCTCAATATATGTCACAATAAAATGGGGACAAATAAGTAAATAAATAAATGAGTGGTGTTTACAGTATTTACTGTGCAAACAGGGAGTAGTGATGGCAGTTGTGATCAGGCCTTGTACGCTGCTCACAAGTTCAGAGAAAAGAAGTTGGCACACTGCTCCAACACAGGGTAAACCGCGTGAAAATATATTTCGTTTCACCGAACTCCTGAACAGACAGGGGTAAAATGCCAGGTTCACTGAAGTTCAACCGGAAACGACGACATTACAGGTATGCCCAGCCTTGCCTGCCCCAGAGGGGGAGAAGACGAACTTCAGTTGAAGGTTCTGGGGCTGCCGCTTCTTGCGTTGCATTGCGCCTCAGGGTTCTGGGTATTGTGTTGCTGGTTCTCTATTTTAACTCTTTACTCTCATCTGATGTTTTGTGTTTAATATGGGGAAATAAATAAAAAACCCATCCACTTCAATGGACCCCTTCCCCACCCGGTCACTCCATGAACCTGGCATGATCCGGTGTACTTCAGCGTAATCGGGGTAAATCAGACTGCAGTTTACTGTTTAGACCCCTATAGAGATTCAGAAGCAAATCCTTTGGTTGAAGTGCCATTTAAGTGTGACTCCGTGTAAGAAAACAACAACCGAAACCACAGTGTGACACTTACGAGTTCAGTGGCCTGATGTGACAACCGCAGCCATGGGATGCTGTGCAACTCGCCACACTCAGATCAGCTGACGGAGACCTAGGCGCCGCTGTTGACGACAGAACCCTTGCTGAAACAGGAAGTGTCTCGCGATCCTCTTTTTCGCTTTCGCTACAAAACCGCGAGAGCGGCACAGTGCCAATCCATCCACCCCAAGATGCGGGTGCGAACTGTCACTTGTCTGCAGACACTGGAAACTTGCGTTGACACTATCGATGAGATGCCATATATTTTGTGAACATTAACCACCCAGGACAAAAGAGGTACAAATACATACTTCATACCTCCTCTGTTACAGAAAAAGGGCTGTCGAAAGGGGGTGCGGGATGGGAGAGTGGTTAAGAAACAAGATGGGCCAAGAAATAGCTTTTTCACAAGGGTTCCGGCCATTGTGTCACAGGGGAAAACTTCATTAATGTCATTAAAAACCACAGTAAAGAAATGAGTGCTTAGGAGAAGCTGATTTGTCCATACTAAAGGTATCTAATAAATTGGAAAAATAAAGTCATGTTTATCTCAAGAATCTCAGCACACTGCTGACAGAGGTGGCAAAGCGTTAAAGTGTTGAAGCTTGAAGTGCAGGGCGGCTTCCATCCTGAGTCATTGTGCAATTTTCAGAGGAAGCCTAGTTCCCTTCGGCACAAAACAATGCGTGTTCTGAGCCAGCACAGAAACCACACAATGTTAGCAAAAAGGAGCAATGCCAACAAGCACAACTGTGTCGATATTTTCATTTACTGTGTTGCATGTTGAGAAACACGCATGTTTCTGTACATGCAAACATGGCCAGACAAGTTTCACTGAGGCCAACGCTGTACAGCACAGCAACTCGGGCCTGGACTTGTTCGACACAGAGACCAGGGCAAATGGACCATAATGGCCACAATACTCAAAACATCCTGGATCATTTTGTTACTGGGTGAAAGTCAAAGGTTTGTAGATAGTAACAGCTTTTAGTAGTGGTTACCGTATTACTAAGACGTTTTAAAGCTAAGAGAAGTATCAAATATTGTGCAGACTTTCAAACTGAAACACATTTTGAAATAACTTTTTTTTTTACCTCTATTAAGGGAGTCCTTTTGTTGGGCAGCAAGTTGCGCTGCAGTTTGGGGCATTTGCTTATTTAACTGGAAGGTTTCTGGTTCATTTCTTGATATTGCAGTTCCCTTAACCACAGTTCTCAGCTAGAATTGCATAAAGAGAAATCAGAATTGCGATGGTCAAATGCTGCCAGTTCTTTTGAGAGAAAGCATCGGCGAAGCAGCACATTAAAATGCACATTTTCCCAGGACCACAAAACTGATGGAGGGACACAAAACAAACACCCAGTCCGTAGCCCGCTTTCGGCTCAGATAAAGCTGCACCGAGAGACGTGAAAATCTGTTCCATTCCCCTTAAAGCTAACGCTGGGGCTACTTTAAACATATGTAATTATTATTAATATTTATTGAACATGCTTCTTGACAGTTCAAGGTGGAAAACGCTCCAATTTCCACAACTGGATATTTCAAACTATGTCAGTCAAAAGCAGCATTTCCTGTGTCATTCGGCAACAAACCAGCAACAGCAAGGCGGCAAATCTGAGCTCCTAGCCTGCAGTCTATATTCTGTTCTTCGTGAGACTCTAGCATGTCCACATCTGCTGTGTGATGCCTTATTTATCCATGTGGGAAGCAGCTGAACAAACTGGAGTTTTTAAATCCCTTTCAAATACAGCTGTGCAGAGGCCTGGAGACAGTCAGTTAAAGGTGTTTTTATTCATTTAAGTATTTTACTGTACAAACATCACACTGCAGACAACTTGAAAACCACTAAACTAAATCAATAAATCATAAACTAAATCACTACGCATTAATAAAAACTTTAATCTTTAAATTACAAGTATTCTTGACAAATCTGCTTTTGCTATGAAACCTCCCAACACCAGTTCTGATAAGAGTTCACTCATGCTAACTATTCTGCTTAACAAAACCACACAAAAGATCTTATGCCAGTTATTCCACTGTACATCTAGGTCAACCCTCAGCATTTTTTTTAACCACTTTATGTTCTGTAAGATAAGTAGGTAATAGAAAAGGTCATCTCTGCACTCTTTATGCTTCAGCCCACAGCCATGCCTTTGTGGGTAGATACAGTTCAAAGACCATCCTGTTTTCCAGAAACTGTTACTTTGCAGACTTCCCCATCTCCACTGCCAGCTCACACATTCACTGCAGCATGTAAGGGGCGTTCTGGCAAATTTACAGGAATTTACATGTTGATTCATTTTAGGAGTCATTTTAAAATCTCATCTAAAGATGCACAATGGATATGGATTTGCACCTTGTGGGCAGCATGAATGGGCTCTGACCTCACTGCACCGGTTGCTAAACCACAGCCTTGGGGCTCAGTGAGCGGAGCTGGAAAATTATGATGAAATTGAGTATCGAGACTTTACGTGGACTTTGCAAGGGCTTGTAATTTCCAGCATTTAGGCCACTACTCATGCAGTAACAGTGATGCACAGAGACTCCCAAGGAAGAGATGCTTATTCTGCTTATTGGACACCATATTTAGAACAGCTTCCATTTAATTTTAAGCGGGGTACGGGATATGAAAATGTCCTCCTTTTAAACACAAAATGCATGGAGTTGTTAAAAAATCCCATAACAACCCAGTGGAGAAAAGTCAGGAGGGTTGTTTAACCAGAAACATTAAAAAGAGCCATGGGAATATCACACCAGTCAAAGACAAGATGGAAAGCATCAGAGAAAGTGCCAGAAATACTGGGGGGTGCACAAAAAGCTACAAACAAAACAGTGGCCATTAGGGCTGCAAATTACAAAAATAAACCATATTTGAATGACAACTGGTAAATAAAGCAGGATTAAACTGCAGAATCCACTGCACTATCCATAATCAATCATTTTTTAAAGCCAGCCAAAGCTTCTGCTCAATTTGGCTGGACCCTAACCGAAGTAGGGTCACCAGTAAGAGCAACAGGAAGTTCAACGACGTGAGCAAGCCTCAACAAGTCTATGAAATGTATGGGTGCAAAAGTGAAATTCTGACATGAAGCACAACCATGTGCTTTGGGCAGAAGAACATGATAAAACAGGGATTCTGAGATCCATATCTGCAAGCAGGAATGTTTGTGTTTTGATGGGCCATGCTCATGGACTCTTTCTGACTACTGCTGTTTTATGCATTTCATACCATAGTTACCAGCAAATTACGAGAACACCCACGCCACAAACAAACAGTAAAAGTGACTAAAGACAACGTGGAGCGTGCAAACCACACCATCAATAACGGTTTTCAGTAAAGCTATTGGTGTTCATCAACAGCTGGATAGTAAAGTTCAGGCTAACTTACTGGTGGCGATTAAACAAACTAAAAATACCATAACTATACACTGGCTCCTGTTAAACATTGTTATTTTTAAGATGCAAACAATTTTATGTTGTATTTTTGAACATTTTTCTTGTGCAAAGTAAAAGTAACCTGCATTTCCACATTTGGCCTTTAGCTGGCAGCAAAATGTACCTGAATACAGGAGTAGGGTCAAACTAATGTGCAGTTCCTGTATGGTGATCACAGGAGGTACTGATCGATGGCAAGAAGTACCTTAATATAAACAGCTTTAAGTAGCTTAGTGTACAAACCTAACAGTAAGCAGCCTTAGAAAATAATATGTCAGGTAGGTAAATAAATAATAAAAACACGAATGTCAAAATCAGGAAAACACACAAAGGTTGCATTCCCATGCAAAGGTATAATGTGTGATTTTTAACAAGGCCATTTCTGCTTTGGGAACCATAAATCAGTGCAACAGTATGTGAAAACCCTCATGCTAAAATGAAATTGACAAAAACTGACAACAGAGAAGTTTAAGATTCTCCCCCATCCCCCCAAAGGAAGTGTGCTGTTGTGAAACATCCACACCCTGGAGCACCTTCAACAGACCCAACTCATTACTTTGACCTGACTGAATAGAGAACGATGGGAAAAGTCCTGAGATGTAAACCACAACACACCCAGGGTTCTGTCTTTAACTTGACATGTGAGTTGTGCTGCTTTAACCTAAAGGGAATCGGTGACTTCTCCCAACGGAAAAGCACAAATCAAACTGAGCAACACAAACCATGCTGAGCGTAAGTGTAACCATCACAAGATTTATGATGGCTACACTTGGGCACTCATGTCTTCCCACTAAACAGAAGCTAAAATAGTTCCTGGCAAATAAAACTAAACACAATCATTTCTTATTTGTATCACCTGAGCATTTTAAATTTTAATAACTTTTAACTTAAAATAAAGCATAGCGCATGCTGTGATGGTGGCATAATGGTGCGATGAAAGGGCCTGGGTTCAAAGACCACATCCACTGTAGTAACGTTAAGCAAAGAACTTAATCCTACTAATATATTATAATATACTATTAATATAGCATAAATTAGACAGCTGTATGAATGGGTAAATCATTTTGGAGAAAAGTGATGATTTAATAAATAAAATATAATAAATTCTGGCATGAATTTTGAGTTGTAGATGATAAAATTGTTCAACTGGCCTTTTAAATTGTACACAATGGGTGATGCACCCCCTAGAACACTAACCAACTTCTTTTGTTTCCTCTGAGTACATTTAAAAATTACATAAATCTATCATTTAAATGCACATCAAATATTTGGTGATCTTACAGAACAGAAGGGCCCGATCACAAGAGTGGGAGGTATGAGCTGCTGGTAGATGAAAACAGAACAAGATGCAAATTGATGTGGTCAGACAGACCACGGTAGCAAGCAGAACGTTCTTTTTCTCACTCGGGTACCTGACCCCGCTGCCATTTTCACAAATACTTGCAACAGCTCTTGAAAATACAGACATCCCTCGGAACACAAACCTCCGAAGTTACCCCTAGCAAAATGAACCCCCTCTTTCGATATGGACATTTCGGCTTCAAAGTTATGCACCTTTAGTGCACTGGCTATGAAGCTGAAGTATTACTCCTTCCGATTAAAGCATTAATCCACGATTATTTATTCAACGATATACGAAGTATAGCATAGAAATTGTACTGCTTTTAATACCATTAAAAATTAATGTTGGCTTTAGCTACTGTGTGGACTGATAAGTCTCCTAAGATGCTGATGTATCAATATTGCATTATTAATGACAGTCACAAAAAAAAAAAAAAAAAAAAACACAATGTGATGTCAATCGAAGACGAGATGACAATTATTAATAACCAGGAAAGGGTGAAACCATTGTGTCTCTTGCTAAGGTTTAATGTTAGTAAAGAAACCCCATCTGATATGAAGAGCAGAAAAAAATGAAATGCTGAAGTTTACTCCAAAGTTAAACAGTGATAGATGATGCTTGTGGTTTCTGCAAAGCAAAAGTCGAAGCAAGCTTATTTCTGGACCTCTGCTTTAGCATTACAGCTGAATCAATAGCCTAACCGGACTTTGTTTTGTATAAACTGGGATTTTTCCTGTGTGTTTAAATACCCAAACTATTTGATTTCCTGAACCATCTTTGGTCCCAATTAGTTTGGATAGTTGACATTCTTCTGTATTATAAATATTATTATAAGTACTATGTATTATTTTCAACACATTTAAACAATGCATGATAATTTGATTATCCATAAAAAAAAAACAATTTTCTGCAGGTGGATATGACATATATGGAAATGTTTCTACTATACAGTACTGTAAATGCCACTTAGCTAAAAACAAAATACATTTTTTATTTCATCTTTTTTGATGTCCTTTATTTGAACGATCTCATAATTCATCACTGCTAGCCAACAGTACGGCTACATGAAGATGTCATTTCTAGCCAACTGGAAGTGTGAATAGGTTTTTATTCTATGTTAACAGGAAGCGTGAGAATGATTTTACTCTCATATGGACTCTGCCTTTCACTTCATCTTTATGATTCTCCCCGATCTGTCTGACACATGCGGAGCTCGATGTTATGTTGGAACGTGACCTTCACATCCATTGTACCAGCTTCCGCCAGAACCAACAGAGTTCAGCACAATGCAGGCTGACCTGCACACTCGAGCACAGACAGAAACAACCTCACAGTACAGGAAAGCACAGAACAATATTTTTTCCATAAAAAAATAAAGGGAAACTGGGTTTCAAAATACAAACGTTCGGTATACACATGGTTCTGGGGGGGGGGGGGGGCGACTACATTTGTGAACCAAAGGTGTCTGTAATTTATATAATTTATCTGACCAACGTTCTGCTCCTGAGGTCTTTGAGAACATTGGAACTTACAATGCATTGCCCTCCTCCTCCTCCTTAAAAAAAAAAAAAAAAAAACACATGAAAGGAGGTTATAATAATTAAAAAAAAATACAAACCTTCTTCCCAGTTTTTTCTGCTGCATTTTCTTTATTTAGATTCTATAAGTTCTCTTTGCTGAGGAGCGATTGTGATGTTTTGTTTAGTAAAACACACAGAAACAGGTGATTCCACCCGGGTCGCCAGCGTTTACAACTTAAGTGTTTGTGAGCGTCGGAGATAAATTCCGAAATGACAAATGTTGCGTACGAACATGGGTTGGACTTTACTGGCTGAAAATAGGTTTTCAAGTGAATTAAATAAAATCAACCCGTTTTCCTTCAAATCCACTATCTTATACCCTTTTTTCTGCTGAGGATCATGACAGTCCAGTCTATTTTATGTACTCTAGCTTAAAACTTTAGGTGAAAGTGATTGTGATCCATTTTGGACCGGGTTTGCCACTTTTAACACTTTATATATAGCAACTGTGTTTGTCAGGTGAAGCGTATGATACAGAAAAGGAAAAACAAACACTGAGAGAATATTGCAGCTTGCGATGGTAGCCACGACCGTTTAACATTTTGAAATGCTTACGTTATTAAAACAATCTTGGCTAGCGTAACTGAACGAATAACGGGTAACGTGCGTCATCGGCACCGATCGTTTTTCGTTTTGCTCGTCGCCGAATGCGAAACGGCTTGCAAAACGACGGACGTGGAAAAGAAAACGCCAACAATGCGCGTCGCCCGAGTTCGACCGTGCACGAACACCGCTTCGTGGCCACGATCCCTCCTCGCACCAACACAAAACTGACTTCGTGTCGTTCAAACTTTTGCCGCTTCCCAACCACGGCAACCTGAGATAATATTTGTCGAGAAAGAAAAAGAAAAATGGCAGGCCACTATCCAAACGACGGTCTGCGTTTGGTGAATGTACAGTAAATAACACAGGTGAACCATGAAAGCGAAACAGAGTGTGAAAATTTCGAGTGGCGTACCGGGTTGTGGCTTAGCAATAAGAATTTAACATTTATTCAGAGTCCTGCTGTTTCTGTTCACTCCGTATGGGTGTTTGTGTTGTTAGTGTGACCTCGTGGAGTGCGGCTGTTGGTGATGCTGTGATTTCCTGTGTTTTGGTGTGATTTTTTTGTGTCACTTATGTGTGTGTAACTGTTGCGATCGTACTGTACAGTACAGTAGTGTGTTGTTGACAGGCATTTCTGTTGTCGCCCCCTCACCATCCAACACACACGGCCACGAGGCTCACCACGACGTCGAAACATAGCCAGCCGACCGACCGACCGACCGTCCGAACCCTCCCCCCCAAACTTCTTCCTCGACAGCTGCTCCCGAACCAGGCCCGCGGGACACGGAGCGACGTGTGCGAAGCGGAACCCCGAGCAGCCTTAACGACAGACGGGTCGCACCGAGCGGTGACACCAACGACACAGAGGGACGACAAGGCAGGGTGCTGGCGAAGTCGCTTACCCACAACGGACTTGAGGGAGAGCAGGAGCAGGAGGGCCTCCGCCTTCGCGACCATCGTGCTCTGGCGGGGCGAACGCGCAGCTGAGTTGGGCAACAACGCGACACGAACTGCAGCCGAACGCCACCAGAGGCGTGGAGGACGTGGCTTCCTGTAAGGCTGCGTGGAAAAGCCCCGCGGAGCGCCCAGCGCGCGCCGTGCGTCTACGTGCGGTCGCGTCACTCGCGTCGCCGGCGTCACCCGGAAGCGCGTAGCTGAGAAAAGAAAAACACAACAAAAAACAAAGGGCGGACGGCGGAGGCCGCATGGCTGAAAGGAGCGCGACTTTTGCTTTTAGCGAAAGTGAGTGTCTGACACCGGATGGACTGTAACCTGACGGTGGTTGATTCCAGTCGCTGCCGCCGCAGTACCTTTGGTGAAGGTTCTTAGTATGAATTGCCGCAATAAAAACACCCATGAACAAACACCCTGAGGCCTACCCCGAATAAATGGGCCAAACAATAAGAATCAGAAAAACTTTATTAATCACAAAGGAAATTACTTGTGTTACAACTGTACAAACAGACAAAGACACGAATAACAGAAAGAGCAAATATAGCAATAAACATTAAATAAATAGAACATACAATATATATCAAATAAAGTACAATAAGTTCTCATTCAAGTATTGCACATGTACAGTAAGTGAAATATCACACATTCTACCTACCAAAGTTATACTAATGGGAAGCGAACAAACAGGTTACTGCACATCTGTGTTTATGAATGATCGGAAGTGGAGTTATAATGCCTGATGGCAGTGGGGAAGAAGGATTTTCTATGGCATTCAGTGGAGCACTTCATGCTTATCAGTCTACTGCTAAAAATACTCCTCTGTCCCACCACAGCACTATGAAGCGGGTGAAAACACATCAGATCTCAATGGGAAAAAAAATCATGCTGGATATCTATACTAAAATGGACTGGGTAATGTGTTAGGAATTAAAGGTTGCCACATCATTTGATGGAAATGAAAATTATCAACCTACAGAGGGCTGAGTTCAAAGACACCCCGAAAATCAAAGTGAAAAAATGATGCGGCAGGCTAGTCCATTTTGCCGAAATTTCATTGCAGCAACTCAAAATCGGCATTGGATGGACCAAAACATAATGTCCCAGAGGTGTTCTATTGGATTTAGGTCAGGCGAGCATGGGCGCCAGTCAATGGTATCGATTCTTTCATCCTCCAGGAACTGCCTGCATACTCTCACCACATGAGGCCGGGCATTGTCGTGCACCAGGAGGAACCCAGGTCCCACTGCACCAGCGTAGGGTCTGACAATGGGTCCAAGGATTTCATCCCGATACCCAATTGCAGTCAAGGTGCCGTTGTCTAGCCTGTAGAGGTCTGTGCGTCCCTCCGTGGATATGCCTCCCCAGACCATCACTGACCCACCACCAAACCGGTCATGCTGAATGATGTTACAGGCAGCATAATGTTCTCCACAGCTTCTCCAGACCCTTTCATGTCTGTCACATGTGCTCAGGGTGAACCTGCTCTCATCTGTGAAAAGCACAGGGCGCCAGTGGTGGACCTGCAAATTCTGGTATTCTATGCCAAATACCAATCGAGCGCCACAGTGCTGGACAGTGAGCACAGGGCCCACTAGAGGACGTTGGGCTCTCAGGCCGCCCTCATGAAGTCTGTTTCTGATTGTTTGGTCAGAGACATTCACACCAGTAGCCTGCTGGAGGTCATTTTGTAGGGCTCTGGCAGTGCTCATCCTGTTCCTCCTTGCCCAAAGGAGCAGATACCGGTCCTGCTGATGGCTTAAGGACCTTCTACGGCCCTGTCCAGCTCTCCTAGAGTAACTGCCTGTCTCCTGGAATCTCCTCCATACTCGTATTGATTTGCCATGCTGGAGAAGTTGGACTACCTATGCAACTTCTGTAGGGTCCAGCTATCGCCTCATGCTACCAGTAGTGACACTGACCGTAGCCAAATGCAAAACTAGTGAAAAATGTCAGTGGCCTCCACCTGTTAAACCATTCCTGGTTTGGGGGTTGTCTCATTGTTGCCCCTCTAGTGCACCTGTTGTTAATTTCATTAACACTAAAGCAGCTGAGACTGAGTAACAACCCCCTCTGCTACTTAACTGACCAGATCAACATCCCAGAAGTTTCATTGACTTCATGCTATACTCTGATTAAAAGTGTTCCTTTCATTTTTTTGAGCAGTGTATATAACAAATAATAAAAATAAATAGTAATACAAAAAATGAACATTGCATGGACAAAAATATTGGGACCCATAACCTAATACTTTATAGCACAGCCTTTGGAGACTATAACTGCAACCAACGACTCTCTGTAGCTCTGAATGAGATTTCTTCATGTCTCCACGGCGTGTCTGGCCCCCTTTTCTTAAGCAAACTGTTCCAGTTTTCTCAGGTTTGATGGTTCCTTCTCCAAACTGCAACTCTCAGCTCTTTCCACAGATACCATTCCTGGGTGCTTTTTAAGGTTTCTTTCGGGTCTTTACTATACTGAAGGATCTATGGTCTGTGACTGAGATGCAGCTTTCTGGCACTGGGCTCCATGTCTTGCTCCAAAATGCCTGTACAATCTTCTGACCATGTCCTGCACAATTCAAGGCCCTTGGTAACAGAGGCAGCAAAGCAAGTACAAATCATCCCTGAGCCTCCTCCATGTTTCATCATAGTAATAGTGTCCTTTTCTTTGAAAGCTTTGTATTGTTTTCTGTGAACATAGTTAGTGTGATTTAGCAAAATACTCTAATTTTGTATCATCTGTCGAAAGAACATTCTCTCAGAAGTAACAAACTCCAGCCATGCTTTTTGGTGTTTTTGTCTTCAAATTGGAGTGTTCCTGGGTCTTCACTTATGGAGTCCGTTTTCATTCACACAAGGATGGATGGTGTGACTTGACAATGCTGCACCTTGAGTTTGAAGGTCAGCTTTGATCTGTTTTGATGTTTTCCTTGGTTCTTTCTCCATCATTCAAAAAATTCAGTTTTCCTCTTGCAGTCATATCCAGGAATATTGGCTACAGTCCTGTGGGCCTTAAACTTCCAGATAAGATTGGAACAATGGTCAAAGGAACATTAAGCTCTTTAGGAAATGGTCTTGTAAACTTTATATGGACCACGCCTGGCTATAGCCTTCTTTCTAACGTCCACGAAACTCTGCTTTCTCTTCTTCTTTCCATGTTTAATGTCAGACACACAGTGACACAAAACAGCAGAGTAAGAACTTTTCTCTATTTTAAACTGCCTGAATGAGTGATTATAAGACCGAGGACGCTTGTGGAACTAAATAAAGGAGAATAATCTGTATGAAGTATCACTACAATAATGTTGTTCAGGCCATTTTAAAATGTCTTTGTGGAATAAGCAAGAATTCAGTTCTATTAAAAGTTTTTTGTTTTGTTCTGCTGAAAAACAAAAAAATGCATGTATAGATGACAGAAGATCTTTTAATTTCGATACAGGAAGAACAGTGCATTATTTCAATAAAATGCAAGGGTAAAAATAATTTTGGTCACATCAGTAGACTTGCTGGAGAAGGACAAAACATTGCACGGACAGTTCTTCAGAAATGGTGACAAACCAGCAATTGAGAGGCAACCATGACACTGTTACACAGTTCAGAAATCCCCGTTCATGAAGCTCAAGACCAACTTTTCTTGTGCTGATGTTGCTTTGAAAGCCAGTTTAGAATTCAGTAGTGACTGTTACAGCTGAGAACATACTATTTTTACCTTGTAACATTCTTCAGCACTGGGCAGTCCCATTCTGTGAACTTGTGTGGTTCACTGCTGCATGGTTGAGCTCTTGTTGCTCCTAGATGTTTCTACTTCACAATAACAGAACTAATGGTTAATTGTACTAGAAATTTGACAAACTGATATGTTGGAAAGGTGGTATTTTAAGATAGTCCCATGTTAAAAGTCACTGAGCTCTTTAGAATGACCAATTCTACTGTAAATGTTTGTCTAATGTTTGTCTTTTGGCAATGCAGTGTACCTAAATAGGGCCTACAAAAGGTTTTTTTTATTATATTAGAGAGGAGGAAGCTGAGCGACATTCTTTGAGAAGGCCAGAATCCATAGCTACGTCCCTGTGTGGCAGACAGTGGAGTTTAATAAAACTGGCCAATCCAAACTGTTGATGGATGGTTTGACTCCCTGAGGCTTAGAAGCTGGTTTCACTACGTAGTCCTATGGCATTCCGGGCTCACACACATATGCTGTATCATGGCCATAATACAATCACAAAACGCAGACTGAGCAAAAAACTGTTATATATCAGACAACAAACACAAAAATTATACTTAAAATTAAACCACATCGGTTCAACTGAAAAAATGCCCAAAGGTTGTTCTCTAGTGTCAACTCCTTATGTACAACACAAGGCCATTATACATACCAGATCATTATTTTGATTCATGGTATCTGCTCACATTGTCTGTGTCTTTTATTTTTGTTTAGCCTTATTATTATTCCTCATTTGTTTACTTTTTCCAAGCGAAAAGCTCGTAGTTGGATTCATTTCTCCATCAGACCATCCAACTCCGTTCCAGCTACTCCTAAGGGTGTGTTTGACGTTGTGAAGCGCGCCATCTGGTGGTGAATTCGTGCAACAAACGGCGCCTTTTTACACAGAAAGATGTAACAACACAGGAATCAATCAGCATGCAGCATTGATCAATTTTACACCAATGTAATAATATATACATTCATAAATAAATTATGACTTGTGCTTTCCTATTGATACTTCCCTTTTACTACTTTGTTTATTGCTTTAATATTTTCCCTCACATATTAACACAGATTTCATATTACTGATTATTTTCTGTCCTCCATGGCAGGCAAATTTGTGAAACAGACAGACAGACAGACAGATAGATAGATAGATAGATAGATAGATAACTATAAAAAGCACCAAGGGGTCATAAATTATACATAATAAACATAATAACATGCATAGTAATTGCTTACCGTAAACCTATTAACAGCACAGTGGTGCAGCAGGTAACACTTGTCTCACAACACTTGGGCTGTTCTGACAGGTAGAAATCCAGGTTAGGCTCTGTGAAGTTCACATGGTCTCACGTGTCAATGCATTTCCATCGGGTGGTCCTGTTTCCTCCCACAGTCCAAAGACATGTGTTTCATGTGAACTGATGACTCTTAATTGCCCATAGTGTGTGACTGTGCGAGTGTAGGTGGCTACCTTGTAAGACTAGTAAGACTAGTGTGCCCTTACTTCCCTGGCACCTGGTGATTCTGGGAAAGACTCTGGCCTGCTATAACCCTGACACAGACAAGTGGTTAACGTGAGTGACTGTAAGCCTGTTCAAATAACCAGCGACAATCTTTATGGTAAAAAGCATCATGAAAAACCAGTGTAACTGGATCGCCACAACTGCCATGCTGTGAGTTGCAGTATCACTGCCAGCGCAAGAGACTGATGACTAATGCAGAGTTCAGACAGTTCAACAGACAATTGTAATCGTAGACTTGGAGGTGCTGACTTTCATACATCCGCTTAGCAAGGCGATGTGGCTTGGGGTCTTAGTGAGCCTTAGAACTATACCGTATGGAGCCTTGAGCTCCTGGTGGGGTCTCCTTTGGAGAAAAGGTCTGAGCAGAGACTCTAGACAATGAACGATCTCTGAACAACCTCATAAATATGTGTAAAAAACTAAGGGCACCAAAACCCGGACCCATCCCTAGAGCCAGGCCTGGTGTGGTATTTCCTGCCCATCACTTGGTGGGCTGGTGACCCATACAGTTCGTTCAGGCTCGGTCCAGTATCCCAACGTCAGGTACCACCTGAAAGGTGAAGATCAGGCTCAGAAGAGACGCCAACCAAGAGGCTGGCATGAGCAGCGGTGACCAGAAGGACTGGACCCGCACATGGAATTCAAACCACTCAAACATTTATTTCATTTATAAAGGGACAAAATTAACCCAAATGTGCAATGTACACCAAGTTATATGTCAGCCCAAAGACATGAGAATCACTTTTAGAATTTCAGGAATGCTGTTAGAAACCCAGACGTAACTTCTGCCCTTTCAAAGCTGCCTTCATGAAGTTAGATCAAATATAAAACTGAAGTTACAGTAAATCGACTTCAGACGAAACGGTCACGACGCCTCAATTCTGCCGCTGCGTTTTTATTCCCCTTTATTGCGACCGGTGTGAAACGCACTAAAACAGTGATTTTACTGCCTTTTGTTACACAACCGCAGTTCCCAAATATGGACGAGGTTTCCTATCGTATGACAAACCTCTGCGGTATTGGCGTTCCTTTTTTCCCACCTTGCTTTCCAGCCAGGCGCAGGCGAGAGAAGGACCCGGTTTTAAGGCGCCGGGAGGAAAGCACGTTGAATAAACGGGGAACTGCGCGGTAAGTAGCTCTGAGCTAAATATATAAAATATTACTAAAACACCGGACAGCCTTTGCAACGAACGGCGTGCCCGCGTCCAACGGTCCCGTTCCAGTTCGGGCAGCAAAATGAAAGCGCGCTGTGCTGTGCGTTATGTAATCGCAACTTCTCGCATGGACGCTGGAGAACTGCAGCGAAGAGGCCGGTGGCTCGCTTCTACCCTGAATAAAGACCAACAATGCATGCCTTTTCTTTAACTGAGATGGTCCGTTTTGCTCATTCGGCAAATGGGTCGATTAGGTCCCGGTTCCAGAGCTGCAGCCCAACAGCAGGATCATCTGCTGGTTCCGAGGTTCATCCAGACCCAGGCTCAGTTTCATATAATCCTGCCATAAGACGGTTCGGAGCGCCAGGTGGGACAATTTTAGGGAGCCCAGGTCAGGTAAGAGGGGTGGACAACTGTTGAACCAGTGGGAGACCTGAACCTGCGTTGCTTGGTGTGGAGACTGTAAATGGGTCAATGTTTGGGTGTCGGGGGGGGGGGGGTCCCCTTATTAACATATTAGCATTCATATCAGCACATTATTAAGTGTTAAATTTAGAAATTCACCTCTACATAAAAGATGCTAGATCATATTGCTGATGTTCACAATGCAGTATATATACTACACTGCCCGGCCGAAAAAAAAAGTCACATGCTAATATTTGGTTGGACCGCCTTTAGCTTCGATTACAACACGCATTCGCCGTGGCTTTGATTCGATAAGCTTATGCAATGTCAACATTTATTTCCGTCCAGAGTTGCATTCATTTTTCGCCAAGATCTCATATCGATGATGGGGGAGTCGGACCGCTGCGTAAAGTCTTCTCCAACACAAGATCCCAAAGATTCTCAATGGGGTTAAGGTCTGGACTCTGTGGTGGCCGATCCTTGTGTGAAAATGATGTCTCTCTCATGCTCCCTGAAGCGCTCTTTCACAATTTGAGCCCCATGAATCCTGGCATTGTCATCTTGGAAGACAAAATCCGTTGATGGAAAAACCTGGTCATTCAGTATATTCAGGTAGTCAACTGAGCTCATTTTTTGGGCACATAACGTTGCCGAACCTAGACCTGACCAGCTGAAGCAACCCCAGATCATCACACTAAGTTAAATCCAGGTGCTGACTTTTTTTTGACCAGGCAGTGTATAATAAAGGTTATGATAAAGGTTGCACCAATTTTGACCAATCAGACAGCCGCATGTGAGCCCACTTGCAGCGAAACTTAGTGCACTTAACTTTAGTGTAGAAATGTAACTATGCAGGCTGTTATGAACAACCCTCCCCAATTCTACAGTAGTCTGTTGCAGGTAGAGCAGCTCACACAGAGAATCAGGTTTTTCTGGGGGCACAAAAGAGCACCAGGAGCTTGGAGAAGGGACAGTATGCAGGGAAAAGGCGTTACTTCATAAGATAGAAAGCAGAAATGCTAGTATTGTATTCTGGGGAGCACCAGCTGGCTTTAAGAACTGACATGGTTGAGCTTAACGTGCAAAATGGGAATCTTCTCCTTCATCTTTCAGCTGCTCCCGTTAGGGGTCGCCACAGCGGATCAATTGTTTCCATTTCAAATGTCCGCATATTAGGTTTGGCAAATTTTTACGTCGGATGCCCTTCCTGACGCAACCCTCTCCATTTATCCGGGCTTGGGACCGGCACAAAGAAATACACTGGTTTGTGCATCCCCTTGTGGCTGGATTAATGTGTAAAATGGAAATAATTGTGCAAAATTACTTGTGCAAAAGAGTGAAATAACAGCCATGATATATCAGAATGCTCTATTCAGATGTAATGTTTTTGAAGGAATTGTGACCCATACGCAAACAGCGTGTTGTCTCCCATCTAGTGCTGCTTACTGCGAGGGAGGTTCTGCCCCATAGCATGTTTCCTCATAGAAAGATGTGGTAGCACATTAGAGCAGGGCAGGAGATGAACCTTAGTCTGTAGTTTCATTTAAACAAAGCTTCTTTCTAAGAAAAGGAAAACAGGCATGCTCTCTTGGAGACACTGTGTCTTCACACACCAGAACCGACACTACTTTTTCAACTCAAATATTTCCCAAGAGCTCTGCAATCCCAGGTGGGCCCTGCAAGATGGTCTGGGAACGTCCTGCTTAAACACCTCAAATGCTGAACTACCTCACTTACAAAGTGTGTCTGCAATTCATATACAAGATCTTGGAATAGATGTCGAGGGAGACCATGACATTACCAAATCTCACTGACATGTGACGCATGCTTATTGCTGTTTGAAGGTTGCTGACAGTCATAAAAACTCACTCCCTGTAGCTGTTATAGCACTTACATGATATGTAAGAGATGCAGGTATTCAATCATTTAGGAAAGGAAGACAGTAATGCAGTTCATGTGTAGAAAATTTTTTTCTCACTGAGAAAAGTTCATCCATCTTGGAAGAAGCAATCTTCTTCTATTATAGAGAAACTTGTTGTAATCCATCCATCATCATTAACCACTTAATCCTGAGCAGGGTCCTGGAGATCCAAAGTCTATCCAAGAATCATAGGGTGTTGGGCTATCAAAGTACACCTGGGTGGGATGCCTGTCCATCATAGGATGCACTCCCCTCACACACACCACAGGCATTTAGGGACCAGTTAATCTGAAACGTGTATGTGAGGAAACCCAGTGTGGGGAGGTCATGTAAACTCCATGCAGACTAAAGAGGTTTCGAACCTAAGCCTGAACAGCTCGGGTGCTGAAGCAACATCACTACACACTGAGTCACCACAGAAACATTTCTTATCATTATTTAAACATTATATCATTATTTATTTAGTCTCACATTATCATAACTTATTTTTATCTTTTAATTTCAAGCACTTCAAATATCACCTACAAATTTTTGTCCTAGAAGTTAAAGGTTGGCTGGTACAGCAGCAAAGGGGGGAACAACTCCATGTTAATGCCCACGAGTTTGGAATGGGAGGTTCAACCAGTACATATGAGGATGATGCTCAGGGGTCCACATACTCTTGGCCATATTGAGTGTGTATAAACATATTAAGCAGGTAATTTTCGGGCAAGGTTTGAGGAATACAATCCAGTTACATTTCATCCCATAAGAAGGATTTTTTTATTTGAGGACATTTAAAATCTAGTTGATTTAAATAGAAAAGCAAGGTTGTAATGAAACAGCTATGCATGACTTAAGTGTTAAACATTGTTCATTTAAAAAAGCATTGTTTCTGATATTTCCCAACAGCAGTGGGGAGTTCACGGAACCTGGCAACCTGACAACATGTTGTTCTTCCTGTTATCCTCAGCGGAGCTTTATTTTTCTTACTGTGATGTTCTACAATGCTGGCTTTGGGACAGTGTACGTGTGTGTGTGTGTGTGTTTTTTCAGGGGAGTTCCAGAACAATAGGAATATCTATCAAAAGGATTCTGGACACACCTACCTCACGGGAATGTGTATTAATAGGGAACAGCTGGCCGCTCTCTGTGCAGACGCTCGGATTGAGAGGAACAGGGGTTGTTAACAGGAAGTCACCTTGCCAGCCTCTCCCTTGCTCTTTAAAACATTTCCTCCTTTAAAACCAGATTTAACTCCATCCAGCCAATCAAATCCTGTCTGGCTGGAGATTTGTTATATTTTACTTAGCTTCCCCCTGCATCCAGGGTGTAGTTTCATAGCTTAGAGCCCTGTGATTTCGGGATAGGTTTTGACTGCTGCTACCCTGACCAGGATTCAGAGGTTAACAAACATGGCTGGATGGGTCAATGCATTTCATTTCATTTAGTAACATATTATTCACTTGTAGTAAATTTGTCAAGATGCCATTAGGAAGCATCGCTTGTTGTTTGAAACTGCAATGTATAATTTGAATTTATACTTCTGTGTGTCTTTGAATACATCCATTGAAAATGCATGATAATGATTTTTACAAAGTGTACTTCAAATGATTGCTCTGTTTATTCTGCTATTTTCCAGATTATAACGTACACTTCGGGGAGCCAAGATCCTCCTTCCCAGCTGGTGCGCTTGACGCCAGCAGCCCGTGGCGCACGGCGGCAGCTGCAGGAGGACAACAGGCAGTCTCTCATTTGACATTCTGCTGGCCTCCTCTGACAGCTGTTTATTCTCCTTAAAACTCCGACCCCCACCACATGCAAGGCGCCAGTAAGCTCGCATTGTAGCTTAGATGAGAGGCGCCGGCTTGGCCGGCCGTCAGTGAAGCTCGACCGGAGCAGGCCGAGTGGCGGCTGGCCGGGATGTCGGCGTGCCGGGTCCTGCTGTCCTGCCTGCTATGGATGGCTGCCCCGGCGCTCCTGCGCTCTGACTTCCGCCTGGCCCGAGTCACAGATGACCGCCTGATCTTGTGCACGTGCACCTGGGTGCCACCCACCTGCGGCAGCCTCGATGGCAGCCACTGCGACTGCAGGGAGCGACCCTTGTTGACATCGCGGAGAGCCGATTACCTGGTGCACGCAAAGCGCCTGACCGTGTGGTACACCTCGGTGTTCGGCGTCACCCTCCTGTTGGACGGCTCTGAGATTCACCACCTGTCGCTGGTCAAATGCAACTCCTCTGCAGCCAAGACTGCTCCTCAGGACTACTTCACTGTGCAGCGGCTAGAGAAGCTGACTGTCTCATACCTGTTCCTGCGAGCAGGGCAGAGCCAAGACCTGGTGCTGGGGGATCCTCACTTGGATGCCTTGCGGGTGGGAGTCATCCACACCTCCATCTTAGCAGGGAAGTCCACCATGAAGGCATACACGGTGCAGACCAGAGTGGACTCTGACGGGGTCCTCCCTTTCCCCAACCTTCGCAAGACACGTCTCAGGCTTCCAGAAGCTTCAAGTGTGCTTGTGACTTTTCTGTACTGAAGCAGAGCACCGTTCTGGATAGAAAACTCATGGTTAATCATGGAACTTAAAATTAATGACATTGGCAAAACTACACCTTCAAAGAGTTGAAACAGATTTTATTCCTTAAAGCAGACGGATTTCTTAAACAAGAGTTTCTTTGGCATCTTTCAGAGTTAATTATATTTTACTTAAGGTTTCCCATTGCACCCAGTGTATTCCAGTTTATTCCAGCCAGCACATAAAGTGGGTTGCAGGTAGCACGGAGTAAAGCCACTGCCTCCACCATGATGAATGCCAGTTTGAGTCTAAGCTCCTGCTGTAGTACCGCTGATCAAAGTGCAAGTCTGAAATGATACTATAAAAATGACTCAGTGCTATAAATGGGTACAATGGAGTTCTTGAACTGAAATGTGTCCTGGTACTCAAAAGGGGAATTACATGTGGAAAGTAATATTTATGCACTCGGTTGGTTTTACTTTGGGGCGTTCCCTTCCTGCCATGTGTTTACCATAATTAACAACAGACACTTGGCAAATAGGCCCGCCTACATACAACATAGCACCGAACATACAAACATCTGACTTGGTGGAAGTCAAACTCTTTCTGCACATTGTCATTAGAGCTTAAGGGGTTTGGCATGCACTATTCTACCACCATGCCGTTTATAAAATCTTACATTTTTACAATGATACAATGTAGGATAGTCCCTGTAGAAATATCCCTGTAGGAAATTATGGGCAATAACCGATATGTCTATATTCATTTTAGCTACGATTGCATTGATTTTTTTTATTCAGCACTAGCTGAGTTACAAGGCGTTATTCGGCTGAAAAAGTTTTGCGGTGAAAAGGTAAAAAGTAATAACATATTTTATGATCGCCAAACTGTTTTACTGGTTAAGTGGTTGCATTTAGTACACAAGTATTGCTAGTACTGTTGAACAGGTGGACGCCACAGGGAGTGATGCCCGTGCCGGTTGTAGTCGGAAGGAAAGGAAAAAGGAATAAAATTATATCCCAAAGCTGCATTACCCTTATATTGCTGACACGAACTGCCACGTGTATATATGTGCGTGATATGTAATTTCTTATTAATTGTCTACTTTTATACTATGTACAGATGTGTTATTTTTATTTTCACAAATATACTTACTGGCTCCTTCCACTGCTCAGAATTGCACTAATGATTATGATGGTGCTCTTCCATCTCAGAAAAACCACCATTATCCCTCCTACTTTCCAGATTGGGTCCTTCCTTTACCATCACCTCTGCTTCTCACCAGTTTGGATCTTTGCTCCAAGCATTTAGTGACCCCCCCCCCCCATCACCTCTCCCTCTTGCTGTTCTGCAGAAAACAAACGACAGTCTGATGTATTTCTTTTGTTCGGTGTATAGATGCTCCCACATAAAAACAAATTCGTTCATGAAGAACAGACAGACAGATTTAGGCTCTCTTGTATACCTGCTGTATCGGGGTGTTTGTCAAGAAATGATTTGTGAATGGAACTAAGGACAGTGCATGCATTTTGACCAGCGGTCACATGCAATGTCCATCAGTCAGAGGTGTCATACAGCAGACATCATGTTTAAAACCCCCCGCCTAATATTGTGTAAGTCTTCCTCTGAAGGTGTCCTGTGGTATCTGGCACCAAGACCTTAGCACCAGATCAGATCCTTTAAGTCCTGTAAGATGTGAGGTGGTTCCTCCATAAATCGGACTTGTTTTTCCAGCACATCCCACAGATGCTTGATCAGATTGAGATCTGGGGAATTTGGAAGCTTAGACAACACTTTGAACTCTTTGTCATGTTCCTCAAACCATTCCGGAACAATTTTTGCAGTGTGGCAGGGCCACTGCCATCAGGGCATACCGTTGCCATGAAGGGGTGTACGTGGTCTGCTACAATGTTTAGGTAGGTGGTATGTGTAAAAGTAACATCCACATGAATGCCAGGACCCAAGGTTTCCCAGCAGCATATTGCCCAGAGGATCACGCTGTCTCCGCCGGGTTGTCTTCTCCCATAGTGCATCCTGCTGCCATCTCTTCCCCAGGTAAACAACAGACATGAACCTGGCCATCCACCTGATCTAAAAGAAAGCGTGATTCATCAAACCAGACCACCTTCTTCCATTGCCCCATGGTTCAGTTCTGACGCTCGTGTTCATTTTAAGCACTTTTGGCAGTAGCATGGGCACTCTGACCAGTCGGTCTGCTACTACGCAGTCCCATGCGAAGCAAGCTGTGATGCACTGTGTGTTCTGACACCTTTCTATCATGGCCTGCGTTAAAGTTTTCAACAATTTGTGCTATAGTAGCTCTTCTGTGGGATTGGACCAGACGGTCATCAATGAGCCTTGGAGGCCCATGACCCTGTTCACCGGCTGTCCTTCCTTGGACCACTTTTGGTACTGTAGGTAGTAACCACTGCATATCGGGAATGCCCCACAAAACCTGCCATTTTGGAGATGCTCTGACCCAGTTGTCCAGCAATCACAATTCGTTCCTTGTCAAAGTGGCTCAGATCCTTATGCTTGCCCATTTTTCCTGCTTCCAACACATCAACTTCAGCAACTTGCTGCCTAATATATCCCCCCACCCTTTGACAGGTGCCATTGCAGCAAGATAATCAATGTCATCCACTTCACCTGTCAGTGGTGTAACTACATATTTTGTATTGTAAGGCAGTAAAAGTGCCACATTTAAAGGGGCTGGATTTTAAAGATTTTAATGTCTGAAAATATAGCACATACAACCGTTTTAGAACAACAGCACATTTCTAAGGTCATTTGAAATATTCTACATTAAAATACTCTTGAATGAAAATAAATAACAAAAAGTATTAAATCTGAACAACTGAAAGTGCAAATATTTTTCAGATTTCTTGAAATCGGGGCTGTACTTTGATAGTTTAGTCTGCTTCTATACTTCTGTCGGGTCCTTTACATACTGAAGGGTGAAATAAATCTTTTATTGTGTCAAACAAAAAATGTAAACACTTTAGACAATACTCCGTTTCCGATGTTTAAAGATGCATGATTAAATGACGACATTGTGCACAGAACATTGTCATTCAAGTGGGCCGCAGGACTCTTGAATGCTGAAATGCTGAACTGAATCCAGCGCACCAGTCCAGCTGTTAGATGAAGTGTGACACAGCCTCAGCAACGGGACCATGAGTCCCCCCCAGACCAGAGTTGCCCCCAGGGCACTGTGCAGAGGCCCCCATGACAAGCGAAAAGTCAGCTTTGGTGTGAAAAACCGCATTTCCCGCAGAAAAGCCAGAGTTCCAGCAGGGGTGGTGAAACGATGGGCTGGGAAATGTGCAGGACAGCTGCACGGAGGACACGGCGGCGCTGAGCAGTGAGGTCAGGCTGTAGCAGTGGGGCAGAAAAACAGGGGGTCATAAATTCCATTTTTACTGACTGCATACTGCAGTGCTCATTCAAGGTCAGATGGGACTGATTTACTGAGACTCGGGCTGCTCCTAACATCTGACAAACACCCCAGACAATTCATTTCAGCTCAGTTCAGTTTATTTTTTTACAGTGTCCCCTTCTCAGCATGGGGCTGAACGATTATTGCAAAGAAGACAACTACACAAACACCGATAATGGCTGAAAAGTGGGATAAGAAAGGAAGGTGGCAGCTGAGGAGAGGAAAGCAAAAAGTTCCCAGCCCCAGAGAAAGGGTGAAAAATAAACGCTTTGGTTTCCGAGTGCTTGAAGGTGTCTACCCCACCTGCACTGTGATGTGGTTACAGAGGACTTCTGTAGACATGTCTGTAGCTAAAAGACCAGTACAACAGGACACACAGAGCCAGTTATCGCGCAGATGGTGCAGACATCATGGTACTGAGTACAAATGCTCCAAGCAACAAGGAAACGGCTGTGTTGGGTGCTCTTGGGAGGGAAGGACGGTTACAAATGGGTGAAAGCAACTGGCCAGCAGCCATGGCGTGGCCTTTCGGATCACCACTTGTGCCAGGAGTCCGGTGCGCCTTCACAGCAGGGGGCCCATATGCCAGCCTGCACCGACGCTCTTCCTTGGCACTGAATCATATGCACATGACGCATGTGTGAGGGGTGTCAGGTCACTGTTGGGGTTACTGTGTTTAAAAAATAAATAAATAAACGCGGCAAAAACACGTAGGATCAACCAGGGTCCCTGTAGGGGCAAATAGAAGGGCACGGCAGTGGAGTGATCATGCTGCTTTTAAAAGAATAAAATAACGGATGCGTTCAATCTGTGATTCAAATGTGTGCATCTCCCAGGGGATGTGGTCCCCTACACTACTCACAGTGCAGCAGGTGGCGCAGAAGTTAGAGCTGCCACTGAGTCAAAGGACACAGGTTTGAATCCCACCTTCTGCTGTAGTACCTTGGAGCAAGGTGTATATACTCTGGGTTTACAGTAAAAAATGATATGTGTTGAACAATGTAAGTTGCTTTGGAGAAAATAACGTGCAGCCATCTGACTCAAACACTGAATGGATTTTAAATAAACTGGCTGGAAGAAAATACGCTGCTGCTTCCTTTTTCCTTTTGTTCCCTCCATTGTTTGTGCTATTTCTAGAGAATAACAGCAACACGGATGTGTAAATTACTATGGTAGTAGCAAGGATGCCAGTGAGATGTTGGTCCTCAGTCATGAAATCACTGCAAAAGGCAGTTTCTGTTGTTCCAGTTTGATCTCACTGTCTATGCAAAACAGTAGTTTAATATAGCAGTAGTTTATTGCAAACTGAACTTAAAACAAGAGTAAAAATTCCCTAGATAAATTCTTTCTTTCTTTCTTTCTATCTATCTATCTATCTATCTATTAGTTCATATATTTATACTTCTCAAATTTTCACATGTACAGCTTTTTTTATTGGCTCTCGACCCCCGTGACCCTGTTCAGGGTAAATGGTTAACAAAAATGAATGGATGGATTTTTTCAGTCTTATCTATTTATCTATGTCTATATCACCTTTTTATTGGCTCTTTTTTTCTCAGCATTTCCGTTCCCCCTGTTTTGCACGCTGTGGACCCAAGGAACTTCATTTCAGCTCCATGCTATGCCTCCTCTGTACCTTCCTTTCCAGCCTCCTTTTCCCCCAGTAAATGTGAGCAGCGTGCAGTACCACACATGGCCCCTTGGTGGCGCGCGAAGCTTTTTTTGAAGATGCTGCGTCTCCATTTCACAGGTTTTACTGCGCCAACTTAACCCAACGCGGCTTAACCCAAGCCAGTTTTGTAAACTGACCCTTGAGCCTCATGGTCTCCTCTTTTGCTGACATTTTCGTCCTGGTTTTGTTCATTCTCCAGCACCCAGATTTTTTTGTTAAAGCAATGCAAGAGCTTGGCTGTGCACCTACATCATTTACATCTCGTACAGAAAAGCAGGCCCCTTCCCCATGAAATTCGCACAAGGGCATACTTAGAATTAAACATTTTTCTAAAAAAATTTAATCATGAAATATGTAACTGTGTAATACTTGAAGGATCACCAGGACTGAACATACAGTATATAAACCTAGTAAAGCAGCAGTTTTAACAGTTAAATAGTGTCTTTTGCTTTTATTTTCATCCAGTTAAGGCAAAATGTGTCAAGGATTATTGGTATGAATTAAACACATTTATTTTTTCCAAACTTAAGGATCGAGACTTCAAACTGGTGCCACGATTAAGATCCTTATAAGTGTACTGAATTATTCACATAATGCACTTTAAAAGTGAAACACTTATTGCGCCTTTCACACTTGCGGTGTTGCTGTAATATCTATAATATTTTGTTAAACATACAAGCAAACTTTCAGATTATTTTCCAAAAACATTTGTGTGCAAAATAACGAGTGATTTATTTTCACTGAAAAAGAGAATTGGCTTGAAGAAAAATATTTAGTTGTTGAAAGACATAAATTTAGTGACATGGCGATGCTTGTCATGCCTGATCTGCACTGTCCCTGCATGCTGATGTTTGCATTCACATTTTATTTTGTTGTCAGTTTAAGTATCTACTGAATTTCACAAATAATTCCACCCGTTGTTGGTTAAATCATGAGGAAAGAAGGAGAGCTGTGGGGAATATTATGAAAATGAGTCATTGAAATGAAATAAGATGCTCAGACTTTTTTTTTTTAACTTGCTGGAGATGGAAAGTCACATATATGTATTTATCTGATGCTTTTCTCCAAAGTTACTTTATTAAGCTGCCTGCAGCGATTTACCTGTTTATGCAGCTGGGTGAGTTTTAAAACATCAAGTCAGGGCAAACACCTTGCTCAGATTATGGCAGAAATTGGGAATTAAACCTGGGCAGCTCTAACCATCTCACCACCTGCTGTCCTTTTCAGATTTGGAAGCCGGTCTGAGGAAGTGGACATAAGAGGAGCACCTGGTGAACAGTCTGTCTCCCTAAAAGCACATTTTTCAGGCTCCTTCTCAGTGTGAGAGCTGCGCAGCCACTCGGCAGCCTGCTTACACCCGTGACTGAAACACAGTGGTGCAAACCTGGACGCTGACTGTTTAGACAGGCCTGTGCTCCTGGGGTGTCTTCATGTGCTGACGGTGAGTGGAAAAGTGCAGAGAGTGAGAGAGAGGGAGGGGGATGGAGACAGGAGACTCCGTGGGGTCCTGGACTCAGATCTGCGGGCCGGTGCACGCGTTCTTTTCTCCAGCTGCTCCCTTTCACGGACACACGGCTCTCTTGATGCCCCCAGCAGTGCCCACCTCCTTCTGATTAGCATGGAAGTGACCACAGGTGGACAGAACAGAGTGAAGTACCTGGGAACAATGAACCGGAGTAAAAGGTGATGAGTAAGTAAGCAGAAAAGTGACCTGTTGTGGGGGGGGGGCACTGTACTGCAGAATGGTCTCCTGGTGACACTGAGCATCTGCATTCGCCAGGCCCTGGAGTTCCAAAACACACAGTTTGGGCAATTAGGAGAAAGCAGCACTACCTGTCTGAGATGCTCTTATTCAGAGACGGGGGGCTGCTCGCACACTGTGCGACTTTTGGCCACGGCTGCACACGTGGAACATCAAGAGCCAAGTGAAGCACGCAGGTTTTATTTTCTGTGCACACTGAGGCAAGGAGTTTGCGTGTAATGTCTAATGTTCAAGCTGATAGAGACAAGGGAACAAGTGGAATCTTGCAACATTTCCTCTTTTTCTATCACTTCCTTTCCATCCTCTCGCCTTCATCTCTCGCCGTCAACTTTCTGTATCTGCTTTAACGTGGACCCGGAGGAGACGCTGCGGAGAGAAGGAAATACATTTTCCATCCTTGCTTCTGCCTGACCATTTTTTTTCCCCTCTAAACCCCTAGTTTTTTGTTGGGGACAAATCTGAAGGGGGTTCCAGATCTCTAGCCACTCAACTTTATTGCACCCAAAACTATTATACAATTTAAAAAAAACAAATTAAAAAAGAAATCCACCACACTGTGTCTCGTGCCTGAGGTATTTACATGGTGTTTCCTTTCAGCCGTGTGTACAATTGTTGAATCGCCAATCTTGTTCTCATGAGCCCGTGGGAGCTGACGTTTTACTGTTAAAATCATTTGCTTAATCTGGGAAGATGAAGGCCTGTTGCTGGGGACCCACAGTCCATGTAGCCTCGTGCTATATATTATATGAGCCTTTTTTTATGGTCCGCGTCCCTTAACCGCCCAGCCATCAACCGCAGGACATTTATGCAACAAGAAGTCGCCTTTGACAGAGGCGGCTCAAGTTCATAGGCCCCTGGCCGTAAAGTGACGGAAAGTCGATTTTTATTAATGTCATTTCATACATTTTTGTCAAACAATGGGCCAAGCAACGTGCTTCTGCAGTTGCCATGGTCAGGGACTGTTGGGTATGGCGAACACACGGCATTGCTATGAACGACCCCCCCCCCCCATTAGGCTGTGAACTGATCCTCAAATCGCTCAGCGATGTCTTTACGGAGGCGGGAATTAAGCAGCGCATGCACCTCCCGTTCAGTGTTGGTAGTTGGGATTAGGAATTGTAAAGCAGTTTTAATGCCAGGGCTCCCGATCAAGGCTGACCAGACCCACCCTGTAATATAATTTGCGTCCAGAAATGATCACGAAATCATTTTACACATCCAGCTAATATTGACCACAATTAATTCTTAATTTAGTCATTATTTGGTCACCATATGGGTATGGTAGCAAGAAGGCTGCCCGGTGCATACATTTGGACAAGGATGTGCAGCTCATGGTTGCACCTGTTGGATAACTTCCATCCTGCAGCAGAGGGACATTCTGGAAGGTTCTCCTACAGATATTTAGATGCTTTAGCGGTACGGGCTGTTTGCCAGTAGGCCATGAAATGTCCAAAGGGCTCATTTTGGTGGACACTCTCAGCCCTGGACTTCGCAAGACTGCACACAGCCCTCCTTGTTGCCACAGCGATGGGGAGTGACGATCTGTATCGCACAGGCGGACAGGCGGCGCCCAGAGCATTCCGGCTGCACAGCGTCTGCGCCTGTTAGTGGCGAGCGTGCGGTGGGATGACACACTCCGGACTGCCTGCCCCTCCACCCCCAAACCCTCCCCGACCGCGGACAAAGGGAGGGTCCGGCTCAGAGCCAAGCATATACCACCACCACTCAGTTCCCAAGGCCAGGGGATGGGCGCGTGACAAAAGGGGCCGGGGGCCGACTCACCCCGTGGGGCGAGAGTGGCGCTTCATCCCTGTGGGGGGCCTGTGGGCGGAGGGAGAGGGGTGCAGTTATGGGTGGGAGGTGGGGGGGGGAGCGCACAGGGACCCAACCGAAACACAGAGCTACACTGCTCACAGGCTGCAGGGGTTGCCAAAATACTGCGGCTGGTTTCATCATTCTTCTGGAAAAAGGAGCTGCGGCATGGATGTCCAGGAGGGCAATGGACTGCAGATCATGGCTGTGTCAGGGAATGTGGAGTTCAAACCAATAAACCAATTAAAATATTCATATATATACCAAACGGCTGACAGACTGTGGGGATATATATTTATTATTGCATATAATTCCTTGTCACAGCTGTCTCTTGATAAAATGTGTTGCATACTTTTGACTGAATCGGCCACAAACTTTAATATAATGTGACAAACAACAATATATCAAAATGAATAAAGTAAGGTTATGGCATGCGAAGTGGACTGTGTGGGAAGGGCTTCAGAAATATCAGGTGTGTTTACATTTATCCAGAGGTCCTGTTATTTAAAGTTGGGTCAAGGGTGATGCTTATTTGTTTATTTGTATTTTGTGTATTTTTTACCACTGGAGTTAAATAATAATTGAACTCTATTTTTACCGAACTTTGAAAATGGACTTTTGCAAAGAGAGCGAGGAATTGTGGGCAACAGCGTGCCGTTGGCCTGCCGCTGTGATCGCGCCCCAGAGGCGCGGGGTCCAACTCTGGACGAGAACGAGCCATGGGGGTCTTGGGGGGGCTGGGGGAGGGCTCATCACTCTCTCCACACTTATGCTGTCAAACCCCTTTGTGATGGGGACATTACTCAGACTGCAGGCCACTGGCTCCCAGGTAACTACAGGCCTGGGGGGGGGGGGCAGCGGGGCCCCTCTGCCGTCGCCACCGCTACTGCTGCTGTTCCAATGCAGCCTGGGCTTTGTTGGTCCACCTTGCTTTCATCTGGAGGACTGGACATCAGTCAACGCGAGGTGACCGCCTACAGAAGGGGGGGGGGCACCACGCAGCCCCCCCCCACCCTTCAGCTCCATTGCAGCTCTGCGCTTACTTTTCCTTTTCATTAGCACTCGCTGTTAAGAAAACTGTAGCAGGAAAAAGACTCAGTTGTAGAGATTTCAAATGAGCCTTTTCACTTTTTATTCACTACATTAAGTACATTTTTTTAGGGCGGCTTTTCTATTTCTTCGGCACATTTTCCAACCCTATAATTAATATGCTGGATAACAGTAAAGATTTCTATACATGTAAACGTTCTAAACTTTGCGAGAAGCCTGCTTTTCACTGTTTGCTCAGACAGAGGGTTTTGTATTTAGCCCATTTGTTTACTAACAGCTATGAGAAGAGGCAGAAATGAAAAAAGCGGACAATTCATAAGCAGAAGAAACTGCTCGCGAGCCACTGATAAAAGTGACAGTAGCGAAGGGCGTCTAACACTTAAATATCATCCCAGCCTGAATCTGAGATACCTCTGAGGTCACAGGGCATCACACTGTTATCATTTGTTCATTTATGGTTAAAAATGCTTTAATGACCAAGTGTGCTTGCACATACAGGGAATCAAGGACTTCGACATGGCAGGAAATCAGTTTGACGCATGAAACAAATTCCAGCTTAATAAAGTAAGTATAATGTATAACAAATTTGTACATAAAGTATAACAACATTTGAAAAGGATAACACATCTAACATTGTGTAAATAATGCTATTAATATTTACACAGATGTGTATGAGGACATGCAAGCACTGAGGTACAACGTAGAAATGGCATTGGGACTGAATATAAGAATGTGCAACTGGTGATGCTTGGGTGCTGGAATTCTGAAGCTTGACTAGAATGGATCGTAACAATACTTATTATTATAAATAAGATTACAGTGAGTGCTTCTAAGTTGGATAAGGGAAACAGTGTGAGGGAAAGGCTTGCCTTTGTGCCTTGCTGCCTACATACTGTTGGCCCCGTATCAGGTGAAATCTCGAAATAATCAAATAGTTTGAATAAAATTGCTATTGGAAACATATTTTCCACCTTTGAGAATATAATGAGAAGGCCGGCTGCTCGGTGGAGGCTGTTTTTTTCATTCCACTTAAGAGCTCAGCTTGAACCTGAGCTATTCTGAATTTGGACTTCATTTGACTTCACCGCAGTTTTTCATTTTTTCAGCGACCGCAGTTTGTCAGTCCCCTACCCCCCGACTGTACAGCATATAGAAAACACAAAGCATAATTAAATAACCGACATGTTAAATGCATTCTCCAGTATCATGCTGTGTGTTTTTCAAATGTTTATTTCCCAGAGACCACGCTCCTCTTAATTGGTTTTGCCTTAATTCACATCAAGCCATTCTATGATATCCGCAGTAAAAAGGGGTGGGGCAGGTGCACATTTTTATTTGTATAAATAGAAAAATGTACATACTTTACATTTGAAATAACTGTCATTGAAAACAATATTGTTGCCGCTAACTCGCTCAGAGAAATATTGAAGGTTTGACATGTTCAACTGCATGTGCAGGTGACCATACATGCGCGTGTGTGTGTGTGTGTGTGTGTGTGTGTGTGTGTGTGTGCGGGGATAACTGGTGTGATGATGCAGCAGGTTGCCAAGATAGCGGTCTGGCTCCCCGAGCCTCGTCCGGAGCGGCCCTCGGCGGTGGGGTGGGCAACAAGCTGTCACTCCACTCCTCCCTCGATGCTCTGACTTTTTGACGCCTTGTTAGGGGTGTTGAACATTTTTATCCAAGAGAGCCAGGGCAACGACTGGGGCCACTGGTGAGAGAAAAAGGGCAATGGGTCTGTCAGAGGAGCATGACCTTCGACCTCAAACTGTTGCTACCCTGCCCTCAGCAACCGGATCAACAGTTGGTCTGCAAGGCTGGGCTGGCCGGCTTTATCTGTGGGCCACGGCTGCGTAATTAAGTGGCAAACTGGCTGAACGAGGCACCTGAACCGGCCTGTCACCCTTAAAACCATGAGCCTGTATTGGGTCAGAACCACTGGTTGAAGGGGCCTGATACACAGTACCGGCACTTGAACATTTTGCTTTTTGAAGTATCAGGGCTTTTTCGTACGTGCAAGCATTTCTTATGAACTCCTGGGGCCCTTTCCTTCCCCGGACAACCAGATTCTCCAGCTGAGCTGCTCTCCCAGCAAAAGACTGCTGCAGTCTACAGCTGTTGTTCACGATAATCCTCACAGCTACATTTCATTGCCCAGGGTGCACTAAGTTGCGCAGCAAGTCGGCTCACATGCTGCTTTTCTTAGTTTTGCTCAAAATTTGTTTTCCCTTTGTCGAATAAGTATATACTGTGAACGTCAGCTGTATGTTTTTTCTTCCGTCTTTATATTCTTATCGTTCATACTGTTAGAAATGTAAAATTTAATAGCAAATTGCGTGCTAGTACCGTACGCACGCCAATATGCCGATAAGGAGAGTAGCATCTCTTTTCATTCTTCACACTTTAAGCGTCGATCAGAACTCTGTATCCTACAACCCAGGGCCATTTAGTAAGGAACGCAACCAGGCCACAGTAGCAAGACTCTGAAGTGGCCCGCGGGACACTGCGGATGACAGAAACAGCAGGGGAAAGTGTCGACGGTGGGGATGCAGCATTATCGCTTCCCTGTTGTTTCCCTGGTTCCGCCCCCACCCAGAACATGCTGGCATCTTGGCAGACGCGCGCTGTCAGACACCTACACTCACAATGAGAGTGAAATGAATGCTTTTTCTGTCCTGCAATACGGTGCCACACACAAAATGCCATCTTTAGGCAAAAATAAGTTGGGAAAAAAAGCACAAATCACAATTGGATTTATTGGATTTTAGGCTCTGGGAATTTTTTAGATGTGGATCCAAACTCTTAACTACTTCATTGTCTTTCTGACTGCATTTGGAAAGAAAAATTCTGAAAGAAAACAATAAAAAGGACTAGAGGACCAAAAGAAACACTGATATATATTTATATATTTATGTGTGAGTAAGGTTCTGGCACTCTGCTGAAAGAATTTGGCTCTCTGCTACAGGTTCTTGTCTCTGCAGTCCCACAGGGGTTGGCCTGGTGTTTGGTGTTTGTTTCTTTCAGTGGCATCATAGAACAATGATGAAAATTTCAGAGAATTTCCATTTCTCCGGACAGTGAGAGGACACCAGAGCGCCCGGAAAAAGTGGACAAGGTAAAAATGCAACACCTGTGCAGCCAGGTTTCAAACCTACAACTCAGGTGCTGAACGTGACCTGCCCAACTTCTGGTTTGTATCATAGCCTTCGAAAGACAGGCAGCAAAATGTCAGTTCCTTATGCAGCCTCCTGGCATTGGGTGTGCAAAGGTTACCCAGTGCCCTCCCATGCCCCTGTAATGATAAAATATACATATAGAGATATATATGCACAATTTTTTGATGTTCTTTATTATGGGAAAGGCATTCATAGGTTAGGAGGGTCCCTCTGGGTAGGTGTAATGGTTAGTGGCGGGAGATGAAGGGACCCTAAACCATGTCAAATTGGCCATTCTGCCCAGGGTCGGGACATTCTGTCTGGGTCCACTTGAATGTTCTCCTCAGAAGTTGCCCCATTCACATGCACAATGTAACTGTCAGTCTTAACAACGGCCCCTGCCATTCTCTGGCTCCACGACTCGCAGGGTAACACAATATTTCACAGCGCCAAACAATCGCCTGTCTGCCGGGGCCAACCATATGGTTACTATGGGGGCGCAATATTGACACACATCACTAATTATTCATAAGGAAGAAGGGGAGGGGGCAAAACGCTGCTCCCATCGGGGACCATTCCATCACAGCCTTGGACATCGAATCTCAGGACTCCCCCTGGACTCGCTTTTAAAAAATGGGGGGAGATGCTCACAGTCTGGGGGTCCACTATCTTTTACTTTGGAGTTTTTTTTTTTTTTTTTTTTTTTTTAACGCTGTTAACACCTGCAACATGCGGCAAGGGACTGAATGAGCGAATGAACGAATGAACGAATGAAGGGACGAACGAATGAAAATCCAAACAATTGTCTTGCGTATGACTAAGGCTTGCGTTTCTCTTCGAAAAACCGAGCCTGTTATCGTTATCACCGTTTCATGTTTGCGAGTGAAAAGCAAAAACGATGACACTTTCGGAAAGAAAGAATATTTTCTGCAGTGATTCTGCAGAGCGGATTTGAACGAACGAAAAACACCAGCCATCTACAGTTAGGTTCTGAAAGAAGCAATGTCTGCCCAGAATATAACCGACTTTTGTAAAACAATTTAATAGGTGTGTACATCCGATACTAAATTTTTGCTCAATCTATAACTGTAAAAACAACATCTATCAAGCCTATAACTGTACCAGGGTATTAAGGTTCACTTTATTGTCATTCTGCATTTATTCAGTAAAAGGGACGAGGAAATGTAGTTCCTCTTGGGCTGGGGTGCACGGTACACTAAATACCGTAGACATAAAACCGTAGATGTGAATACAGGGCAAAAAGGAGTAGGGAAGCTGGATTTGTTACGAGATGCATCGGTAAAGCTAAACCTCCCGCGACCGCGATGTTTCCAGGAAGGCTTTCTCAGAGCGACCCTGCGGTGCCGCCCTCGGAGCTGCATCTGCAACCTGCGGGCATTGCCCGCTTTTACACGCCGCGGAGGGTCAAGTGAGTTCAGCCTCCGAAGCTCAGCACTGCGCCGCAGTCTCGGTCGGGCGTTGCGGTGGAACGAAACAAAGAAAGTCACATTTTAAGCCTGTTATTGCATCAGTAGGCCCAATAATTGCCCACTGCCTGCTGTACGGCAAAATAAACACATTATTGCTTAATTGGGCAACAGCATCTCATCTATGATTATGTTTGCCTGATGTAAAATGTTTGAACATTTCGGAATGCAAAATACATTCATCATTACATTCTTGGTGGGAGCTTTCTTCCAGTGCAGCCTCTGTGTCTCAATCACATTTTTTTTTTTTTTTTTTCCCCCCGAAGATTTCAAATTAAACGGCAAAGTTTTTGTCATATTAAAATTCGAGAGTTTTTTTTTTTTTTTTTTTTTTTCCCCCTCCTAAGAAGTTAGCAAATGTGTGAAATTAATCAGCGATAAATCCCTTGACAGCATATGGGTTTGGAGTCTAAACATTGCTGTTATTGCTAATGGGAATTGAGTCTGCGCGTATAGAGCAGATATTTAAAGGCGAGCGATGATCTGTACTGGCGCGGCCATTTACAGCATAATGTCACCGTGTCTCTTTAGTGGAGACCCGAAAAAATACACCGACTGAGGAGCTGCTGGAATCGGGCGTTTGAGTCGTGGGCAGTGTGTGCTGCAGATGCAGACCCTAAATGGTGGGAAAATCCGCTTGTCCTTCGGCCCGACGCAGGCCGACGTTTATGCCAGACGGGCTGATGGATGCCGCCTTATTCGGTGGTGTGGCCGGCGCGCAGGGCTACGTCTGAGCAGCTACACCTGCATCTCTCCACTTCAGTGGACGCTCACAAAGCATCCTTGCCCTCTAACCCCAAGGTAACCCGTTTGACTCGCGCAGTGATCGGCGTGGCCTGAAAATGTGGCGTTTAGTGGCCGCGGCTCAGCTCTGTGGCTCCAGTGCTGCTCCCCACCGGGGAGAAGACTGATATTTTTCCCAGGAGGGGACAAACTGCAGATGTTAGGGTTCTGCCAGCCCCTAGTGGCGCTATGGGTTCTGCTCTCCACATCTGTCCGTGCCGAAAAACAGGCCATATTGTGTCCCATCTGCTGGCAGGGGCGCAAAGTGGCACGGCTCCGCCCGGGGGAGAGGGCAGTTTCGGCTGGTGCCATAAATATTGAAATTCACGGGCGTGAAGCAGCAGATTTTTAAGGCTGCCCAGGGAGCAGCCCGGGCCTCAACCTTTGGCAGCCGAGAAGCAGCTTTCGCCGATCTGCTTCTCCCCGCAACATTTGTCACAGAGACCTGGAGCCAATCGGCGGCAGGGACGAGGGCTCTTCGCTCTCCCATCCCGAGTAAAATGGAGTACAGGGCCGAGGGGAACCGTATGTGAATGCGAATGCGAATGTCACCCCACTCCGCAATGCTCCGCTGGGGAGATGGACTTCTCGGCCCCGAGCTGTCCTCAACCATATGTTAATGTTTTCATATTCCACAAAGATTTGCTCGGGGACCCGTTAAGTTTCCAAAATGCCGAATTACACCCTGACGCTGCAGATTCAAAGAGATCCCCACTGTTACTCTGCTGAGCCCGAGAAGCAGGAGACACTCCTCGGCTGGCGGGGAACTGCACACGGCATTACCTAGGATAATGTATTTTTTATGCCGTGCTGTACGCGTGTCTCTTAATTGGGCTGTAAACATCCCCATTACTTCCAGAGGAAACTGGGCCGCCTCTGAAGTCATGCTGACATTTTAAGCACTCTGAAGTTTTTCATAAAGGCAAGCGCACAAACCGAGAAGGCTTTCCCCCTAACAGGTGTCGCCAAGTGTCAGGTTCCTCACCGATCGCACCTACAGTTGGTGTGAAGCCTTAATGAGTGGTGGAAAAACAAGTGCAGCACGAGTTTACGCATCCGTGCGTTGCAGTGGCAACCGTGCTGCCCCCCCCCCCGTCTCTCTCTTTTAAGCGGTGCCGTTTTTTGACGCCGACGGTTTCCTGCGAGGACCGTCGTCGGACTCAACGTGACAAACCGCGAGGGGGGGACAATTAATTCTGCATAAGATATGACGCCGCGTTTTATAATTTGGGCGTGCGTTTTGCACGTACAAGTCGGATTCCGTGCCCATGGGCACAAATGAGAATAGTTTTTCGAGCAGGAATGGTCGGAAGTGTCCCGCCCTTGGTTCCCCATTCCAGGGGATTGAGGGAAGGAGGTAATGGCGCGCACCCTGGGATGGGAAGTTGAGCCCCACCGTCCGGCTGGGCCAAGGCATCGCCCGGGCTGACAGGGAGGACGCGGCTGGCACGGGGACGACGCAGCGCTGGCCGACATCAGGTCGTGTCATTGTCCGAAGGGCTCCCCGGACGCCCAATCAGCACGGTTACGTAAGGCTTCGGCTTCCTTAAACGCCTGCTCCAATGTCGTTTCCATCAGATTATCTCTCCGCTCCGCAGGCCGACAGATGCTTGGCCCAGCTGGTGGAGAAAAAGTTTATAGCCCAGTTGGAACGGGGGTCCTCGCACCCTCTACAATGTTGGCCACCATTGCCTTTTTTAATGAGTCACGAATTGCCTGTTTATCTTCTGCTCCCTGCTGTTTCGGCATTTTCCCTTCCAGAACAATCCTAGAAACACATGCTGGTACAGACGCGAGAGCAATGTGTGTGGACATTTAGAGCCAAATTGTTACAAGGAACTCGCTTTTTTTCCCCCCTTCTTATGTATTAAAAAGAGGAGAGGCATTCCACACGCTGTAATAAAACTGCATCTCAGATGTTTGGCGTGACCTCCTCAATATGGCCAGCCAGAGAAAGCTGGGCCCATTTGAAGCCTTAACAAACACATAAACGGCTCTATAATTGGTATTCTTTGTTGTTCATGTTTTGGCTCTGCTGAAATTGTGCTAAACACTTTGTTTAATGGCGCTACATTATGACAACACATGGCTCTTGCAAGAGAGGGGAAAAAACTGGCGATGCCACGAAAATGTAGCAGGTGGCGTAGACGGTTTCCTTTTAAAAAGGAGAGAAAAGAAAGGGAACTGTTTGGATGAGGAAAAAAAAAGTTATGTCAACCGCACATCACAGGAGACCGGAGCCCGGCATCCGCGAGGGCCTCGCGCGTCTATTGAAGAGACGTCCGAGCCTTCGCAAACAAAACAGACGGTTGGGCGCGAATCAGAGCGAACAGACGCTGTGTGGCCTGTGGAAGATTTAGCAAAGGAGAGTTTGCTGAGCTACCAGTTGCCGGCTGGCCCCGGTACCTTTCTCGTCCCCAAGAATGATGCGCAGCTGCCTGACAGAGCCAGGGTGGGCATAAGTAACTGCTTATCGAGGCTGATTAAAGACAGCTTTTTCACCAGTGTTTATTTCTAAGTTGGAAAACAGCGCTTCCGTCATGCAGCCAGCCATAGCAGCTGGATTGCTCCCAATAAAAAAAAAAATCTGTTTCCAGACATTTGCTGAATATGTGTGACTGGATATCGGCATGAATAACATGACGGGAAAATTCTGCAACTTTGCGTAAGAGATTATGGCTAAATTTATAGACGTTACAATTACAGCCCGCGGGTTCCTCGGCTCAGTTTTTTTCGAGACGACTCTGCCCATCCATCTACCTGTTCTTCTTAACTGCTTGTCCTGGTCGTGTTGTGGTGAGCTGGAGCCTAACCGGGAGTCAAGGCTTGAAGCTTACGCCCTAGACAGAATGCCGGTCCATCACAGGAAAGCCCCCCCCCCCCACATACACACACACACACACTTACATACTACAGGCCATTTACAATGGCCAGTTAACCTGAAAGAGATCTTTGCGCCATATGAAGATACCAGAGCACCCGGAGGAAACTCATAAACATGCAAACTCTGCACACAGTGAGCTTTACTCGAACCTGAACAGCCCAGGCTCCTTGCTGTGTAACCGTGCTGCCCACAGACAACTCTAAATGAAAATTAATACTAGAGACGTCATCGTGTTTCCACCTAGAAATTATGCATACAGTGGTTGCATTTTTTGGTTTAACATCCAATAATTCACATCATCTTCAGGCACCCTTGGCTCCCAACACGAATCATGTGTGATCCAGGCACAGAAGACAGAGATCCAAGGAACCTTGTGTGCGTAGTTTCATTAACTACTTTTGTATCCCATGCTGCAATGCTGCTTGGGGAGCTGGGAAGGGGGGGGGGGGGGGATAGTCCCAGGGAGCCAAAAAATATCCAAGGAATCTTGGCATAGGAGAGCATGGAGCACAGCGCCGTGAAATTTTATTCTCTGATTGTCCCCTTTGTTGGGAGCCAAGAGGTTAGGCCTCCGCATTCTTCTCATTGTACGGGGTCACTGCATCAGAGCCAGTCAAGTAGAAAAGACCTTTCTGGGGGTGTGCGTGGTGCTGGGGGGGGGGCACGGCAAAAGTCACCGCATAAAATGTCTCCCCCAGTATCGGCCCTTTGACACTGCCATTCCCCACCAAGATGTCACTGTTAAACCAGCTCCTTTTAAAACAGCTTAATTAGCAGAAAACCGAGTGTTGTTCCAGCATGTTTGTGTGGAAATAAAAAAAGAAAGACTAAAAACACAACCCCCCCCCTCCCAACCCCCCCCATCTTCATTGTCAATTTCTCTGTCTCTTTTCAGAAATCTTGGTTTCCTCTTTTGGGAGCGCGAATTCGACAACATTCCTTTCGGACCGAATCGTGCGCCTGACAACAAAGTAAGCACAAGCGTTTCGGCGCTCCGTGTCCGTTGAGCCATTTCAAGATCCTGGCTCTAAGAAGGTCGCGCATCAGGTTATTTCAGCCGGAGGTAAATTTATAAACCACCGCGGACACGCCACGGCCTATTTTATACCGCGCCATCGCTGCGTCATTTAGGGAAACAATCGAAATAAAGTCAGCCGCACATAAATGCTTCATAAACCGCATCACAAATGCATCGCTTTAAAATACACGGGCCAGCTAGTATTTTCAAATGACTTTGTTTGTGACTAAATAATTCTGCATACATTTAGTTGTTCCCCTGGTGCTTTTGCAGAGCGCATCGAGCAATTAACTCCTTAGATATTATTTATTGGATGTGCGGGTTTGTCTGTATGCCTGGAGCGTAACACGGCGGGTTTGCATGAAATGCGCTTGTAACGTCAGATAGAAACATTAAACGGATGTTGTACAAACGCCTTGCGTGTACGAGAAAATCACGGTGCCTGCCGTCAAAAACCCGCAAATATATTTTCCGTGCGTGTTTTTTTTAACCCCGGACGTCATTCTTTCATATGTACAGCGCCTATAGTTTAGACGGAAGGATTAAATACGTGCTGTTCACATCACACGCGTAATATCTTCCAAAACTGACAGCACGTCTTCAAATGTTTTAATAATATCGGCAGTTTTAGTGCCGGCGGGTTTAGCAGTCCGGCCGGTCAATGAATTAAGAATATGAGTGATGTTTGCTGGGCTGATTTCTTACATCTAAAATAATATATTTGGGGGAGGTGGTTCACAGCCTGAGAGGTACAGTACAGACCTCTGCCATTTCTTTGAACCCCATTCCTTGCTTCTCTCTCACACCAACCCCTGTTATTCCTTTATTCTTCTTTCACTTCAAAGACTCAAAACAGATTGATTCTCATGTGAACACAGCCCGAGGGGGGGACCCTGGTTCTCGGGCTTCCTTTGAACCTCAAGCGGTCTGTTTACTGGTGTTTGTTTTTCCCTGCGTGTGGATGAACCATGCAAATCGGAAAACAAACTCCCTTTCAGGGATCCGTGTCAAAGGTGAGCGCCGCGTTTTTTTTAGCGCTGGACGCAGAGCAGACCCCGCCCCCTTATGTGCTCATCGTGAGGCCTGCTTTGGACCACTGTGCGGTCGCCATAGAAACATACCTGGCTTACCAGGTATCTAGTAAGTGTGGGACGAGGTGGGAACGTAGCGCCAGCTCATGAGGGTCAAAGCGCTGCGTGATGGTTCCAGCGCGAGGAGAACCGGGGAACTTGAAGTGGACCCCATTGCTTGTAACTGGCTTTGACTTGGGAATCAGGAGCAAGTAGCAGATCACTGGCCGCATCACTGTTCCATATATTAGAGCGCTGACATGTCACCATCCAATGAACCACGGGTGTCTCTGTTTAATGAACAAGAAGGGCACTGAAATGCTTATTTTCCTCTTTGTTGCAAGTTTATAATAATGTTTATCATACATTTTGTCAGCAATGGCGCCTCCGATTTTCTGCTGCCTAAATTCGATTTCATTCGAACAAACATCAGCTAATTTTGAGGAATCGCGTTTCAAGCAAGCAAACAAAAGGGTTATCATAACTGCTGGAAAAAAAAAGTTAAGGGGGAATATCGAGTAATTTAAATTTTTTACATCACAGACAAAATGCAGAAGTGAAGATGCTGCCCTTCTGGGTCATTTTGCAGAAGGTTTCCGGAGGTGCAAAAGGGGTGTTGGACTTGACAGACTGAGCAAGTGCTGTGTTGAAGGGCTGAGAATTAAGGTTCAGTCAAATTTTTTAAATTTATTTTATTTTTGATACTGTGCGTCTATGAGAAAAATCAAACACTGATAAATTTGATGGATCCTTGAGGCACAAAACAAGTGCTTAATCTACTATTTTACTCCAACAGAGAAAACAAGATCATAATTTCAGAGAAACAAGCGATACGAGAAGTAAGACGTTTATTTGTCGTGGGCGTGTGATGCATGCGTGCCGGCATTCCTTGCTAAAGGGTGAAGAGATGGGACATCCGTGCTCCAATATCAAAGCCCAGTGAGGACGGTTGAATCTGTGGCTGCAATGGTGTCAGAAAAGACGGGGACAAGGGGGCGGTGGGGATACGAGGGAAACATCGGCAAATTCCAATTTTAGCATTTAAGCATGAAGTTCAATCGCAGGACAGAAGGGAGGGTTTTTGTCATAGCAGTTCCATCAGTTCTGACACTGCAGAGGACATAAAGCCCACATAACTTATGTTTTTTTAATGCCTGTGGTTGATAGGGCCTCTTTGAACTGAACCACATTTAACCCTTATGTCTGGACCACCCGCCTGTGTGCCGCACCTCCAACTGCAACCAGTCCCACAACCCAGCAGAATATGACAGAGAGAAGGAACGCGGCAGCAAGGACAACACGACGCAGAGATTTACGTGCTACGACATCAGACATCGCCGGACAAAGCCCCTTCACATCACAAAGAGGAGGCTGTTGAATGGGAAGGTTTTTACGGCAGGCAGCACATACAAACTTGCCAGGTCCCGGTCCGTGTAGCACAGCCTCCCACTCGACATTGTTGACACGCTAATGTCTAAGTGCTGCACTTGGCTGGCTTAGCAAAAGCCTTGCAAAGAGCTGGAGCTGTAGTTTTGTCCATCAAAACCGATTAATAAACGGAGCATCCGGGGCACTTTTACTGCTGGCAACTAAGATGTTTTTGGGATGCGGGGAGGTATAAACGCTGTTAACTTAAGCTCTGTCATGGTCAAGGTCTTCTACCATGGACAGATCAGGTCACGCTAGATTTTTCCCACTCCATTCGGCTTGGTGAAAGATGATAAAGATGTTATATTTATTTATGTTTTATTCTTTATTCTGTGGAGACTTGCCAGTTACTCAAACACAAAGTCATTGCTTCTTCCCAGTTCTTATCGTGGAAGCAAAATTATACCTAATACATCAGCACCCTTGATGCTTCTCCAGACGCAGCTTTTGGTCTTACTCACATTTGACTTGACAAATTCGCACATATTTCGTGGCGGGGTCACAGTCTACACCAGGCTTTGAAGACATACAACCACTGTTTAAATCCACAACTTTGCTCCGCTGTAGTGACCCGCACGGTTTACCTGGGAAAAGGAAGGTGATGACGGTGGTCCAGGTACAGCGCACTGACCCCATGTTTTTCCTCACCGCATTTTGGCGGTTGTACGATCCCCACTGAGCTGCCCTTGGATGACCTTTGCAGGAAAGCCGAGGTCAGTTTGACCCCTGCGGACCCCGAAAAGCTGCCGGACAATTGCTGCGGATTAATGATTATTTCACCTATGGGAGGAGGGAGCGTGGCCATATTTCAGCAGGGTCCAGTCGGGTCAGCATATGTCATAGGTGATAGATTGGGTCCGGCAAGCGTCTTCAAAGGTCCCATCAAGGCAAAGCAGGTAGCCTGATGCCCCATCCCCACCTCCAGTGACGGATGAGGACTCACAACGTGCCCTTGACAGTGGGGGGAAAACACTGGGCGAATCGAAAGGGCAGAAGCGGACAAGGGAAAGGAAACAATGCGTTTTCTCTTCATTTGCATCCTAGTTACTGAAAGCCTCTCGCAGCAGGGGTGCCAAAATCAGATGAAAAAGTGTGGATCCACTAGCCACGAGGACCAGCTCCTCACCAGGGATCGATGGGTCTTCGGCACAATCGGTGACGGACAGCGAGAGAGAAGTTCCGCCTGTGTTTCAGCATCCATTTACAGTTCATGAGCACAAAATTTATGAAATATCCGAGAGTGCAATGATCCCCTTTTTCTACAACCCTGTGCAAAAAAACCTTTTCATTTCTATCTTTTCTGAATCTGTGGAAATATTTTAGATTTCCAAAATGCAATACGTTATGTTCCGTAAAACATTTGCAAATATTTTTGCTTTGTTTAAACAAGGAAATCACAATTTTTCCAACATTGAATCGAGCGCCTTGCTACATGACTATTTTGTTCATGTTTTATAGCTTCGAGAAAACAAATGAAACTGATGCTGAAAAGTTTAAGCCCTCAGTGGGTGGATTTTTTTTTTTTATGAAATAAAATCTAATAGAAAAAAAAGTGTATATCTGGTAAACAGAATGTTCCCTGCTGCATCTTTTGTCACCAGCTTGTTTGACTGACATTAGCCGAACCCAAACACCAAGGTCTGTTTGTGTTACCTGCGTGCACAACACTGATGTACAGCTGGACTCCACACACTCTCTGCACAGAAGTAAAGCCATCATGGGTAACTAATGGGTACAAATAGCTTAAAGTAAGCTGAAATGGTAAAAGAAATGTTTTAATTACACATTTCCTGTATAAATCTACCACATTTTGTTAGCCGCCAGGTTGAAACAAGCCTTATTCGATGTACCCCGAGGTCTTTGCCCCCATCAAGACTGTGGATGGTTGAAATGTCCGATACACCAGCGTGGGACTTTCTGATGAACCACAGGGTCCCTGCAGCCATAAATCATCCTGCGGACACCTCGAGCGCTCCGTCCTGTAAGCGGCGGCGTGGCGGGCCGGACACGAGGGAGCGGGCGACAACTGGCCGAATCCCGATTACGATCCGGCGGCTAGGCCAGCGCTGGCACTGGGGGACACGGCAGAACAATCTAGAAATCACAGGATGTTTTAGAGGTGCTCGGGAAATCCTTTACATTTCACTTTTTTAACTGTGTCGCTGCAAAACATGGATAAAACTCCTGTTCATCTTTAATAAGTAATTTTTAAAAGAGAATCTTTTGGTGGATCATATTGATTTGAATCATGCGATATCAAAATTATTGTACGAAAACTTTAAAAAAAAAAAAAAAAAGCCATAAATCCTGAAGTGCACAGTGAATGTCTCATTTAGGCTGCAGGCTGTTGCCTGAAAATGCTCATTATCCACTTGTGCCAATGAGCCCGGTTTACATTCCCTTTGCCCAAATCCACATCAATGCCTGTTGTTCCAGAAGGACTCTAAATCCTCCTCACCCGAAGCGTGAAAGGCAAATAAGGAAGATAGATACATCAGAAGCGAGGAGCAAACAGCCGCGATTGTAATCACTCTCGCTCCTATTAAGGAAAATGAATTATGATGTCTTTAACTAACTGACACATTACTTAGCGGCTCGGATGAGGCTGCTTTCACACTTTGCGGGGCCTCGCAGGGGAATATGGTACAGCCTCCGTATTGCCAGAGCTATTTTTCACCCAATTTATTTCCAAATGATGGCTAACCCAAGGTCCTCCCCCTGCGCTGGGATTAAGCAATGATTAATGGCAAGTGTTTAGCCGCCTCACCTGGGGGACGGGCCCATCTGCAATACCACGTCAGGAAGAATGGGGGGACGCCTGCAGGCACCCGCTGCTTGACTGGCAGCCTCCTGCCCGCCCTGGGCACGCCGTCACAGCCGCATCGGGTGTCCTGAGCGGCGGCTTGCGGTGCCGTCACCTGTCAGCGATGCCACGAGCCTTTCGTGGCTGAAGCCATCGCAGCTGCTCCGATTCTGTCTGCCCGGGCACCCGGGCGCAGTGCTGGGCCTCTTTTGAACTTCCCTCCGCTGTGCTCCACGTCTGCAGGCCCTGTGACACCGCATAACTCCGGTCTCTAATCCCCAAAATGGTTCGGCTATGCGGGAAGTTCTGCAGTTTATATACCTGAATTAAATATGTACGCATTCCGCTTCATTCAAGCTGTCTTTCATTAGTAAAAAAAAGCTGTGAAATTATTATTATTATTATTATTATTATTATTATTATTATTATTATTATTATTATTATTATTTAACTGGCTCCTTTGTCCAAGGTGAATTAAAATGTATAATGATTTTTAATGACTTACCCAACTGTACATCAAGGTATTTTTTGCATTAATTCAGAGTAAGCAAACTGCTGAAGGAACGAAGTTTTAAAGCCGGGACCGGCAGATGCTAACTACCCCATCTACTGCCCGCGGAAGGTCTAGTGAATAAAAAGTATTCAATGCAGAAACATCTTATACCATAGCCTAAGGTAACCTTCAATATTGAATAAGCACCTTGAAGTGGACCCCAGTGCTTGTACACCTACAGTGATTTACCACATTTTCACAGCAGAGTATCTTTACGGTATCGGTTCGGGTTAGGTTGCTGAAGCTGTGAGAGTTGGGATCCGAACCAAGCATTTGCAGGTTGCAAGGCGACAGCGCTGACCACAGCAGAGTCCACCAGGCCTAACTATTTACGCATCGCTTTAGAGGTTATCACCTTCTTTTTAGGTCCAATGGTTCGGCATCAGCTGGGCTTCTGAGCTACACTATGCGTTATACTAAGCATGTAACAGACATACCTTCCAGCGATGTAAAAAAAAAAAAAAATCCCAAGGAACAAACCCTGCGGCTCCCCACCCAACTAGTGAGAAAGTTCCTGGCCATCTCCTCCCGACGCGGATCTCAGGATGTTATTTAGATGTCCATTATCCGCATGAGCGGCCTGTCTGTTTCATTCCGTCAAAAGCGAACCCCTTGGAAATGGCACAGATGCCGGTCGGACAGTAATCAAATTAGGTCTTGGACAGGTTTGTGGCCACTTGCTGTCAGCTCCTCTCTGCTTGGAGATCATCAGGCCTAATACTGTTTTGATGGTGATTAATGACCGTGTTAATCTAGCGTTTTGTCCTGCGGCTGATAGACACATCACTGGGGCCTTCTCAGCTGGCCGAGACACCGTCTGATTTCCTGCAGGTTCTGGGCCAAGCGCTCGCTTGGCGTCGGTACAGCGCTTCTCATTCCACGCATTACGAGGGTAAATTGGGTGCGCGTTTAACCACGGAGCGAGCGCTCATACTGTGTTTCGCATGCGCCGGACTTCCGTTTTTCTTTTGAGGGATTTGACCAAAATGCGCTCCGAACCGGATGCGGGGTTTGCGGCAAAGCTGCCGCCTTTCCTCCTTCCGGTTGCTCCAAAGCACCGTCTTCCCGTATCCGGGGGCTGCGGGGGCACTGGTGAGAACTGCCGCCTTGCACCTGAAAGGCCCAGGTCTGAATCCTGCCACCTGGCCTAGTTCCCTTAAACAAGGTACTTAACCTTAGTTGACATGGTAAAACTTAGCGCCGCAAGCCGTTTTGGTGGCGAGCGTCAGATGAATAAATTGATGCAAAAATGCTCTGACTGAGAATCACATGGTGGCTTATTCCTCTTTGTAATATTGGATTTATATTTTCATTTGAGCCTTTTAAATTTTAATACAATTTTTTTGCCAGAAACGTACCAATAAAACCTCCTGTTGTGCTCAGTATTTGTGATGCTGCCCTCTAGTGGTGGTACCGAAGGACAGGTTGAGTGGCGACACTGATGACCTGCGAGCGGTCAAAAATGCAAAAATAGTAAAATAACAACGATAATAAAGTTTCTGCAGGACTAACATTTGTTGGATCAATGAGACCCACTGGCAATAAAAATGATACTTGTTCATTGAGTATATAAGGAATTACAGTTTGAAGGTAATTTGTAATAGCCCAAAGCTTCCAATATGATACAGATTTTTGCAAAAAAGCTTTTTGTTTGGTGCATTGGCTCTAGACTTATGACTCAAGATGTCTGCATTCTGGCATAAAGCAAAATATAATGTTTCATTGTGGTTACTTAGCTGTTGCATGCTAATTTCTCAGCAAAAATTAGTAGGCAGTAAATCAGAAGTTTATGGGTAGTTATTGGCGCCTATTGCTCATGTACATACATGCATCATACATGCACTATTTCGGTTATGCATTAAAGTGGTAACAAGGGCAATACAAACATGTTCAACTGCATAAGTGGTCTTGAATTGCACATATTCTGCCCATTCACAGCCCAGTGTGTTCATTTGTATCCACTCAGCTGTTGCTTCCCTTCTTTACAGACGTCGTCCCTCTTGTTTCTGAGTATTTGAGCTGACCGGCGTGTTTTTTGCTCAGTTTTTGACCGTTCTGATTTAAAAGTCTCTCGGTAAAAGCTAAAAAGCACACCTACTCTATATCATATTTGCAAAAGAAAAAAAAAATGTTCATTTATTTATGGTCCCAGTTCGTAAATGAAGGTTAGGCTGCATCCTGCTGCTGGGGGGGTAGCACTGTGCACCCTGCCAGTCATCCTCCCTTCCCTCCTGCCTCTCGCGCTGCCTCTCAAAGCGCTAACAAGCCTTCGAGCAGTCCTCTGTAGCGGGGCAGATTTTGCTTGCTGGGCTCCTCACACAATGCAGAGTGGGGTGTCTCCTTGTCCCTGTCTCCTTTTTTTTTTTTTTTTGGTTTTCCGGGGGGGGGGCAGCAAGGAAGCGCTTTTATTGCCACTGTTTAGGAGAAAGACACTCGGGAATAGGTGAGAGATTCAAAAGGGACGACGCGAGCGATGCCACCGCTGCCCCCCAGCCACCCTCCAAAATAAAAAGACAAAATAATATTTAGAGGTAGTCTTTTCAACTCCCGTCCAACGCCCCCCCCCGCCTCGGACCCCTCCCCAAATTAAAAGACAGAAATAATAGATATGAGAGTTTACAGCACCATTAATCAAACATGCTTGCAGCCTGGGAGCAGCTGGCACGTTTGCAAATAATTGTAATTATTAATCATGCCGATTTCACACCCTTCAGCCGTGCGGCAGGGGCCTTCTGCGGCGGGCCGGCCCTGGCGCCTGCAGCCCGTCCTGGGAGGAGGACGAAGCGCGGGGCCGAGCCGTGCCGGAGGTCTTTGATGATTGTGTCCCGGCACCGCTGAGAGAGACACAATGGGCATGCAGCACGCCACGGGCCCCCTGCAGCAGAGGGGGTCCCCTTTATCTCGGTTCCTTACAGCTCCTCTTCCAAACTCCTGGTGCTCCGCTGCCCGCAGACAAACATTTAGCAACTAAACGATCAAATTGTTGTACAACTAAATCTGGCATGATAACCTTATGAGCGTGATATGGCTTAGTTGGCCTTCTAAAGCAAAAGCATTTTACTGTTTTGACCCGTTTATTCTCCTCTTGCTGAGCAGCTTGGGTTAGGCACCTCGCTCAAGAACACTGTAGGAGAACCCAAACTGCTCATCTTCAAGGTACCCGTCCCTAACCACCAATGCTAAAAGCGAGGACGCAGCAATATATTGACTTTTTCCCCTTATTTGTACAGGATGATCATCGGTTCTCTTTTCCTCTACCTTGCCAGTGAGACAATGCTCTGCTATGACATCTGTCAGTCTGTAAAGTTCATCATCCAACACTTTACCCGAAATGATTCGCTGCAGGAAGAATAATGCTTCCGACTGTTGGGTTAAACTCTTTTCATACAAAATTATAGTCTTTTCTGCACAAACCATCCCACAAGAAGACCTTAATCAAGCAGATGTCTGCTTTTCTGCAGCTTCCGCATAAACCCTGCACTGCACAGCTGCCGGCTTTCTCATATAAGAGCATTTGTTACAGCTGTGTGTGTGTGTGTGTGTGTGTGTGTGTGTGTGTGTGTGTGTGTGTGTGTGTGTGTGCGCGTGTGTGTGTGCGCGCGCGCATACACTTGTATGTATGAGTGTGTTTTCCTTCGGTGAAAAATGAGTTGCTGAAAAATGGATTCGTGGTTGCAGATCTTCCCCAGCTGCCCCCCAGCCCCCCTGGTCAGTGCAGCAGCGTGGCAGAAGCCGCACAGATTCCCTGTTAACACATCTCCTCCGGCACAAGACGACGGACAGATGGGAGGACGTCGCGGTAAAGCCGCCGCGAGGAGAGGAACAAAGACGCGCCAGTGATTTCGGCACGTATCGGCCCACAGTCACCGCTTTCCTCTTCAAGGTGCCTTGCGGAAACGTTCTGCGTGCAGAGTCACCAAAGAATAGCTGCGGAGTGACATCACTTCCGTCTTGTATTCTGTTGATCCAGAGGAGCACCTGGATCTTATTAAGGCTAAGGCTATTAAGATTAAGATCTACTGTATAAATTGTTTAACTTATTATTGTACACAAATGACTACAGACAGGTAGATTGACAGACTGACAGACTGACAGCTTGCTTGATTGATTGATTGATCGATCGATCGATTGATCGATCGATTGATTGATTTGCTAACACTTCTTCGCATCATTTTACTAAACACTCAAAATGTGTACATTGCACATTTAGCTGATCATTTTCTCCAAAGTGCAAGATGTACTTGTGCAACTTAAGCTTGTTAGTATGATTTGCTCATTTATACTGCTGGGATAGTCTTAAAGGAGAAGAATAGACTAAGTACCTTGTTCAGGGCTGCTGCAGCCAGAAGTGGGATTCAAACCAAAGGCAGAAGCTATAACCACTACACAGCCTGCTATCCTGTAACTTTAGTGTGATTTTGGCAAAAAAGTAGCTTAATAATGTTATCCAAAAAACTGTGAAATAGCACAGGATTGTTTGTAATAAACTTCCCGTCGTCAGTAAAACCAGAGAATGAAACACTCGTGTGACCAAGGCTGTCGGTGTTGTCAGCCAGAGCGGTGTGGAGGTAACAAGGATACAGACAGGGCCACACTGGGAGAGGCAGGACCTCAGGGAGGACGTGATCTGCCTCTTACCCTCCCTACACAGTTGGAGACCTGCCACAGCCCCAAGTGGGGTCCTCCCTGTGGGGCCGGTGGCCGTGACGAAAGGTGACAGGCGATCCCCGTGAGACACCCCGGCACGTGTGCATAACAGTGGGCCTCGCCAGGCCAGGGGCTGGGTCTCCTACAAAGGCCCTGCACAGGTATTCAAATGCAACCAAACAATGAGACCTGGATGCAGGGGGGCACGTCACAAGTGTATGACCCAGTAATGAGTTGCTAATGGGAAAATAATTTTCTTTTCTCCCAGTGGACTTACAGTGGGGGGGCAGGACAGATGGACAGGAAGATGTTTTCTGATTGATGGATAGGTACAGTGAGGAGAGTGATGAGGGGGTCCGGTGGAAAGAATGACAGCAGACCCCTCCCCGGTAAAACCAGGAGAAACTCTGATCACCATAAGATCTGTCCTGTCAATCTTCCCAGACCTTGATGCTACCTTCACCTCACCCAGAAGTAATGTCTGAGAACCAACAGAGGTGTTCCAGGAAGTTCTAGATCAAACAGATCTGTTAGCCAGGTAGCTATACAACAGTCCCACATATAGCTTCAAATCCTACATGTCCTGTCCTCTCATAAAATAACATTAGACCGATAAAAGTACGTGACTGAGACGGATTTGAATCCATGTAAAACCCGAATTGCAACACCATTGTTAAATGTAATAAAAATGTGAAGCAAATTAAGGAGCTGAAATAAAAAATGGATTCGACTCCAAAGAGTTCAAGATGCTTGAGAATTTATAAACCTGCAGCTTTGCAGCAGTTTCACCTGTAGTTTCAGATACTTTTTATTAAAGAAAACTTACTGTTGGATCAGGAGTTCGGGCAGTGGTGCCAGCTGTCATCTTGCAATCTGCAGGTCCCAAACTAAAGCCCCATCCTTGCTTGATCAAGGTACAGTACTTACCTTAAACCAGTGCAGTAAAAATGTGCTGTGTAAATGGGTAAACCAATGGAAAGTTGCTTACCAAATCACCACCAGTGAAGCTGTGAGCTAAATAAAACGTATTAATAATAACTTCCTGGCTTCCTATGGAAGGAAACTATGTGGTAGAAGCAGAAGGCGATGTCTTCCATTTTCCTGAGTCACAGGCTCACGTGACAAGCTGACAGAAAGGCCGGACCACCCGTCTTCCTCGAGCTGAGCTCCAGCACACAGTTCTGTGCAGGTATTCATATTCAGCCAGAAGAAACATGAGGGCCAGGCAGGACCGTGCTATACATTTAAAGGCACTTAATGGTGGCTAATGGGATGATGAGGTTTCAACCCGTCCCAGCATCTACAGGGGGTCAAGGGACACAGATGGGGAGGAAGTCCCCTTTCTGATAAGTTGATTGATCTGATCAGACTTAGGAAGTGAAACGTACAGAGTCAAGAAGTGACAGCAGAGCTCCACCCCCTTTCCCCCGTATCCCCCCCCCGTACTCAAAAGGAGGCATCACAAGTTGAAATGCAAGTGTAACTCAACCAGCTGATGAGGACTCATCTATTGCTCCAGTCCAAATAACCAACACCCCAAAAAACTATAAAGACGTGATGGAGTTTAGCAGGCTTCACTGGGCATTGCAGTAGGTATCACCGTTGTACCCCTTCCTGGTTTAAATAACTGTAATGAATAATACATATACACAGATTTTTCTCCAAAGCAATGTGAAGAAATGAGGGTGAACAAACATGTTCAGCAATGTTAAAAAGAGAGTCAAAAGAGTCAAAAAGTTTATTTGTCACGTACATGGTTACTGAGTATACCATGTAGTGAAATGTGCTCTGATTCAGGATAGGAGACTGTGAAGAAAAATTTACGAGTAAAACAAACAAAAAACCAAACACCAAGAAGACAAGAAACAAAGAGCAAATAGATAAATAAGTAAATAAATAAATAAATAAATAAATAAAACAGTAAATAAACCTTAAGGTGCACTGGAAGGACAGTGACAGTGAGGGGAGCGGTGAAAGGGTATTCTAGACCCTGGTTTGTGAGAATTGTGATGGCATGTCTGGGTTCAGAAATCTTATGGCCTGCGGATAGAAGCTCCTCCTGAGCCTCTCCGTTCTGGCCATAATGCTTCTGAAGCGTTTGCCTGATTTCAGCAGGTCGAACAGATGGTTGCTGGGATGAGACAGGTCACCGATGATCCTAGTCGCTCTGGTCCTGCATCTCCTGGTGTAGATGTCCTGTAGGGATGGCAGATCAGATCTCTCTGCAGTGCCTTGATGTCGTGAGCACAGCTATTCCCAAACAAGGAGGTGATGTTCTGAGTCAGAACAGTTTGTACAGCACCAGAGCATGGCATGGGCATGAAACAAAAAACAGGGTTGGAAAACAGGGCACCACAGCCTGGGCAGTTTGGGTGTGGGTTTGAATCCACTTCAGCTCAGTTTGTGTGGAGTTTGATGTTCTCCCTGTGTCTGTGTGAGTTTCCTCAAAGACCAACAAGGTGCCTTTCAGGTTATCTGCTCATTCCGAATTGCCTGTAATGTGTGTGAATGTGTGAGCTTGTGCGCATCCTGCGATGAACTGGTGCTCCATCTGTGGGTATTTCTATAACCTAGCAGTACAAGACAGGCTCTGGCCCACCACAACCGTGATCAGAATTAAGCGGATAATGGCAAAGGATCAAAAGATTATAAGAAAAGCCTATTTAACCCCACAGCTGCTACAGTGAGTAAAGAATAAATGGCATCCATTCTGCTGTTTACAGTATGTCCCTCTGAAGTGGTTTTCACACTTTAGTCTTACGTGGCTAAAATACTGTCTGACTTCTGAGAAGCAAATATTCTTTTTTTTGCAAACAGTGAAACTTTTTCTGCATTTTTTCTGCATCAAAATTTATCTCCTTTACTGATGCTCAAGGCAACAAAAAGACCATTTTAGACATACGGACGGATGTCTCTTTATCTAACACTTTGGGAATAATGTTCATCTGGGTTGTTCAGTGGGAAAGATTAATAAAGCCAAAGTAAGGACATCTGAATCCTGGACATTATATTTTAGTTCACCTATGGCAGTTGATGAGATTCCTGAATTTTCAAGGTCTCAGTGAGTTCAAGAAACCATTTTTTGTTTATCAGTGCTGTACTCCAAAGCACACCTGGTGCCACCACATTCCTATATATTTTGCATCTTGGAACAGACTCGCACCACAGGGTTTTTACAGCATTTCTTGGCCACTTTTCTGTAAAGGTATTGTCTCTGTTCTCTGTTGTCAAAAGATATTAAAAGCCTCGATTAAACATCTATAGACAAACCACAGGAAACAGTTTTAGAGCAGTCAAAGATCTTTATTTGGAGATTTAACATTTCAGCCCATTAAAAATGTGAAGGACTGGAGAGGGATAAAAAGATTTTTTATTTAGTTCTCTGAATTTAAAGAGCAGCTTGTGTCCAGAACGGACAGTTCTTGGACTCATGTGCGTATGAGACACACGCACCTCTACCAACTGACTATCCTCTGCACATTGGGGTACTAAATGTACTCAGCACACGGGGCCTTCTTTTAATTCCTGAACTCGGGACTCGTAGGCTCTCGGCACAGACTTCCCCCGCCTGCAACTGTCCTGGTGACCAGCTGCTGGATTCCGTCACAGGCCTCCCACAGATCTCTCGGCATCTGCTGCCTGTCTCCTGGCTGGTGGGGGTGTGGGGTTTGTTGGGGGGGGGGGGCAGATGGGTTAGGTAGGTGTGGGGAGAAGGTGGGCCGATTCTCGCCGTGCTCCACATCCCAGAGGGCAACCCGCAAGGAGACGTGGCTGCAACACCGCCAATGAGATCAGACTTCTGCGCGCCAGCTTCGACGAGAAAGACCTCGCGGTAACAATAACCACGGCAAACAATCTCACCTCCTTGCTGAGCGAAACATGACCGGCGGATCCTCCGAGCGTCCGTCTTTTCAGCGTCGATCGATTATGCTGACATCTGAATGCGTGGACACACACACTCAACCTGCCCATCCGCTCGACAATGTGTCATCTCTGATTAGCCAGGCTCCCAGAGGAGCGGCGCGGTACAAAGCGCTAACATCTGGCAGCCATTATGCCCCCAGATCAGTTGTGATTTGTCCATATGATGGGCTTGGCCCACGGCGACGGCGCAGGCCGGTCATCGGAGCTGTCGCTTCTGTTTTCACACTGCCACTAATTCCTGCCTGTAATTAGTTCTGTCCTCCCGTGTCCTCCCGCAGTCGCACCCGCTGCCCTGCCTCGTCTTCGGCCGCAAGCCGGGCTCCTTGCAACACAACAAGCCCATAATAAAGGGAAAATATAGTGCAAACTGCCCACCATAAACTTGTTGCAATACGCTCGATAAATGTCACCTGCGCGCGGCCTAAGCACGTTCAATTTCGGCAAAAGAATTTCAGCGGAGAAAAACGAAGCCTAAAACCTTTGTTTGTGCAAACTATGTTTTAAGTTGGCAGATAAAGTGCAGTCCCTATCCAGTTAATGGTGTATGCGGTCAGCAAAGGTGCACATTTTTGGACCGTGTTCATTAATGCTCATTTTGGCGATCGCGATCAAAGGTACTTTTTCATTAAAGCTCATTTGCTGGACCAAAACTGTGCAGCCTACCAATGATATTTGCTTCTGCCCGTGTGGTGCAGCTTGTGCATGTGTGAGTGTTTCGCTAAAAACACAAAGCGAATGATGGCGCACGAAACAGGAGCTTTCGGTAGCTACCACATCTGCAAAAGTCCAAGTGCCACAGTCTGACAGCTCCTGCATCCAGCCATCCACTAAATATTTCATGCACCAAGAGCCAAGAGTCCCAGGGATGAGCATGGCGCCGTTCCTGCTTCAGATTTTTTTTTTTTTTTGCAACTCACTCGCTTATTTTTAATGTGCAATGTGTTATTTCATCAATTTATTCTAAATTTAGTAACATTTGCCAACTGTTTAATGCAAATGGTCCCACTCAAGGCCTCATAGGAGGGGGCATTTTACCCAGTTGCACAGTCGTGGGTCCCTAAAAGACTTAACTGGGCTGATATTATTCAGTATATGCACAGAAACAGGTTTAATATAGACTATTTCTGGTTGAACCGACACTACACTAAAGGTCAAAAATGATAATATACAGAACTTGGATGCGATACCGTATGCAAGCATTACATTTAAAAAAATGTTGTCACTTATTTATGTTTGTTTGTATCTCAAGCTTTCGGTTGGGTCCTGCTTCGGGGTGAAACTGATCAAAACCACCAACTGTGACCGATTCAGTTTGGCACGTGATCGCTGTCAAACAGCCTTGCCAACTGCGTCCTTGCCAAATAAAGAGCTGCAAAAAAAAAAAAAAAAAAAAAAAAAACACGCAGCCTGGATGGTGACCCGGCAAACTTTTCCTAAAGGCCATAAAGTCCACCAGCACTTGCCGGCTTATCACAAGTTCGGGGCGAGCGTGAAACGCGCAACCACGTGCGTAGCTCTGGGCCCGCGGTCTGGCGACGGGGTCCAAGCATCCACTGGAGCTCTGACCCATCCCGCCCCATCTGTACCGAGCTCATTTCCATAAGCATCATGTGGCGCTATGGCAACCACATTTTGCCAAGCTGTCAGCCCATCAGCCCGTCGCGGCGCTAAACAGCTTCCCGGTAGCGGGTTTGGGTGCGATCTGTCAGCCGGATGAGCCGCACGAGGCGCGCTGGTCCGTTTGGCCCTAATTAGCAGCCCGCACCGCCTTTTGTCTCTTTGATTAAGTATTCACTGTATCAATTTTGGGAAATTTGATTTGTCCCTACAGCCCCCCTGCCTCGTGCCCCCCAAGGGTGAACCCATCCACTACGCTAATAGGAAATCATCTCTCTTTGGAGGCTGTGAGGCGGGGGGACCCGAGCTCCCTTCTTGACGGCAGAGGGTCTGCGTTCCCCGCGCGCTCTGGGAATAGCGGGGCCTTCGGATGAAGCGGCTTTCATATCGGAACTTCTTCGCCCTTTTGTCGACCTCAAACCGCTTTAAGAATCGGATGACGGCGTTCACCTAAAACGTGGCAACAAGCGATGCGACAGCAAAGCACCCCGTAGTTCTTGTGTTTCGGCAAGAGATGTTAAAACCAGAGCTTCGGCTACTGCTTGACTGGGGAATCATAGCGCGTTCATTTTAAAAGCATCGTTCACCATCCTTCATCTTTCTTTGCATTCACTCTGTGTGACGGTTAATGACAGTTAATGTGGTACCGAACCTTGTGCTTCCCAGAAACATCGACCGTGTGAAGACTGGCGTTAGTCAGTGATCCGCAAATGCATCGGTCCTCCTCACATAGTGTGGATTTAATGAGTTTTTTGCCAGCGCCACTGCGCTACAGTCTGTCTGCGCTTGCAGGGATCTTCACATCTTATTTTTTGTTTCTCTTTAGTTGCTTTCTTGGCAATCTTCACTCACCCCCCTCACTACCCCCTAGTCCACATTTTGCATTCCTCCTGATTTCACAATGCTCCCTGCTGGGTAGGACAGAGTGGCAGTACCCCATGCCCATTAGAAGCCAGGCTTATGGTGACACAAGGGGGTAAACACCGCAGGTCCACTGCACCATGCACCCATCCACCCCACCCAGAGCACTTGTCGCTCCTCCTAGTGCTGTGATTGATCACCGAACGGACCCTCTGCAACGTACCACCCTCCCTTGAAAGACGTCATCTAGGGTGGAACTTCAGGCAAGATGTTCATCTATGACTATGACAGATATGGAGCACCTGGTGTTTTATGCGTCCTGCTTCGTATCCCACCCCCACCCCCCAGGCGGGCACTCTGTCCTCTCACCCGTTTCGTTTGCCAAAGGGTCCGAGGTGAGGACAGGGCGGTCCTCGTCCGTGGTTGACAACCAAGGACGGTGCATTTGTGAGGGGTGTCAGGACAGCAACATTCTCCGAGGGAGTCCCTGAGCCACGGGCTACTGGCAGACACACAAACACTTGGTGACAGCCATTTACGGCCAGCGAGCGGACGCCATCTGTCAGACACTGTGGGAGGACATTACGGCTCCTATAAACGACACACTCTCTTCCCTTTGTATTTATAGGAAACTAGAAAAAAGTTGACTAGAATGCTGTAAAATACACATATGTTAGCGGGCCGTGAATCTTACGCTATTTTCCATTCGCTGTAGCTCTTCCTCATTAATTCTGCTGGTAAAGCTGAACGGTGAAGAAATGCAGGTGGAGGTTTAGTAGTTTTAACTGAATATAAAGCGTGCCTTTGCTCTCCATGTGTCTGTTACTCAGGCACTGATCACATTTAGTTTGGATTAAAAGAAAGTCATTTCAGAACTGTTTTCTCTACATCAGTCAGAATTGCTAATAATGCAGCTGAAATGGATTTTCGCCTCCGCCCTGAATGATATTGCCTGTGCTGTACATTGCATTGAACGCAGCACATCTTAGTTTACTACATAACAGATGCCGTGACATTTTTTCTTTGCAGTCACCTTTCTAAAAAGCAACTGGAATGGAAAGCGTCACTGAGACATGTCTGACTCCTAGGAGACCGCTGTCATGGTTTTTAAGGCAAAGAGGAATGGAAGTGGTTTGCTTTTGCCTTCTTGTAGCATATTTTTACACCTCTGAGCTGGATTTGAACTTCATGTCAGGCAAACAGCCAAGGATCTCTCAGGCAGCAGCTTACCCCCGCTGCACTACCTCATACCCAAAAAGTGTTTAAAATTTTACAATTTATCCATTGATGTGCATCTATGACCTAATGCAGAGCTGCGGCGGTTCAGAGCTGATCTCGGAAGCAATGGATGCAGCATCAGTCCATCGCAGGGCGATCGTACACCCATTCGCACAAATGCACACGCTAAGCAATTTGGAGCCACCAGGTCACCTGAAACATACATCTTTAGACCAGAGCATGCAGATGGAGCCCACGCAAACACAGGGAGAACATGCAAACCTTACCCAGGCCGAGACTAGATTTGTCCCCTGTCCGAAACCACAGCCCAGGAGATGTGAGGCACGAGCAGACCTCTGTATGAGCGTACCTACATGTACACCACAGCAGCACCTGCTCGTCCCAGCCGACACTGACCCGCCTGAGACATAACCATACAACGAACGAACTTGCCGACATGAACTGGGGATGAAACGAAAAGACAAAAAAAGTACCCGTGTCATACAAGTATTAAGCGATCTGCTAAAAACGTTCACAGCTGTAAAGCTATCAAATCACATCACCATCCACCAACACACAGCCATTTAGAAACCGATACGACTGTTTGCTGCTTGTGTATTTCAGAATTATTGCACAAATCCTACATAAGATTCAGCAAAATTCTACCAAAAATATCTTCATACAAAAATATCCCTATGGAAACTTTTATTCTGGCTGCAATACAAAACAAAACTGAATATTTATATGGGGAAAAAGTATAACAACTATCCGAGCTATTAAGTGCACCGCTAGACGCAAACCCCAAAGTAAAAAAGTGTTGTTTTTTTCTTTCAACTTAAGCGGCCTTTTCGGCTTTCGCGTCCGGACCGAAAGCGGAGACCCGGCGACAACTTTAGCTGCAAAATTAACATGCAAATTGGCCGCAGCCATAATTGCTGTGGCAAAACGTCCTACGATGGAAATATGCTTTCTGTTTTGGCTGTATGATGCAAACATTTGTCTATGAAATCAGCTGACGACGGCCCCCGGCTGCTCCCGCAGGGGATCGAGGGGCATCCTATGCACCTGCCGCCTAATTCAGCCTGGGACACGGGGCACAGAGGAGCTGGCAGGCATAATGGACTGCATTCAGCCTGTCAGAGGAGTCAATAACTTATCCACACAACTGCCTTTGTTCTTCGGCTGGGTGACGGAGGGGGGGGTGGGTGTCCATCCGATGCACATATTCAAGCCGAAATTTATTTTCAATTGCTGCCTCCAGTGTTGCCCGGCACAAGCCAGGCCCTCGCCGGAGCTTTTAGCCCGGGGCCCCGGGCATTGTTGGCCTCCGTGTCCATTGTTCGGGCCCTTTTGATGGGAGCCGGGGAGTAACGAGGCCGCACTCAGAAGGGTAAAATCCATAGTGTTTCCAGTAACAGGTGTGTCGTCTCACCGTAGCCAGGCCATTTTTCGGCCCGTTCGGGGAAGGCGGGGGGGTTGCTTTATTCGAGTCGCCTTTTCCCTTTGTTTCGCGGGGGAACCTCTCACCAGAGCTTGCCTCGGAGTGGAAGGGTCTTCCAGTTACTTAGTGACCTTAGTGACGGTTGACGTGCTGAATTACATTGGGCAAAAAAAAAAAAAAGCAGGCACCCCGATGATGTCACAACCAGGCTCAGGGTCTAAGAACAAGGCTGGTGATGCCTTGACCACCTTTCCCTTGCCCACTTGTTGTCCCCTGTGAGCCAAACCCCACTACGGCGCTTCACCCTTTATATTCTGCCAACTCTGGAATTTTCTGGCACTGCACGCATTATTTTCCCTCTTACCATCACGGTGGAAAACAACCAAGAGCCATGTCCAGCAAATCCTGCACTGCTGTCACGGTGAAAATAACACGGAAGTGACACTTGCGGAAACTCCAGTTCCCGAATGATCCTTTCCAGCCTTTACGGGACGGGATTTGACTGGAAGTCAACGGTACAGCGAGCATGCACGTCTCTAATAGACGATATTACAGCTGAAATGGAAGTGCACCCTGCTTAATCATAATTAATACCTTCGCGCTCTCTCGGTGACAGAATCCCTTAAAAATATTGTTATTAAAAGATTAAACCGAACCCAGTCGCCGGCCACGTCTTGTTTTGCGGGGAAAACCCCGCGACTGGGCCGGGAAAAAAGTGAAAGCCGCGTTAGTCGGGCGTCGCGTTTGGGGTCACGTGGTGCGGATATGCAAATGAGCGCCGCCGCCGCCGCTCCTCAGCTCCGCCGGTGATGCTGCGGGCGCAACTGTTGCGGCGCCGAAGACCTGTCACGCATCGTGCCATGGTGGATGTGCGGGGATAGGACTTTCGGCGGAAAAACAAATCTTGTGCGCACAGAAGTGTTATGGCAATCAGCATCTTTAATGAATCTCCTGCAGGGACGCGCTTTATTAGCCGCAAAACTGTAATTAAAGGAAACAAAGGGAGCGGACGTGGGGAGAAAAACACCAAGAACCTTATCATTTAGGAGAGAGCGGAGATGTGCGATGAGGGATTCGTAATGAGCCCCGGTTTACATTGACAATTTAACACAACGATTCGGTGGTGGTGGTGGGGGGGGGGGTGCGGGGAAACTCCTCACGCAAAGCGGCGAAGTTGCGTCGCAGAATTTCGCGTGCCGCACGGTACAATCTGCAGACGCAGAGTCGAAAACCCCCGCGACGTCTTCTTCCCAGGTCCCTGCGGAGAAGAAGGGGGAAAGAAACCGCTTAACGGTTATTCATAAAGCATCTGCAAGACTAATTCCATCCTCGCAACTATTTGATTTGCTTTGCTGCGTTTCTTCAAGTGTTAGACTTCAACGCAAAACCTTAAGATTCCGATCGTCTAGGTTGCAATTTTTCCCTCATGTATGATGCCCCGGTGTAAACGGATATGTTTTCAAACGGACCCCGGAGTACAGATAGTAAACTCATAATAAAATACCACTATAATTTATACAAATACTATAATATTGCTATAATTTTATTAATACTGTAATACTGCTATAATTTCTCTTGTAATGTAGAGGTAGCAAATTTTCGCGAATACTGGATTGTGTAAAAAGCACTCAGATGTATCAAACTGGAATGTAATCCATAAGCTTTTTTTAAAAACATAACTATAAGACTTTAAGTTTGAAAGTCCAACGGTTCACTACGGAGGGCACGAATTTATATCCAAAGCCCGCACAGTTAAAATACTGCAGCATATGTTTACTCCACTCTCAGTATTTTATTAACACGACGAAGTTAGGGAAAGCTAAAACACTTCTGAAAAGCAACGCGAGTTCCAATTTACTTTTAGTCCATTGAGGGCTACATTTTTCCCTTGTATCATTAACTAGTGTGACATGTCTGGCAAACTCCACCGCAGTAAAATTTAAGTTTGACCCCTCAGTGCTGCGCTGCCCCCGGTTTTTCCATCCCATCTGGCACGTTCTCTTTGGCCAGGGATGGTCTTTCTGTAACTGTTTGTCTCTTTAAAACAAAGTGTAATACAAACTCCCCCCCATTCACTCGGCCAACTTAAAGCAGTTACTTTGAGGAAAGAACCTAATCTTCGGGACGAGAGACTTACAAAAGGCTTTTTTAAATCCACGGCCTCATTTACATGTTTTAAGAATGAGGCCTGAATGCATAATCTTTTGCATTTAAGGCCCTGTAATCCGAAGGGTGCCTCTGATGTGCTGGCCCCCCCACCAACAATTAACTTGTAATCTCCACAAACACACATTCTGCTGCTGCTGCATCTCTCGCCCGATCATCCGACGATATGATGAACTGATGATGCTGCGATGATCCGCAGGTCTCATGGTGAGGTGGTGACTCGGGGAAGTGGTGAACTGCTGCGGGGCAGCGAGAAGTTTCCACCAAGTCCAGTTTCCCGCAACTTTTACATTGCCCATGTAATATCAGTTCATCTGAGTTCATAGTTAAAGCAAAACGTTGACCTTGTTCTCCCAAGGGTAAAAAACTTTATATTTTCTGAAAAAAAAAAACAAAACGTATTTTTTTAATATAACCGTGACGTGTTGCCCATACTGAAGCATGTATGTAACGTAAATTAAATCCATAAACTATACTCAGACCGGAAGAGATGAAATTGTCCAATAATATAAATACGCTCGCAAAAGACCTGTATTTTATTTTGCTGATCTCAACTAACTGCGTTTTTAAGTGGGTTCGTTGGGCAAGTGCAGCTTTACTGAAAAAATTATTTTGCTTTACCACAGCTGCTCATCACTTGTTTATGCTTTTCTAATAAAAATATGTGCATTTCATACATACATCTGTAATAACCGTCTATCTCTATCACTACCGTTAGCATTGTAAAATACTCGAATACATACACTAAAAAGAACGAAAAAGATAATATCACTAAGTCAGGCTGCCATGATTATTCGGAATTTCACAAGAAAATGAGAACTATTTCCTCGTATTCGAATAAGATATTGGAACACATTGCGGCCCCACTATAATTTCCGTCTCATGTCCATCACGTCTAAAATGCTACAACATGCACACACTGCTCTTGATTTTAACAAAATCAAATAAAAACTTAAAATTTCAGTGTTTGTAATATCGAGTACTATGTTTTATTTGCGAATAGGAGACAAACTGCTTCAAATCCCGTTTTTTAAAGTGAAAACCTAGCTATAGGATACAGAGAGCTGCAGCAGGTGTTGGATTCAGTTGTTCTGTTAAGCTGAGTTCTGCTGCGCACAGTCTCATGAGAGTTTAAATATTACTGTTTCATGTTCGGGCAATAATGAAAGACGGTTTAATTTATTTTGGTTAAAATTTATTTTGACGCTTTATGAATTTGTAGTATTACTGAGGATTGAGTTAAAGGAAAAAAATGTCAGCTACAGTTTACACTTTGCTGAAATTACCTAGGAAGATGTGTACAATTCATAAAAGTCAACTGTATGCATTTGGATTTGAAATAAGTTTCCCTTTTCATTCGTTTACCCCACAGTTTGACCGATTGCAGACTTTTAAAGACACTTTTCAAGGACGTGTACCCTATTATATTACAATAACCTATATAGCCATTATTTATGACTAGGAACAGTAACTGAACAGTCTGCGTTGATATAGGTTATAAAATAATGGAATTGATGACGTAGTCGGCACATTATTGGCAAAAAATATTTGTATTGTTTTCTTTTTATTATAACAGTTTGGTTGAAATTTCATCCAGGAACACTGGGTAATAATAAATATTTCAATAATCATCAAGAATGTACAAAAATAAAGACACGAAGTTATCTCTGAGCATAACAAAATGTTCCCAACGAAACAAACATGCCGTATAACAGTTTGACCACTGAATCCATGCTAAAACTGTAAAAGTACAAAATAAAAAACAAAAATAAAAGGATGTGAACTGACACAAGATGACGTCACTTGTCTAGAATAAAACTATTTCCAGGTTTGAACGAAAACACAGAACAAAACCATATAATTTCACTCTATTTTCTGGAACAGTATATATATTTTTTCATACATAACCACGGAAATAAAATCATCTTGTTTAACTTTTTTCACTCAGAATGCGACTTCACAGTCCTTGCTACAAGGAACATTCGAGCATTCTTCACGCTCAACTTCAGTCTGTCACATAAAGAATGAATTTAAACCTGCATGCACCTTTTAACCCCCTTCTCATACAGTACAATATTTCACCTGTTTTTTGTATTATTTTATTTCAAACAACAACAGCACTAAAAAAAAAACATACAGCTCGTCTGAAGGTCTTCTGGCCCACAGCACTTTGTTTTCCGGTGTATATATGCGACTTGTCTAAGACGATTAAAAAAAACATATTTACATGGCCTAACGCAGGTTTTCAAACAGTAAGTCAGCAGAACATTTACCTTGAAAATGTCTTTTTAACCGAATCCTTGTTACAAGGAAGAACATGTAGGTTTCGCGTGGAAAACAAATATACAGACCGCGAGTGGCGCGCATGCAGCAACTTTTTTGCGTCTTGTCCATTTGAAAACGACAACGAAAAACAACAAAACAAGAAAACAAAACTCCTCGGAGGACAATGCGTGTGTGTGGGGGGGGTGTTTGTGATCATTATTTTTTTTTTTTTTTGTTCATTTAAATCAGTGAGTCTGTTCGCCGCGAAGGCTTCCCCCCCCTCACTTCATCACCTCCTTGCTCTCCGCGGACAGTCTCGTCAGGCCCGTGGAGGTGATGGGGATGTGCGGGGGCGGCGGCACCTGGCAGATGGTGCAGGGGCACGGCAGGCCGGCCCAGTGCTGGAACCCGGTGCCCAGCTGCAGGGGGGGCGTGGGGGTGCTCTTCAGCAGCGAGTGCGGCGCTCTGATCGAGGTAAGTCCGGGCAAGGTGGTGGACAGCGTGGAGGACGTGGTGGACGACAGCGCGCTCCCGAGCAGCGGGTGCACCTGGTGGCCCGCGGTGGCGGCGTGGCCTGCGTGGCCGGGGCCCGAGTGGCCCACGGAGCCGCAGTGGAAGGCCGAGTGGTGGCCGCCGTAGATCTCGCCCACGAGGCGCTTCATCTCGTCCAGCGAGCTCGTCAACATGAGGATGTAGTTGCGCGCCAGCAGCAGCGTGGCGATCTTGGACAGCTTGCGCACCGAGGGCCCGTGCGCGTACGGCATCACTTCGCGCAGGCCGTCCATGGCCAGGTTCAGGTCGTGCATGCGCTTGCGCTCGCGTCCGTTGATCTTGAGCCGCAGCTGCTGGATCTCCTGCTCGGTCACCTGCTTCTTGAGCTTGTACTTGGCGCCCGCGGGCGTCTTGTCGCCGACGCCGCCGATGCCGATGCCGATGCCGACGCCGCCGCCGCCGCCGCCGCGCGTCCCGTGCTCGGCGCTCATCTTGTGCGCCAGCTCGCCCTGCGTGGACGACACCGAGCTGAGGCGCGCGTCCTGCAGCTGGCGCTCTCGCGCGTACGCCACGTCCATGTCGGGCGAGGACGCTCTGCTCGAGCTCGAGTCCGAATTCATTTTTATGGGGGGGGCGCGCGCGCGCGCGCGCGTCGGCCGGGTAGGAGGTCGCTCCTCTCTCTCCCCGCCGGAGTCACCTGATCGTCTGGGGCTCCGAGGATCCCTCGTCGCCCTCCAAGACGGTGACGCTTGCGCGCTCCCCTTTGTTCACCTTTCCTTTTTCTCTTTCTTCTCGTCTTCCTCGGCCGCGTCTCGCGGGTGCACCTCGCGCTCTGCGCCGCGCTGACCGGGGGGATCCGGCTATTTATAGAGCCGCGCCAGAGCGCGGAGACAAAAGGAGCCCCCCTATTCATAACGGCCCTCGTTAGGATGACGTGCCCGTCGCGCAGGGCGGTGGGCTTTCACTGTCCCGCTGACCGGGGAGCGCGCATTCACACTCATTGTGCCCCCGCCGTGGGGGGAGGGGGGCGTGTGTGAGGGGTGCGCGACACTTGAGGCGCGGATCGTCCGAAACCAAGGCAACCCGCAAGCGCTCGCGCACTTCCCAAGAAACAGGCGAACATGGGGTTAGAACCCACGTAGCACGCTTACCTCGTTTGAAGGAGCTTTGCGCTTCACCTATGCTATAGGCAGTGGCTCTTATCTGAATTAGATTTATTTTTCTAATTTTCATGCAGTGAAGTGGGGAAATAATAATACTCAAGCCAGCATTTCGGAATTGTAGCTTCATCGTCTGTGGCGACTGAATAATGGGATATCGAGGTGTCTCGTACATAGTTTATTTGCAAATGTTCTGGAATTGGCTGCCTGGATAACTTATGCTTGATCCGTTTAGTTACGATAAAGAAACAACTCCGCTATGTGAACGAATGTAGTTACTGGGTTCCGAGTAAATATTTTGCTAAAACAAGTTCTTTTTCCTCAGTGACTTTTTCAAAAGAAATGAACAAGTTTTGTAAAAGTGATCGGCTTTTTGACGCTGCCATGCTGTTATTAAATCAGTATGGGTTGATGTATACATACATTTTTAGAAACCATATTTTCTATAGTGAGCACTGACATACGATCCCTGAAGTGGCCAAATATTGTAACATACGAATGAAAGTCCTGAAATGCACAAATTATTATTATTATTATTATTATTATTATTATTATTATTATTATTATTATTATTGACCCATTTTGGAGACAGAAAAGTTTCCAGTGATTTATTTTCATGCCTCCAAGTTTATCTTGACATGAATTTGATTATCTGCTGGGAGCAAGCACTTTAAATTGTTGTTCTAAATTCAAAACCAAATTCCGTTATAGATTTTCTAGACTGAAACGAACACGCCATTTTATTGTGTGCCACAGTTCATTTTGAGCAGGGAACAAACAGCGGAACAATTCAGGCATGCTTCTAAATGTAACGCAAAGCTCTTTGTTGTACTATCACTATAAAGTGTATCTTCAATTTCCATTCACCTACATTGCTCAAAAACGTATGAATATATAACATTAAAGCATTTATATTAACAGTTTAATATTTTGTTTATTAAACGGTGAAATTAATCTTGCAGCAGCAACAGCAATAGAAATAATAACGAAAATAACTTTTTTTGTTGCGATTTCATTATTATTAACATTAGCAGTGCGTAGTTGTTTTGTTATTATATATATAATTTATAATAATTATTATGTTAGTGTTGGTATTGTTAATTTTGTTATATATACACCGTTATTCTGTCTTTAAACTTGACAGCAGTGGCTGAAAGTTTAAGCGTGTTCTTCGTTTATTCACCATATATCATTAGTTTATGTAAAGGCGGATACAGGTGCAGCGCTGCTCCGACTTTATTCTCCCAAACTGAACTTACTGACTGGTTCCTACAAACTGAGCGGCGGGGTTCGTGTCCTTCTCTCCGCTCGTCCTCCCTTGCGAGCCCTGTCTCACTGCCCCCAGCTGCCCTCTTGCCCGCCTACGCGTTCACTGTGACCAGGGGCAATAAACTGGTCTTTACACGCGGAGAAAAAGGCGTCACAATACAGGGCAAATCCATTAAATCTACCTTTTAGAGTCTTTTCAGTGCAGCGAGTGGAGGAGGTGTGTGTGTGTGCGTGTGTGCGTGTGTGTGCGTGTTACCCTCCGTCTGGGTCCTTGACCCCCTTCGGGTCCCGCAAAGGCGGGAAGCCCGCACGCCGGAGAGCCCCTGCCCGCTGTCTCGCGCGTCGGCGCTGCCGTCGCCGCCGCCGCGGCTGCAGCTGCAGCGACGGCGCGCAAGCCCGCGACTCCGCACGACGGACTTCTGCTCTGCAAACCCAAGCCAGGCCGGGCTGCTCTGCGTTAATATGTCGGCCCGGTCGCAGCATAATAAACAAAATATATTTGCCAGGTATTAAAATTGAGTATAACGGGTTGCACAATACCCTAGAATAGATGGAAGGGCATGACTTGCGTAAAATAAAATATTACTATATATTGGCATATGAACTATATGAAGCAGAGATATAAGACGCTTTGCCCAGTATAGCATGATTGCTGCATTCCTCAATAAATTCATAACATATTTCCCAATAGAAGTCCATGAAGAGCGTAATATTAATACGTTTTTGTATTGATGACCCCACCGCGATATTTCTGATTCGTATACCTGCAGGATGAAAATATTTGCAAAACTGTTTAAACTGTTCCAAACTGACTACCTTAAAAAGCAAAATGCTCAAAATGGTTATACTAACTTTTTTCCTTTGGCTGGTGTGCCCTGTAATAAACTTAACTCGTGTGCTTCTGAGTTTTCAACACAGGCTCGTAATAGCAGCGGTTTTGCAGAAAGCAATTAAAATGGAAGGCTTCTTAAAAAAAGATAAAAAGTGAAAAACGTCGGGGATCACATGTCACTTGAAAAGTTTTAAGTGAGTGTTTTTGATAGGTGTTATTCTGAGCTCCAGGTTTCAGTCCTTAGCAGCTAATTGAAATCTATTCGCCAGTGTGAACAGCGGCACCATCGCCGGGTGCTGCACCTGCAGCGTTTAGCTCCTATTTACATAAACAGACAGGTATGGAGATCCGCAGGTCCTACCTGACTTTACACGTCTGATCGTGCCCAGATTGTGTGTCTCCACACTGAACAAATTAATTTACCATATACAAACTATCAAAATAAATTAGTGCAAATATTCAGTCCAATAACACCGGCCCTCCGCAACAAGCAGGCGGTTAGTGCAGACGCAAGTGAGCCGTTAAAAAGTCGTGATTTGCGGGGCGACATCATCTGAGGCCTGAGGATCAGCAGCTGTAACTGAGATCTTGCAGAGCTGACACGACAGTGTCGAAAATAAGGTCAACTTTTATTGTTTAACCCTTATTTGTGTTTAAGGGTAATGCTGTAATAATAACTTATTAGCAATAAAATGAAATACATCAACTTTTTAAAAATATTTTAGCATTTGGCTAAAATTTAAGCAAACTTACCACAAACATATTAAAGTTCTAATACAAATAAACACCAGGCGGCTGAGAAAATGTGACTATCTTTTGCCAATAATTGATTTATCACAATTTATTTGTAATTTAATATTAACAACAACCAGGTGAACTGTATGTTTTTTTCTTCTTGATTTTAAGTACTTTAGAAGGCAGATATTAAAGTCCACCACTAGTCTCTCTGAGCGTGGAGCAGGTCCCCCCCACCCACCCTAAACTAAGAAAGAAATGTTCAAGTGCTGAAAGTTGCACAACCACATTGTGTGTGACTGTCGCCGTCTTCTCTCGCTGGGCTGCACTCAGTGCCTGTTGTTGAGACTTAAAAGACTCTTATTGAAACGTCTCCAGTGATTCACCTGCGGGTTTAAAACAATAGTGCAACTCAGACACAGTCCCTGGAGAACGTTGACAATAGCGAAAATTTAACTGCACAGGTTTTTGGCCGCTGGTCCCCATACTTTATTCAGAGTCACAGTCTTTTAACCATCTGCATGTGAGTGTGAAGTGAGGGAACCTTCCCTGTGTCTTACTGAACAAAGAAATAAAAATGAGTGTGTAATACAATCCTTTTTGTTGAGAAAAAAAAAATCTTTTATGCATCCCATACCACAAAAAAGCTGATTCTAATATTCGTCCTGGTGGCAAGACCCCCTCCCACTCACACACACTTTAGTTGTGCCCGCCCCCCCTCCCCAAAATGGAGAATGTGTATCCAGAAACTCATTGTTTAGACGAAAAAGAACTCCTTCCTCATAAAGGTGCTGAAATGCAAAGAAAAGCCCTGGTCGTCTTTGCTCGCTCTTGGTGGCATTTGAAAGTGTAAAGCTTTGAATACCAATTGCTTGAACTGGACATATGTGAATCCCTTTTAATCCTACTAATCCCGTCCCCAAGCGTCCCTTTGTCTGCGGGGGCAACACACATAGATCTAAGTGAAAGTGTTCCTAATCCGAGCAATGTGGAAAAATGTCTCAGTGTGAGAGATGGGGAGAGGGAGGGAGTCACTGCGAGGAGCAGGGAGGCGTAAGAGTGAGGGCAGGGGGGAGTGTGTGTCTCTGTGTATGTGTATGTAGGGAGGGTCATTGTCCCATTGGGTGGGGGTGAGCGGGAGATGTGCAAGGGAAGGGGGGGGGGGTCCCCTCACTTACCCCAAACTGGCTTGGGACAGGAAACCCACCCAGTGGGACCCCCCCCCCCATAACATCCACAACATCTCTCCCACCCTCCCGCCAGCCAGCGGGGTCCACTGCCACTGGGACGTCGGCCGAAATTGGGACTTTTTTAATTCGTTCTTACTCAGCGACACCATCTCAGCAGGTAGCCCTTAATGTGCTGAATTCATTTGGGCAGCCCCCAGCGCGCTCTTTCTTCCTGTGCCGCACTCTGTGGTCCCCACGCTCCCGGCCCTCCCCAGCTCAGCTCAATGCCGACCTGGGCCAGCCGTCTTTTTGGGTCCATCTAGTTTGGCAAAAGAAAAAATCTTGGATTTCTCCGTTATTCAGAGAAGTTCTTCCAAAGTGAGCCAACAAATAGGTATATGGGGGGAAAAGTTTTAGACTTGATATTTGTAAAATTTAATGTTTGGTATGAACTGGCATTCTGTCCAGAGCGTAGCCTTCCTTGTCTAGTGTCCAGGGTTTCCTGGATAGGCACCAAACCTCTGCAACCTACACCAGGACAAGCAAATAATAAAAATGAGTGAGTGAGTGCTCACCTGAAAATTTTATATGAAATTTGTTTCAGTTTTTTTTCATTTGTCCATATACAATAAGTATAAACACTTTTGACCCTAGAACCTTCCTATCCCTGTTGTCTGAACAATGCTTTTCTGTCTTTGTAGCTCCTTTTTTCACATCAAAACAATAAAAAAAAAAAATCAGTGACAACAGTTTGGATTACATGTAAATCATGGTATCTAAAGTTGCATCCCATCTGGATACAGATGGAGGTCTTCCTGTGAAAGAGATCCGCCTCGGGTCCTGCCCACCCTGGGTGGCACTGGCTGAAAGGAACACCCCGGCTGAGGTCTTCAGCACCTTTAAACACCCCACAGCAGCTCCAACGAAACCCAGCCGGCCTGGATATGCCAGGCTGCAACAACCATTCCCTCAAATCCTCTGGGGTGTGAAGTAGCACCGCTAAGCTGGTGATCCAGATGTTGTGAGGAGGAGTGTGAATGCCCTTCACCTGCTCAGTCTGGGTTAGCCTGCTTATGTGCAACCCAGTTTGGACTTCCCTCGGTGCCAGGAGGGCTCATCCAGATGCTGTGAGGCACTGTGTGAAAGGGAACAATAAGGCCTTTGAAAGTGTACGTGATTGAGACACCCTGAAAAGTGTACAGAACAACAACCCACAGCATGTGTGACAGCAAATCCAGATATTTCAGCACCCACATACTGATGCAGCTGAGACCTGGACAAGCGGCTCCTGAGCAGCAGCAGGATCAGCCCACACACTCCCCAGCTTGCACATCACATCTTTCAAGGCCTCCCTTCCGGAAAGCAGATTTATCTCTCAGGCAGCATCCCTTAGCCACCTCTGAGGAGCTCATCGCAATCCATATGCACCCGGGAAATGGACATTAATATTCCGTCCATTGGTGTAACATCTAAACTAACAGCTACTAAAGCAAAAATGTTGCATCGGTAACAGTGCATGTCCTTGTAAATACTATGTTTATTATATCGTCAGATAGCAGGTCAACCTCTTTACAAGCATAAAAGTACTTGCATATGAAGTGTTTGGATGGATGGATGGATGGATGGATGGATGGATGGATGGATGGACACAAGCAGTCAAGGTCTGGGTGGCAAATAAAACTCAGCACAGCGTCTACTAACCAGTTTGACAGCTACACTGCGCAGTCAGCATCATTACCGGGCATCGCAGCCTCTAGTGAAAGCAACGGCCGCTGTCAGGCGCCGCTCCTCAACCCCAGGGTCCACTTGCGCGTGTCGGCACATCCACGCACACGACCCACGCGTTCTGGCAAAGTTCCGCCGCCGCCAGACGTGGCTAAGCGACGGGGAGCGGGTGCGGGTGCGGGTGCGGGTGCGGGTGCGCCGCGGCCACGGCGACTCTCGGCGCAGTTGTCGCCTGGCTGGAGCCGGAGAAACCATGCGGGCGCGGCCCTAATGGAAGCAGTGGGCGGAAACATTAAATCCCCGCAAACAACAATAAGACGTCGGGCTTGCGGGATCTGCACCTACCGTCGCCGGGTGAATGGAGCGCACGCACGCACGCACGCACGCACACCACCGGCGCGCCTTTTAAGCGCTGACATATGTCGTCGTCCCCCGTTGTTGGCATATAGTAACATGCGAGCATGCTGCGCTACTTCTGTGCGGTTAGCTCAGCGCAGTCGGGGTGACGGCTGTGCGCGGCTGTCCCCGCTATACGACGCTGACACGCTGCGTGACTGCGTCCGATGACGTATAGCGGGACACTTTCTCCCACAAAGAAAAAATGAATGACAATTTCAAAGGAAACGTCGAAGTCATTATAAAAAAAATATTTAGATGACTTTTCAGAGGTTAATAAACATATTTAAGGAGGCTACAAACATTATGGTTGCACAGAGAATCCAACATTAGGAACAGAACATATACTGTAGTACTTTAATGTAAAGATACACCCGACAGAGCGATTCCTTCAGATATTTTTACGATCATAAAATATTTGTTTAAATAAAAATATATAACAAACTCATTTTTATTTTCTGGTAACTTTCAGTAGATAGTTAAATTTTGTCCTGCGGGTCTAGGAAAGTGTCTGTGGAATGAAAGTGTTTTAGTGTGAGTCACAGGCAGGAATCTATGCAAACAACTTGTGACAGGGTGCCATATACAAGCCTTCGCTTGAAAGTCAATCGATGAATTGTCTAATTCAGAGGATTCTTAAGACAACTATGCATGCACACCGAACAAACCCACACCATAAATGCAGCCCACGGTTAGCAGACCTGGCCTTGCTTCATGTGGTCCACAGGTAGCTCAAGTGTCCCAGTGGCCATCTGCTGTGAGACAGTGAACTGACAAAAAGGCCGGTCAACTTGCACGCAGTCAGCTGTCGGACACTTCAGCGTTCTTTCTAGATGCTTTCCGAAGTGCTCTGCGGCAGCTGCAGTATGAACCCAACCGTCTGGTTTGTGCCTCTGGTTTATTACTTCTTTACTTTTCTATAAATATAAACAAGTGCTCACTTTTAAGGTGTAGCACACATACATTAAAGCCTAAAAAGTCAGCTTCAGCAGGCAGGACGGAGAAGAGTGTGAGGCTTAGCAGGATTGCATACATCTATTTTGTAAATACATGACACTATTAAGTGCTCATATATCCTGCAATTGACTGGCATGCCCTCCACGGTGTAATTGCCTAACTGGGAATACAGTGATCCTGAGAGAAGGTCCAGACGACCACAGCCGTGACCAGGATAAAGCGGTTAATGACAATGGATGGATGAATGGATCAAGTGGTTATACTTTTTGCAGTTACAAATATTTATACATTTATTCAAACGTAATTAAATAGACCCTCTCATCCTATACAGCACAGACATAAATAGGCTTCACCCATACAATCCTTAACATATTTATATCCAATGCCAGCACTGGTCATACTGAGGGGCTCTTCAGGACAGACACAAAGCAGTTATTAGCACCATAAACAAAGCATTCAACAGCTTTAGGGTGGCCAGCAAGGCTCTGAACCTCAAAGGGCTACAACAGTGTGGCAAAAATGACAATTTAAAATCACTGTGCCGTTTTTCCGAGACTACTGCTTCCCTACTGGATGGAGCTGAGCATCTGTGGCCTGAATTATGGTCCAAGAGACAAAAAACACCAACTAACTGGCTATATAGGTGTCGAGGTCAGTGGTGTTAACCGTTTCCATTGAAATAAGGGTGGAATCATTTAAGGAAATACCTATGTTAATATGCACTTAAAAAGTGTACACCTGACAAGCACATTTATGAAGCAGTTCAAATTCAAAACGCATAGCAGATGAAGAAGATTTTGTCTAAATATTTGAATGGCTATCTGCTCCCTGCCGGCTCCATAGAATTAACTGGTGTGCCAGTCAGACTGACGTGCTGTCTGCAGAACAGGGATGCACGGAGAACACGGCGAAGAGCAAATTTTACTATTTCGTTCATATTTCAGATTCATAAACTGACTGCAAAATGCAGTGGGCCGCTCTGATTCCTTAATTTAAGTTAAAACTTCTTCAAGGTGGAGACTTTTGCAACAAGAAATGTAATTCCATCCAAGTAAGCTTTGGAACCACTTTAGCAACTCAAACATAATTGTTTAAACTTTGTCGCTTGAAGATTAAATATCAATACTGCGCTGCGCTTCTAAATTCTTCGCTGCATTATATAACTGATAAACAAACCTTCAAATCCGAAATATCTAATTAACTTCAAGATGATCAAAAAATAAAGCTCAGTAATTAAACATCACACAGGGATGATGTACCATGAATATGTAGGTTCTATTTAATATTTTGTGGGGTTGCGTTGTTTAAAGGATAAATTCACATTAATTAGGTAAAACAAAGCAAATTATCATTTCAGTGCTAAATATGCACCTTCATGTCGTATTTCTTTTTTTAATCGTAAGTTCAGAAAGAACCCTGCTCTCTTAAGCTCTCTGAAGCATTAGCTGCAATTTGGCTTTCAAAGGCACCTGCTAACTTTCCTTGAAAACTTGCACCCATTAGTACTCTATAAAGATGTTCTGAGAATTTGGGAAATACTCTTCTAAGACATTTTGTTATGAATGCATTCAAACCGTTTCTTCTTTGCTTTGACTACTCCGGTCGTAATTTTTGCACATGAACCAGTTAGCGAAAAGTTAGTTGGGGGTAGGTGAAAACGTAGTCTGTATTATTATTATTATTATTATTATTATTATTATTATTATTATTATTATTATTATTATTATTAATATTAATAATGTTGCTGTTGTTATTATTTAGCTATTAAAAGTTAATTCTAATGTTGAGCAGCTTACAGTTAATTTCCACTGTACTCATTTATACATACCCATCTATACATAATAATAAAATACACTATAAGTGCACTAAACTTCTTAAAATGAGTTACCTGTGTATGCAGCAGTCATTCTTACCTGGGTCCTTCGAATGCTGTGTGACAGTTCTAACAACCACTCTACCTGTATAAGGAGACTAATTTCTTGCAGTGGAATCAGGCCTCATTTTCAATGCCATCTCAGGTCATCTTGCCTCCTTGTTGAGGATTTGACCTTGGGACAAAAGCAGTCTGTGTTTGATTTCTCTTTGCGACTTTTCACAAAGGGGTCAGAGCTGGAAAGTGATTTAGGACTTCTGAGGAAAAAAAAGACAGTGAATTCGGCAGGGCTAACCCTTAAAGGAATCCAACATTGCAATGCACCCTAAAAATAAAACTCTCAACCTTGATGACACAGGTTCATTGCGGACATCCCCATCCTGGAACCGTTGAGCTGTGGTAGCAGGGAAACCCGTCAGAACCCCTAAAAGGGAGTGCGTATAGTCAATGTGTCTTTAAAATGAACTCTGCTGGGGTGGATTTAACTCTCTAGCGCTGTTCTCCCCCCTCTAGTGACTAGCTCTCCTTCAAGGGCTCAAAACCCGAGATACCGATGGAGCAACAGCCCCTAACCACCTTGTTTTAACTGTCGCTTTTACCAGGGACAATCACCCGTCTCCCCTTTCCCCCTTTTCAGGCTGGGTTTCAGCCCGGCAGGCCCCTTTCCTGCTTTGTATGTCACTTTAGTGTCTGGTTGTATCCTTGCAATGGGCTCGGACGACCAGAAAATGAAGGCTTGCACGGGAGGCTCCCTCCCCCACCCCACCCCACCACAACGTACCCCACACCGAGGAAGGGCTCAGGGAGAAGAGATTAAGATGTAAGCTGGACAGATAAGCCGGCGAGAGGCGGGGGCGCATTGGTTCTGAATGGGGTTACATGTATGGAAGGCAGACCGGGCCTTTCTTTCAGCAGGGGCGCGGCCTGTAGGGATGCCCGCCAGCCATTGTACCAGTCAGTCTGACAGAGGTTGTTTCATTAATCCTACATTAGCTGTATCTGCGAAGTGGGAGGTAAAGGCAGGATAGAGATGCAGATGTTTCGGCAGCTCTCTCCAAGAGGTAGAACCAGAAAAAAAGAAAGCACTCTTGATCCCGTCAAAAGACCACTTCCCATCAAAGTGCTTCAGCAAGTCTGTCTTCTTCTTCTTCTTTTCGTCTGCCTGTCTCTCACCCCCTCGCTCTTTCGAGTGGCTGGGCGGTCCTGATCCCCTCCACTGCTGTAGCCCCTCATCTGCAGTGAAGTGACCATCCATTGTTGTAGCCACTCTGTTGGGAGCCAGCCTGAAACTGAAAGCCACCGTAGTTCCAGTCCATCGCAAATAGAAACAGGGTGGAGAGGGGCTGGACTCATTCCTGTAAAGTCCTCGCTGGAGCGATTAAGCAGTCTTAGTCATGTCGTTCAGGAGTTTTATTGTTTTATGCCCTGTCTTGGGCCCTCCCAGAGCTGACTTCCCACCCCTAGTCTGCCTTTGGCATCCTTGTAAGCCCTGCAGGCGGGGGCAGTTTGGTGGAAGTGGACATTTGTTGGGGGTATGGCGTTTCAATAAGTTGCCCCCCTTTGTCATCAAACTCCAGGCATAAAGTGTGTTCTTATCCCCCGGACTGAATTTATTACATTATTTAGTCTCCCAGAGCAGCTTATCTATATCACCAAGCTCTTTACTTCAATTACTGCAGACATGTAACCTGCTCAAGGGTACAGCAGCAGCATTGTACAGTACAGCTCAGTCCCTGTGAAACAGCTCACAGACGCCTACTTCTACAGTGAACTTTCAGTTGTCCGCATTAAGCAATTCACATGCCTCAGAGTTTAGCCCACAGTTACACCGAATGCGAACATCTATTAGTCTGTCTACTGCACAAACGCACCCAGACAGACATCCGTTCCTGTCCCACTGATGTTTTCACTCATTTTGGACTCAGCTCCTGTTGAATGTGAGTGTGATGAGGTCTCTCAATTACACATTCTGAATGTTGGTGGCCTGTCTTCTCCTTTAGCCTTTCCCCCACCCACCACCACCACCCTCCTCTCTCACCCCCCCCCAGGTTTCTCTTTTTGTTACTTCATGCACGCGAGGCTGCGGCTCCTGACTCAGAGTTTTGTTTTCAAACAAACAACAATGGCGACAAGAAAGTCGACACACCATAATGAAAAGAGAACCCAAAGGCTGCGTGTGAAGGCGTGAAAATTAAATAGGAGTTCTTATTCAATTATAAACCTTCTTATTTTCATTTTTTTCAGTTTTTTCTTAAGTTATGGAAGTTAGAATGACTTTACACAGAAAGAGATTTATTTTATTATTATGATCTTCACCTGAAGTTACAAAAAATTTACATTTGTTCTGCATTATGATGCAAAGGAAATACGAAACATCTGAACACAGCTCTGGATCTTATAAAATGGGGCTACTTGATGATTTTGGTGAAATACTGTAAAGTATGATCTTTGTTCTATGTATGTTTATATAATGTTTGCAATTCCTCTGTGAACTACTTACTACTTTTACTACTCTGCACTCTATATTGCTATGATCCAGTACTCAGTTGTTAATTAAAAACACAAAAATTACTACTACTACTACTACTACTAATAATAATAATAATAATAATAGATTATCATCATAACTATGAAATCAATTATACAGCAAATTTCTTGGCCTTTCCTGCTGGTTGGTACGCAGTCATTTCTTAACAAATCTGTGCTCTAAATAAACAGCGATGGACTAACCGGCTTTCTTAATGCATCAAAGAGTAGTGGGGGAGGGAGGTGCAGGGGGTTGTGGGAGGGACAGATCAGGCCATGTGAACCCTGCTTTTCCCTGTCAGTCACTTTAATCTCAATAGCGGGCACCCGGAGCACCATTAGTCGGGATCATGTAGTCATTACAGCTAATGAACCCTTCACGCTGAAGGGAGAGCAAGAGATCAGCTCTCCCTCGCACCTCCCAGCTCTCCGGCAGTCCCCAGGGAGCCCCCTGCCCACCACGGTGTCACTACACCTCATTAACACTCACTTGTCACGGCCCATTAGCTTGTCAGGTAGAACCACCAGCTCACGGATGCAGGGATGCAGGAGGTGGGGTAGGGTGGGGTGGCTGGGAGGCAAAGTTAAACTAAGTCAGGATGAGTCGCCTGCAGGCCGGCCTTTTCTGCACAGACCACAGTGCATTCGGGCAGCGGCCTAGGCCAGCCAAGGTGCTCCTCATTTATGGGTCAGGGGTTCAAGGCGCAAGGTGGTTGGGAAGGCTTCAACGTTTCGCAGCTGACCTGAAAGACCTGAACAATCATTACAGCCACCAGTCTGAGCCACGCAGGGGGATTTCAGACCTGTGCTTCATTCTGTTGTGATCCTTTACCAGGGCTTGACAGCAAATTTATATAAATGAGAATATTATGCACAAAGTATACTTTGAAATGGCAAATAATTGTCTATGAAGTGATGGCCGATGTACTTTTAAATACAGGTTGATTTCAGACCTGCTCATCCCATACGTGTGTGGGTAGCAGTAAATGAATCCCTCTTGAGGGAGCAGTACTTTGTGAAAACGTAAAAATGTGCGGAAAGTGTTAAATATCTGTTTTGCCAGTAGGTGCACTGTTTCTAAAGGTCTCGGCTCTGTTTAAAACGAAAATTTATGAGTTTGTGACTTTGATCCAATACACGCCATACTCTAGACTCTAGTTAAGCATGTGCTGTCCGAATGCTGGCCTCCGTTTTTTACGGCGCTATGGGCCGCAGAGGAGCATGCGGCTGCATATTCCCCAAATCGTTGTTTCCGAGGTCTGTCTCATCGCAAACTTTTTTTTATTTTGCAGCATCTGCAGCGCGCTCGCATTTTAGATACGCTCCCAGATATCCGCACTCCTCTCAGATGGCGCGGATAAATAAACAAATGAGTAGATGTGTAAATAAATAATAAAAGCGCAAAGAACAAGCCTTGCCAATTCATTCATGGCCCAAGCCGTTTGAATTTCACCCATAAATGAATAACTAATAGGCCTCTAATAGGGACTGGTGCAATTTGGGCTTTCGCTCTGATCATTTGTCGCCAGTTCTTGTCAAAGCAAAATCATCCCTTTTTTGTGGGGGGGAAATGTTTCAAAGAAATGATTCATTTGCATAAATAAATGGATTCCTCAGAGAGCCCCTTAAAAGACAGCAAGGAAGAGAGGGAAAAGAAAGCGAGAGAGGGGGCAACAGAAAGAGAGAGCACAGCGAACAGGAGCTCGCGCGCATCCCTGACTGCCGCCGGGATCTCGAAACTACACGCCGAAGGGAAAATGTCTAAAAACTGTGGAATGTCCAGTATTTCTCAGTTTTTTTTTCCCTTGGAGGTGTGAGGTGTGGGGATAATTTGGAGCTATTGAAAAATCCTGCTGCTCCGCCCAATTAATGGAGAGGTGGTGGTGGGGGGGGGGTTGTGAGGGGCTGGAGGGGGGACATGCATGACGCGCCTCCCCCTCTCGGTGCCCGTGTTTTTGTGCTGCATCTGTTTTGTCAGCGCATCGCCTAATGGAGGAAGTTAATTGTGTTGGTTGTAAGGCCACCTGTCACACTAGAGCCTCATTTCCATACTAATAGGGTGAGAGTGGCATAGACAGCACGCCTGAGCACTGGACGGGGATCGCCAGCGACTGCACACTCCCACACAGCACACACAAACATGCACACACACACACACACACACACACACACACACACACACACACACACGCTCTGCAAGAGGCAGCACTGGCCAGTATTCACCAGTGACTACACACACAGACGCATTAGAAACACCCAGCTGTACACGCTGTCACTCACAAACAATCGTTGGCACGCACGCACCGAGACCTAACACCCCACACACATTCAACTACTGCTTTAGAAACAGAGGATTGTAGCCAGGGTGTCCGATTTTGTTTCCGTGTAAAAATCAGCCTCTGCCCTTTGCAAACGGAGAACTGTTACAGATAAATGAGGAACTGCTGGGCGTGACGTTCTGGGTCTGGAACCGAATGCTGCTGGTGTCCTTTGAAAGTGCTCACTTTTAAATTATAGATGCATTACACTCGCACTGCTTTTATCACCTCATTCTCAATTTATGCGAAAGAGTTGGAAATGTTGCACTGTCGAGCCTTGAACAAGAAGCCGAACTTTGACAGCCTCATCTGAGAAGGAACTGCGGGTATGGATTTGTCACCATCAGCGCCATGTATAAATAAAAAAATGTGAAAAGATTTCCAAAGTGTTTTAAACTACAATTTATTCTCTGTCACAGTGAGCCGTGTGTTTTGCACATTGCCGTTTCACTAATAAAATGCCTGGAAACAAAAAAATGTTGGAACTGAACTGAGATTTCTTTTTTTTTAATTATTATTTTTATTTTTTTTTTCAGCACAGCCATCTGTACTGGACCTTCACTGGGCTCTCAGTGCCACTGTGCTTCGCTCGTCCATCACAGAGCTGTCCATAACCCAGCCAGATGAACGGGCCTCGCCGGAACCTCACGGTTCAGCTTAGTCCATGCTTTAAACACACTTAAAACAACGGAAAAGAAAGGAGGCGCCCTCATGTTCAACGGGCCCACAGAACCCCCCACAACCTTTCAGTCGCCCTTTTACAGAATCAAAATGGGAAGGAAACGCCAGCATGAAAAGTACAAACGCTGGGTCACAAGAAATCCATCAGCTCTGGCACCGTCAACGTTGGCATACGAGAACATACAAATTGTTACACAAATGCCCCACAGCCTTCTGGTACATTCCTCTGAAAGTGAATTTCTATGCCCGAACGCACCGTAAATAAGAAATAAAGCGACTGGGTTTAGCACTGGGCGAGCAAAGGTTGTAAAAGGCTGCGGTGCAGCGCCGCAGTTTTCCGTCACATATTTAAAATGCTAATAATCCATTTATTAGCTGCTCTGTCAGATGCAAATGTTTTGTTTTACTGCTGAAAAGTTGAGCCGACAGGGCCGCAAGCATATCTTACGCCTCGCTCCTTTGCATGCAGCGTTAGAACTGCCACAACGTGTCTCTCCTCTCTTTTTTTCCCTGGCACTATAAATTACATTAACAGTCGCATTAGATAAACAAGCTAAAATGATGTCGCCATTAAGACCTACATCAGTATTGCATACGGGTAATTGAAGGTGTCTAGCATTAGCACCATATGGTGCATAAAATCCCTCAAGTCAACACAATCCCTGCTCTCTCGAGGCATCAGGAGAAGCTGAAAGGGATTTAAGCTATTATATAAGGAGGCTCTTTGTAGCATAAAATAATGTAGCAAAACCGGCCCTTTAACAGTTTGCACAGGACCGGCCCGGTGCGGTGGAGCCGGGAGCTTCGGATACCGTCTTCTGCCCGTTTATAGGGATGCAGCGATGCAGCGGACAGCTCCCGTGCACAGCGATGTGCCGCAGGCCGGGACACCGGCGTGAAATTCCTGAGCAGAAAGCGTTGTCATCCCGTACACACAGACTGCATCACCTGAATCGTGCTGGAGGTGAAAGTGGCGAGGGGGGGGGTTGTCAGCGTGTCTCACGTGAGGAAATCGCTGAGACCGCAGCATGTGTGGGTGTGCGTGTGGGGGTGACTAGAAGCATACAAGTGAACCACAGAACAAAAGCTGAAAAGAACTGTAGACGTTTACGGGAAAAACGGATACTGCTCGTTCAGCACTTCTTTTGCACTTCAATGAACGCTGATGGAAAACTGTAATCTGGGTTTTTAGCTCATTTTCTTTTTTATGCCGCAGTAATTTCTTTAATACTAACTTAACTTTGTAAATCTTCCTTATAATAATATACTCATTAATATGGAGTACCGACCTTTGGTTGGCCGGCATGTGGAATTTATTTAAAACTATTAATAATTGTACAGTTGACTTATAAATGAAAGCACCGAGCAGAAATTGCTGAAAACTAGAAATAAAAATTAAAATTTTCAGGGCAGTATTAGGAGCATTAAAGGACAGTATTAAAGGGTCATATTTTCAAAGTCAGTAATGGCATCCAGGTGTAAAAAGCAACACTTCCCTTTTAGGGAGTGATTTTATGTGTAATTTGTACAAGTTTTGCATTATAAAAACTTCCATATTTAAAGGTAAATCTTAGAGCTTTCAGACAGCTTGGGATTTTTTTTTATCCAGTTGCACCGTTGAAATGAAACGGCAAACTTAAAACACATATTGACTTTAATTAAAGCTTTTCCGCGTATATGAACCAGTTTGCCACATGCACGCTGCCCAGAACCAAACGCTGCCGGAGACGATCTCTCTCTGCGCATCTACAGGTGAAATGACAAGGCCATTTGGAGGAAGGATGCTAGCTCACCTCCGCTGCCACATCCCAGAGTAAAACTGCCTATTAACAGGCCGGTTCCCTGCAGGGGCCTAAACTCTCCCCTGACAGAATGGACTCGTGGGTTAGGGTGGGGGGGGGGCACACCGGGCTGGCGACAGAAGGAGGGAGAACCAAGGCATATGGCCACAGCTCTGCCCCCCCCAAACCCAGCCCCAACACACTAGCACACACCAACGCCCAGCAGATTGCGACGGCGGCCTCCTCACGCTCTCCATCTGCACCTAAAGACCCGCGTGCCCCCGACAAGGAGGAGACCATGTCCCTGCCGGAGGAGAAGCAGAGTGCTCGGGGGTGGTGTGAGCTTTGTGGGTGCACATTAACAAGCAATAATCTCAACCGCCTTATCCATAATGCATTGTCTGAGCCAATTTACATGGTGTCAAACCCTTTGGGAAAAGAGCCTCATCCATCACATTACTTTATTAGCCCCCCCCCCCACATACCCCCCCATTTTTTTTTTTTGTTTGCCTGTTTTGTCATGGTTGTTGTGCAAAGCGCAACTGGCCCCATAAAAAAAACTCCAAACAGCTTAATTGCAGGGTTGTAAAAAATTTGCATGTTTGTGACACTCGGTTTGGGGAATTGGAAGGACTTGTTATTTAGGGAAGGAAGGGTGGACTGTGAGCAAGGAGGCCTGTAAAACAAAAAAGCAAACTCACTACTACAACCTCACCAAGCACACTCTGGCTGCTGTCCCCAGAATACACTCCTGCCCTGAGTTGGAGGAACCCACACCAATTACGGCTCCCATACTCTGCTGGGGTCACGCAGTCTTGTTATCGTGAACCTGAGCCGCAAGCCTGGCCCGCTGAATGCTGGCCTGGTGGCTGAGGAAGACGGAAATGCCTAGGACAGAAAAGCAAAAAATGGTACCAAACTGTAGGTGTCTGCAGCTACACAGTCAATATTCATCTTGGGAAAAATGCTTGGGAAAGATTTTGCAGGGAATTCAGCTCCTTTTGTAAATCATCTGTAGGAAAGCCCATGAAGAGCTCTGTCCAGAACTACACTGAATTGAAACCTAACAACAAGATTTCTTTCATCATTTATTGTCATAAATTGATAAAATGCTGCAGGTGTACTGAATTCTGGAGAAGATATCGTCCTGCTTCAGGAGCAAAAGTCACCAATAATTATAGCTTGGAATTTCTGCACTAAATTCCTGTTTATGATCATCTTAGACACAAGGAAAATTACAGGAGGCAAGAGTATTATCTGGAAAGTTTCTTTCATTGTGCCAAGATTGCAGTGCCCACAGGAAGCAGTAACAAACAATCCTGCAGTTTCCAACTCACTTGTGATATTATGAGACCTTCTACCTCGCATGGCATGAAAAAGAATTTTGAAAAGATGTGGTTGAATAGCTTGTACACTAGGAAATCTGTATGCTACTTGTCCAGCTCCAACATGCAAGTGTGAAGCTGAATGAGAATGGGAACAGGAACAGGAATGAAAATGAAAACAAGATCAGAAAGGGGAATGGGAATGGATCCATGCTGGACACTCTTTGCTGGAAGGTACAAAGCCACCCATCACAGAGGTGGTGCAGTCCATGTGAGGAAAATGACACAAGCACACAAACATATGTATACATGCACACACACACACCCACACCAAAATAGACACAGGGAGACAAAACGGTAAAGATCCAAGTCATTTCACGATTTTCAATTATAGTCTGATTTTGCACAACATGTATCGCAACCTGTGATGCAAAAGTAAAGCCAAAAATATTACAATTGAATCTTCCGAATTACGATAAATTTCCATGGAGCCATGTATTTAATGTTAATTTGTTATAATTTATTTAATTTGCTTACATGAGTACTTACCATAATTGCATGGATGAAATGTGACAGAATCCTCTCTTCCTGATATTTGTGAAAGTGCCTAATTTGCTTTACAGTATGTTTTCTCCCTGTTCTGTGAAAATGTGCAATGAAGTCATGTGAGTGAGATAAATTCCTTTTTTTTCACGGTGAGCTTTAGTGAAAAAGTGAAATATGTAGAAGAGCTACGAAAGACAAAAACTAAGAGTTTATCTGTATTTTTGTTACACTGCACTTTCATAAAATATTTGGATGTGTGTTGATATTATCACACATTACATTTAAAAAAAATTGAGCTATTAATTTAACTGTTATTTTTCTGTTTCCTGGATTTGGCTGTTCATTTTTGTTTTATAAAAAATGCAGAGCGACCTTAAGATATATAGTATTATAGTATATTTTAGCATAAATGTTGGTAATTTTTTAATCTGCCAAGTGTTCAAACTCTGCATTCTGATGAATGTGTGCATTACAAATATTCTTGCATGACTTGAATTGCATTTTTGTGTCCATTTTCAAATGTCAAATTAAATCTTTAGCCAATAGTTACATATAAAAAAACCATTTAAACTAGAGCATCTGAGTACTTTAAAGGCCCTCATCAGCCACCTCTCTTGTGCCAGCCAAGTAAATAATTCTGTCAGTGTTCTAAGATGCTTTAAGTAAGTAAATATCTGTTAAATGAATAGGAGATGGCCATTAATTTTAATTCAAACGCTTTTCTTTGTTGCTGTAAATGGGAAAAGCAAACAATTCTCTTAACGTGGGCACATCTGTTTGGTCGCCAGCAGTGTGGCCCATCTTCAAGAGAAAGAAGGGCTAAACAGAGGAGATAAATCACACTATGGGCACATGTGCGGCCTCTCCTTTGTGCAGGTTTAAAATATTTTTTATCAATTATATAAATTAAATACATTACAACTGTATTCCTGTGGACAGCTCCTCTCAGCCCTAGTGTTTGCAAAAGCCTGAAAACAATTTATTTTGGCTCTTTACTGCTTGTTGAAGGTGATAATCCTTCCTTAGGCAGTTGACAAATTAAAAATCCAGGATTAGACTGGATTTGGATATTATTTATTTGTATTTAACAAGGGTTTATGTGGTCTTCAGATTTATACATGAATAGTTTGGGTGCACTAATCTCATTATCTAGAAATTATGCAGTTACATCGCTGGACAGTCTTGGTATCATAGCAGTTTTAAAATAACTTGCTTAGAGAGAAATTAATTTTCCCAGTGTGCTGAAAGTTAAAGTTTTGCTAAAAAACACACTTTAATCCGCGGGACGTTAACAGCTAAAATAGCCTATATACTGTATGAACTCCGGCAGTTTGTCAAGCTTTATAGTTACAAAAGTGACACATTTATGCAATAACAAAAAGTCTCGTTTTACGCACACAGGCTAGTCGTTGGCTGCAAAAAAAAAAAAAACTTTTCAACAAAGAATTTTTTTTTCATTATCGTACGATCATTTCATCGCAGGTTTATTGAAAGAATGAAAACTTAATGCGCGCCCACAAAACTCGCATTCCGAGCCTGCCGGCGACCTGCAGTCAAAAGTCCGTCTTCCCCCTTCGCAACAACCCGTTGAAATGATTACAGTTTTCCAAGTATAAAACGTGCTTGCGCGTAAAGTTGCTCTTAAACGTGCGCTTGGCATACAAGCATTGCCCAGACGTAGACTACATTTCCCGCCAAATGCCTGAATATTTAAAACGACCCCCGCGCCCGAGTCTAAATTTGCCGCGGAAATGCGCCGCTGCCCCCTGATCTTTGGGTGCACAACACGTTGAGCGGTTTTTTTTTTTTTTTTTTTTTAGCTAAAATGGGATTTTCTTGGTAAATTTCAACACGTGTCGTCCGTTTGTAACAACGCGTGGTTCTGGGTTCATAATCTGCAACGCGAACAATAACCCGCAAAAACGCGCCCAACACTTCTGCAATGAGCGCAGGCGCCGGCCGAGCCGATTGATCGCCCGGTTTATTCCTCACCAGTTATTAACAGTAATATACATAATTGCCGCAAATAAAAGGGGTGGATTGCACGTAAAGTGTGCGGCGGCGGCGACGCAGGGGAGAGGGGCGACGGCGGAGACCCTGCGCCCATCAAAGTGCCAGTTTGTTTAATTGTGGGCCCGACAGCCCCAGCCATCCTCCGCCGCCGCCTCTCATTTCCATCCCGCCGCCTTTCGCTCGCCATCCATCAGGCCTCCGCGAACCAGGAGCGCGGCCTCGGAAAAAGAAAAGAAACCCAAAAAAAAAGGAGCTTATAATTGCGATCATATATGTGGGGGGTTTAACATGCACGCCATACTGTACCATTAGTTGCACAAATAAGTAATAATTTGCTAATGACAACATTATGTTGAGTCAGTTTAGCGGCAATTAAAGTGAATGATATTTACACGCGCCTAATGAATCACGGCGCGCGCGGCGGCTCGAGAGACCCTCATGAATATTCATGCCGGCGAGCTGCAGTTTGTAAACTGAATTATGGCTGATTTGCCCTTTTAAAAAATGAACATGGGCGCATCTCCTACAAGGAGGGAATGAACAATAAAGTCTGATTATGAAAATGTTTTAGCCGTAAACTGACGGAGCGGGGATCGGAGGCGCGGGGCTGTTGACTCCCGCAGCTTTTCGGCGGGAGAGAACGCGCGGCGCCCGAGCTGCGTGATGTGTCTGCGGTCCGGGCCGAGGGACGCTCGCGTGGACGACACGCAGCGGGGCCGCCCCCCCCCCCCCTAAAATCAGAAATCATTTTTGAATGTTTTGTGTGGGTTAAGCCTCAATCATTCTGCTTGGGTTGGCCTAAAGCTTTGTTAGCAGTCCATAAATATAAACAATAGCTATTGAAATAAAAATATTTATATGTACAGGTATATATTTTAATGATCAGTACATTACGGCGCAACGCGGACTAAACGCAGGAGGGAACGAGCGCGTCACCTCATCTGCTCCGCGCATTTTCTTCAGGGCGCAGTTTATGAAACGTAATCGTTTATAACGTTTAAAAATGGTCTGTTTTGTAACTGCTAACTTTTGATTCTGTGACAACCTGCACGGGTGTGGGTGCTTCTCTTTTTTTTGGGGGGGGGGCTGTATTGCGAGACCTGGACATAAACGAGGAGCGACGCATCTGCAGACGGGACGTCCAGAGAAATAGCGCCGCGTCCTTGAGCGGGGACCCGATTTATTTCCCCTTCATTTCCTGCACACTTTTTTCAAAAATTCAACACTCGCAGTGCTTTTTAAGTCGGATTCTTCATCGCCTGCGATCTTTTCAACCACGCAGCAATAAAAAGTTCGTTTCTTGCTGCACTTTTTTTTTTTGAGTTGCGGGCACCTCGTCGTCCTCGTCTGATCGCCAGCAAGTGATCTTGACTGCTCGACCATCCTGTGGCCAGACCAAAAAAAAAAAAAAAAAACTTCTTTTCAATCTTATTGGTGCCATAGGTGTGCACATCGCTGTCACTCGCAGTCTCAGAGGAGGTCCTGACATGCCTGGCCAGCTGCGAACTTCCTGCAGACTTGAAAACGCACTAAACTATTAACGGCTTTTAATGGCGGCCACGTAAAACGGCAGGTACTGCAGGAGCCGCTAAATATTGAAACGAAGTGCTCGCTCTCGTGGTTTATTCGTGCGAAGGCCGGTAAACATTGTCATTTTTAATTGGGACGATCTGCTGCCATCTGTCCTTGTGCACCTTGCTAAAGCGTCCGAAACAGCGCCATGTGCGCGGCGGCGTCCCTGCGGCGCACCTGCCGAGCCGCGCCACACGGCTTATTTTTCCGCACCTGCAGCTCGACAGGTAGGAGCGGGCTTTGACCGCCATCTAGCGGCACGGCGCGCCTCCGCACAAATTCCGCAGACGAACGCGCCGGCGCACAAAAGGCGCGTTTATATTGAACGACGCGTTCGAAATAAGTCAATTCACCACGGGCTTTCGAGCGCGCTCGTCGAAAAACGGCGGCGACCGCAAGGTGCGGCGAAGCGGCGGGGCGCGACCACGTGACTGTCGCCGTTTCCCTGCACGGCGTCGCCGCAGGACTGTCTCCAACGGTCAAAATTGACATAAGATTTACTGCTGCAGCCTGGCTCGTGTGTCTTCTTTTTCAGCCACGCAGATTTTCGTCGGATTTTCAACAGCAAGCAGTTTAGCTATTTGCAGTATTTACCAAAATAAAAGTTGTTGCACCGAGTGCGTCACTGGGCTGCTGTTGTACCTTTGTTCAACGCCCTCAGTTACCTGCATGTAAACGCCAAGCTCTGTAAGTGGTCCTATGCTTCATACTGTTAAAAGCAAACGCTTTTGATAAAACCCAACTAAGCAACAAATTAGTAATAAGAACATATTAAAACTTCGGATGTTTTATACTTTATCACATACAAGACAAAGACCCAAAACCCATCATTTAAAATGCCCGATTTCTTGAAAAGAGAATCTCAAACTGTTTTGACAGTTTTGTCCTCTGGGTGGTGCTGTGTTCACATTCGTGAAGATTTACTTTGGAGGTGTGTATATAAATGCTAAATATAATAGGAAATATGTTCGAAACCAGCTACCTTCCCTGTGTGAAGAACATCAAAATGGGGATTGGGCGTGGACTCAAATTCTGGGCTTTATTTACAGTGTCTGGTACTAGTTGTGAAGTGCTTGGAGGAAGAGCAGGTGCAAGGCAACTGGAGGCCCAAGAGTCAGATAGCCCATCTTCTCTCAAGCATAAGGAGGCTCAGTTAAGCAGGCCAACCAGACTATTGCCAGCATCCTCTTTGAAAGGCTGGATTGGCACTTTTCTAAATGATTTGTTGGGTTCAGGTGTGCTGGGCTGTGTCAGGGTGCACATGCAAAGAGCTCTTCTGGTTATTTGGGGTGCTGAACATGACACCGTCTTTAAAATAAATTAAAAGCCCCGTTCCTTGAAGTGAAAAAACCAGTGAGGAAATTTCAGTATTGAAACTTAATCATACAGCTTAATTTTATGTCACATATCTTCATGTTTCACTGGTCTTTTATGACTGACTAACTCGCCAAGAGTTGTGGCTTGTCACAAAAATGAAAGGCGGGGTAAATCAGGGGGTGTGATGCTGAACGTTGAAAGTCGACTTTTCCTTCCTGTTGTGGCCAGACCTCAAAGGTTGATTCGTCTAGAGATTAAAGATCAAATCTGGCTTTTCTGCCCCTATATTGGGTGCACAAACCGTTCATTAAGTACCTAATTTAAGTGGGGAAACTCCTACACATTGAAAGCCCAGAATTAGCCAAAGTAAGGCAGCTGACTGGGAGTGAAGAGTATTTTAAGCCCAATAAGAGCCATCCATCATCACCATTAACAGTGTTATCCTGGTCAGGGTCATGAAGGACCAGAGTCTAGCCCAGAATCACTGGGTACTAGGCTATGAAATAAGCTCCAGAGGAGACACCAGTCCACTGCAGGCTTGGTCATTCCAAGGGCAGTTTAGAGTGACCCATTAAGCTAAAATGCAGTTATGTTGTTTATTTTTTACTGTGGGAGGAAACCCCTGTAGATACAGGTAGAGCATGCAAGCCCCCAAACAGCCCAGGCCCTGTGATGCAGCAGCACTATTCACCAAGCCACCGTCCTCCATCCAGTAAGATATGTTTTATGTTTTTTGTGCCAGAATATTGCATTTATTTATTTTTTTCCTAACCATTACATTCTGCCCCACACCACATGTAGTCCAGCATTCATGTTTCTTAAATTATTTCCTTTGTTATTCATGTTTCCCTCAAGGGGAACATAAGGTTTTCAATGTCAATAAGCCACAGAGGGAAAACTTTCCAATCATTTGATGCAGCAGGTCAAGGTGTGCAGGATTCCCCTCATGAGGAAAGCCAGCCAGCAGGCATGGCACATGCTTGCGGGACAGATACATGTCATCATTTAAATTTCCAGCTGTATGACTTTACTAACTGCGCTCAGAGGTTAGTCTTTGTCACTTCAAGGCCATACTGTGATGACACAGGTGTTTTAAAATTAATTTTAATGGTTCCACAGTCACTTGTTTCACTGACAAGTCAAATTCAGACTTGACCATTTAGGTTTTCTCGTAGAAGTCATTGAGGAATAAGGCTACGAGCCACAGCTGATCTGTGTATGTAAGTACTATGGGAAACCACAAGATGGCACCAACTGAGGACTGCGCTAACTCCCAGCAGAACATAAAATAGACACATATATGGGGCCAGCCTGTGGAATTCTCAAATCAGTTTGTTTTGCATACAAATATGAATAATAATTCAACAAAGTCAAGCATAATGAGTCAGAAACTGCTGTGCTGTGCAAATACATTCCAGACAACTGTCTCAGATCACGTGGTGTGGATGACAATAATGTTTGGAAAGTTTTGGGGGTAACTGCTTTGGTTGTTCACAAAAAGTGCCAAAGGTGCTCTGGAATTTGCCTCTGGGAGTGTCTACGGGGAAACAGGTTATTAAAGCAACATCAAAACTGAAACGGGTTCCAAAAGCGTTAGGGGGAAAAAGCGCACCGAAAGATTACAACACAGCGATGCATTTTAGCTGGTTAGTTCGTTGTGCATATATATCAGTGATTGGGAATTCTGACCAATATTTTCCAGGAAAAAAAAATTTAAAGTAAAAAAAAATACAATAGAAGATTTATTATTATTTTTTAATAGCATAACATCCTCAGGAAACAAGCTTGTACTATAATAAAAACTCTGCGTCAATACATCTGCTCAGGAAACAAATCCGCTGCATGGAAACCCTGAATACACAGACAAGGGTTTTACAATTTCTGAGGAATGATGAGCAGTCATGTGTTCCGCAAACTACGGTGTTACTGCAAGACGTTTGCTTCTTTCCTGGGAAGGCTGTGCGCATAAAACAGGATGGTGTGGTATGAGACACTTTTATATCCGTACAGACTTTTATACTTCTGACTACTGACTAAAAGGTCAGTTAGAACACCCGCAATGTATTTTACTGCCGTTATATTAAATGTGATGATATAAATTTAAACGTAACATAAAAATGTCATGAATAGACCAGTGTGCAGCAGATACAACTTTGCTGCAAGCATCTGTGCAGCATATTATTACATTAATTTAAAAGATTTGTTAAAGTCATTTTTCAGAGTCAGTCCCTCCAAAAAATATTTTAGTTAAAATGGGATGATGGCAGTATTTCTTCAGTGTGAGCAGAACGGAATAGTAACCATCCAGCCGCGATCATCAGCTCCTCCTCCGGTGCAGGATCTTGGTGGTTTGGACCTAAATGGGACAACGGTTATGTTTATTCAACATGGAAGTGCAGGTAACTCAAAGACGAAAGTTGACATTTATGAATTCTAGAGACACCTCCGCGTTTCAGTGACCGTGCACCTTAATGCAGCTTCTGCTGAAGCCATTTATTACTACTATAATAAATATATAGTGGATTCACCGGTTGTGACCGAGCCAAGAATTTTGCGTGAAAAGCTGCTCCATCTTTTCAATACAGATTTATTATATATACATTGAGCTGATGCTTTCTTCCAGCGCGCCTTACACTCTTAAACTTTTTACAACGATTCGTCCATTTGTACGGCTGGGCCTTTGTCACTGCAGCTATTTAGTTGCTGCAGACAATACAGCAGCAACGTGGGACTCCAACGTGGGCCTTACAGGGCCGCTCTAAGAGTGCGAATTGGGTTACAGAGTTAAAAACACTTTTTTTGAAGCGTCGACATGACTGAAGCCATTTCAATAAAGCGCTTTTTTGCGTCTGCCATTGCAATCCTCTCTCATAGTCGAACAGCCCTGAGGATTTTGACTTCACTGCAGCTTAACGTCACTTCCTCTCTTTTAAATCCGGCTTCTGTAAATGACGGAGGATTCATACAGAACTTCTTCCTCTCAGCTGTATGTGCAGTGAGACAATTTATTAAACAAACGTATAAAATTAGATGTTTTCCGTAGAAAAGAAAGAACTGCTCCGGTGTCGCATTCCGGTCACAATAATTGTGTAAATTTTTTGAAGGGGGATATAAAAAATTTTTTTTTTAAAAATTAAAAAAAAAAATCGATTGTTTTCTGGCCCCGCGAATTAGCGCCGCGGTGTCCATGGTTTCGGGCGCAGCGCAGTCGCGCAAAGTGCGCCAAATGCGCAGGGCGCCAGCTGCTTTGTGTGCTGTCACCGCTTCGCGTCGGATGGGGTCGCTCCGCGGGCCGCGATTATGAAACTGACGCGGAAAGTCCCGCGCTGTGGAAATCCCCACGGCCTTTCCGAAGAGAAGTGAGAGAAAAGGCACTGGCTAGGTTGTTTCGTTAAATGGTGAAAACGCGGCAGATTCTATGGCAGAAGCTTAATGGCGGTGCGGAGCGCATCGGCGGCACCGGAACGAGCGACGGCGCGACTGTCTTAGCGTCTCTTCGCCCGGACTGCTGTTGTTCACGCAGACATATTGCACAGGTAAGAATTAAGCGAAACCCTCTCTCCGGCGGCGAACGCGGGCCCTTCGGGCTGGAATCGGGCTCGCATTTAATGTGTCAATTGGATTTTGATATTTGAATTTTTTTTTAACGATTAAAAAAACTACTACTATTATTATTGCCGTGCATTTAAAGGATGTTTACGTCACCGCACGCCATTTGTTCGGATAGCGAGGCATCTGTCTCCTTTGCGGTGGAATAACAACAATGGTCGCTACCGCAAACGGGACCGCGCGTCGGACGTCAGCGGGGCTTCGTAAATACGATTTCGTTGTACATTTCGCCGTCGGGTGCGCGCATGTTATTTCAGTTCGGCGTTTTCTTCTACAGCGCAAACGGGGTTTTGCTCCTTTTCTGAACAATAGGACCTGCTGTTTGGGTTTGTTTGCCCCCCCCCCCCCGTATTCGTTCGTGTGCCGTCTGTTTGCGGAGACCGTAATAACCGCACCCCGTATTGTGTGCCATTACAAACGCTGATATTGAGAATAATGGCAAAAAATAAAAAGTAAAAAAAAAAAATGTCGGTGAGCCGCTCGTCCAAATGGACGCGACGGTGCAGCCGTTTCCTCCACAAAGGGCAGCCGTGCCATTGTCCGCATCAGGGGGTCTCACGTCGGAATCTCGCGTGTCGGTTTTCTGGTTTTCTTTATTATTATTTTTATTGTCTACATTTGCTCCGACTGAACAATGGAGAATGGTTTCGAAGTAGAAAAAAGAACAAAGGATTAAAATTTCCTCCATACAAGTGAGTCGGGGGTTTACACTGATGATGTGACTTAACACTTAGGTCAGCAGCCACAGCACTATTAATAGCTGTTGCCAGCCTTCTCTTAAGGCACCGGGGCAGAAATGCCAGTGTAATGTTTTCTCCACCCCCCTCCAAACACCTTTTCTGTAACAGTACATTTTCATGTCATGGCCATAAAAGCGACTGCTAAGTGCATGAGGTCGCTTCAGCCTCTGAAGGATGTTACCGTTTCCAAGGAGCTGCGGAGATGTTTTGAGGGCATCTACAGATCAAGCGTGAGCATGAAGAACTTCTGTTTTTGGGGTGGCAGGGAGGTGATTTTTGGAAGGGCTGGACCGTAATGTTAGATTGGAGTGAGTCAGTCCTGTGACCTCTGTTTGATTTGCTGAAACATCTGGATGGCTCTTCTTAGTACGTGCTTTGCTTTGCGTGGATGTGAGTGGGCCTGGGTATTCTTACTCTTAGCTGGCCAAGCTGTCCCCCTGTGATCAACGTTGGAATTCACCAAGCCTGAGAAGGCGTCATGTGTTGCCATATTGGGGCGGAGGGTGTAGGGAAATTCTTACTCTGGAAAGAGCACAAAAGAACCCTTACATTTTAGTTATTACTCCCCCTTGTGTGCCGGCTTTGCCCACCGAGCGGTTCAGCCCGCACCGAAAGACGGGCTCGCATCAAGGATTGGCAGTGGTCGGCCACATACCCACACCTGTCGAATCTTCCCTGTTCAGTTTTTCCCCAGCCTCCTGCGCACGTTCCCCTGGAGAGCACCATGTCCCAGGGCCAGAACTTCCTGCCCAAGTTCCTGTTCGTGAGCAACCTGCTGAAGGCCATGAAGATCCGCGAGCGGGTGCCCAACGACGTGGTGAAGCCCTCTGCAAGCGGCGGCCTCATCCCTCACCTGCGCAGCATGCACCGGCACACAGTCGAGATGATCCGCATGGGACACTTTCCGCAGGCCTTCCGTGAAGTGGTCCAGACTGCCGTTCTGGACCGTGCCATGCAGACATCCCTGGAGCAGGAGAAGAGACTCAACTGGTGCAGAGAGGTCCGCAAGCTGGTACCTCTCAGGACTAACGGTACTACCAATCTTAAATTTGCCTTTAACAGTAAAGATGTATGCACATTCGGTCTCGATCTCAGGCTCACAACCAGTGTGAATATTTCACAAGGGCCAAAATTCCTGTGTTTACCCATGATGCATGGCAGCACGTAGACTCGTTTATTTAAAACTCCAGCGATGCAAAGGGGAAGGTTTTTTTTTTTTTGTTTTTTTTTTTGTTTTTTGCTGACGCAAGTATGTTTCTGACTAGCTAGTGAGTCAAAAGTTGTTTTTTTTCTATTCATTTCTTTGCCTCTGACATGATTGTGTGCATCTAACGCCCATGTAAAGTTACACCTTTCCTGAGTTCAGTTTTTACTTGGACATGTGTGGAACATTTGTGGAACATTAACGTTGCAGGCAGAAACTGCTCAGTTTTAGTGGGCTGCTGTGAATTGCCTCCTTTGAGTACTGCAAATGTTTCAGACGTTTGACCGAGACCTTGCTGAGTCAGTCCCACGCACATTTGTTGTCACACAGGTTTGTTGTGGACCCCCTTTGTCATGTGTCATCAGAATATTTCCTTCATATTTGGCGGAAAACCCAAAATCGCCCCCCCCCACCATCACCACCACCACTCCACTGCTGCTTATTGCCATGCTACAGAATATGCCCTTGCCTCTTGATTCTCAAGTATCTTTACTGTGGGAAAGCATTTTAGACTGATTCAGAACCAGAGATCTTGTCACAATCTGTCCCTTTGGAATATAGAGAGCGGTGCTGAAGATTTAATTTCCCTTATCCGAGTGTTAGCTAAGTATTAACTTTCCGGTAAAAATCACTTCTCCGCAGGGGGCTGTCTTGTAAGGGAATGTACGATGTGAAAGACACACAGTCATTTGAAAGACTGTAAAATAAATACCAAACCCTTAACTGAGTGTGTGTTACTAAACAGTGTGGTTGGAAAACCCTTCCATTCCCTCTTTGGTGGATGTTTACCTAAACAAGCAAAAAAAGACTACTCTTGTTTGATTACCAGAATAATGGTTGTAAAGTACCATTTTTTTTCCTTTTAAATTTATTCAGTCCTTCTTAAATATTCCCATAAAGGGAGATGCCAACAAGCATGGGTTAAGACGTGTCCAGTAACTGTGAAATCCAGAAATATCCTGGATGTGACATGGATTTCCTTCCCTGTAAGCCTGGAATTTCCTTTTTTAAGTAATATCGAGTGCTGTGCCGCCAGCGCCATATAGAATGACACACGTGTCTCTCCATCAGATTGCGTCTTTACAATATCACGGTGACTAAGATGGGTTCTTTTCACAAGGTACATGAGGGGATAACAGAGCTGGGTGAAGTGAATAAATGAATAGTTTATTTACAGCCCCATTGATGTAGGCTCATTAATGAAGGCCGCTGGTGGTGTTTCCAGACTTGCGTCTCATGTGTGTCATGTGGCTGTCTCACTCTGTCTTTTGTGAATGTCTGATTCTGATTCAGAGTAGATTTATCAAATGGCTATCACATGGGAGCATTCATACTTAACTATAATGCTTTATTTGTTTAATAAAAAAAAAAACATCTGGCTGCATATACAGAAGCTGTAGCTGTCACTATGTTGATGGACATGAGCCATTGAGATGTGATGGATGAGTAAGAGCCTCCACACAGGATAAGGTTAAGGGTAAAGGTTGGTGGGTGAAAGTTTGAAATGCTAGGCCTGTTGTGAACATGGTATTCTGAGAGAGCACATTACCCGGAGACGTCACCAAACTTGAGTCTTTCGTAAAATTTCTCAGTCTTCACAATGTGTGTGGTTACCTGCGACTGTGACGTGCTGCTGTTCTTCCTCCTATGCTGGTAACCATTCTTGCAAAAATAGCTACTTTACATTAGCTTCTTTTTGTTTTTAAATTTTGTTTGTATTCCATTGTGCGCTGCTGAGGTGACCCGTGCGGAAGTCATTGTTTTTGTGCCAACGGAAGATTCTTCTAACCCATGGAAATCTTGTTTTTGTTTCATTCCTGCTGTCGACGTTGCGCTGTGAAATGCGTAGAAACAATGTAAAAACAGTAAACAACGTTGTTTTCCATTCACCTTGTTTATTGTGGCTAAAAATGTAGATTTTTCCCTCCTCCCTCTCTGCCTCACTAGGCACCAGTAGACACCTGTTCACATTATTTCAGTGCTTTCAAATGCAGCAGCTGCTTTATATGTGCACTTCTGCAGAATAGGTTCATTGCTGTTTTATTTATTTATTTTGCAGATTTTCTGTATTTTATTTTCTGCGTTAATATCTGGACATGCATGCAAAACTTGGAACACATAGGTTTGGAGCAAGGAGCTTTGATCTGTAGTAAGGCAACGAAGTAACATTGGTCATTTGTAAAGTTGTTAGAACTCGGTCTGTAGAGGGGTGTTTCCCCCAGATACGCCGTCTCAGATTGTCACTTTTTCCGTGCGTTCCACTTGGGTGAGCAGCTGGGCGGGGTCTCAGCCACCAACACTTCGGGGTGCTTTCCCTAATCCCCCCTCCTCACACCTGGCCCTGCCAGCGACAGGTGCCCATGCACCATTTGTCCCAATGGGAAGGAGGTGGGTCACAGGGCTGAAGAAATGCTCCTGTAACTCATATAGTTTGCCCTTCGATTGCAGAAAAAAGAAAAGGGATGTTTTTTTTTTTATTTTTTTATTTTTTTAAAAACCAGTTCCTGGGCGGGTTTGCAAAGAAGAAGCAGCATTCCAGCAGTGCCAAGCCCCGCCCCTTTGGAAAGTCCAGCGCTAATTCACTGCTCTTATGTCTCTGGGGAGATCAGAGGGGGGAGGGGGAGGCAGGAAAAGTACAATGGCGGCCACCCATTTCTTAGTCAGAGCGAACCACATGCAGGGAAATTCCTCAGCTCAGTTGAAACGCCAGCGTGTTTCAGATGCTGCCTAACAATAAAACCTTGCAAAATTTATATAGCGATAACGTTTAATGAGGCGGCAGCCCAACAGGCTGCTCCCGCAGAACCTGCGGCAGCTCGGGTTTAAACTTTGCATTTAGTGCCGCGTGCGTAGTTTGACTCGAACATGCTGTCCAAATGGGATTTGCGAGCGAGCGGATTTTTTTTGTTGGGCCGGGTTTTACAGGGCACACATTTGTTTGGACGCGTGCCAATATAGGTGATCGATGTCGGGCTGTAAATATGTGAACTTTGGCCAGTTCACAGGTTAGAGTAAATCAAATGACCCTTTATGACCCTAAATTCTTCTGAACTATGTGCAAATAACGTCTGACATCCTGAACAGCTGGATTCTTTTAAGGTTTTCTTAGGACCAGAACAAACTTGTTTCTAAGGTTGAACTCTAGGGCACGAGATTCCTGTGTTATAGACTCAACTCTCAGCTGACTGACTCACGGTACACTTGGCCACATCATCATAAGATGGACCCCCCCCCCCCCCCCCAAATCTTAACTTGCTGATTAAGTATAACATGGTCAGATATTATGGCTGTGGAAACCCCCCATCTGTTTGGCGATCATCCTGATACCGTGATCCACGTTGTCCTCTTGTCTGTTATCGTGTGAGAAATGGGAAGGTACAGAAAGGTGGAGTAACAGAAATGTGATTCTGTGTTTGTACCGCTGCTGTCACAACTTAAGGAGCGTAGAAAGCATGGGTTGTAGAGGATGTTCCGTTCGTCTTTGCTGACTGTGTTCTTCGTGGTGTTTTGCAGGTGATGGGAACTGCCTACTCCATGCTGCCTCCCAGTACATGTTAGGAGTGCAGGACACAGACTTGGTCCTCCGCAAAGCCCTTTATGGGGCGCTCAAGGAGACGGACACGCGTAACTTCTGCCTGCGCTACCAGACAGAGCTGCTGCAGTCGCAGGAGTTCACGCAGACAGGACTGCGCTACAACACACTAGTGAGTGGTGCCTCAGCGGTGGTGGTGTCCTGGCTCAGTGTTGCTGTAGGGCCATGCAATGACAATCTGCTGTTTTTGCTGTTCCCCTCTGACCAGAACTGGGAGGAGGAATGGGAGAAGGTGGTGGAAATGGCGTCCCCAGAGAGCAGTCCCCATGGACTCCAGTACGACTCACTGGAAGACATCCACATTTTTGTCCTGTGCAATATCCTTCGTCGGCCCATCATTGTCATTGCAGGTGATGCCCCGGACAGGCATAGGCTTTGGTGATGTTTGTGTGGTCAAACGTGCAAAATTGTCTAAAACGTCCTTCTCTTGGCTCCACAGATCAAGTGTTGAGAAGCATGAAGTCAGGCTCTTCGTTTTCCCCTTTGAACGTGGGCGGCATATACTTGCCACTCCACTGGCCTCCGGGAGAGTGCTACAAATATCCCATAGTACTCGGCTACGACTCGCAGCACTTTGCGCCGCTCATCACTGTCCAGGACAGCGGCCCAGGTACGTAGGTGCCGCATGCCATCTGGAATGTGAAACTGCTCCATCTGTGTTGGCGCCAACTGTGCCTGACTTTTCTGTCATTTGTTTTCCCACGCAGAGATCCGTGCTGTGCCACTCTACCACCAGGGGAGGGGAGTCTTTGAGGAGCTCAAGGTTCACTTCCTCGTCGAGAAGGAGCAGCTTCAGAAGGACAAGCTGCTCAAGGACTACCTGATGTTGATCGAAATACCCGTAAATGGTTTCAGCCAGGGTACGACGCACATGATCACTGCCGCCAGGTGAGCGTGAGCACAAACTGCATGCTGGTCATTCTGGATCTGGTTAGCCTGGGGGTTTCAACCCTGATCCTTTTGCACAAGAGTGTGCGACGGGTTTTGCAAGAGTGAGAAGTTCTGCAGGAGGACCAGGGTTGTTAGGGCCTGTTTGTCGATGCTAAGGGATCTTGAAACAGAAGCTGTCAAAGCAGTGTTAGCCCAAAAGGAAGGCCATGGGTTACTTTCGGTAGGATGTGAGTTTTATCGATAGCAGGGGGTTTGCAGTGACATGCAAGTTTATGGTCTCCCCAGGTTGGACGAGGGGAATCTTCCAGAAGACATGAACCTGATGGAGGATTACCTGCAGCTGGTCAACCATGAGTTCAAGTGCTGGCAGGAGGACAAGGAGCCGGCATGGGAGCCTCGAGCACAGCGGACCGCACCCTTCTCTGTCTCGCAGCTCTCACTCATCGAGATCCGCTGTGCCACACCCCGCTGCACCTTCTATATCTCCGTGGACACACAGCCACACTGTCACGAGTGTTATGAGAAGCGACGAGCCGAGAGGGGTCCAGAACTCCGCGGCCTGGAAGCAGAGACCAAAACACGGACCACTCCACCTGTTGCTGCTGCCACTGCTGCTGCTACAACTAGTCCACGCTCCGCACCCCCCACAGCACCCAGCCTCAGCCTGTACAGCGAGACGCATGCCATGAAGTGCAAGACACCCGGATGCCTGTTCACACTCAGCGTAGAGCACGATGGACTGTGCGAGCATTGCCACAGCGCTATGTTGCAACGGGGTGGCTGGGGAACAGAGCGCTGCGTTGCATGTCAGCAGGAGTCCTTCCGCCTCTTCAATGGACTGTGCACTCCTTGCATGCAGAGGACAGTGAAGGAGAGGCCAGAGCCACAGCCCCAGGCACCCCGGGTGGAACGCCCCCCTGCAGACTGGGTGCCGGGGAACACAGAGGCAGAATCTACGGTACCCCGACTTCAGAGAGAAGTACCGTCAGGCCGCTCGTGCAAGCGGTCGGGGTGCACGTTCTTTGGGACACCGGAGCAGTTGTGGTTCTGCTCTCTATGCTACAAAGACTACCAGATTAATCACCGTAAGTACACACCTTTGATGGCTTGGCAGATCATTTCCGCTCGACAGACGTACAGGGTGTCACCGGAAAACCTGTTTAGCTTTATTCGCAGCCGGAAAGTCTTAAGACATGTTTACCAGATATTGTTTTTTCCATCTCCGTCGTAGTTTAAAATGCCACCGTCTAGTCTAATTCGGTCGTGAAGAATTGTTGATGCTTAAAATGCCAGTCATCAGTCTTTAGCACATAATGTCACAAGTCATGTAACTTTATTACTGTACTGCAGTGCTAAGTGAAGCACAGATAAATCTCTTCGGCTCCATATGGCTTTGTAAGGTGCCCTGTAACTTTAGTGGGATCACAAATGATGAAGGTGCTGTTCTCTTCTTCCAGGTCCTGCGGCGGCAGTCCTGCAACGGTCGCCCCCTCATGCCCGAGCCTGCGTGGAGCCAGGCGTACACGCTTCCTCGCGCTGCCGAGGGGCCGGTTGCAGAGCTCCTGGACGCGGCTCCTATGAGGGCTACTGCAAGGAGTGCTTTGTGAAGGAGCAAGGTGTGCGTCTGGGCCAGGCGAACTCCAAGGTGACCCAGTCCCCTCCGTTGGCCATGGTGAGGCAACCCTCAACCCCACATCAGCCTTAACAATATTTCATCTCGATCCATTGTCTTTCCAACTAATGGAACAACGTTCCATTCATTCTGTGGGACTCATTGTATTTTCTTTTCATTTGTATTTCAGAGAGCGGCTCAGCCCAAGGTGCCGCTGGGCCAGGTGCGGTGCAGTCGCAATGGCTGCAGGAACGCCCACCCCGGCTGGGTGGAGCTTTGCTCTGAGTGCCAGTCCCGTGGAAAGAGGGAGGGGCACCGGAGCCATGGCCAGGAGGAGGCCGCCACCAAGCAGCGATGCCGAACCCTTTGCTGCGACCACTACGCGAACCAGGAGAAGCATGGTTACTGCAATGAGTGTGCCCACTTCATGCAGATCTACAGGGGTTGAACTTGAGGGGGAGGGGTGTCCGGAACTATCTGGACAAACAACCCACGCGTTTACCCATCATGCAATCTGGCAACTTTGTGCTATCCACCTGTTTCTTGCTGTAAGCGAGGATCAGGTTTTGAGTGGTCTACCTGAACAGACTTTGCGTTTTACTGCCGCGCGCAGTATAATGAATGGTTATAACTGTTTTTGTTCTTTTTGTATAAACACATTATATTGTGACCAAAGTTAGTAATCACAAAGTGGGAAAAGTGTTTCCAGCCTCAGCGTAGCTTGCCATATTGGAAAGCCTGTTTGGAGGGGTGGCTGCACGTCCGGCCAGCGGCGCGCAACTCTACACGAGGTGTCTGTCAGAGTGCCCAAAGTCAGCGAGAGAGCATTGCAGGGTCCTGTGTGCAAAATTGGGACTCATCCCCACATTTAGGATGATGGTGCTAATCGTGCTACAACCTAACACTCAACATTTAAACCGCAGAGAGTCTGACATTAGAAACTCGAGAACTGCCGTTCTCTTCTGTGTCTGTGACACACTTTTTTTTTTTTTTTTTTTTTTTTTTGAAAGTCTGCTTTCTTTGTGACAGTGTGTGTTTAGTCTGAGTTGGCTGCCTTTGTCGCTTAGCAACACGAGCGCTGTGAGAACTGGTGTACGAGTCTTGTGCAGGGTAGACCACAAGGCAAAACATTACCAGACAGTGTCTTGTATCTGTTCTGGAATTCTCCTGGCGCTGACTTAGAAATTCTCCTGGGGCAAAATTTATCCCAGCATATTAGTGGACCCATTCAAGCAGTAACTTTGCCTTGTGAAGGAGGACCAAGAGCTGCATATAACAAATTTACAGAATAGCTATAATTACGAGTTGGTTTTACAAATGTGTTATTTTAACAATAAAATGTGCACAGTATAATTAATGTCATCACCATGAAGTCTTAATCATATTAAGGGAATTGCCCGCACAAAAGACGACTAAAATTCCCTTTGTCAAAAACGGAAAGAAAAAACAAACGCTGGATAGAAAATTCCCAGCGTGTCTGATGCTTCACTCGAGGCACCTTGGAGAGGGAGAGAGAAAGAGAAAGGGCAAGGGAGGGACCTGTTGGAAGGTGCACACACCTGTGTGACGCAGCCTGCACAACAATCCAGTCTGTTTGTACTGTGCTGGGCCCCACCCTCCCAGTATCTTGTGTCTGCGGGCGGTCACCACCTCCTCTGTGAGCCATGTGTTTCTCTTCCCCTTCTGTACTTTCTTCACTCCACAAACAGATGTATTGAATTTGTGTTGCAGTCTGGTGTGCTTTTTTTTTTTTTTTTTTTTTTCCCCCCCCCTTCTCCTTTTAAATCTAAACATACAGTTAATGCCAAACATATTTACTAAGACAAGTCTGCATTTATGAGTGATCCTGGCAACTTAGTAAAATACATGTAAAGTAAATATCTGGAAAAAAAAGTAGTTGTTGGACTGTCTGTGGTTTTGTTTTGAACAGGGTGAACAGGTTAAAGATGCCTATGTACAGTTATTGGTGTTTTGAAAGTGGCCGCAAAGCGGGAATCCTTCAGCAACTTGTACAGAGACATTTAAGGTATTTACACATACATAGTGGATGTGAAGTCAGTCCGTCAAATTGCAATGTTGCACAGTACTTTTATAAGCTGTTCTGGAATTTAGGATGGTACTACTTTAAACCTCGATGTGAACATTCCATGGATAGACGGAAACAAGGAAAAACCTTAATTTCTTTACAAAATATTTTGACTGTATTGTTTTTGGTTTGGTATTTATTCATTGAAAAATATCAGTAATGCACCACTTTATTTATATATAATCTCAAATAAATTATTTTTAATAATACTTGTCACCTTGTCCTTTTAACTGGATTTGTTTTCTTGTCTTGGATTACACCTGCGGGCACACACGGCATTTTTTACGTTCCAAGTGATGCTGAGCATTTGTTAGAGGGAACTTGCATGAAGAAATCTAAACAAAGCGGAAAGTTTTCCACACTGGTAAAAGGTGTTTTGTGTTTTTCCTACCCCGAAATGGATGAGGTATTGCCTATATGGACCTCTTGGACTGCCCCGAGGACCGATGCTGTCTCCATCTCGCGCCGTGTCTCGCAAAGTCGGTGAGGTTTCAAGGTGAGTGTTCTTTTGTGGTTTCATTGAAAAGCGCCAGGCCTCAACTCTGTGCCAAGAATTCTTTTACTTAATCTAAATTCAGTTTTCTGAGTTTGAAAGTGTTCTCCCCCCCCCCCCCGCCCAGACCAAATGAAAATTTTTTGAGTCCCCACAGCAGAGCTTTGTGTAGGGTTTTTGAACTCCAATGTTCTTTTTAGTGTCTTTTCTTCTAAAAGGTTTGTTTCTTCTGAAAGGAAACTGCATTTGGTGAAAGTAGGTCACTTGCATTTGTGTGATAGCAGGTGGGTTTGTCGTAGCTTTGAGTAGGCCAGCTGAAGTCATGTCAGAATTCCCTCCCTTTTTTGGTAACGTGTGACGAACGCGCCAGATAAGGGACCCTGGCATTCACCTCTCGCTGCTGCTTTTTGGGGACATTTTTGACATTTTCACCTTTATGTTTTTTTTTTTTCTTCTTCTTCTTCAATGTAATTCTGAGAGTCCACCCACAACCCCCAAGGCCCAAGCCCCAAAAGCCTTTTTCTCTGATATCAGGCAAACCCCCTCCCCTTGGAGAGCACTGAATCACACACAGGAGAGGAAAGTGTTTCTCAGGCTGCTACCGCCAGTGCTTCGAGCGTGGGGATGTTTGCGGTGGGGAAGTGGCAAAGTTTGCCAGTTGCGGGGGAAGGCCGACCTCAGATGCGTGGGTGTCGGGAAGGAGGTGTGGGCCCCTTAAAATAATCACCGCAGCCAATTGTGGCCTGACCTCGACAGCTGAAGCGCCAGGGCTGGCGCTGCGGTTCTGCTGCGCTTGCAGGAAATGTCCCACCACCCGTGATCGTGCTCAGTGAGCGAGGTTACGTCACTCTTACCTACTACAGGGCATAACCATTCTTGAAAGGTTTTTATGAATAAAAATGCACCGGACCATTAGGGTGAATAACCTTAAAGCCCAGCTAGAAATGTGAATAATTAGGGAGTTTCTTTTTGCATCACTGACACACATAAACTGATGGTATGAGTCAGTCCGTCTGTGTAAGTGAACCAAAAGAAAACATTTTGCTTACGGACTCACTGTCGAACGTAAACCACCAAAAAAACGTTTTGATCATGCCTGACGTCTCGTGGAACTACCGATGGGTTACTTCCCAAAACGTCATTATGGCTGCTATAAATCATTATCGGTTGAAACCTGATATTAAGTCCAAACTCTTCTATGTAGCTGCTGAATGCCTGAATCTGAACCCTTCTGAGCACTCGCTGGATGCAATATGCTTAGTAACAGTTGTACTGTATTTAGTCACTTAGCTTATACTTTTTTCTGTAAAGCAGCTTACAGTGATGTTTTCATGCTAAGGTACTTACAACGACTGATTCATTTATACATTTTGCTAATTTTTACTGGGGCTTTTAAGGGTAAGTACCTTGAAAAAAAAAAGGGTATTGCTGCAGCAGCAGGGATTCAAACCCGGGGCCTTCCATTCTAAGGTGACAGCTCTAACCACTACCTGCTGCCTGTTAATGGGGAACAAGTGCGTATCAGTAGAAGGATGTTCTTGTCTGAAGTCTTTTTATTTTAAAGGAAGATTTATTTAACCGATGCTTTTTTCTAAGGTGGGATACAATGTTAGGTTTGTACAAAAAGTGCACACAGCGTTTCACCCAATTTTACGGTTATTTTTTAAGCGATTCAAAGTACCTTGGTGAAGGGTCCTACAGCAGCAGATACATTTTGAATCTGGATCTTTCAATTGCAGCTTTACACTTCTAAGCCCAACACCACTCGCCTTTGCTGCTTCAATCTGTAGTTCACATTTTCACACCCAGCTTCGCACCATTTTGTAGCTGGATATTTTTGTGCCGTTAAACTACCTTAACTACTCTTGTGCTGGGTTTTTGGTTGTGTGTGTTGAGGAGCGCGATACTTTTTGGCTGTAGAGGAAGCCTTAAGCTTCTTGATCTGAGTCCAACAAGACCTCCAACAGACAAGTCCAGAATTCTTTACTGCATCTCACCAGCAGACAGGCAAGATTGTCCTGCAACATGGCTACAGGCTTCATGGAAGGTGTACACACCATGCCATAGCAACACACAGTCAGCTGCACGTCACCGCTATTCAGTACATTTAAGCCTGAGCCGAGACGCATAGCTGAAGCCCAGCTGTATTTCTCCTATGTACACCTGATGAAAATCCACTGGGGTCAGGAACATGTGTGGGGTCAGGAACATGGGTTCCAAATGTGTAAAGTGGCAACTGCAATGCATGAGTATTCTTTAGTTTCAAGCAGCAGAACCTCACATTGGAAGTTCTACAAAAGAAGTGGCCAGCACTCTTTTTCATTGGACATTTGATCATTAGCAAGGCATGGTAAAAAGCACTTTTCGTAATGCGGCGCTGATAAGTTTATAGCAACCATATGCATTTTTTTTTTCTTTTTTTGGCCTGGTTTATCAAAGGTGCTTTCCAGTGTGTGTTTTGAAGAGATGCCCACATTGAGATATTGTTTTGTGGGCTACTTATCTCCCAGCGTGCATCTACCAGTTGCCAATCGGGATTTCTCCCGTGGAAGATGAAATTCGTGTGCATCTTTATTTTTAACTGACCCCCTGATCATGGGTCACAGATCGCATCCTGAAGCCTTGTCATGGAACCGCATGGGTTTTATGAACCAGAGCGAGCTGTAGCAGAAGACTTTGCTTCATATAAATGAGAATTTAAAGGAACAGGATTTCCTCTGGTTTGCATTACATAAGATAATAAATGCTAAACTTGATACCTTCATTCCACTTATTTTGTCGCTATATTTTTGCATCTATAACTCTCATAAGAGTCACATCTGGTGAAAGTATCTGGAGAATGAATGAATACCAGAAATCCTGCCTGGCCTACAGTGAATTTGACGTAAATTTTTACATTAGGATTTTATTAAAACACTGATGAATATGAACTATTTAAAAGAGACCGAAGTATTTATTGAATACAATGAATACAATGAAATGATAACACTTTTTTTGTTAAAGAAAAAAGGGAAAGAATATCCCAGCATGTTAGGGGACTCAAAAAAGTACAGACTAAGAAAATAGTTCTGGAAGTTCACATATGCGGTACTCCTCAAAATGTTGCTATGTTACTAAATGTGTCTACAAGGTCTGAAATGGTTCTAAATTTCAAGATGAATGGGACACATAGGATAAAATTATGTCATCACTTCTGAAACCGGGTTCCCACATTCGTTCTGGCATTTCCTGATGGTAGTACAGGCGACTTCATTCATAGTCTTTTAGGAAGTTTGCAGTGAATTTGCAAAATGTTTAGTATTGTGATTAATGACACATAAAAGGAAGAAACAAGTTATCTTCAAAAAGTCCATCTTTTGTGAAAGGGGAAGATAGTTAAAATGTGCTTTTCTTTGTCTGTCTGTGTCTGACTGGGTGTTCTTACGAAGGGTCAAAAGTTCCTGCTCCATTTTTAACTCGGTTTCTCACCTTGTGGAACCTTAGACTCACCAGGTCATTTTATTTTGTCGAGATCACGGTAAACAGACAAACTGCGTTTTGTACGGCACACATAAATTAGGAATTGCGTTTGGCTGCATTTCCTTCGGTCTCATTGTGAAAGCTATTGTGAAGGATCCAACTGGAGGCTCATACCCTTCCCACTCAATACCGCTGTGTACGCTGGGAAATCCACAGCCCTCAACATGATGCAGCAGAAATGCAGCTGGATGTGCAAACACCGAAAAACGGCTGTGAGAACAGGAACTCGGCTGCAGTTTTTTCACTTCTGTACACATGCTCAGGGATATAGACAGACAAAACTTTTTAAAACAAAGATCTGATGATATGCACATGACAGGACTGTGAATACACACGATGGACACCTATAAAATCACTGTGGGAAACACCTGGAACGGGTATTTTGTTCCTGTTGATTTCAGTCATTTTAACAGCCGAATGCAACTGCAAGAGCCTACAAACTTTATTTAGAGAAAATGCCAAGGTCCTGGCCTCTGAAATCTTTGCAGACGTTTTGACCATAGGTTTGGTTCAGCAACAGAGGTGACACCTCTGTGTTTTCGACTGTGCTGTTCAATTATAAGGACATAAGGACAATTTATGTAATTTTGTCCTTAAGTGTAGCTTGTCAGATAAATCAGCCAGGTTTTAGATAGTTCCAGATTCCCAGTATAGTTATACCACATCTCAACATGTTCCCTTTTCCACTTCCTTATTAAAATAGTCGTGTATATCCCCACCTGTCACATGGGAGAGGGGAGTGCAATCCCCAAACAGGTAGCGCATGAAGCACTTTTTAGAGCAGCAGGTGCAACAGTGGCACAGTGGCCTTAGACTCAAAGGACCTGTTCAAATCCAGCCTCCTTCTTCAGTATCCTTGAGCAAGGTACTCCCAAACCGATTCAAGTAAAAATAACCAAGCTGTGTAGCTGGGTAAATAATTGTAAGCTGTTTTATGGGGTAAAAACACAGGTGACTAAAAAGATAAAATGCCTTTTGTCAGAATGCACCCCATCTATTGTCAATAACCACATTCAGGGCAGTGTTATGGTGGTCCATAGCATATTACTGAACCTCAGGTACAGCCTGGATAGAATTCCAGCCCACTGTAGGGCAATAACACACACACACACACACACACACACACACACACACACACACACTCATCTACAGTATTTACTACACACACTTAGAGGAGTTTAATATTAACAGTTCAGTTAAAACCCATATCTTTGGATTGTCGGGGAAAACCAGAAGTCACAGAGAAAAACAGCATTAACAACAGGAAAAACATCCACACAGACTGAGCTGGATCTGACCCTGCAGTCCAGGATGTGCGAGGCACCCTAGCAGTTGTACTACTACTCCCAGTAAAACCAAAAGAAACGATTTAGCAGCAAGATGTCAGTTCATGTCTAACTTTTCCACTGATGTGTAGGTGGCTCTGAAAGATCTCTTTTGACCAGATAAGCTGACTTTCTCCCTCTGAGATTGGACCACTTTGGGTTAAGCAATGTAACAGGACCACAGGAAATGTCTCAACATTCCTGACAGGTTTCAAAAGTACTGGAAAACACCCATGATCAAGAACTCACTGTACTGTGCCTTCCCAAAAGCTCAACTGCTTGAGACTTCAAAAAACATGCTTTCAAAAAAAATGACATGGAAGCTGAGTTTCATAAATGGTTTAAAGGAAACAGTGGCAGAACACTTTAAGAGAGCCTACCTCCTGGTCCCCTAAATCTGATTCTTATCAGAGGTGACATTTTCAAAGAGCAAAAATGAAAGCTGGTCACGTGTGTGTCTGACATGAAACATAAAAGGACAAAAAGGGCAAGTGCAATTTGCATGTTGGTATTCAAATGTTAACAAATCGTAAGTCACAAGCATGGGCCATGACTCATTTTTGGAAAATTATCTGCGGGATAGATCCCGTAAATCTCATCCATTTTCTTGTTTTAACATGACCCGCAAGTTTTCTTGCTCGGGGGTTGTCCCTTGGCAAAGGAGACGGTGGCCGTCTCTTCGACAACATCAGAATCAATTGAGCCGAGAGTCAGGCTTCAGCTCGAGAGGCAGTGCTCCTTCGGCCGCGATCAAGGCAGATCCTTCTTGATGTAGAAGAGGAAGGTCGTACACAAACCTATTTATTTCCCCACTCTGTTCGACTGTTGAACCTGGATCAGCTTCGTCTGCCAAGAATCGGTGAAGTGCGTGACTCCTTCTCTCCACTCTCATCTGTACATGAAAGTAAAAGTTGAAGCTCTGTACTTCAGAGGCTTCCAGCCCGGAGTAGTCAGGTGCAGAGAGCCCATCTACTGACCAGTTGATCTGTTCCCCTCTGTGACGTCACACTCCCAGGAATCAGCCCTGCTGCTGCCGCGCGCTCCGTCCATGGTGAATTTTAACAGCGCTTTGAATAGTTTCAGTTTGCCTCATTACATGAAACAAATCACACGCGCAGGTAAAGATGCCATCTAAAATGCAGAGAACTAAGCGCTTCTCTCGGTTCATTCGCAAACTCCGTGACCTTGGCGCATGAGTCATTACTGTCAAAAATATCCTTTAGTCGCGATTTATGTGCTGGGAAATTTCTCTGAGCTGTTGTTCAGCAAAGTATTTCTGGAGACGGGAATGTCAAATAAAAAAGAAAGGTACACTGTTAATATACATAAAAATATTTATAAAGAATTACACTCCTTGTTGCACATGTTCATATTGTACTCCTCAGCTATTACAGGAGAACACACATTTAATATAGACCTGTAATAGGCATCCTATTTACTTTTTTGCCAGACCTTATGTGAAGTCATTACAAGCATTTGTCTTCCCTCGCGACGATGTGTTTTACTTTTGGAAAAGGACGGGCGGTGACGTATAGCACAAAATGTTTTGAAATGCAAAACGTTTCTTTCGCAGTCGGTCATGAGGAAGGAAGCCAGTTGTGGCCTCTGGCTTAAGATGCGCTTGGCAGCATTTCTCTGACAACTGCGAGGCGCTTTATCATAACAGCAATGCCTGACGCAGTCGATCAGGCCAAATGCAGAACTGTTTGGCAACCAAATCGCTATCGAAGGATGTCAGCATGTACAGGCAAACTGACCCTCCTTAGGCCTGCATCAGAGTTAAAAAGGGAACTTTCCATAAATCCTATGACATCTGGGTAGTCTGCTATTAGGTAATATAGTAATGGCTGCTGTTTATTCTGGAAGCGCAAGTTAAAGGACCTGAAAACTGGTTACAGCTGGTTGAGAAATCTGAACTCGTCCTGCTGTAAATGTGGAAGGCGTTTAAGGTGCATTTATGGTAGCTTTAGATCTTGCCCAAAAGTAGACAGTGATGTACTGTATGTTTTTGTTCCATCATTTTAATTTTTTTTTCAACCTGTTCTAATAACTGTGACATTTACCTGACATTTACTTTTATGCAAAGCTGCTTGCAGTTTTTAACCCATTTATACAGCTGGGTAAAAGTTCAGCTGAGCAGTTTAGGCTGAGCACTTTGGTCAAGTTTGTGACAGCTGGGATTTGGACCTTTATCCTTCAGGTCACCAAGGCAGCATCTGCATCTGCTGTATCTCTTCCCACCGGCAAATCGTCTCACATTTCAGAGTTGTTTCACTTTAAGGAGCTATGGATGATGGTTTAGATGGGATCACAAACAAAATGTGGAAATTATACATTTGACATGCATTTGTCACACATTTTGTGATGCACCTAGACGTAACCTGGTTAGTTGGGATCATGGGATGTTTTGGGTCTTTCACCACCGGTCACCATCACACAGGTAATTCTCTTTTTCCTCTTGTCTCGGTCATTACATGGGATTGTGAGCTCCAATATAACAGTCTCTAAACTTCAGACAGCAGCCCTGTATCTGGTCTTAGCAACATTTCTGTGATGATGACTGGAAAACTCATTTGACTTCCAAAATTGGCCATCAACTCAGCCTTGTGCCGTGACCAGGAACTTATAACTGGCTCCAACTTTTTACCATCACTGACAAATGTTATGGTTTGCCTTGCCAGTTGGAAGGTCCTATTATGTGCAGTCCCCATGCTCATATGAAGTAATGTGACACAACTTTGAGTACCTGGTCTTCTACCAACAAGTTCTACTCCCGGTTTGTCCTCCAGTGCAGTTGCTGATAAAGGGCTCCAATATCCTTCTCTATGTACACGATGACTACAATGAAATGTCAACTTACCTCTATTTAAACAGGTTAGATGGAGATGGACGCAGGTCACAGCCTGCCTGTGGTAAGAAAGCAATACACTCGGGGTCTACTTCCCTAAACCCTTCCCAAGACACCTTTTGCCCAGTGTCTGTTCCAGTCTTGTTCATGTTCCCTGCTGCTGCAACCCTATCATCCTAGTCATCTGTCTTTCTTCACTCAGCTTCCTGAATCAGCTTGTGTTTCTCCTTTCCCTGACCCATGTTACACTTCAGTAACAGGACACTGCTGAAACCAACCCTTCCTGATCCCACTGAGCCCACCATCGTGCTGGAGCCATGGCTGTGCCTGCTGCACTGCTGCCAATGCGTTTCACTTCCTACCTGTCCTGACCTCGATGCCAGCCCGAATTCGGTCAGTCGAGTCCCCGTAGGGCAGCACTTCCCTCAAATGTGTTACCCTCAACTCCTCCAGTAGGTCACCGAATGGTAACTTTAGCTCATTGCTCTGCCCATACAAACCAGTGCTGCTCAAGCTTTGAGATCGGCCAAGTCAGGTACAGAGACAGCAGCTTATCCTTCTGCTAAGGGGTTTGACTGTTGATTGACTTCACGAACCACAAGGCACCAGAGAATTTGAGGCTGGGTGCAATGCTTATATGCCAAGGCTGTAAAAACACTACAGCAAATCATTACTAATGTTACACATTTTGTGAGTCATTTAATCATTTTGCTTTTTTGTATTTGTATTTATTTATAACAGTTTCGGTGAAAAGCTTCAAACATGGATTTGTACTGTGGTGACGCATTGTGTGTTACTGCCATTTTATTTCTGAGTAGAATAACCACATAAAGAGTGACATCTAGTGATTGTACATGACCTTACAGTGTAGATAACAGCATTATCTATACATCTGAATCTATTTGGGGGTTCTTCAAGGACAGTTTTGTTTTAGAAGACCCAGTCTGAAAATTCAGCTCAGTGGTTCTTCTCACCCTAATGGAAGTGAAAGGGGAAGGGTGACTGGGGTGGATGTGCTGTAGGCAGGCCTTTGGAGTGAATGGCTGGTACACACATACACGTACATACACACACAGTGGCTTACACATATTACTGACATAAGTTTAGTTTTGTATTTTTCCTGTCCCCCTTTCAGCTGGACTAGGACCAACGCTCATGTTGCTCTCTGCTAAACCCTCCTGTTTCACAGCATTAACAGTAGTTAATCTGCGCTGAACACAGAACACAATCGGGAACTTAAATTGAAACAATTTTTAATACTTTTTACAATATATGGCCCTTTCTCACATGAAGAAATACAGTCGAAATGCAGAGAACAGGTGATGTGGGGATTTTTGATTTTCGGTTATTTTAAAGTAATTTAACTTTATTTTTGTTCCATATTAATAAAAGATAAGATGAAACCAGTGTCTTGTCCTTGGAACTTCCTTCTTGCTCAAAGTTTCCAGTGTATATTACAAATATATGTATGATATTACTAAAACAGCAAAGTTACAACAGTACTCAGATTGACACAGCATTTATCCATCCCAAGAACTTAACTCCTGGTGCAGCAGCTTGACTATTACAGCTGTCTTGGCTGGTTTTAATCTGATTTTTAATCTAAAGCATTCAATTCTGTGATGTCATCTGTACAGCCAGAGTGACAAACTCCCCTACCCGTCCTAAGGTGCACAGCCTGTTGGGCGTATTTTGGGCAACAGGGGGCGCAGCAAGCAGAAGTTTGCGGCTTTAAAGTGTGAAATTCACAAATCGCAGTGTCTTGTGATTTTAAACAGTTTTATTAAGATCACATCTCGCCAGTCAATAATTTGATGATTATGATTTTCCATTTGCGAAGCATACCCCCCATCACCCCTCCTTTTTTCCAGCTCGGCCCCTTCCTCCAAGCACAGCCCGTTCTGTTCCTTGTTTTGCGGACCCATCATCACATTTTTGGCATTTAATGTATGTGACTGAACCAGAAGGATAAAGGGTTGAGATGAAAAATGTGACTTAGGGGACAAGTACCTGTGTACCTATCTCCAAGTTTGTGACTTAAAAAACAAAACTGTGCAAATGACCAAACAAACAGGCAAAAAGAAGCCAAGTGGCTATTATAAATAACCATTCCCCCATGATGCCCGACACAAGAATCAGATTTTATTTGTGCATGTTTTGCAATTTAAAGTACCTTCATTTTCAAATAACCAGCTGCTTTGAACATTAATCTGTGAGTTTCAATGTTCAGTAAGAATATAAGCTCACACACTGTATAATAATGTATATTGAGATACATATGCATAAATGTTTAGTTCTGTTTTAGGTTATTCATCCCATTTCCCAAGATTTTGCCTTAGGGTGCCTTAGAAAGAATGCCGCAGATAATACAGCACAGAAACTTGCAGCCATTAACATTAATGGTAATCGAAAAGGATGTTTTAAGTGTTGGGGAAAAAAAAGCCAAGAGGCAACAGGCAACAAAAAGTAGAAGAAACTGCAGCTTGAAGGCTTTGTTTTGGTCATGCTAGTGCTGTACTACTACATGTGGCCCCTGACCTGGGACACACATGCCTAATGACGGCCAAATATAATTTTTGGGTTTTGATGTTTGGTCAAAACATCTTCCACCCCTGGATGTAACAACAATCATTCCACCTGCTACCCAACAACAACAGCTGGTTGTGCTGTCACAAGGCACCCATATTTATTACTATTTGACTATCAGTCAAGAGTTTTCATGTCTATTAGCAATTATTACTACTGTGTATTCATACCGTTTAAACATTTTTACAGTATGTTTTTTTCTATTTGAGTCCCAGCATTTGGCTGTTACTTTTTGCATTGCACATTTTGCTGAGAGACACTTATATCTGCTATTAGTTTATTTCTTGTTTGGACATCTATCAGCAATTGTGCTTTTGTAAAGGTTTTTATAAAGAATATTATGTTTGTGAGTCCAAACAAGTTACTTCTTTTATAATGTTGCTCTGATGCATCGCTTATCATCTTGCGTGCTAAAAGGAAAAGGCAAAGAAAAAGAGATTTAGAAACGAAAGTGAAAATGACTGTGTGGCATGCAAATGCAATTTTGGTTCTGCACTGTAATGTCTGAGTTGTGCTTTTTAATGAAACTTCAGAGCATTCAAAACTGCCTATACTGGAAAACACAGCCATTTTTGAATATGTGTGAAAATGTGTTTAAATACGGTACACTAGATTTCACTTTTAAAGTGAATATCAAAGATTATTCTACCAATATTTTTATCTAGCTGACACTTTCTCAAATGTTCCTTACAATTTTAAGTTTCTATGCTAAGCTACTCGCTACTAGGTTTACCTATTACATATTACAGTATAAGTACAGTCATTTTTACTGGCTCAAGTTAAGGTAAGTACCTTACTAAAAGGTCTAGAGCAGAAGCAGGGGTTCAATTTGGGGTTATTTTCTTTGCAAGATGACAGCTATGGATGAGTGTGTGTGTGTGTGTGTGTGTGTGTGTGTGTGTGTGTGTGTGTGTGTGTGTGTGTGTCTGTCTGTCTGTCTGTCTGCGCGCACGATTGCACTGTGATGGAGTGGCATCCTGGCCGGGGTGCACCCTGCTTGCACCTTATGCCCTGGACTCCCAAGATAGAATCCATACTACTGTGACCCTGTGTTGGACCAGCAGTTACTGATAACAATTATATGGATTTTCCTGCAGGTATTTTGTTTCACAGAATGTTATGGTTACAATGAGGAACGGCTGTGTTAATATTATTATAGATAGTAAGTTAGAGGTGAAAGTTCAGCCTTGGAACTATGACTCACATGCACCACAAACAGCCTTCCAGTTCAAGCTGTGTTTGTAAATTAATAGTCAAATTTATGCACACAGTCTAAGTAAAATGTATCTCAGAGGTAAAGGTTTCCCTAAAATTATCAGTAGAATGATACATTAGACAAGTAAAACTCAAATCTATTTGTTTCAGATATATATTTATATGGACTATGTGTGTTTAAATAATCACATGTATATCTTGCTTATATATTATATATGTGTCCATGTATGCACACAGTAAATAAACTCAGGAACACTTCTGGGAATATATGTAAATCAAAAAAGTAATGAAACATCCATATCCACATTGACGCTGTCTGAAAAAAAGCACTTTATTGGAAAAACATACATTTCAAAATCTGTTTCCATTCTGATTGAACACAATCCTGCAAGGTTCATAAACTATTAACAAGAATAAAGAAACATTTTCACCTCCAACACCACATACAAATCTAAACCTACATGAAAAAGGTTGGCTGCATTAATATGAGATTTTAAGCAGAATTCAGTAGTCATTTCCAGCATTCAGTTCTCCTTAAGCAGGATTTAGGCACAAATGTCATGGAGTAAATCATATGGTCATATTTCAACCGACTCTCAGAAAAACTTTGATGGGAATGCATGAAAAACCAAGTTAATGAAAATTTAATGTGATTTATGACAATGAACAACAAATGTGCAAATTACTATTTTCTCTCTTTATGATGCATAAACCGATACCCTACAAACACACACACACACACACACACACACACACACACACACACACACACAGAGTAAAAAGCTACAGTTTGTCATATATTGCTGTGTAAAAAGCTGATTAAAATATACATATCTTTGCCCCGTTGGTTTTAAAAAATTACATATGTGAATGTCATGTAATGCCCACAGTGCGACTGGACAGTACACAGTGAGCAGCAACTCAACATTTTTATTGCTTTCAACTCAAGAGACAAAAAAGAGAAATAGCATAATGCAATATAAGTAGAAGTTAAGAGCACTTAATATTCCTCAAGGCACTTTCCAGCATCAAAAAAACAGCCTCTGAAAAAACCAAACAAGACGGGAAAATACTGACTACTGAGACATGAGCTATGAACCATGGAATTTTCACCTTGGTCTTTGATAATTTTGCTTTCTTAAGGTAAACTCTGTTCACCCTAAATGAAAGTGAGCATAAAAAGGGTCAAAAGTGAAATATGTAGTAAAACATATGTGTGCCGACATTATCAGTATGACAGGATCCCCCCCCAATTTGGGAAGCATGACAGTGACCCCCCCCCCAGCCACTGAGCCACAGGGCTGCATCTGGCCTCTAGGCAGAGCTGTAGATGTACTTGGTTTTGGCCAGGCCCGTCAGCTCATCCTCATAGCGAGGCAGACAGCAGAAGAGCACACTGCAGCCTAACATCAGGATGGTGGCACCCCATCCAAAGCCATATGCCCAGGTGTAGTCGTAGTGACCCTCAAAGATCAGGTCATTGAACTTGACTGGGTAGATGATGAGGGCGATCACCTGCAGGATCACTACAAGGAGGGAAAGAAAGAGAAACCGAGAAGTCATTCATACCGCAGAGGGTGGAGTCTGGAACAAAGCTGCAGGTATCACCCAGACACAAATTTCTGACTCACTATTTTTTTGCATACACAAGTAAAATTATTTAATACCACTTATCAAGTTATGAGAAAACACGATGCTGATTTTTCGTGTTTACAGATAGCAAGAGCCATGCATGGGGGAATTTTCAAAGTTCTCACCGACACCCGCTGTAGCGCATGTGAACATCTCTGATAAGTTCTGTCCTTTAAGTTTGATGGCAACAATTTGGTCCTGACTGGACGCATATGCACATACATGGGTGTAATGGACGGCACACGAGCGCAGCGTGGCAGTTGGCAATCTTGAGTAAAGAAAAGGCGGCTCAGAAAATGCGCCTCAAAGCTCTGAGCCCTTATTTTCTGCTGTGAATGACCTACAAGGACACAACAACCACATCCACTTCACTAGCGGAGCTTCCTCCCATTCTTGCCTTGTTGCTATCTGTCCACCATCATTTCAAGTTGTGCTCAGTGGCTCTTATATGTGATCTCAATCTATCTAGTGACTCAATACTCTTACTATATTGCTGTACATTATTCAGCTTTTAAAGTAAATAAGATGTTGCTGGGTTTCGGTATTTCTTCATGACTTTGTGGGCCCAGAAAGAATTAAGAACCTTCATAATATTTCTCATTTAAATTAATGATAAGTATGTCTCTAATTTGCATCATTCCAAGAACACCTGTACCTGTACAACCAAACAGAAACTATTTGTAACATTTATTTTAGAATTGGTAGTGCACAAAGGTTAACAGTTCCAGCTAAACCAATGCCAGTTTAGTGTCTCGTCTGAATGCCACTTAGTTAAATGTTCAAACATAAATATGCAGTACAAAGTGCACAGTAAAAATACATAACTATACCAGCATCTTGCTTGTGGTTCCAAAATAAAATCAGGTTTATAGGCTGTTTAAGAGGAAGTTTGGTGCAGTAGACAAAGGACACATCCCAATGCTGGTCAATGCCACACAGATCTGACCCTTTTGTCTGTTTATAACCAGGACAGCTGGCAACACTTTGGGGACACAGCTGGTTAGAGGTCTGCACGATGGGGACAACCTCAACTTATATAAATTTTTACATTTACTTAACCAGTCATTCATCTTAGCGACAGGCTTAAGCCTTTTATAATGATTTACCCATTTAAACAGCTTGGTTATTTTACTGGAGTAATTTAAGGTAAGTGACTTGCTCAAGGCTACTACACCAGAAGGTACTGTATATTTAGGTGCTTCGAGTGTAAGCTGGCAGCTCAAACCACTGCACTGCATGCTTGGTGACACTTGAAGAGAAACCAAAAAAAAAAAAAAAACAGCGGCACTGCAGTCTGACAGTGTGGGATGAGTGTTTTTACACCTGCAGTCGGTAGCAACCTGTTAAACACATTTCTAATGTGTTGACAATGGAAGCAAAACGGGTTTGGAAGTGCAGGCATGAACAAAATAGTGAGTGGAGCAATGCCCTGCAGGCCTGGACTCAAGACTTAGAGTACACAGGTGGTAGTGGGCCCCAAGGCAAGAGGACACAGGGCATCCGGCTGATGTGCAGGCAGACGGAGACCAGGGGGAATTGTAGTTACATGTGGTACCCCCTGGGATAGCAGTTTGGCTTTCGTTACAGTATTAATACAGATACTATTAATCATAATTGCTAACATTAAATATATTACACCAATAATTATAAACAAGAAGCAAAAAAAAACATTTACAGCTATACACTATTAATGTGGGAATATTTTCTTGTACTTAATGCCTTGCACATATTAGCTACACACGTTGAACAAATTTCCTGGGAAATTTATTACTTCTATCACAAAGCCAATATGTTAAGAAGTACACCATGTGTTGTCCTATGTGACACATTACGGCATGTCTCACCGGAGTTCCAAGCAACAAAAGGAACAACTGTTCCTCCTGAACACGTATGTCTTTGCTCATCCAGGTTTCCATAGGTAGACATAGCAGCACAGGGTGGGATGAGGGGAGAGGCCGCCAGGCTCACTGATCTCATTATGTGTGTGGGCCTGCTGGGCATGCCAGCAAGATGAGTCAGACTGAGACAGCGCATTCTCACAGTTTCCATGTTAGCACCACACCTGTGCACTTCCCAGCCCTGCTGCTCAGTAAACAAACTGACTGTGTGCCAGCACCCACGACAGATGAGCTTCTCATGCCCTCACACACTCTTGACTTTATATACTGCTTGTAAAGCACTTTCTTATCTTGGAAAGCGGCTTGAAAATTAAAAAACTCTTGCAATTCTTTTAAAGGCACCATAGAAGCTCAGGGTCAGTTAGGTACTGTCTAAAGTCTTCCGCAAGTGATAATAAAAGTTCTCGCCCACATGAAAAAACAAGTACGAGATCCTAATTTCCTTATACTTGTAACTAAAATCCACAAAATAAAAATGCTTTATATTTTTATTCCCTTTTCATTATATTAAGATGTGTTTTTAAGATACTAGACTTTTTTCAATCAATAACTGACCATTTCTGGGTGCTATTTTGCAGAGATTTTCCTTTTTGGTGTACAAATGCAATGGCAAAATCATACAGGTATTGTGAAGTTTATCATTGTGAAGCAGTTTTCTTTAAAAAAATAATAATAATAATAATAACCATTGGACCATCGGAGAGAGTTTTCTGTACATTTGATGTCGTGTTGAGAACTTACCGGCAATTAACAGGAAGACCCCCACAACGGGCAGGAGGCTGATGTTGAGCGTGCAACACAGTGACAGGAAGGAGACGACTAAGGCCACAATGAGAAAGATGAGGCCCAGGATCATAAGTGCTGCTACTGCCTGTGCCCATGCTGTAACAAACACAAAACAAGGCTGTCAGATTGTTTTTGCCCAAAACAGACTGGACCATCTGTCATTATTCCTGACGGTTTTTCACAGCACCATATATCCTAATAAAAAAGAAAGACCCCCACAGATTCATTTCATATTTGATCCCAAATTTCTATATTCCAAGTTCAAACGACAAGGAAAAATAGCATTCAAATTTTGGTGAGTATAATGAATAGAATTTATAGTGGAAGCTGGTAAACAGACACCAAACATGAAAAAGTGAGTCCTGTATGTATTACACCCAGTTACATTGACTGTCAAATCTGCACATTAACTTCTTCTGAAGCAAAAAACAGAGGAGTGATAACAGTGTTCTTAAACCATCTTGGAGGGTGGCAGGAAAATGCAACAGCAGTTAGCATTATTGTTTTCGTTTTTCACACCACACACCCTAAATAATGGAGTATGCCAGACAGGTTGAAAGAACAGATACCTGCCCTGCCCATGGGTGTGACACCACATGATCCAACCTCTGAGCCCGAGCATTACTGGAGAATACTAATGAAGCAGTGCGTGAAACCTAGTGTGTGGGAGCTCACTCAGGGAGACCAAAACACCCCAGGGGCAAGAGGGGGCAGAGTCAGAAAAGTACCCCACCCTCAGCTCCAGGCACCAGCGATGAGCCAAAGCTTCAGCAATGACAGTGCCTTTATCACTCCTGCAAACAGCTGCTGCCCATCATCCTCCTGTGGTTCTGACTGATAGGCACATGGCTGTGGCCCTTGAGACCTTCAGAAATGGCTTCTTAAAATATATTTCAACAAAATGTATTTTGATTTCCATATTATTATTACATTGCTCTTAATTACCAATGAAAGTAAATGTCTAGTTTTTAATATAAATGTTGGGTTTTGGTATTTTTTGAGCACACATGCTGGTCACTTTGTGGGTGACTTTTTCGAAGAAAACGCAGTAATTTAAACATACACACTGCCAAATCTAAATCTGAAGCAACAATATGTTTAAATCTCATTAAACTAGAAATTACCAAACCTTTTCAGAGGGATAACATTTGAATGGGTTTTTACCTTTTGGCTAAAGGCAAACCAACGGAAGTGACAAAAATGTTATCTTTTTTTTTTTAAAACTCTTATGCTAGAGGTTTCCAAGTAAATGGGAGAACGGGCTGTGAATGTGTGACCATCTCACACCCGAGTGAAACATTGTGCCATGGTGACAGCTGATATTTTTGCAGTGAACAGTCCCTGTCCTTATAGAGGAGGCGCGGGCAACGCGGAGCCGCTAAAGGCCGGAAAAAATCTCGCACCGCTTTACGAGTCCTGCCAGCTTGGCCCCAGCCCTAGCACAGCAACAAGAGCTGTACCATCAACGGTGCTCTCAACACATAGGCCAAGAACAAAATCATGGACGGGCAAAAGCAGGTTTTGCAGGTGACAATTAAAATTTACAATGAGGGAACAAATACTAAGTAAGTCGGTACCAGGAAAGACAGGGCATATTTATCTTTTGGTACTTCTTATGAAGTCACAAAATTAAACCATAATGACCTAAGAAGATACCTTTGACCATTCAAAATTAATACTAACATACAAGAGTCAACAGTTGCCATTTATTTATTTATTTATTTATTTATTTATTTATTTATTTATTTATTTACCTACCTTCCTAACAATTGACTGAGCTATTTATACAGTGGGATATTTTTATTGCATCACTTCAAGGCAAGTACCTTCCTCAAGGGTATTACAGCAAGAGCAGGGATCCGGAACCTGGTTCATTCGATTGCCTACTTTTAAGTCAAACCACTACGCCCCCTGTTGCCAAAAATAAAGCAGAAAAGCAATTACCGCAAATGCTGCAATTTTTAACAAGCAGAGAGAAAGTCTGCAGCGGGGGCTGGCGGGCAACCAAGGGAGCAGAAGAACATCATTCCTTCAGTGAGGCGGGAAAGGTGGGTGTCCGCGCAAAGAAAGATCGGCCTAGATAGGCTACAAAGTACTGCAGAGTATGCAGACCCCAAGCAGCTGGGGAGACTGCAGACATACAATGCAAAAAAGTCAAACTTCTTAACGGTACAAACTGATGAGTTACACATTTTAAAAGATACACACATTTTCTTCTTTATTTATTATCAACTCCGCAAAAACACTCAGAATATGCATAGCGGACCACATCCCTTCAACTCTCTTCCACAGTATTTACAACTTACATACGGTTGAAATGGTGATCTGTAACAAGATAACAAACATTACTTATGTTTAATCTCCACGATCTGCATTAAATGTGTTTTAGTTTTGAATAAATAAATTTTAAATAAATCCTAGCTATAGCAAAGATTTTCACAGAACCTGAAACATAAATAAACAGGACATCTGTATAAGGTGCTAAGCTTTATTTGAGTGTCACTCAGTGATAGAAGTGGATTTCAAACCTCAGAACAAAATAGAAATAGACTCATAATTAGATGTGTATTAATGTACCGAATAGCCAGCATATACCTGGGAGGAAGTGTGAGGGAAATACTACATCTAACCCATACCCGTTTGATAAGTATGATGTGAAAAAACAGCTTGTAAAGTCAACTGCAAAGAATTTTTCAGCTTTAGCCACACAATCTGTTTCTAAAAGATAAAAAGGAACCCTCAGTTGCAGACACCGATCTTTGACGACATGCTAACTTGCAAAGAATTCGCATTTGCTTGCCCCCGACTTGACCCTGCAGCTTCAATGTGGGTAAAATTCCAGCTCTTTGCTGGAAACTGTATGTTGTCCTGTTCTGTGCTTCTTATCAGTTTTCACTAAGCACTTGCTAGGGTACTAAATATAGGCATGAACACATTCCCAGCAACACAGGGAATGTCAACCAGAGCCAAACACCAGCCCTGGACAGAAAGCTGAGTATAGGCCCCACCAGGGGGGCTATTCTCTCCATACAGTTAGTATAGCAGGGAGGGTACAGAGCACAGAGATTAATTCATCTGTACAAGATAAAACATTGAAAGGTTAAAGTACCGCACACCCAGCAAAACCACTGTTATATTAAAGCCTCAGATATAAAGCAGGCCTTAAAGCCAAAACCACAAGCGTTAGCATTAGCAGCAGATAAAATGGGGCCATAAAATGTAATCTATAGAGGCAGTTCAGGCTTTCAAACAAGTTCCAACCATGCAAGGGCTTTCAGGGGTGGGTAGGTTGTATAAAGTACATAAATATCTATATTTCTATGCTATTTTTCCACCTGTAATGGTATTTACAGTAAGATGATATTCAGTGCTTGTTTTCTGGTGACTTCAGTGCTCGTCTTACTTTCCCATTGGGTTTATGTTCCTGCCTAACATTGTGTTATTGCAATGAAGGCTTTTAATAATTTACCACATAATCGAGTGTTGATTCACCAGCCTCTGCCATTCCTTAATTTAATTCATAAATTATACCCAGATGTGTGTGTGTGAAGTAACACTTCAAGCAAGTATTGTAACTGTTAAATAATATATAAATATACAGTAAAAGAGAGCCTCTTGAATGGCACTGGTTAAATAAACACAACCTGGCCCGTTTTCCCTCAGGTGAGACGATTCCCTCCAACTCTCTATTGTGCTTTGTGCCTGCAGGATTGTGGGTTGGACCAAATTAAGTATCAACGCTTCTTACTCCTTATGTATGCAAACTGACTTACTTCCAGCAGCGGTTTTCCTATTGTGTCTTATTTACAATTTCTAAACTTTTTGTGGAGAAAAAAATTAAATACAGATACAAAAATGCAGATTAATAACCAAAATACAGTTGATATGGCTTAATAACCAAAATGGTGTCTGCTGGCAAGCATGGTACATTAATACTTTAAAACAAAGATGTGTACAGAAAATTAAATATATTAATTGTGAAAATATGTTTGATGTGCTGAATATCCAAATGACAAAGACATGCAATACATAGACAAAACACGGAACATGGAGATATGCAAAAATAATCATGGAAAGTGGCATGTGGTATTGCTTGCCACTCAGTGCTACCATAAAATAATGTCTTTTTACTTTATCTTTTCTCCTCCAAATTTAATTCAATAAGTAGCCTGTATTTACTATTAATGTAGTTTACCACTGGTTCATTAACATTCAGACGCATTACAGTAAGTAAAACACAAATATAAAAAAGAAAAAAGACTCAAAATTTAATATAAATAAATAACAATTGAGTTGCATGTTTAAAGATTACTATGGAAGAAAGGGAGAATAAAAGCCATTCATTAGCTGAATTCTCATTTTTGCATTTATAGGTCATTTCTGTAGTTTTATGGGGAACTTTTTTTGATGATTTTTTAAAAATCATACTTTTGTAATTGTATAGCACTGCTAAGTAGTCACACAACAGAGAAATGTTGAGGATAGAGACATTGTGCAGCAGTTTACCTTTTCCTCTGCTGAAAGAAAAACAGCTTTTTGATATAGGCATCACTGATTCTGTACACTGCAAGAATATTAATGCTACAGAGCCACACAAAATTGAGGCACACTGCACATTAGACAAACATTTACTTACCAATTTATCCATACTGCCAAAACTACCAAGTCCTGCTGTTAATTATAAAACTATTAGAAAAATAGTTAAAACTAAAATAGCTAAGCACTGCAGCCACATTAAGATTTTAAGAATTAAAAAGAAAATGTGAAATGGGGGAAAAACAGAAAGAATGCTTTTATTAGCATAAAAATGGTTTCCAATTCAACGCTTGTTTTTGTTTAAGTGTCATAAGTCACTAACACGCAAGTAAAATTTAATTTTAACAAATATCTCCACCACAGTGCAGGGAAATGCCAGAAAAATTGTCTCATTCCCTTTATAGCCAACTAATGAGAGAAGTAAGCCACATTAGATAGTAAGGTATGGAGATGCTATTAAACTGTAAGTTAAGTAAATCCTTCAAAATTCCCTTTGTTATCCCTATGTAAATTGCAAAGAATTACAATTATATAAAAAAGAGCTTGCGAGAAAATGCCATGGTCACTTTTAAACTAGAAAAAAGTTGATAACCTTGCTTGTCTTTAGCTGTTTACAGGTATGATTAATAAAGATGCCAACGACGTGCCTTTTCAGCATGCTGTTAAAAATATAATAAAAAATAACTAAAACAATTATTAGCCCGTGAAATAATTCCACATATTCAAAAATTTTGTTTAAAAAAAAAAAAAAAAAACAGATGGAAATGGGGTTTGCAGTTTTGCTTTTCACTGTTTCGTTACTGATGCGGAACTAAAAAGTCCAAGAACAAGAAACACCTCATGCAGACGTGTGTGGACAAGCTGTGTGGGACAATAAATTAAAAAATATATATATTTTTTTCTGAGTCGCCTCTTTCCGGGTTTGCGAGTTAGGACCTGAGCGCTTGGCGAGCTTTCACTTCGTAGCCACTGGCAACAACCGTCTCGCAACGGGGGAGGGTGCGTGCGGTAAAATAATCCCAGAAAAGCTAGCACCTCGACAAAGCCGCCCTTCCCATCGAATTCCAGAAAAGCAAAACTTCAGAAAATGACACGATTTATCACAAAATCTAGATGCAAGATATTTGTAACGGTAAACAAAATATTTGTAGTTTTACAAACCGTCGGTACGCCCACATAAAGGTGTATCCCTCCGCCGCGTGAAAGCGCGGGTGCATGGCGGAAGCATACAAAGGTGCGCATGGAATTCCAAGAGATAAGGGGGGGGGGGTAAGATAGGCGACGGCAGATGGGGTTGGGATTGGGAGCGAAGAGTCGGGCGAGCTGATTTTTGGCTGCGTTGTCGGTCAACGACAGCATCCCTGCTTTTTATTTACCTGCGCCAGGTGGCCTTTTAACAGTCGCGCAGGTTGCCATCGGCCCCCCCGGTTCAGACGCCCTTCAAAATCATGTTATCCAGAGTCCGCCAAAGAGCCGATCAACTAGGTTATTTCCCAGTCTCTGTGTTGTTGTTATTATTATTATTATTATTATTATTATTGCGAAGTAGCACTTACAGTACTCCATGAGCGACTGGCAGTCCCAGTAGTCGTTGCGCCCGCGGCAATTGTTCCACATGCTGGCGTAGTGCGACTGGGCGCCCTCGTCCTCCACCCAGCCGGACTTGGCGGCGATGGCGATAATGTCGAAGATGACGGCAAAGAGCAGAAGCAAGGGCAGGATCCACCTGCATCGGGGGTACGAGATCCCACAGCGGAACATGGCGGCTACTTTGCGGTGCGAGGCACGGGGCTCCTGGTTGCGGCGCTAGACACGGAGCGATGGACGCCCGTGCGGTGTGCTTTATGTGCGGAAACTTGCCGTGGAACCTGTCGGGCTGGGTGGGAGTGGAGCACGGGTTCGGCCCTGGGTGGCTCCCGGCCTCCACCCAGCCCGCATGGCTGCGGCTTCAGGTTACACACCCTTTCCGTGCCGGTCCCTGTGTCGGCATCATAAACCATTATGAAGACGAACCAGCGCGCCACCCCCCCGCACGTTGCCATGGCAACCGTGTCCCTTTAAAATTCCTCACTAAACCCATTATATTTATTTACATTTACTAATTTGGCCGATAATGTAAGGCTTTGTTAGCAGGTAATGTGTACTGTACTAGTACCAGGACCTTAGACTACACAGCTATGCCTCTAACTAGTACTCCGTTCACAATTCCATTTACATGTGTTTGTTTGCTTGCTTGTATGTTTACTTGTGAAATTGTATTGCACACAGGGTCAGGCTCATGGCTGATTCAGGGCACATTTCACTACATGGTACTTGGTATAACTGCATATGTGGCAAATAAAATTCTTTGACTTTAATAATTTAGCTGACTTCTGCTTTAGTTACATACAGTAGATCGTATGTATTTAACAGATGTGTTACAAACTCGACAATACCGATGCTTTTTTGTAAGTGGGTAGAGTTAAAAAATAAACCAAAGGTAAGATTAAACTAAATACCATTCATTTTGCATCAGTAAAATACAGGATAAATGCTAAGTGCTGAGTCTTTTGTCAACTTTTTCTCATTTCCAGGGATAATCTTTCACGCCGTTTGAGGGCAACTTGCGTCACGGTTATGTTAATGTTTTGATCGAACCAGTTAGTCACTTCTTTCACAGTAATTTTCACACTCCCTAAGCCTTTAAGGAGCTGTTGAAGTTTTACACCAGGACTGCACTCCACGTGATGGTCTTAATAATACAAACATTTCTCAGGTACCCATTTACAACAGGGTAAATGTACTGAGGATGTACTGCACATGCTGTACTAAACACACATTTAGTTTTCAGTGGACACGTACAAAGGACGATTTATTTTAACATTTTCTGAAGCACGTATATACATTTACTTGTGCAGCTGATACTTTTCTGTGAAGCAACTTACAATGTAGTTTACCCATTTACACCAATCAGCCACAACATTAAAACCACTGACAGGTGAAGTGAATAACATTGTTAATTTCTTTACAATGGCACCTGTCAAGGGGTGGGGGGATATATTAGGCAGGAGGTGAACAGTCAGTTGTTGAAGTTGATGTGTTGAAAGCAGGAAAAATGGGCAAGCTTAAGGATCTGAGCCACTTTGATGACTTGGTCCAAACTGTGATGGCTAGATGAGTGGGTTAGACCATCTCCAAAACAGCAAGTCTTGTGTGCGCGTTCCCGGTATACAGTGGTTAGTACCTACAGTACCAAAAGTGGTCCAAGGAAGGACAACCGGTGAACTGGCGACAGGGTTATGGGCACCCAAGGTTCACTGATGCATATAGGGAGTGAAGTCTAGCCCGTCTGGTCTGATCCCACAAAAGAGCCACTGTACTACAAATTTCTGAAAACTTTAATGCTGGCCATGATAGAAAGGTGTCGGAACACAGTGCATCGCAGCTTGCTGTGTATAGGACTGCGTGGCCGCAGTCCGACTGGTCAGAGTGCCCATGCTGACCCCCGTCTACCGCTGAAAGCGCCTACAATGGGCACGTGAGCGTCAGAGCTGGACCTCGGAGCAATGGAAGAAGGTGGCCTGGTTTTTTAGATCAGGTGGACGGCAGGGTGCATGTGCATTGTTTACCTGGGGAAGAGATGGCAACAGGATGCACTATGGGAGAAGGCAACCCAGCAGAGACAGCGTGATGCTATGGGCAATGTTCTGCTGGGAAACCTTGGGTCCTGGAATCCTGGAATTCATGTGGATATTACTTTGACACGTACCACCTACCTGAACATTTTTGCAAACCACGTACATCTTTTCATAGTAACAGTATTCCCTGACGGCAGTGGCCCTGCCACACTGCAAAAATTGTTCCGGAATGGTTTGAGGAACATGACAAAGAGTTCAAGGTGATGTCTCAGCTTCAAAATTCCCCAGATCTCAGTCCGATCGAGCATCTGTGGGATGTGCTGGAAAAACAAGTCTGATTCATGGAGGCCCCACCTCGCAACTTATAGGACTTGAAGGATCTGCTGCTAACATTTTGGTGCCAGATGCTACAGGACACCTTCAGAAGTCTTGTAGAGTTCATGCCTTGACAGGTCAGAGCTGTTTTGGTGGAACAATGGGAACCTACACAATATTAGGCAGGTGGTTTCAATGATGTGGCTGATCGGAACAGCTCATGTACTGTGCAGGAAGGCAATCAAAACTCTCGCAAGGTACCTGCAGGCAAGTTAGCTGAGAAAGGGCTACTTACACAGAAATGGCCTTAAGCATGTACTACAATATCTGTATAAGACAGAGGCATTTTGGACCCAAGACACGTGTGCAGATGACGTTAAAATCCAACTCTTAGGGCCTTTCTTTAATGCTCAACTATGACGTCACCACGCGTCCTTCCGTCAGGTTTAAAACAGCGCCCCCAAGCGCGCGGATAGAGCGCACCAATGACCTCTAGCTCTCGTGTGCAGTCGCGTACTGCCGTACCATCGCGAGATTTTGAGGTGACACAAATCGACTTTAAAAAAAAAAAAGCAAAACGTAGAACAACACAAACAGTAAGCACAGCTATAAAATAGGGAGGTAATATATATTTCCAGAAAAATATAAATACATGTTAATGTACAAATACATAAAGGCCAGAGGAATATAATTACAGAATACAATTTAAGTGAAGACACAGAAACGCGACTTTCCAACCGCGCGGAGTTTGTTTCCGGGTAGACTTTGGTGTCGCGCCTTGGAGTCATGCAGGTCGCAAAGGTGACGCAATTCCCAGGGCCTCAAAGGACGTCGTCTGTAAATAGCCGTTAAAAATGTAAAAAAAAAATAAGCATCCCCCTCGTAGTTTTCACGTTTATTCTTAACGTCGAACTTTACAGAGGATAAGAAAATAATAAACCGAATGCAATATGTAAAATACACAGAATGTAACAGGTGTACGCGTACGAATTTCGTAGTGCAACATATACAAATAGTAAGTATATAAAGATGTAATATACATCGTGGGTGTTGTGCCCTGCAGTAGGTTAAAGTAGCGTTTTTTCCTCATTATTAAGGCTTTAGGAGTGGTGCCTCCGTTTCTTGTTTATTTTTCCCATCTTTATTGACAACTCGCACACCATCCAGCTGGTTGTCCACGGGCTGGAGGTCAATGTGAATATCTGGACTGGATTCACATAACAAGGAATTGAGTCATTCAATCGCTGCCTTACAGGTACGCATTTCTCTTCCGCAGTATGTTGGTTACCTTTTTATTTAAATTTTTCTCCTTTAAGTTAAATACTTAAAACACAGGAAAAGAGTACAAAGGCACGACAGAAACCTGAGCAGAGCCAACGACCCTGTTTCGCTCCGCTCCGTGAGAAGCCGAACTTTGCGTCCGCGCTTTACAGCTCCCCGCTGTCCCAAGCAGAATCGGGGAAATGGCCCGTGTGGACACGCAGTCACCTCAGCAGGAGGAAACACGCAGTCCAGCGCCGGGTGTAAGAGGTCCGCACCGACCGCCTGTCACCTTTTCCCGTGCACAGAGGTCCAGCGCCCCTGCAGAAAAAGTGGCACAGCTATTAATTTAGCGCCTGAATGAAGGCTTCTCTGCGCGCTGACGTGCGCTCTTACATCACCGGCCCGGGCATGAATCATCCCTGAAGCGGGGATGCTGCGTGAATAGCCGTGCGGCCGCGGTCCCGTGGAGAGCTGCGCTCCCGAAATTCATGTGCGCCATGGAAGAAATCCTGCGCAAGTTGCAGAAGGACGCCTCGGGGAACAAGTACAAAAGCATCCGAGACGCGTGCGCGGCGGCCTGTGGTGAGTCGACCCTGATGCTGGGACCAGTGATGCTGAGCGCCGAGCATCTCTCGACCGCCTGTGCTTCGTACGGAGCCCCCGTGGAAAGGCCTGATCTACAGATGGCAAATTTCGTCATACTCTCTAACTGTAGATAAATGACAAATGTCGCTGCGCTCTTTAATAAGATGCAGCGAATTTCTGCAGAACATCAATGTCAGATTTCTGCATACATTGTACCAGCAGATTTAGTATCAAATTTGAGCATGCTCGGATTTATAATCCAAATTTCTGCTTCTTCTGAAGGAAAGCAACATTCAGCTCAGTGATAGATGCTTGATGGAATTTAGGATGTTTTTCCACAGAACATCTATACCAGATTTCTGCATACGCTCACCTTACTATACCCAGCAAATATGATGAAAATCTACTTACTGTCTGAAAAAATGTGCCAGTTTTTATCATATTCTTTGATATGAGGTATTTAGGCATCCGTTTTGGTGTCTGTCCATCTGTCTGTCTGTCAGTCTATGTATCAATGCATTAGTTCTTCTGAAGCCCTCTTTGTCTCTCTTCTTTCTCCAAGTTCTGTTCTGTCATAAGTTACTGCAACTGTAGTTCCTTGACACACTGAACTGTAATAATAAATCAGTGTGCTTTGGGCTGCTGTATATTTGAACCTACACAGAAAAGGGAAGCTGTTCTGGTCCTGAAATAACAAGGAGTAAGAAAACATTGCAAAATGTATCTATCGGAACATCGTAATGCTTAATGTTTTTCATAATTTATCTTTAATAAATGGGTTTCTTTCTGTATTTATAATGAGAATGTTGAATGAATCCAGAAAAGTCCCTTTTTGAGCAACCATGCTCATATTTGTCAAACTTTGGACTTTTTCATACTATCATACAATTTAATGCATACGTTTTGTCCTCCAGTGAAGGAGCCATACATTTAATTGGATAAAACAATGTAAAGATAAACAGTTTTGCCCTTTTTTGCCCTTCATGTCCATATGTGACATTTTCATATGTGTTTTAAACACAGCTTTATTTCATAGTGGGTATCAACATACTGTAATATTACTCTGTTCCCAGTGTTCACCAAAGCATGCTTTGCACAGTGTCTCAGCAGTGTGACCTGGCTGTGCTCCAGGGAAGTTTGCAACACACTGATTCTCCACTGATTGTCCTGTGTTTTGTTGGCCCATCATTCAGATTTCATTTGAAAACTCATGCCAGTGGCCGGTGTGTCTGTTCAGCTGAAATTAGCTTGTACAAGGAGAGCAAACTCCTACCGTGGGGGGGCTGGAGGACTGTTCGGTTGTATTAAAGTGACCTCTAAGATAAAGCAGACAGTCAGTACACATGTGCCAGCTGGCTGGTTGGTAAGATATTCTCTATACTGCACTGCACCGCATGCCCACACCGTTTCCACCCCACCATTTTCCCTGGCTGCTCACAGAACCTCATAACTACCATTGTGAAGGATGACAGACTGAAGATCAATGCAAGGAGGTCCAGTCTGTCTGCTCTTGTTTTTATGCATGCGCATTGGTTTACAAGCACTATTTTATCCAATAAATCGGGCTTACAAAAACCATTCCTTAATTCTGAATGCGGTCACTCCAAATTACTCTTAGTGTGTATGCGATTGCCCTGTGGTGGGCTGGCATCTCATCCAGGGTGTGCATCCTGCCTCACATGCAGACTCCACACCACCATGACCCTCCACTAGACAACTGGTAACTGATAAAATAAAAACAGAAAATTTGGATATCACCTTTAGTGCCATTGTAAGGGTAGAAAATGCTAAATTAGTGCATAAAGGAAAATGTACAAGTATAATAAGATTGATTCCATCATATTCAGAAGAAAAAAATATTTTGTGTTCAGTATACACAATGGGTTTTGCACTGCATTTAATCCCCGCAGCCCAGGTCAGCTCTCTGCGGTGTGCTGAGCACTTTTTCTCTACTGTCTTCATTTGCTCATAATCGTGCAGCTACAATGGAGGTCCCAGTTCTGTAAAATAGCCATGGCTGCTGTGCCACCTGTCTGTTCAAAATCTGCTCTTGCTTTTTTTGGAGGGATTATAGAAATCTCTGGTGCGCAGCTTCCATTCTAGCCACCTGCATACTAATAGGCAGTCAGGTAAGGTGACACATAATGAATGTCAATGCTGGTGTTCAGAGCATCAGGTTAACAGTGGAACAGGAAACACAGCATCTGCACACTGGGTTCAGTTCTCTATATGGCTTTACTGAGGCTGTTGATTCATTTGGATGCACACCTGATCAGTCTTTTATTTTTTACTTTTTTAAACAAATCTTGCTTGTATCACTTCAGACATCTAGACTATTTTTTGTCCCTAAAACTACAAGAACTACACTTTGAGATATAATAAAATGTGTTTTCAAAAACTGATATACTGATGTAAAAATTAAATTAAAATTTATAGTATTGATATAGTGCTACAGTTGTTTTTAATCATAAAATTTGTATTCAGCTCATGCAGAGAAACAACAACAATGCAATAATAAATTATAATGGCTGATGGTGGTCATATTTTTCTGCTGGAGAAACTTGGCTCAGATAGCTGGTCTTGACATCACAGCACATCTCTTGACTGGAGCTGTTTGTTTACTTGCTAACCTTTTTCCTCTTCTCTCTCATTTTGTCCATAATGCAACAGAATCCCTGGAGGCTCAGAATGGATCTGTCAAGATTGTGCCATCTCAGCTCAGGTACAGAAGCAGACACTTCAGCTGTCGTGTTTGTGTGCTAGAAAAAAAAATGGGCAAGGAAAAAAGGGTAACACAGCTAAAAAGAAAAATAAAACTATTTTATTTCTGTCTTTCTTTTGATAGCCTCTGAGATGTACCGGAAATGTCAACATCCACCACAGCACTGACATTATTTTGAAGTATTAAGATTATTAATTATTTCTTTCCCAAACTGAAGGTGCTGATGTGTAGCAGTTCTATTTCACCACATATTGTGGTGTTTCCTACTTTTGCTAATGGGAATTACAAATTAGCAACCTAAAGTCTGAGACCCTAGGTGGAGTAGAGAAAGAAATGGGGTGTTTTGAAGGGACACCATCATTTTCCCATTCTTTTCTCTAAAACTAGGAGAGGTTACCAGTTTAATACACACTAGGAAAAAGTCTGCCTGGGCTGGGAAATACACACATGAGTTTTTTTGGTTAAATATTCACATAGTAGTAGCACAAATGTTATAATTAATATCTTTCTGTCATTGTAATTTCTTTCAAACTTATAAATGATTTTATATTGCTTCTTTCCTTATTTGGTAGGCCAATAAGTTTTTGTGGCTGTGTGTGTGTGTGTGTGTGTGTGTGTGTGTGTGTGTGTGTGTGTGGGTGGGTGGGTGGATGGATGGTTAAAGGGGTGAGAACAGACTGCAGAATGAGGCATCTTAAGGATGTTGTAGGGTTCCCGACAAGGAGTGGATTGTTAACTTGACTGATATTTGTCTGGCAGCATTTCAAACCCCCAGCCGCCTACATTCCCTAACATCTGCTCCATTGGCAGTGTTACTGAGTTGTTAGAGACACATGCAGGCAAGAATGCACTTCTGCGTAAGCTTGTTGCTTTTGCCCCAGAGCAACACCTGCAGACATAGGATGGAGCATCATGGTCCAAAAATACCTATCGTTATTAAGCTTGAAATAACCAGAAGAATATTTTATGCATTTCAGGATTCGTAAATCATATAAATTATTAATGGAAAATATTAGGTAACCTGCAACGTAATGGTTAGAGCTGCCGCCTTGCACATGAAGGACCCAAATTCAAATCTCACTTTTTGCTGCAGTATAGTTGGTGAAAGTGGTGGTGGTGGAAGTGCCATCCAGTAGAATATAACTCATGATAACTGCTAATGTGGTTTCCAGCAGAAGGGAGGCAGGGAAGTGGGTAGTCATTGCCTTTTTCTGTGCATGTTTTAAGGGGTGCAAAGACTGGGAGAAACATGCAAACCCTGCAGACCTTGCACTGGACTCAAGCTGCATTTTATGCAATGCAAGCAGCCCAGGAGCTGTGAGCCACCAGCTTGATGTGCTGTAAAACTATATCCCATTGATCGAGGTGATGATGGTGTGTTAAGAATTACCCAGTTGAAAGTGTTGATCATTGTTGTTGAGGTTGAAGGTTACTTTGGGGAAAGTGTAATCTAAATAAAAATAAATTAAATATAGATACAATGCTGAACATTTTATTGTAAAAACAAGGATACTGATGATGTGCAAAGGTTGCATTTGGATCATGTGAGGTTCACTTTGGGCCAGTGCTGCCAAAGCTGTAATAATGCAGAGCTGTGGCCCATGCGCTCATTTCTGTCCTCTGGTTACACGCTTTCGACTCCGTTCAGGGTGCTGACTGCTCCATTTGCTCTTCTTTTTTTTTTTTTCCCCACTGGTTCAGTGAACACAGAGAGCCGCTCTGCTGGTTCTCCTTGCCTTGACGCCTCCGAGTTATTCTCCAAAATGCCATATGTGCTGATCCTTGCTAGTGAGTGTGTGTGACATACATGGTTTACAAGGAGTCCATCTGCAGGCAGTTGCTCTCCAGCATCTCTGTGCTCAAACTGTGGCTCATGGACAGGTGTATTTCAACAGGAGAGCATTATTATTATTATTATTATTATTATTATTATTGTTATTATTGTTGTTGTTGTTAATGCTTTTATTATTATTGCACTGTTATGATTATGGTTTCTTTGATCATACCCTTGCAGAAAATGTACCTGCATCAAGGCCCTTTGTACAGGGAGGGTTTCCTAGGTTACAGTGAAAGCAAATGTTCTGATTGATGACAATGCCTTTCTGGTTTTTGTCATTTTATTTGGAAAAAAAATCTCCCTTCCATCCCACATTGCTGCCATCACGTGTTCCTTTGGGAAAGTCATTGGGGTCATTAAATTACTGCAGCAGGAATGCAACTGTCAGTCCTGGTCTCAGTGGACAGTAAGATGCCCCACCTTTTAGTGAGAACATAATGTGACAATCCAAAATGTGACCGCATTGTCTGTTAACATCTAGTGTTGGCACAGAGCTCCAGCACTGCAGTTCAATGTTCAGTATAGGTCATTGAAATTAAATTTCTTTTAAATAATTAATGTTTTTTTTGTTGTTGTTTTTTTAAAATGTATAATTAATGATTTTTTCACAGCATTCAAAATAATAAAATGCAATATAAGGCATAGCGGATTATTCATAGCAATGTTTTGCTTATAATATTTTGTGCCCCATGAATATACAGTATACTGTGTGGACATAATATTTTGCAGCATTCATCCAAATAGCCTTTGGTGAGGGTTAGGACTCAAACTCATGATATTGCTTATGCAAAGACCTTCAGTTGGATGCAGATCAACGGAGCAATAGGCCCTGTTGCTGTAGAAACCACGAGGAAGAGTATTTAAAAAAATGGAGTATGGTGACATTCTGTTTGCTGTAAAAGTGTTTGTCCTCTGTTCATCCCCTTTTTGCACAGAGAGCGATGCCTACTTCCCCTCCGACTGGCTCTGGAGTCCAAGAACACGAAGCTGGCCCAGATGGCTCTGTCTGGAATGCAGGTGCTCAATCCATGGTGGAAAAGTCTGTCCAAATTGCTTATTTAAATGACAAGCAGTTATGGTTATGTTCTTATTTCTATTACCCTTAGAGCTAGGAAAGGTTATGAAATGTATTTATAATGATCTTTTCCATTTATGCTACATTATCCTCCACATTAGTAGCACAATGGTGCAGGGCACATTGGTGCTTCACAGCTCCTGGGCTGTGGGTTTAGACCGAGGTTTGAATTCAGCTCTGTCTGTATTGGGACTGCCTGTTTGTGGGGGGTCTTTGGAGGTCATCTGGTTTTCCATTACAGTCCAAGGGCTTGTGTTGTAGAAGAATTGGTGACTAATTTGTCCATTAGTATATACAGTATATGTATATGTGTGTGTGTGTGTGTGTGTGTGTGCGCGTGTGTGTATTTTACGTTGCTGTGCTGTATACATGGGTGAATGACTGTAGGGCGTTTGTGTATCTAGCACTGTAATTTGCCTTGGATAATGGAGTCAGCTAAATACTCATTAGTAATGCTAACCACAGGGTTTATTGATCTGTTCTACCAACTGCTGACCTGTTGATGTGCTGTTGAGGAGCTCCTGGTCTGGTTTATTAATGCTCTGTTTGTGCCTTTCTTCTGCCTGTTCACTGTTCCTGGAGCAGAAGCTGCTGTGTGAAGACAGATTTGTGGCTGTGAGTTTGGAGGCCCCTGAGAAGCAGCTCTTGAGTCAAGTGCTGGATGCTGTTCGTGTGACACCCAGCCTCCATGAGGACCTGCAGGTGGAGGTGATGAAGGTGAGTGGTTTGTGACAGAGCAGACAGGAAATATGGAGCGCTGCAGGGTCATCTCCAGGGGGGATTTGGAATAGCCGTAGTATAAAAAATAAGCCACGATTTGACTAACTTGGCATGTGGCTGTGCAGATACACACATTCATGTGACTCTGCCATTTTCGGATGAGACTCATTCTCATGTCATACTGTCTTTTACTGGTAGCAGAGTGGGACTTTTTACCGTTCCTGGATTCAGCCTTGCATTGGTTGGCATCTGGGCATGGTGTTTATCAGCTGTGGGCGTCTTGCTAGCACAGCTCAGTCATGCTACCTCATTGTGTTAAAAGTCTAGCCATAGCTGGGCATGCTGGCAAACACACACACACACACCGCCTTTTGTCCTTGAGCGTTGAGCACAGCGCTACTGTACTACTGTACTCGTTCCAGCAGACCACACCTCTCCCAATTTGGCAAAGCTAACTGTTGTTAGCTATGATTTATAATAGTGTTCCTTGTAGTGGGTTGTAGGGTAAAATCCTAGAATAACAGTGCTTTGAAGTGTATTATACAGGTTCATCCTATCAAGCCTAACATGCTGGTCTTAGAGAGACGCAATGCTAAAAACCATAAGTGTGTGGTGTCTGAAGACTATTTCATAAAACCCCTCTGCTGCCAGTGGCCCCATGTCTCCTTCCCTGACTCTCATTCTGTCCCTTCAGGTCCTGCTTTGTATCACATACTCATCTACCTTCGAGATCAATGGGGAGTCTGTGCTAAGGATTGCAGAAGTGAGTTTCCTGAGAATCAGTTTTTTCAAACACTAATAGCTGCTGTCTACAGAATAAACCCCAGGAGAATGTGCACTTCTGAGGGGGTTCTGAAGAGTTGATGTGACCACAGCATGAGGAGGTAGGCTGACTGCTTTATTTGGAGCTTAGGGAATGAAATGAGTTGTAGTTACATAGATTTCATATTGATTGTGCCGTGATGGCAGCAGGTGGTATAGCGTTAGAGCCGTGACCTTAAAGTCTAAAGACCTGGGGTTGACACCCTGTTCCTGCTATAGTTTCCATGATCAAGGTGCTTACTCTAAATTGATGTAGTACGAATTACCCTGTTATATAAACAGGTAAATGATTTTAAAAAAATTAGAACATAAATCTTAACACTGTAAGTCATTTTGAAAAACATCAGGCAAATAATTCTTAATAATATAACTATATATATGGTATCATATACTATAGGTATATATAACAAAGAAAGCTGAAAATGGCCAGAGGCTGACAAACTTTAGACTTGTTTGTGTAATGAATCAGTCAACAACGAACACTGAGTAGGAAGTAATGCAGTTGTATTTTTGTTTTTTAGTACTTCAGCAAGTTTTTAGCAAGTTTTAATTTTAATGTAGCCTGAATTTAATAAAAAAAATAAAATAAGCATTGCACATGGATGGATGTGCACCTTGCTCTATGCCCTATGGTTCTGGATCACCAGCAGTAAACGTTCCAGGGTATTTTTTGAATATATATTCATCTGTGGATTTCATAAAACATAACCGACGAAAAAAACGTGTGATGTCTGTATTATGTACCTTGTATTCAGTGTGACTTAGTGGTAATGCCATCTTTTCCCTGTGATGTTCATAAGCAGAGGCAGCAGTGTGATTGATGTGTAGGTTATGGGTCATTATTGATGCCTGAAGTGTATTTTTCACTTCCTTGGCTGCATTCAGAGTTCTGGACACAAAATATAACATAAAATGTAAGGAAAGTTATTTCACACTTTCCCCAGGATCATTTATTTCCTGTTTCCAGTACATGTTTGCCCTCATGTCTAATTCTGCTATTGATTAACTCCTTGTAAAACCATTTCATTGGGTTAATGGACTCGGCAGGATGCTTAGCCTGGCTTTCTGAAAATGAATAAATAAGATGTATAGCACTATTCTGGTAGTTGACATCATCAAGCCAGCCTAATGTATTTTGGGCTTCTAAACCTAACTCACAGCATACATCATTTATTTGCCACAAATTGTACAGAAGAGAATTTATAAAGCATTATTTTATGGCATTGGTCAATTCAGGGTCCAGGTACACATTGGCTTCAGCAGAGATGAATGAGACAGAGACAGGAAAAATGCAGTCATTTCTCAAGTCATTTAACCTGATACTAGAGTATGATGACTTAGGCTGGGTTCTGTGAAACTGTTTCTTGTTCCCAGATGTGCCTCTGTGATTTTTTATTATGTCATCGGAGAGCACGTATAGAATATTCCTTAGAAAGCGATGCGTGTTTGTGACTCAGAGTGCAAGGACAGAATATTATTCTGACTAATCCCTTGCTTTCACCTGCCGCTGACAGCCACACGCGTCAGGCTCTTGGCTTCTTTACTCTTGTTTCTATAGAAACGCCTCTGGTCACAGGGTCCAGCACGTCTGAATTTTTCTTTGTCAGCAATGTAATAGGTGGGAAGAAGAGATGCAATGAAAGTGACAAAGTAGAAAAAATAGTTTTTAGTTATTTATTTGTTTAACTGATGCATTTCTCCAAGTCAGCTTAAAATGATTTGCTTATTTACACAACAGGGTAATTTTAATGAATAAATTGCGGGGGTCTTGGTCTGGTGTGCTACAGCAGGAGGTTCTTCACGCACAACATGGATGTTCTAACTGCTGTGCTACTTCCCGGCATCACCTTCTTGAGGTGGAGAGATGCTAGTCTTCCACATGGCTCTGGTGCAAAGCATGACTCCATGGAGAACGAACAGCCGTTGGCTGTGGCAGTGACCATCACTCAGACGTGACTTGGTCAGTCCCACGTTGGACAGCATGAAGCGCTGACATTGAGAACCTGGCAACTGTTAGACTTCTTAGCATTTTATCTGGAAAAGTCTTTGGTGATGGCAGTGGTTTAGTAGCTTTCTGTATAACCCTGTGTATGTTGTTTATGGAAAAATAAGAAAATGAACCCTTGTAATTCACAATTCAGTTTCTTCAGTTGGCAACATATCACACGTGGCAGCTAGTTTGGAATGATTTTGAATTCACTGCTCACATCTCAGGCACTAATACAGAAAAATGAAACTCCTTTTTGTCTAAATATAAATGTCTGCACCATCTCATTTTTACTGAAGACCCAAGCTGCTGGTTTAATTTAGTATCAAAAAATTCATAGGACCAGAACATCTGCCTTGCACGTAAATGTATTTGTTTAGCTCACTCTTTTTCCCAGAGTAAAAGTGCATTTCTCAGCACACAAAGTGCTTTCGGTACAGAAGCAGGTTTGAAAGAACAATCAGCAATCATCAATATAGGTAACACAGGGACAATTGTGACAGATGTGATGCTGGTTTATAGAGTGCTTAGGAGATCTGGAGGGAAGGTGCTTCAGAAGGAGATGAATTTTGAGACTCTTCTGAGATTTTGAAAAAGTATTCAGTAGCTCTGAGGGAAAGAGGACGTTATTACACAACACCGGATCCAAAATCAGGAACCTGCCGCTTTTGATTTAGCTGTTTCCTCTGAATAGAATGTCACTTTGAAGAAAAGTATCTGCTGTATAAATAAATGTTTACAGTTAGCAGTTTACAGTTAGCAAACTAGCTGCAGCACATGCGTTGAAAGGTTACGGAGGAGGAAATGCAAACAGGGCGGAAAGTTTCTTCTACCATGTAAAAGGACTGGGTGTGCTCACTTTCTTTTGTCCAGCCTTTCTGCAAATATTGTGCTTATCTTGTGCCAAAAAAAGCACAGAGTTTGCACAAAGTCACTCCAGCAGCATTATTAAAATGTGGTGAATGGATGGAAAAACTTTAAAGGGGTTCTTCTTCCAGCTGCTTGTTAAGCATATCGATTTTCCATCTGTCTCTCCTAGGTTTGCATCGAGACGTACGTGTCCAGCTGCCACCAGCGCAGCATCAACACGGCAGTGCGGGCCACGCTCAGCCAGATGCTGGGGGACCTCACGCTGCAGCTCCGACACCGCCAGGAGAGTGTGGTGAGCAGGCAGTCATTGCACATGCTGCTGTCTGCTGAAAAGGAGGCAACATAGCAGGCAACCACACTGTTGCTGTTAAGAGGGTGGAACATGCAGGCCTGAGGGTGGTTTCCATGGTCTTTACAAAAAATTTCTTTATGTAGCGTATATTTTATCAGAATTCAAAGGTCAGTCAGTATCTCTTTCATTAAGGTTGCCGGAGAAATTGGGGAGAAAAACTTTGTATGCTTACTGGAGTACCTTTTGTACATAAGTATGATGAGCAGGTGAATAGAGGTGTAAGTCATTAATGCTGGGTTCGCTGCCATTTAAAGATGTAAATGATTGTCACTGTGTGTCTGCAGACAGTGGACGGGGAGGATGTGCTGGTGCCCACACTGCAGCGCAAAGGTACTTTATACCTTCTGCTGTTCTTACATCCAAAAGGCAGCAATGCTGTGTCTTGCAAGCATGGGTGGAAACGGAGTTAAAGTAATGGATTTTTTTATGGGTCAGTGGGGGTCGTACATTTCTGATGGGCTGAGTGATTCATAACCTCCCTGACACATTGCCAACTGGCAGTGAGATGCTCCAGGGGGATTGGCATTGCCTTGTGGTTGAATTATATTTATGACTTTGTCCACTAACCCCGGGCTGCTGGAAGACATCTCCCCAACTACAGAGTCACTGTGTGAGGACGTTGTTACCGTGCTCACTGTTTTCTGCGAGAAGCTGGAGGGCGTCACCAGGTGAGCGCGCGAATGTTTGTGATTCTGTCTCAGAGGTCCTCAATTTCACAGCACATCACATTACCTGCATGTTTTTGAAGTGTCCCCAGCTTACCAGCCTTATCCGGATGTAGTAGGTTCGAGCGGAAAGCTCGGCTGTTTTACCTTTGAGTCAGACACTTGTCCTTGTTTGGATCAGTCATGTCAGTGGACAAAATATTGTTAGCCATCGGTAGATAAAGGAAGTGCAGCGCTGACAGATGAAGAAACCGAAGGCACTGACCTTCAGTCACAAGATCATCATGGAGGACACATATGTGGGCTCATGCTGATGACTGCTGTGTTTGTCTTCATCTCCCCTCAGTGAAAACCAGCTTCTCCAGCTGCTGTATCTGGAGTGTATTCTGTCCATGCTCAGCAGCTGTCCCACCACCATGCATCTGCACCGAGGCTTCACTGACCTCGTATGGTGAGCCTCCTCCACTCGCATCCCCTCCCACTTGGGAGAGAACATCAGGAGGTCTTGACTCTCATTTCCCAGATTGTCCTGCCCCAAGGCATTTCTTTAATGGCTAAAAAATCACCCCAGTAGGGAGATTCCAACTGCTTATTATTATTATTGTAGATGTTCCTTACCTTTTAAACACAGCTGGGATCAGACATAATAACAGTAATAATAAAAAAACATCATCTTGTTACTGTTCGCTGACACTCGAGAACACCAGACGCACACTGCTGCCTCCTCACTGCTTTTCTGTTTAGGTGCCATCTAATGGCTGAGATTGGAAATGCAGGCTGAGGAAATTTTAGAATACAGTTTGAGGAACAAAATGTGTTCAAAAATAAACAGATAAACTGTAATGCGTTTGATGATTTGAATTTAACACAAGGAATGCAGAGAATCTGTCTCTCCCCCTTCCAGGAAACAGTTATGCCCAACCCTAGTGGTGATCATGGGAAATCCCATGAACGACAAGACGATTACTTCGGCACATGGTGGCACAGTCCAAGAGACAGATCCGCCCTCGGCAGGTGTTTCAGACCAGGGTCGGGGTTCGGGCTGCTCCTCTAGTGCCCCTGCCCTGATCGGGCCGGTGGCCCGAACCATCTGCTATGTTGCAGCGGAACTGGTGCGCCTGGTGGGATGCGTGGAGTCTATGAAGCCGGTGCTACAGTCACTGTACCACCGCATCCTGCTGTACCCACCCCCCCAGCACCGTGTGGAGGCCATCAAGATCATGAAGGAGGTAAAGGTATTCAAGTATTCGACTTGTATTCAAGAAATGTTTACTTCATGAACAAATGCAGACGAGCAGAGACGTGGATGCTGGGTGAATCTGAACAGTCTGTTTGCTTTGGTTGACCTGTATTTCTGACCGTTTCCCCAATTGATGTTTCTCAGTCAAAATTTGTAGGACCTTTATGACAGTCCTAAAACTAGCAAAATGTTGAAATTTGTTTGTTTGCCTGGTCAATGTGGAGATATCTTTACATCACAGGCCTTTCCAACCTTGTTTTCATGATTATGTCACCGCATTCATCCTGAAAAATGAGCTTTTCATAATTATCTCGCCTGCTGTTTTTTTAATTTATACTTTACCAACAAATCCACACATTACAATAAAACATTTCAAAGTCCAAAGAAAAAACCCAGCAAAATAAAAACACCCCATGAAAGTAAAAAGTAGTACAACAGAGCTGATTACCAGGAGATCCACCTTGATGTCACACAATAATCATCTCCACGTTGTAAGAATAAAGTATAAATATCCAAAAACAAGGTAAAACCCAGGGCTCAAACAATAAATACTTCATAAAATGCAGTCAAAAAACACACAAAATAAATGAAGCATTGCCCAAAAAATTACATCAAGTTTCGCCACACAAGAAACAACTCCACATGTGTAAATTCAGTAAACACATTAAAAAGGAATTACACCAGAAAGGATTCCAAAGTTAAAATCCATAAAAACTTTCCATTTATTATCAATAACTGCTTGTGCAGTTCTTGGTTGGGTGGTCTGGAATCTCTCCTGGAAACATAAGGCAGGCTACATCCTGAATGGGACACTGGTCCATCACGGGGTGATCTCTCACACACACACACTTACACACTTACACACTTACAAAGAACAGAAATAAAGCCACATAGAGTTGGATTTGAACATCAGCTCAAGAACTCTTAAGGCACTTTACACTTTATTTAGCCAATACTTATCTCTTGGTCCTAATTGAGTTTTATTCATCAGGAAATGCTATGAGTCATTGTATTGCAGAAAAAAGTCTTTTTCATGTGTTCTATGTTTGTGTTCTGCTTTTTCTACCTGTAGATCCTGGGCAGCCCTCAGCGCCTCTTTGACTTGGCTGGGCCTTGCATTATGGAACCCGAGTCCAGAAAGAGGTCTTTCTCCAAGAGGAAGTCCCACCTAGATCTTCTTAAACTGTGAGCAGGCCAGTGTGCTTTTCTTCAGGCCCATATTTGCATATGAACATCTGTTGCGTTCACACACTACTTCTCCACGCTGCAGGGTCATGGATGGGATGACGGAGGCCTGTGTGAAGGGTGGGATTGAGGCTTGCTTCGCCTCTGTGTCGTGTGTGTGCGCCCTGCTGGGGGCGCTGGACGAGCTGAGCCAGGGCCGGGGTTTGCACCTGGAGCAGGCGCGGCTTCTGCTGCGGCGACTGGATGAGCTGAAGGACGGCACGGAGTCCTCGCGTGAGTCGATGGAGATCAACGAGGCAGACTTCCGCTGGCAGCGCCGTGTCCTCTCTTCGGAGAATGCCCCCTGGGAGCCGGGTGCCACTGAACGCAGCCCTGACATCAGCATCAGTGTCACCACAGACACGGGCCAGACCACGCTGGAGGGCGAGCTGGGGCAGACCACCCCAGAGGAGTGTGGGGAGGAACCCCGCCTGCCGTCCCCCTCTTCCTGTGGCCCAGATCTGGGGCCTGACTTACCCCCTGGTGGGAGGGAGACGGTGGCAGTAGTAGCAGCCCCAGACACCATCAGCCAGCCTGATGTGGTCCAGCGGAGCCATGCTTTGGTCTATCCCGACATCACCAACTTTCTGTCTGTAGAGTCCCGCGCCCGGTCACACGGCTCACGCTACAGTGAGAGCAACTTCAGTGTGGACGAGCAGGACCTCTCTCGCACAGAGTTCGATTCCTGCGACCAGTATTCAATGGCGGCCGAGAAGGACTCGGGGCGCTCCGACGTCTCTGACATGGGCTCAGACAACTGCTCACTGGCCGACGAGGAGCAAACCCCGCGGGACTATGCTGGACACCGCTCCTTGCGCACTGCTGCCCTGTCCCTCAAACTGCTGAGGAACCAGGAAGCCGACCAGCAGAGCGCCCGGGTCTTCGTCCAGTCGCTGTCAGGGCTGTTGCCACGCCTGCTGAGCCTCCACAGTGCCACCGACGTCGATGTGTCCCTCCAGAACTTCTCCTCCACCTTCTGCTCCAGTCTGCAGGCTGGTAGGTCCTGTGCAGAATCTTCAAGCCACCTCAAAGCCCTTAGGAGCTTGTGGTGACCTAAACATCCAATCTTTTTTGTATATTTCTGTCAATTTATGGAAACATGGAAAATTCCTTGGTTGCCGCTGGGTTAGGAAATTGATCGTTTTTTAAATTATAATTCTGTTTTTGTTTTATTTTTGTTTATTCTGGGTACTTTTTAGCCTCCGCCTGCAGGATTTCATGTGACCCCTCTGCTACACAAGGTGTTTTCCTGTATGACACACAACCTGCCATGACATCATTCATGACACCAGATGTGTTGTCATACTGGCCCACTCAATACTGTGTTTCTGCCCAGGTGGTATCCATTCCCCGGGGTTCGAGGGCAGTGAGAACCTGAGCTGCCAAGCCCTGATGAACGCCGATGGGCTCTACCTGGTGTCCTACTATGCCCTGCTGCTGAACCTCAAGCTGTGCTGCTGCGACTACTACAGGAGGAAACCGGCGCCTGTGATAGTCAGCCTGGTACGGCCACAGAGAGCAATGATGGTTATGCCCATGGTCACCACATGCATGGGCTCTGACCAAAGACCCCAGTCTATCCACAGGGGAAATAACATACAACACAGAATCCTGCCACCACATAAAAATACGCAATTGTTATGAAGTTGGTTGAACTTATCGATATTTTTTTAATCAGCTTTGTGTTACAAGCAAATTTTGTGAAGCTGAAGTCATCCCTCTAGTTGTGGTCAGATGTGGTGCTTCAGCTCATGAGGTTGAACTGCAGTGAAGAAAGCAGTTATAAACAAAAGGCTTCTGGAAAGGCTTTCTAAAAAATAATACCAAGCATTTTCTTAAATGTTGCCACACATTTAAGATATTTTTTAAACAACGGAATTTTTAATGTGGTATTTCTCTTCTGCATGTTTGAATTTTATGAAAGGACATGCTTAGATGTGTTTGGAATTGGTAGGCAGTATTTCAAATACAGTCCCCAGCCAAAAAAAGCAAGACACACTAATATTTTGTTGGATCACCTTTAGCTTTTATTATAGCACATATTCACGGCGGCATCTTTTCAATAAGCTTATGCAATGTCACAACGATTATTTCCATCCAGAGTCGCATAAATTTTTCGCCAAGATCTCATATTGATGATGGGAGTGTTGGACCGCTGCGTAAAGTCTTCTCCAAGATTCTCAGTGGGGTTAAGGTCTGAACTCTGGTGGCCAATCCATGTGTGAAAATGATGTGAAGCACTCTTTCACAATTTGAGCCCCATGAATCCTGGCATTGCCGTCTTGGAATATGAAGAAAAAATCCATTGATGGAAAAACCTGCTCATTCAATATATTCTGGTAGTCAGCTGATCTCATTTTTTTGGCACATAAGATTGCTGAACCTAGACCTGACCAACTAAAGCAACCCTACCTCATAACACCAACTTAAATCCAGGTGGTGACTTTTTTTTGGCCGGGCAGTGTATATGTGTTGTACAATTATTATTTCTTAATGCATCTGACACCTTATTCCTTGCGGTTAAGGTTTGTGCATTAAGTGATCTTTGTCAGAATATAATAACAATAATAATGAGTGCCTTTTTGCAAGGAGAACTGCAATGTTAGTTTTGAATGGTACTTCACAATTATTTATTAGTTTAGCTGGGTATTTTTATTAGAACATTTAGGGGTAATTGCTCAAGGGTACTACAGCAGGGGTGGGGATTCAAACCCACTTCTTTCAACTGCAAGGCAATGGCTCTAACCACTCTACAACCTGCTGGTTATTTTTTTGCCATGAGTTTGGGATATTGGATGGTGTGTGGCCCCCTTCATTCACACACACTGCACATTTTCTTAGGATGGAGGTTCACCTTTTTATGCTGCAGTCAGCAGGGGGCATAGTGAATAAAGGTCTACAATCAGATGGATCTGTGTCCAAATCCCCCTCATGCTGTAACGCCCTTGATCAAAGTATACTTGCCCTGAAATGAATGACCCAGCTATACTCACAGGTGAGGAAAATAACATAGTAAGTTGTTTTCAAGAAAAGGATGTGCTAAATTAATAAGTAATAAAATAATATAAAATAAGCGCCCCTTCCTAAGTGTCACATTCCCCTGGGTTCTCATTCTGCAGAAGGAGTTTGTGCGCCAGATCCAGAGCAGTGGTGTGCTTGTAGTTCTCTCCCAAGCCTGGATCGAGGAGCTGTACCACCAAGTCTTGGACAGGAACCTCCTGGGGGAAGCAGGCTACTGGGGCTCCCCTGAGGAGCACTCCCTGCCGCTCATCACCATGCTTACAGGTACAATGTCCCAGCATGGTTCAGCATTCCTCTATCAATGTGATATTGGAAGTGCCATCAAGTCATATTTGACTCATAGTGACCACTTCCAAACTCCACACACCCTGAGCTGAACCTGAACCCCACATCACACAGGCAGCCTGTGAGGCCCCAGCTGTTTCCTTTTGTTAATCTACCAGCAGAATAAAGACAATTCAGTAAAATGTCAGATCATAACCCTGCTGGAAGTTGTGACTGTTGTGTCTGTTGTGGAGTTGTTCATCGTGGATGGTTTAGGTGTTACAAGTGGCCTCCCTTCTGCAGACATCGATGGGCTGGGCAGCAGCGCCACAGGAGGGCAGCTGATCCGCAGGGCTTCTATGCAGTCTTCCTTCTACTGTGACAGAAACACCAGCGACACAGTTGTGGCAGGTAGTGCCTTTCTGCCTTCTTGTGCATTGTGAGCAAGACAGAACTCCTCAAACTATCCTTCTGTGTTACCTGCTGCAGTTGCAAGCTTTGCACAGCCATGTCGTCATTTCCACTGAGGCAGTAGCAGTACATAATTGCACTGGGTTTGGATAAGAATAAACCTTACCAAGAATAATACCCTTGTTAAAGTTAAATATTTTATTTCTCCATTGTAGCACCTTATTACTTTTTGTTAAATCTGCATGACTCCCCAGCTTACAAAAAATTGGAGCTGGAAGTTTTTTAATTAGTTTTGGTTGCAACTCTAAATGTTTTCATGGTATTAGGTAGCAAAAGCTTTACTGTAGCACATAATACAGTATACAGCAATATTGCGTTTAAATTATGTTTTTAACCTGCATAGTATGGAAAATGAAGGGTGGACTGTATATGTATTAGCTTTGGACTACATTGAAAATAAATGAAAATAAAATTGTGATGGGGAATGGCCAAGCAGAGAGCAAGTCTGTGAGGATTTAGAATGTTTTTATTCCCTTTTCCCCATTGTAATCCAGTGCACAAAATAAAATAAGACTTAATGAAAGAGAGGAACTGCAACTAGAGCACAAAATACAATAAAAAGTATTGCACGCAGAGCCAAGCATTCCCTCCTCCCTGAATCTGGGCCTTTTATTGTCTTTTATTACCCACACCTCTGGTTCCTTATTCACCAGGTTGCATTCAGGTGCAGCTGCCCATCATGTGAAATGGACACATCTAGGCTTCAGACTGGCAGGGTCATCTTAATAAACACCTCTTCAATGTCAGTTGTTGAACAGTAAATCCCACAAACATTTGCATTGATTGTCAGTACTTGGGAGGACGAGACATGAGCTCAGAACCCCGTGGCAGTGGATCAGATTAAGGGGGTCCCGCAATACTCTTCTGTAAATTAGAAGAACTTTAGTGTTTTTGCAAATTTGCTGGCCAGACCATTCATAAAACAAGAGTTCTGAAGCAGCAAGAATTTTAGGCAATTGCTTCTGTTTCTTTTAAGGAACAACAGCTGACCCGTAAGAAGTTATATTGGCTGAACTCCCCAGTGTTAATGCAGTGTTAGCATTTTGGGTTCCATACCTTCGAACTAAGACCATGTGGAATCTCTGAGCTGAACATTTACAGTCAGTGAGTAAAGACTTGTATCTTCCCCCTGCAGGCATGGTGTTTGCGCGTTACGTTCTCGCGGGCTGCTGGAAGAATCTGATGGACACCCTGTCGACCCCGCTGACAGGCCGCATGGCAGGCAGCTCCCGGGGCCTGGCCTTCATCCTAGGTGCAGAGGGTGTGAAAGAGCAGAACCAGAGGGAGAGGGACTCCATCTGCCTCAGCCTGGATGGTCTCAGGAAAGCAGCCAGTCTCAGCTGTGTGCTAGGTGACACATCGTGGGGAGGGAAAGGGTTTAGCATTTTTCGAACAAACAAATCCCCTATCATCTTGTATTGGAATCCCACAGTTCCCCCTACTGACCAGCAGGTGGAGACACTGCTGGTGTTTTTGCATAGCGCTGCAGTCCAACACACATTGATTAATTGATCGATTATAAATTACATTATTAATCCCTGAATATTCACAAATTCTGAATTGTATTTTGGCCCCTTTGAACCACAGAAGAATTTTGCTGTTGCATGATTCATACTTTTATTAATACCATAAGAGGTCAGAATAAATACTTTAGAGGTTGCTGCTAATGCAGCGGATAGACATGGCATGGCTACGATATTTCTGATATTTGGCAAACAAAAGGAAAGTGCTTAAATGCTTAGATGTTTACTTTTACAGTTCCATTTGTTCCAGATGCATGTCTGCAACTTACAGCTTTTTTATGCATTTAATATGAGTCTTTACACTGCACGTTCAGTTAACAAGCTTTTCGGTTACACTGGTGCCCACTGTTCTCTCTTCCCCCACAGGCATAGCTGCAAACTGTGCCTCCGCTCTGGCCCAGATGGCTGCCGCATCCTGTGTGCAGGAGGAAAAGGAAGAGAGGGAGGTACCAGAGTCTGGGGACACCATCGCACAAGGTACCCTGCTCTTCTCAACCAGGTCTACAGTGGCTCTTGTGATGCAGTTTGGCTGCTCGATGTATCAGGTTTCAGCTTATCCATGATATACGCAATATTTCTACGATGGTGCATTGGGGGCAGTCCTTAGTGCGGTCACCTTGCAACCAAAGCGCCTAGGTTCATGGTGTGGTTACCCATACAGCTGTAGCACCCCTAAGCTTACACTGAAGCTATGCAGTAAAAATGTACCCTGCTGCATAAACAGATAAATTATTTCAAGAAGCTTGTACTTTAAATATATTGTAAGCTAAATCTATGAATAATAATGATCCCATAAAAAGGTATACATTAGGACACACCTGGAGCGACTTTGGACATCTCTGCTGTGTTATGATTTAGTTCCCATTTGGTGTATAGGACATTACGGTACATATAGGTCTGCCTAGAGGGTTATAAGAGCTCTAGACCCTATGACACATCTGGGTCCTAGTAAAATCAACTGTGGTCAAGCCACAGTTTACCGTCGCACTCATACTGAGTACCTGCCGGTGCCTGTAGCACCCCCTGTCTGCCGCTGTGTGTCTCTGCCAGTCAAGCAGCGGGTGGAGCAGAGGCTGGAGCAGATGGGGCGTCCCCAGGGAGTTCGACTGCACACAGCACATGTGCTCTGCATGGATGCCATCCTCAACGTGGGGCTTGAGATGGGCAGCCACAACCAGGACTGCTGGCCACACGTGTTCAGGTACGCCATCGCCTCCGCTGCGTTGCATTAATTCCTAACAACATGATGGAAAAATCGTCACAGGTGGCACTCTGTTATAACTGCAGGGCACATAAACTATGCCAGAGCACTGAAAAATTATTATATGTATTACTGCAGTCCACGTTGAGCCTCTTGATGTGTTTTGTTTGTGCAATTGCAGTGACCCCCCCCCCCCCGTGTTTCCGTGCTGTCTGCCTGTCTTAGGGTCAGCGAGTACATTAGTTCCTTGGAGCATGTGCATTTCAGCGATGGCAGCAGCCAGCCCCCGCTGGCCATTACACAGCCCCAGCAGGCCCTAGACCTGGGGCCAGATCCTGACGGCGACCACAACCCCGAACAGGAGCTGCCCTTGGGCCGCCCCGTTATTCAGCCCCCATCCATTCAGGAGTTGCTGCGGGGCAAGGGCCTGGACCTCCGCGGGGGCACCCTGCTCACAGGAACCGGGGCTGCCAAGGCTGTTTGCACCCTCTCAACCCAGACCGACAGGTAGGGGCCTCCAGACGGTTCAGAATTCAACAGTGCATCCCAGCAATAAGTTATCCAGTTAATATACGGGGTATGTGTTAAATCTGCATGCAGTTTAACATCTTCATAATTTCACTTATGTATAAGATTTAATCAATCTGTAAAATGGAACAAAGAGGCAGTTTGTTTTTTGCAAATGTCTGTTATCCCCTTATAAACTATACAGATTTTCTTTAATGGAGTAAAGGTTAGTTGTATCCAAAATGATAGTGGATATGTTGAAAGCTAACATTAAATTAATATAAAACATTCTCTCTGAATTGTACTTAGAGCTGATGTCATTAAAAATACAAACTTCACAAGGACATTACAGATACCCTGTATTTTTGAAGAATTATGAGGTATAGCATCTTCCCCATGTGAATATATACAGTATATTAGAGGGCCTCAGCATGGAGGTAGGTGTGTGGAAACTTCTGAAAAAGCTCATTGAAGACAAGTTCAAGACCACACGGACTGTGTCGCGGTTTGTTACCTTGGGGAACCAAGGCAAAGGAAGCTGGTTGCTGGAAATCCTGTAACTGCAGAGCTGCCACTATAAAGCCCTCAGCTTCCCTGGGATCAGTTCCATCTTCCATTATACTTTTCATGAGTAAACAGCTGTTTCATTCATGGAACAATAGGAGGGATAAGTTGTTGTTATATAACAATATATTTAATTTTTTTTTAAATACTTGAGAATTTTAGGAAAAACCCTGTCACCATGGTAACAAGTCCATTAAATAGCTAGAATTTTTATATTTGCACTATTCAGAGCTGCTTTTCTCTTATTAGACATGTGGCACACAACTCTAATCGCAGTATGTCAAAAACAAACATTGCCTGACATCCTGTCTTCATGCATTGTGTTGCTACACAAATTACCATGTGTGTCTATAGCTTGGGAGGATTTGTGTCAGCCCTAACATAGGCATTATGGGAAATACTGCAGGGTGTTGCTAACCTGTTGATGCTGACCAGCTGCCTATTTGAACCCAGGCTGTTTGAAGATGCAGCCAACAAGCTCAACCTGGTGGGGTTGGTGGGTTTCCTGCAGCAGCTGCGCAGAGCATCCCAGTCGCAGCTCTTTGACTCTGTCACGGAGACTGGCGACTACTCCTTGGCCATGCCAGGTATCCCAGAAGTCCTACTGGTTTCATAAAAAAAGGAACGCTTACATCAGTGCAACGGAGACTTGTTTTTACAGTTCCAACCAGTAGGGGTCAGTAAAATCCACCCAAAAGGGATTATTTAGTTCTACTGGTTAGTAAAATGATAATGTGTGATGAACTCATGTTAAAGCATGTGAGATGAATTTTTTAACTGCCAGGATTGAATAGGAGTTTGTGAAGACAGTTTTTATTGTGTCATTTTAAATTAGTTTTATTTATTGCAGTTATAGCTGAGATTTTTATTGAACTGGTCCTATAAATAAAGTGAAAGATTTCTGTTCTATTAAGGTTTTACTGGTCACTCAGGGGTAAAAGTGACTTTGGAGTTGAGAACAAAACAAGCTATAAAGACACTTTGAGTCCCAACAGGAGCGTATAAGACCAGATCTGGGAAAAATATTTAAAAAATAAATAGGATAATGTTTTTCGAAAGGTCAGTGAAGTGTTTTCAAATGTTCCATAAGTGTAACATAGCTGCACACAGAGAATTTATGGCACACTGTTAATGTCGGTTCCTTCTATGTGGGAAGGCGAGGCCAAGTCAACGCAGGACCGTCGCAGTGGTCTTCACTTGTTCCGCCTGGGGGAGGCCATGCTGCGCATCGTGAGAAACAAGACCCGTCCCCTGCTGCATATGATGCGAGCCTGGAGTGTGGTGGCGCCCCACCTGGTGGAGGTATCTCGCCATTTGGGTTAAAGCTGATAATGTTAACTCATTGCTGTGTACTATATACATAGTAAAGAAGTTACGTTGGATTGTATGGCTCAACTTGGACGTTGTGTCAGTATCTTGGCCACTGATTATGGAACAGAATATTCTAGAACATTCAAGCTCTACAGAAATATACTATATTAAGAAGAAGTGGATGTTCTCATCACTATCAAGGGAGACAAGCCTTCTTTAGAATCGAGACTCTCAGCCATCACCACTCATCTCCGCATTAAGCCTTCTGCTCCTCTATGTGATTAATCTCCGCTCCTCCACAGGCCGCTTGCCACAAGGAGCGCCACGTGTCCCAGAAGGCCGTGTCCTTCATCCATGATGTGCTCACCGAGGTGCTGACAAGCTGGCCCGAGCTGCCGCACTTCCACTTCAACGAGGCGCTCTTTCGGCCCTTTGAGCACATCATGCAGCTGGAGCTCTGTGACGAGGATGTGCAGGATCAGGTAGCGTCTTGCATCTCCCTTCCTGAATAAATAAATAAACCCAACGGGGCTTAAGAATCCCACCTCCTGCTGTAGTATCCGTACTCAAAGTACTTATTTTGCATTGATATGATAAAAATTCCACAGCTGTATAAATGGGTAAATCATGATAAGTAACTTAATGCACAAACCTTAACCGCAAGGAATAAGGTGTCAGATGCATTAAGAAATAATAATTGTACAACACATATACACTGCCTGGCCAAAAAAAAGTCACCACCTGGATTTAAGTTAGTGTTATGATGTGGGGTTGCTTCAATTGGTCAGGTCTAGGTTCACCAATGTTATGTGCCCAAAAAATGAGATCAGCTGACTACCAGAATATATTGAATGAGCAGGTTTTTCTATCAATGGATTTTTTCTTCATATTTCAAGATGAAAATGCTAGGACTCATCGGGCTCAAATTGTAAAAGAGTGCTTCAGGGAGCATGAGACATCATTTTCACACATGGATTGGCCACCACAGAGACCAGACCTTAACCCCACTGAGAATCTTTGGGATCTTGTGTTGGAGAAGACTTTACGCAGCAGTCCGACTCTCCCATCATCAATACAAGATCTTGGCGAAAAATGAATGCAACTCTGGATGGAAATAAATGTTGACATTGCATAAGTTTATCGAAACAATGCCACGGCGAATGGGTGTCATAATCAAAGCTAAAGTTGGCCCAACGAAACATTCGAGTGTGTCACTTTTTTTTGGCCGGCAGTATATAATGTTAGTTATAGTTTAATTTTCAAAACGGGGTTAATTTTTAACATCTCTGCCTCCGTCCCAAGGTGGTTACCTCTATAGGCGAGCTGGTCGAGATGTGCTCCCCTCAGATCCAGTCGGGGTGGAGACCCCTGTTTAGTGCCCTCCGTACTGTGCATGGGAGTAAGAGCGACATCAAGGACTACCTGGTGGGGGAGTACTCGATGGGTAAGGCACATGTGTCTGAAATGCCCAAGAAGACGATTGGAGGAAACGGTGTGTAGCTCTGTTTGCATTTTATGTCTTTCCCTACAGGAAAATCCCAAGCTCCCGTGTTTGATGTCTTTGAAGCATTCATCAACACAGACAACATCCAGGTGTTTGCCAATGCAGCCACCGACTACATCATGTGCCTTATGAAATTTGTCAAGGGTTTAGGTAAGCAGACTCTGCCCTTGCCTCTGTGTGTGTATGCAGCGCATGGTTGAGCCCCAACGTAGACGTCTGATTAGTTCTGCCAAAGCGTTGAGGATTATCTGCTGTCTGCCAGAGACCAGGGGAGCGTGAAAATCGGAGTGTCTGGGTCACAGCAGCCCACCATTCGCCACTTTTGGTGCGCGCTGTGTGTTTGGTGTGCTTGAGTCAGGCCACTGTGTCATTGTCCCCAGGAGAGGTGGACTACAGAGAGATTGGGGACTGTGTCCACGGCACCGCCTACAACTCCACAGACCTCTGCCTTCCTGCACTGGACTATCTAAGGAGATGCTCTCAGGTAGGCACTGAGTGAGGCTCATGGAGACCACTGGAGATCTTCCTGGCAACCTGAACTGATACAAATAAGCAGATGCCTGCTTTGCCTTGACCTCTGCAGGGGGGCCTCTTTCTATGTCCTTAAAATAATGCTCTACATAACCCCTGACTACTGAGGGTCAAGAGGAAGCCCTGGGCTGGTGTTCTCAACATCTCACTGTATCTGCAGCTGCTTGCCAAGATCTACAAAATGCCGTCCAAGCCAGTGTTCCTGGGTGCTCGGCTGGCCAGCCTCCCAATGCGAGCACAGGAGAGGTCCATGAGCAGTGATGACGGCATGGACTCTGTGCTAGCCGAGTGTGATGACGACACAGGTGAGCTCCAGGGCCAGGCAAGCAAACCATGAGAGAGCAGGGTGGCACTGCCCAGAAGTGAGAACATTTTGTAATGAGCTCAAAATGCACTTTGGGGGAGCAGCTAGAGTAGTGGTTAGAACTGAGTCCTCTGTCCTGTTGTATTACCCATGGGCAACATATGTATCATGAATTGATAGAGTAAAAATTACTGTATTGCTATATTAAAGGGTTAATAATTGTACTCTGTAAGCAGCTTAGTGTACAAACCTAAACATCATAAATTGCCTTGTAGAAATGCATCAGATAACGTATAAATGATAACATACTTTTGAATCTGTACACACTGTATGGCCCAAAGTATGTGGACCCCCCTTCTAATGACTGAATTGAACTGTTTCAGCCATACCCACATGGCATAAAAGCACACTCTAGACAAATGCATGCTTCCAGCTTTGTGGCCACAGTTTGGGGAAGAGGTTCCTTTCCTGCTCCAGCATGACTGTACCTCCATGCATTAAGCAAGCTCCATAAAAACAGTGTTTGCCCAGGCTGGCGTGGAAGAACTTGAGCGGCCTGCCCAGATCCCTAACTTCAACCCCACAAACACCTTTGGGATGAATTGGCACAATGACCGCAAGCCAGGCGTTCTCCTCCAATCTCATTGATGCTCTTGTGGCACAAACTGGACACAAATACCAACAGCTGCACTCCAAAATCTGGTGGAAAGCCTTCCCAGAAGATGGAGGCTGTTACAGCAGAAAAGTGGGCTGACAACTCCATATTAATGCCCATGGGTTTGGAATGGGGTGTTCAACCAGTACATATGGGGATGATGCTCGGGTGTCCACATATTTTTGGCCAACTGTATCACTGACCCCTGTTCTCATTCACAATGTCCCCCAGGGCTGATCCAGGTGTGGATTCTCCTCCTGGAGCAGTTGACAGCAGCTGTTTCCAACTGCCCCCGGCAGCACCAGCCCCCCACCCTGCAGCTGCTGTTTGAGCTCCTCAGGGAGGTCACCAAGATCCCAGGTGGGCACCTTCCGCTGTTGCATCCTGAGCTCACACAAACGTGGGTTCGTATCCCTTCCGAGGTTTGATTTCCCTTGTGTATTGATTTGCGGTGCAAACAAGACGCCTGCTCTCCCCACAGGTCCGGGGTTCGCCATATTTGCCGTCATCCAGCTCCTCCTACCGGTGATGTCGCTGTGGCTGCAGCGTAGCCATGGTGACCACTCCTACTGGGACGTTGCGGCCGCCAATTTCAAGCACGCAATCGGACTGTCATGCGAGCTGGTAGTGGAGCACATCCACAGCTTCATCCACTCAGGTAGGAGAGGCCAAAATATCGTGAGGATCAGAGAACCTGAGATACAAAAACCTGGAGGTCAGAAAGCACCAGAGACTGTCCTGGCAAGGAGGGGTGCATGCAGTTACAGTCCAGTGCACCATAATTCAATCCTTTGCCTTTGCGAACTTATATGGGTCATATAATAGCAGAACCAATATCATAGAAATGCAAGGGAGTAGAAATGCAATGTACTTGAGAAGTAGTACAGTTAGTATTTTCATTGATTATTGAACTCATTCATTCTACTTCACTCAAGGCAACAGTTGCACTGGATTTAACCCTATGACTTTCAGGCCGTAACTCTGAATATGTCTGAATTCTGAATTACTGCTCAATTATTGCCATTTTGTTTTAAGTGCCATTGAGTCTGTGTGAACCCCTGGTGAACATACTATGAAATATAACTATACCCCGGTATTTGAGCTCCCAGGTTCCAATTTCCCAGCACAACGATGGCCTCTAAGTATAGTGGTATATATAAATACCCAGCTCAGTATCTCAGTGAAGTCCTGGCACAACAAGCGCTTTCAGACCAAAGCTAAAGCACATTAGAGAAATATTTGAAATTTGCACGAGTACAAATGTGAAGCCAAGTGACAGCCCTGTGCCTAGCATCTGTGTTGTCAGGCTTTGCCTCATGCGACCCATCATGAAACGCGGTTTGCACTTTTTTGTGATTTTGTTCACTTCTGTTTATCCCACAAGCACCCCAGTAACAGTTCCTTATAGCATTAGTCCATTACAGTAGGTAAATTGTGTTGTTTTCCTAGTGAATTTTTTTTTTTTTAAATAAATATGACTATAAAATATTAATTGCTATGACTACTTAGTAAGGATAAAAATACAATAAGAAACAAAACAATGTATGATACTAAAGTAACTGCATTTAAACATATTAATTACCTCATTAACTGTTTAGTAGTTGGTGTTTAAAGTATTCTTTGTCACATTGAAATATGTTTTATAGAGTTTTAGGTATATTTTGGGAAATAAATTTTTAAATGAACTTGGAATAAATCATCATTTTCCTCATAAATGATGGAAATGGCTTCCTGATATCAAAGTTTGAGAACCGATAACACTCAGATACCAGGGCATAGGCGTAGGCTACTTTGAAACCCAGGTTAGTGGGAGGTGTTGTGACCGTGACCAGCCGTGTCACTTGGGTCTTCCAGACATCGGGTACGAGAGCCTGATCAACCTGATGTTGAAGGACCTTTTCAAGCTGCTTGTGGCCTGTGTGGCAGAGCCAGCGGAGACCATCTCCAGGGTGGGCTGTTCCTGCATCAGGTAAGGCCTATTGCTTCACACCCTCACTTGTCACTCACCACAGTTGCTGTGGATCTACCCTATCTGTTTATTGGGAACAAAAGATTGATGCCCCTAAAATAAAAGACACTTCCAAAACAGGAGTCAATTCTGTAAAGAATTCGTAAATCTTATGTCTACAGCATGTTTGTTCCTTTATATATGACGCACTCAGGTATTTTGAGCCTGATGGAGTCCCCCCACTGCAGGTACGTCCTGGTGACGGCTGGCCCTGTCTTCACGGAGGAGATGTGGAGGTTGGCTTGCTGCGCCCTTCAGGATGCTTTCTCTGCCACCTTGGAGCCCGTCAAGGTGAATCAAGGGGGGTGTATATGACATCTCACCTGTCCACATCATTTAAACTCCCCTTGGATACCAGAATCCTGTGCAACATATTCATTAACAGCTTATCCACTGCAGAGTCATGCTGGTCCACAAGCATAGGGTGTGAGCCAGGGCACTCCCTGGATGGGACGCTAGTCTCTTTTACTCATAAAATAAAAAAAATGATAACTAATGAAAGAAATATACATTCTCAAAGGTACAATAGTACAAACCCTTTATGGGAGCGAAACACAATCCAGTTCTTTAACCGCTGGTGTCCGCCATTCCAAGCCCAACGCTGAGCAACACTGACTCAACTGACTCAATCATAATTTTCCTCATAAGTGATGGAAATGGCACCTGGCAACTCTGGCACCTGGGAGTTGAGCAGGCCACCTCCACGCTTGGTGCACAAGACCAGTGCTGTTACCATGAAACCAAGGGGTTATTTCAGTGCAGCACTGTTACCCTAAGCTCATGAGCATCGGCTCTATTAAAATGTGACAGACAAGTGATCCAAGCACTTCCCAGTCATTGCTGGAATTTCAGCAACGTCCGATCTGCACTACCTACACAGCACTGAACATTAGGGGAGACATCGCAGGTGTGGCCTGGCGGCTGTGCTTTTCTGCACATGGGACTCATTTAGACCAGAAATTACACCATATTTTACCACATCTTCAGAGACTCCATGTTTAGAGCGGTAAACCTGCAAATGAACCAAAAATAATCTTCTTAAGAGATTAGAGCACTGGTAATTTTTTTCCCCCCTCTGACGGAAAGAGCCGAAAGCTCCAGAGTGCTAGACATGAATAAGTGTACAGTATCATGACTGCACCTCCTGACAAACACACACAGACAGCAGATGTTGTGTGTTAATGCACTGACCTTACTGCTGTCGGACCTGCAGTTGGCCTGGACTACGTCCTGCAGCCAAGTGCCGCTTTATGGAATTATGTAAGTGTACGAAAAACATATGTATGTGCAAGCGTTTATCTGTCTTGACGATGAGATTTAAGGAACGTAATCTTAAGTGCTGCAAGAGTCGTGGAGATTACTGCTCAACAGGATCTCATTGCTCAAGCACTGTGTCCACAGCACTCCTTTAATGCAGCAGTAAAGCTGCTTTCAGAACTTTCTGTCCATCATACTGGCTGGTGAAAATTATTGTTTCTTGTCTAATCAAATAGACCAAAATAGAGATTTTTAAATACACAAATGGTCCAGCTATTAGTTGACTTTAAACATTTTCTAGGTGACTTTCTGTATTGTTAATATTTTTATTCACTGTTCTGGCTTTGTCAAGCAAGAAACAGTTGTAACTGATAGCCTGCATAAAATTTGTTTTTTTTCCCTTTCTTTTTTTGTCCAAAGTTGTTATGTCATCACTAAAAGTGCAGACGCTCCTCAGTTTATTCAGTTTAGAAATTGCAAAAAACTCAAATGAAGCAATAACAAATATGATAATTTGTAAGAATTTATATTTTAATATTATTGGTAACTAACATTTATTTTAATAAGTTATACTTGCAATGCAGTTAATATAATTAATAACTGTATATGAACGGTATACATTAATAACAACAAATTGGTTATATTTTAAAACAAATGTAAATTATATCCCTGAATTAATTTGCAGCATGCGTCTGTCTAGCAATACTGTACTTAAATGTATAATTCTTATAAAATCAGTTATGTACACTATATAAATTATATTAATAACTACATTAAAACTCATTTTATTTTACTGCAGCTAAAAAAAATCATTGTCTCCACAAACTCCTATTCGGTCCTGATTGTTGACTAGTTCATTCGAAAAATATTAGCAGCATTTGCTGTCTTGATATCCCCACTGACAAGAGCAGCTGTCAGTACTGTGAAAGCATCTTACAGTAAACTAATCCAGTCTAGGAAGCCCAAATTTTCAAAAATGTGTGTGATGCTAATACAATTAAAAACAAATGAATAGGAAAAAGTTGACAATCTTTAACACAGGTAGCCAGCGTGATGTGTTCAGTAAGCAGAGGTAATGTGGCAGTTTTGTTTATAAGGCACAGATGGTATGATGGGAGCATCCTCAGTGGGTGATGTAGTCTGACTGAGGACTGTATGAGGAAGTGACTGATCTGTCTTGTCCTCCCTAACCCCCACCGCCCATCTGGCAGAACCTGCTGGCCTGTTTCCACAGCGGCTCGGACAGCTTCACAGGTGATGCGTGCGAGGTGAAGGTGGCCGCCCCCTCCCACTCGGCGTCCGCTGAAGCAGAGTACTGGCGCATCAGGGCCATGGCCCAGCAGGTGCTGTGGAACCCGGGTCTGGCTTTGCTTGGGACACATTCTGAACCATTTAAGTTCTCGCCAGAGACTCATGAAGTGGGTCGCCCACTTCCTTTTAACTGCACTTTTGCTGAGCATCCATGACACGTATGCAACACCTTCATCAGAATGATAAGTAACATAGCAAGGAATTCACAAAGTAATGTTTGTGATGTGCACGTTTGCATTTGTAAGTTCTCTGTCAGTTTGGGTGATGGCATCTATACTCTAGCATTAGTTTGCAACACGATGTTCCTGTTTAATTGTAAACAGTGCTGTTAAGATTTATTATTTCATTGGGCCTTTAAAATGTCTTGCAGTCAGCCTCAAGTCATTAAGCAGCAGCAATGCAATTTAATATATCCACATGCCCACGTAGAACTCGGTCATCTTTCGGTCTCGTCTTCTCCTTTTCATGATCTTCAGCTGTGACACACATCTGTGAATCAAGGGTTAGGGTTAGGGTTACCCATGCAGTTACACTCATACCGCACACATTTACATGCATTATTTAGTCAACACTTTTCTCCATTGCAGCTTACCAGGCAAAACATTTATGAATGTTAAAGGTGTCCTGCTATTGCCAGGTGTTCATGCTGGACACCCAGTGCTCCCCCAAAACCCCCAACAACAAGGAGGGCTTTGAACATGCCCAGTCTTGCGTGCTCATCATCGAGCTGCCGCCGGAGCAGCAGTCCAACGGACATACAGCAAAGAGGTAGGGCCCTGCTCTTCCATGTGCTCTACGTTTATGCCCCTTCGGCCTGTAATTTTCTGTACCACCCAGAGGGACAGCGGCAGTGTTTAAACAAGAGGGAACATGGTGAGAACACGCTGGTCGTAGTTTTGTCATCATGTAATTTAATGCATGCCGTATTGTCAGCATTTAATATGCTTACTCATGCTGACACTTACTGTTTCAGGATAAATGAACATAGATATCCATTTGTATGGAAAGAGTTTTTGTGGTTTCAGCCGATATTTGCATTTCCTTAAGCTCAGAATTTCTTCTGTGTTCTTTTTCCCGTCATGCTGGACAATAGGAAAGTTGGGTAAGAGCTGTTTGATTTAAAGATACAACTGGAACTTTAAATCTGATTTAGCGCAGATGCGTTACAGTTAACTTGACACGTGCTCACACTCCGTCTTTGCGAGGATCAGTATTTCCATCGGTTTAGCTTGATTCGCGCCAAACATGCACTATTCTGCAGGTAACGCATGGTTTAAAACAACATTTTCACAGCAGCCTTTCCAAACCAGCGTAATTCTGCAGTAAGTCGGTGTAATTCTGACATACTGCAGAATTACACTGTGTGTAAAAGCAATATGAACAGGAAAAATCATTCCATTGCAGAAAAAAAAGTTAAAGTAGTCTTGCACACCTTTGTTTAGACTATACAAACTTAAATGAACTGTTAAAATGCACTGTCAAGTGCATTTTCATACAAATAGATTCCATTCAAATAATTGGGCCAGCCATAATCACTTTAGCAACACGGCACATGTGTCTCAGATCACGTGAAGATGCGAACATCTCTATGACAACCAATACACAGCATTATCTCCTGCAGAGCTAGGGCCAGAAAGTGCTAGAAAATGGACATTCTCTTATCCTAAATTAAAATCTGCTGGACAGTGCCACCAGCATAGATTTTAAGTATAGAGAGATGGTGGCATGTTTTGTAAGGAGATGGTCAGCTGTAACTGCACTGACTTCAGTGCGCTGCTTCGGTTTCACTGTTGAAAGAGCAGCATTGGGAAGAATCAGATACCTCCTCTGTCCCTCAGAACTGCTGACTTCCATTCAGGATCCAAGAAGGGTTTCAAAATGCAAGTATTTCAGACGCTGTCCTGATCTAACAGTCCTTAAACTTGTACGTGATCTGTGACAATCGCCTAATGTTCTGTCATGCTCAATTTGACAGTCGCATATTTGCATTCATATTTTTATCTGTCAGCAAAATGCACTTTGTTCTCCCTCAGTTCTGTGTCAGTCTGGAGAAAGGGATCTGCTAAATGAATACAAATAAATGTCAGAGCTGAAAATTTTTCCAAGCAGCTCACCACAGCCTCACGCCTTCTGTCTTTTCTCATCGACAGGATTCCCTTCAGGACAATCGTGGTGAGTCTGCTGTCCCACCAGGTGCTCCTGCAGAACTTGTATGACATCCTGCTCGAGGAGTTTGTGAAGAATTCGGGCCCAACGGAGCCACAGGACAAGGCCACGCCTGTGTCGGAATCCCGGCTGGGAGGCTTCCTGCGATATATATCCATGCAGAACCTTGCCATCATCTTTGACCTGCTGTTGGACTCCTACCGCACGGCCCGTGACTTCGACACCCGCCCGGGCCTCAAGTATCTCTTAATGAAAGTTTCGGGTGTGGGAGGAGCTGCCAACCTGTACCGCCAGTCTGCCATGAGCTTCAACATCTACTTTCAGGCACTGCTGTGCGCCACACTAACCAACCAGGAGAACATCACAGCCGAACAAGTGAAGAAGATCCTGTACGAGGAGGAGGAGGGCAGCTCGGACTCCTCTCAGCAGTGCTCCTCTGAGGACGAGGACATCTTCGAGGAGACAGCACAGGTGAGCCCCCCAAGAGGCAAGGAGAAGCGCCAGTGGAGGGCTAAGATCCCATCGCTGAGCATCCAGCCAGCTAGTAGTGTGGATTGGGCGTGGCTGGTGCGGCGCCTCCACAAGGTCTGCATGGACCTCTGCAACAACTACATCCAGATGCATCTGGACCTGGAGAGCAGCCTTGATGAGCCACCTCTCCTCAGGGGGGACCCGCTCTTTTTCCTGCCGCTCTTCCCTTCTGAGACCTCCACACCTTCCACTGGGGGTGGGCTGTCAGGAAGGGGCACACCCTCTGAGGATGGGTTCCGCTGCCAGCCAGGTGAGACGCCATCAGAGGACGCCCAGAGCCCTGGAGTGAGCACCTTGAGGGGTGGGGTGCGAGAAGCTAGCCGCAGGAAGGAGTGGTGGGAGAGCGCTGGGAACAAGCTGTACACCATCGCCACGGACAAGACGCTCACCAAGCTGATGATCGAATACAAGAGGCGGAAGCAGCAGCAAAACCTTGGCACCCTCATCAAGGAGGCCAAGGCAACGGAGAAGAGGGCCGAGCCTGTGACGCTCAGGGGCCCCGATTCGCCCATCCCACAGAGGCCTCAGCACCTGCTGGACCAGGGTCCCATGCGGCACTCGTTCAGTGCCGGGCCAGAGGTGCTACGGCAGGAAAAGAGGCCACGCTCCGGCTCTACGGCCAGCTCACACAACGTCTCGCTCCGAGACTCGGAGGCACAGATACAGGTACAACTCCTTGGACACAAGCAACAGCCTAAACTCATTCATTCTAATTTCAGTTTGCATATGGAAACTTTTTTGAAAAACAGGAAAACGACAATGTTTGGAAAGCCGTAAGTCATAATCACTCAAAATAAATAGAACAGAATAGCATAAAAGACCCATTTTCTTCATTTTCAAAATGTGTCAAAACTGATTTTAGAGGTAAAATACTATTTTCATGTTTATAATTTTTTGTTATTTTTCAGGAGGCAACAGAAGGAAACTAATTTAAAATAGAGAAACAAAACTAGTATGCAGAGAAAAGAAAAATAAACACTTGTGTGTAAAAATACTGGCACAAGAGGAAAAGGTCATAATGTATTGCAGGAATAGTTGTGTAAAGGTTAAAAAAAAAATCTTGCAGAATTAATAATTATAATTCAATTTATATAGCAAATATATTCAAATAATTCAATTCATGAAGTAACTTTTCTTGCAGAAGTGAGTAACTTGAGACAAGTCAGAGTGGAGCTTCTGGTCTGGACCACAACAGAACACACTAACTCCTCGTGTAGTGAACTGCCCAGTTAACAGATTGTCGTGGTCAGGAGTCTATCCTGGAATTACTGGGCCCTAGGCTAGGAAGCTATTCTGGATGGGACAGTTAACTGCAGAGTACTAACAAATACACATATACAGGCACACATGCACTATAGGCAGTTTACTATCACCTGAACCACATGTCTTTGGACCGTGGTAGGAACACCCATTGAGAAGATCCAAACTCTACGCATGCTGAGCTGAATTCAAACCTACACCCTAACACTGTGGTCAACAGCGCAGGTGCTGAAAGGTGGAAGTCCCACTCGCTGTGCCACTGTGCTACCCAGTGTTTAATAAACGCTATTTTTAATTGTGCTTTCTGCATAGATCTAATATTTCACCTTGATTTATTCTCATGTTAATTTCTATAAAAGTCTTAGATATAAATATAGTAGAAATGCTTCTGAAAACTTTTCATTGCTTCACAAAAAGTGAAGTGCTGCCACATTACTCTTTGTTTTTGTGTACATCCCTGTTTAGGCTTGGACCAACATGGTTCTGACCATCCTGAACCAGATCCAGCTCCTTCCAGATCCCACGTTCGTGGCCCTGCAGCCAGCGGTCTTCCCGTGCATCAGTCAGCTGACATGTCACGTGACCGACACGCGGGTCCGACAAGCGGTCAGAGAGTGGCTGGGCCGCGTGGGCAGAATTTATGACATCATCGTGTGAGGTGTGCCCACGACCAGGGAGTTTTTGAAATGTTTGTATTTGACTGCACATTGAATTTTCCCCCTATATTTTGCTTCTGTATACTTTGCTTTGTCACTTATATCATTTAAGTAATTTTCATATAATGGGAGTTACCATGATTATTTTCTTACCTATATGCCACAGCCATTTATTTAAATATTATACATTCAGGATTGTATTCAAAACATATGTGAAGTCTATTTAATATTATATGTCTACTTTGCGCTGCATAGTACCAAAATATTTTTTTGTTTCACATGCAGTGAAATACTTTCTGCAAGACAGACGCATAATGCCATATGACTGTGTGGCGTAAGGCAGATGTTTTAACATTCCTTATGAAAAGAAAACTTAAGCTTGCAGAACATACTGTATGCAAAGAAGCAGCGCACGTGGAATAATCGGTCAGGCTACAATCTAATCCATTTAATATGCCACTTTGTGCTAAGATTGTGAGCAGAACACTGACCCCCTATGTTGAGCGAGCTTCAAGAAGAGCTGCAGCGGATGCAAATGGCGAGCGTTACTGGAGAAGCGCTACCAGCAGCTTCACTAATGCTCCCTCAGTGGGTTGGCCTCATTCTGAATGACCTCGATATCGGACAGACAGCGTGTCAGTGTGTGGTCTGCATTGCTAATACCAGGGGTCACTTTCCTCCATCTTGACCCATGTTGAACACACAGTCATGCCGTTTGACGTACACGGGGAAAATCCTGCTCAATGCACCCCCGGCAGCCCCCAGTTTCAGGGCAGGGGTGGGTTGATGGGGGGGATTATACCACATGGGCTTACTTTGAATCAATCTCTCTGGCACAGGCAGCCATGGACAGACCCTCCACCAGCTTGCATTTGTGTCCCCCAACAAGCGAACCCAATACAAAACGACAATGATGTCAAAGGATCTCCCTTTGTGCAATTATTGATGTGGCGGTGGTTTTGTGGGATTACGGAAAAGCTGTTAAGGAAAAAAAAAAATGAATGAGAAACAGTCCCCAGTGGAAAAAGTTGGTTTGTCATTGTAGCGTCTGCATGCTGGTAACTGGTGATCTGCCCTTCAATTTGCCTTTTCTGCTGGTTGGGTACCCCATGTGTCTACTAGAGAGTCTCTGAAACTGATTTTTTTTAGGGTCAGATGGCATATTTCAGTTTCATTAGCCTGGTGTTATTCAGCACCATAAGCAGGCTGAGAATTTTGAGTTTCTTTGGACCAGTTTTTTACTATGTGAATGTTCTATGAGGGTTTGGCAACCAAACAAGAACGGCGCTCTGAGCTCCTCTTGAGAAGATCTGCATGAGTGTACACAAGCGGACTTTACCTGTATGTTTATATCAAGGTCAGCGGTTTGTAAATGTTCGCATTTCCTCTTTTTGGCTGTGTACATTCTCTACTAATCTTGCACTCACGGTTCAGTTTTGTCGTTGCTGAGGCTTTAGATTTTAGGCTATGCACAAAACTGTATTTGTATGAAGCCAAACAGGACTGTGTTAAAGCCCACTGGGGCCTCATTTGAATGTTAAGTTCTGCAAAATTGTTAAAACTACATTGTGCTCTTCATGGCAAGTTTAATCCCTTGCAGCAGATTCCTTGTTACTGTCCTGTAGTCTCTGTTGATTTGTTCGTCATGTTTAATGTTTAGTGTCTATTTGTAGGGTTGGGTTGTTTCGCTTTATTTATGACAGTATTGTTTATGTATGATTACTTTGTATTGTACAATTAAAGATTTGCAGAGCATAAAATTGCTCTTGTTTGATGTTGCACTCCTGCTGATGGGTTGAAAGTCTGTGGGTTGAGCTCGCGTTCACTAAAACCCAGCCCTCGCACGAGTATCTCCTGTTGTAGTGTTCTGTTTTTAATGCCAGCTGTGCCATCAATGTGATTGATTGATCGGATGATCGATCGGTCACTGTATTCTCTGCATTCTGTATAAATCTGAACAATGTAAGGTACGCTTTTCTTCCACCTTTTTAGTTCCTTTACTGAAAATGCATGCCTGTTGTTCGGTGTCCATTGCCTGCACCCCCATGTCACAGTTTTAATGATCTGATCCTCCTGGTACCGAGCCATCCATTTATTGTTGTAGACTGCAGAGGGCACGTTTAAGTGTATCCCCCAACTGCGCATGGCACAATATACAGAGGACATTCTCTGCTTTTAAATGATGTCACAGGTTTGGGTTTGGGGGGTCTGAAAACCTAGAAATTCATCCCAGACCCTTTCTTTTGTTGAGTATCAGGACCCTCATCTGCATATTAATAAACAGATATAGTTTATGTTAATACTTAACTCCAAATCCTGGAGGGCTGAGACACAGAGTTCTTGCTCTTGTAACGCCACAAACCTAAAATTCAATGCAAGATGGTGAGTTAACTGCCTGATCATAACATCATCCTATGGAGCTTTGCACTCCAGGATTGTGGGATCAAAAGCCCTGCGCAGGTTTTGCTCTTAATTTCCTGACCTTAGCTATAATTTAAATACTGTTAAACAGTTCATTTTAAATACACACATTTTTGTGTTATATTAATGTAACTATGCTAACCTAGGGATGAAAATACTTTTTTCCCGTTAATCAGTTACTTATTTCCCTTTGAACAAAAACTAAAATAATTGATAAATGTAAATAAAATATTAATACTGATTTTTTTTTAACAAATATATAAGGACGGTATTTTTTGGCATAAATCCACCTGAACGATTTTTTAGTTAACTGATAAAGGGGAATTCTGTTACGTCTTAGTATCTGTAATGAGTCACCGTCTCCTCCAGACAAACAGCAAGTCGAGGAACTCTGGTGTAACCCTAATACAAAATATCAGCCCAGCGCTTGCCACTGACAAACCATAATAAATTTGTAGGGAACATACTTTTGTAAACCTCTGCTTGATGTCTGTCTTCATACTGTCCGAATGAACTGATTTGCATGATCTTAATATTAAAAGATATTTTAAGTCGTGCTTTCAGCAAATTCATTTAAAAAAAATCAAATGAATATATAATTAAATACCTTTCAAAAACCACTTGGGCTATTTGGAATAAAACTTGGGTTAGATATAAGTTCTAGAAAAAGAAATTTGAGCTGTCATCTTTTAACTAAGGCTAGTTTTGATATTTTTAGGGACTGATTTGATAAACGGGTATTATTGCATTTTCTACACAAATGATTCATGGATATGTTCTATCAGAACGGACAAATGGCCAGGTTCCCAGATGATATAAGGTGGAAAAGACAGCAGAAGCCAAAACCTGACTGTAATTTAACAAGTTTATACCTTGAATAGTTATTTGGGACATTATTATTTGTACTGTACTGCACTTTTGGCAAAACAAGATGCTTTTCTCTCTTGCTGATGTAATCTGTCTTGGGAAAACAATGACAAATTATACACACAGTATACATATATATTCATTCCATTTGCCAGACTGACATTTATGTTGAATGTTGTTGTAGAATAAATCAGAAAGCATACAGGAGTGTTTGTGTGAGTACTTTAATATATGTGTTTACTGTTGAACTGTAGGGTTTCCTCTGTTTTGGTCAAATTAAAGCGTGTATGGAATTTAAATGTCAAAATATTCTGTACAACCAGCATGAAAACTACAATAATTATTATTTGCCTAGCGATGTGCTTTTCTAGGCATAATTTATAAACAGTTTGCTGACGGATTTGGCACTGTCTGGGTCAAAAAGTGTGGTGTAACTGTAAAAACAGTAATAACACATTAAATGTATAATCACTAAACTGTTTTAACATTAATGTTGTATTTAGTACATAAGTGTTATTGGAGCTGTTATATTGGCAAACTCCACAAAGAGTGACACACATGCTGGTCACAGGAGTTCAATGCACTTAACTACACAAAACCTACTTTACCAACTGGAACCTAAGGAGCACTACCAGGGTGGGTGAATTTCGCAGGGAGCCATCACTAGTGGAAGTCTGGCTCAACATCAGTTTAAGATTCATAGTTAAAGATCGCCATCGACAACCAAATCAAATGAGTACCTGATTAATCTGCAGATCACACATCTGAAAAGAAGTCTCGCAGGTCTGTGTTTCGGGAAACCCGTTTCTGCACCAAAGACTCAGCAGAATCCTGACAGTATTCACGGCAGTGATGAGATAAAAACAGTCCAGAGAATATACATTAAAGTGCAGCAAAATCCACGGTTTCTACGTAAAAAAATTGTTTTGCCAACTAACGTGCAAAGTTTGAATACTTGGATCACTTGAATAAATGCAAGACTTTCCTAAAACTTCACCTTCATTTAAGTCTGGCACAACATGCCAAGAAGCTCTAAGAATGCACTAGCAGGAGTCTGTACATAGACTGCAGACCTGCATCTAAGTCTACCAGGTTCCACTTCCTACAATCATAGACAGCCTGAAGGTCTCAGCAGGACAGGAGGATCTTGGCCTGACCTGAAAGATATGGCTGGCCAGACAGTGCCAGATACGTGCCAAATCAGCCCCAGTGGTGCAAGTAATACACAAGCCAACAGATTGGGTTTGATGAACACAGCGCTTGTAGCTAGGGAGCAAAAGCAGAACAAGGGATAAAGCAATTCTTCTTTCTCTGCCATATTCAAATAAAATTATCTCATTGCTTTACATTGGCTCCCGGCCACACAAACACAAACAGAACTGGAAGTTACATTCATAATTCAACTTGTTCATAAATTTAATATTTTTTACTACTAAGTCAAAATAAATAAAAGCTTATACCTGAAAACCTTAGGGGGGCAGGGGGACAATACCCCAGAACAGTCATTTTGTAGGTTGAATATGGGATGTGTTAAATTACAATGCGTGTATCTATTTAATATTGTTTTGTGTATTTAGTTTTATTGAACTCACAATTTTCTAAAATTTAAAATGTGTGGATTGAAAAATAAGTACTCTCGTATACAGCTATTGCAAAATGTTATATAAGGCATTATAACCAAAAACAATGACTCAACAACGCTGAAATGCTCAGAATGGACTGAGAAATAAAAATAAAACTTGCAGAAAGTGTCTACATAAAAAAAAGACATTAAATAAATAGGCTACAGACATTGCAATTCAACACTTATCCCACATTTAAGCCACAAAAGGATGTATCGCAGTGTATTTGCTTGAGAGATTCTGGTGTACTGTGTGGCATGAAATTTCACAATTTCCTGTATCTCAAATAATGCCAAGTCTACCAGTATTTTCCAGTGAAGATGGTAACCAGCATTGCAGTTAACAGCAACCTGTGACCTGAAGGATGTGGATTCGAGTCTCACGAGGGACCCCATCTGTTTCACCCTTGAGCTATGCACTTAACTGGAGACCACGCTAGGAAAATATCCAGCTATTTGAAGGAGGGCTGCAAGATGAAAAATTGGCAACACAACAATCATCTGCTGCCACTCGATCCTTGCAATGTAGGCCAAACACAGCAAATCCCAAGAGAGGCTGCTCACTGTATTCCCTTGCTCCGATTGGCCGAAGCCCTCCTGCTTATCGGCATGTGCGAGCAACACACAAGGCTTAACAGCTTCGTCGCATTCTCTCTTCCGTCGCTCTCACCGCACTCGGACACCGAGGCAAAGCGACACCCACACTGCTCGCTTGACCAGGTGGTCCCAACATCTTACCTGCAACATGAGGACCCTTCTGGAGAGCAGCTGGATGAAGTTTGGGCCGGCCGGCAGGGGCAGCTACGACTGGGTAACAGGAACGCCGTCCATCCCTGCCGAGAAGCAGTTGCAGGTGAGTAACCCCGCATTCTATTCACGTGCACTGGACTCATGAACACCACTGGGGCAAGGAGGCCAGGAAACAGTCGCATTTGGCTATTTATTAGTTTATTATAATGCGCTGTTTTTCTTTTAGTCTCTTTGTCTCAATTTGCATCTTCATTCACTGGCCTTGCTGGATGCAACTAATACCCAGGAATTGATAAATACATTTTACAGGAACTGCTAGTAAATCCAGAGGTTAATGGGAACATAAATAACACAGCTCTAGTTTTTACTGACAATGCTTTTTGTAATTTGGATTTTAAAAAAAAAATGGTAGGTTTCCTCCCAGGCAGGGAGCCTTTATCAGCAGGGGATGAACAAGACAAGCTCCCAAAGCCTGCCGCTGGGTTATTAATCATATTGACATGGTGGACCATTGCCATAAACCGTGACAGAGATTAACAGATTAGAACTTCATGCAAAGCCACACATTGCCACTTACTTGGCTGAACAGCACGCACTGGGTGCTGTTGTCAAATTATCCTTCCTTGCCGCACAAGTCTTGTACATGTGAATTTTTTTTCTTGGCCTCTTGGCCATAGAGCTGTTATTAAATTGACTGTTAAACATTTCAAATTGAGGTATTCTCCTCACCCAGAAAGAAAATTAGGTGGAAAAATTGACCTCGAGTTTAATTTGATCCTAAAAACTATTTTTAAGTATTTTAATAATACAAGCAAAAAGGTAAGATTAGCTGAAACTAATGGGGGAGAAAACCTGGACAGAGAAAGCCAATAAACAGAGCTTCCTAACAAGATGCTCACATTCAGGTAACATAAACCCACCTCTTGTGTTGCCAGGGACACCACTGGAATGAGCTGACGCCTAGCGAGGAGAGAGATCCGGAGCTCATCTTCTACATCATCTTGCCTGCTGCCTTCCTTCTTTTCATCAGCCTCCTGGTCCTCCTGGTCTACAAGCACTGCTCTCATGGGAAACGGGGCCTGGCAAGTCTTTTAGAGGTGAGCGAGGACGACATCGAGTCCTTCCCCGGGGCTGGTTCCGACACCTCAGATGGGGTCTTCCTCATGGTCTACCTGCCACCCCCCTACGAGGAAAGCCTCACCAAATTGACTCGGGCAGCCAGCTGCTGCAGCAGCAAGGAAGTAGCATCTGCCGTTCGAGTGGCTGCTGAGGACTTAGGAGCCAAGCTGTAGGCCCCTCCAGATCCAGCAAAACAGATCCCTTTACACCGGAGGCTGGAAAACTTGAAAGCTCTACAGACTGCTCAATGGACAGGTCACAGCCAACAGGCTATTCCAATTTTGGAAACAGGTATATGTTTGTGGGAAATAAAACATTCATCTGGCATAAATGTATTATTTCTTTCTCCAATGAACAATTTAATCCATGTGTTTATTTATAGCCTAGTCATAATCATACCAACATTTATATAAAAATGCATTTTCCAAAAAATGTATTCAAAGAGGTAGATTTCCTTGCTTAGATTTACGAAACACCTTAAAATTCTTGTTACCAGGTCTATAAATGTGAAACACTTCTAATGACCTTTCAGGTGTAACATTAGAAAAATCGGTAGTTGCAAACAAACAGTACAATCTTTCTGCATTTTGTGCCTCACTTTGCTGGTCATGTTCCATCGCATCAACTCAAGTCTCTATGGGATAGAACTGACTGGTCCAGGATCACAATAATTTCTCCTGGTATAGCAAAATAAACTTTCCTTAAAGTACTTGGCTGGCTGGTTTTTGGAAATTCACAGTCCCAACTAAAGAGCAGTTTGTTGCCAATCTGAGTTCTGCTTTCAGCAATCAGGATACCTTTTTGTAAAGTGTTATCCATTTGTACAAATCTGTCAAAACTTAGACCTACAGTAACACAAGTTTTTAATAAAGGTTAACAGACCCATTTCCAAGCTTCGTGTGCCTCTTGCAGAACTTTAGATAGGTCCTTAAAAAAACTGCTGACTTTAAAAACCCGCAATCCTTAACTTAAGCTTAATGGGACTGTGCTACCCTGTGGTCTGAGGCAAAAGGATAAATCTGGTCAGTCAGGACTAAAACTTATTGGAAAGAGTGCTTCGGATATCAGGCTCACTGGAAATGTGCAGAGCTCTCTCGGAGCTTCAAAAAATATGGTAAATCATGACACCTAGTGGTACCAAATCAAATTTGTTCATGCAAAGCACTACTTGCATCCTTGATACCTATATTGCATATCTTCAAATATAATATATACTTATGACGATAATAATAACTTTACTAATCTCCTTATGTATACATTTATAATTGTACACACGTTGTGTAATCCCACAAAGATTTAATTGAAGCATTCCAGCTCTCCATCAACACTAGGCAAGAAAAACTAACCACAAATAAAGTTTTCCCTTTGAAGGGATGAATTAGTTTATATCCAGCAGGAAAACTCTGTCAGGTTCCTCAAAGGTAAAGTGCATAACACATGTATTCCCTATAAATTAGAGTCAGTCAGGAGTTTCCAGATGGACCACTGTTTGTTTTTTTTGAGGGATCAACCCCTGTTCCTTCATAGATCGCTTTGTTTTGCAAGGCATCCTGGATGATCCTCTTCTGCATTCGGATCTTTGCGTTGTTGTACCTACAGTAGAACCTGCAAACAGCAAGAGAATGATGTTTTTACACCTAAGCACCAAACACAGCACATCTAGCATACAGACAAAGATGAAAACCAATTCATTTATTGGTTTATAGACTTAAAACCAAATTATTATTATTTGTTTATTTAGCTGACACCTTTGTCTCAGCAAACTGTAGTGTTAGATCAGCATCAGATTGATTTACAAATGTATATAGCCAAGCAAATATTTTTAGAAATTGTGTCAATTTATCTTATGCAGGGTAAGAAACTTGATCAGGGTACCACAGCAGAAGTGGAATTTGAACCAGCAACCTTCAGACTACAAGGCAGCAGCCCTAACCACTGCACATCCAGCCCAAAATCTAGGTATCTATAAAACTGTCTCAATTTTTTTGCTTCTGTATTTGTCCTTTAAACACAGCTTTGTTTTTCAAGCCACAGACTTGAAATTTGGCACATAGGTACATAGGTACGTACGCGTGCACACACACACACACACACACACACACACACACACACACACACACACACACACACAGAGCGCCACATGTTAGTGACAGATGACACCAGGGAGTTTCTAGCTGATTTGTCAAGATGAAACAGGCATCTTCACACACATTTATCTTTTTTGCCTGTTTCCACCTGGCTATGGCTGTGCTAAATACAACAACTTTAATGATAAAACAGTATGGTGATTACATAATGGCTTTTTTTTTTTACCTTTTTGACCCAGATGTGCCAGATAACTAATTTTAAGTATTGCACACAAACTGTTAAGACTGCAGAAACAATATTTTTACCTGGCATGTCTTAATGGCAGCACAACACTTCCTCCTCTAAAGCACCAAATGACCTTCAACAGTGAGGAATATTCACTCTACCACTGAGCACCACACTTCCACTCTTTACACACACATCACAATGCATGACAGAGGAGAGAGCTCTGCTAGGTGCTTGCAATATTTCTGTTTCGTTATACATTTTTACAGCAAGCGTTTCCCTACACTATACCAACAACATAGGCTACAAAAATGGCGACGAGCCAACGCTTGCATTTCTTACCAGCATCCCAACGTTGTCAGGATGAATCCTGCCATTCCGACGTCAAAGGACCTCTTTACTCGACCTGTGTTAACATACATTATCAAACGGTTAATTCATGCTACTGTAATGACATTCAGAGCTGCAGAAGTCCAACCTACTCGTAAGTAAAAAGTGGCCGAGTCCGGCGACGACGGACCCTCCGGCGCCCTGCAGCACAGCCTCCCTGGCGCACGGGACCCTTCCCACGTCCAGGATCCCCAGCAACTTGAAGGACTACGGGAGCAAGAAAACGACAAAACACAGACGCTGTAAACAATGTGTCAAATAAAATCTAAAGACACCCATTTCACACATTAACGATACGATTTAGTTGTACAGTAGGACGCTCAAAAGTTTTACTTTTCTTTCACCGCTGTCCGCCGCTCCCGTCATCTCTACTACGTGAAGATCGCAGTTTCTGAAGAATTTCCTCTACGGTGTTCGGAACCCTCGACTGTGCGCATGTGCAGTCCGTTCAAAATTGTCACCCGTGGTTTCACAGGGTGCGTCGATTTTTAGTTCCTATATGGAATTGTTTGTGAATAAAACTATTCCATAAGAGGTGCCAAACACCATTCTTGGAAGCGGCGGTTTGTTTCCTAAACATTTTGCTTAATGTTTTAATAACATTTAATAACATTTTTACTAGAGTGTATTCTCAAGTTATTCATTTTCAAATTAAAAATCTTTAGAGATAGAAAGGGTTCCACATTATTTATTTAATTGCCATTTTCTCGTCTTGCCCAAAGTGGTCAAGAAAGGTGCGCCAGACACCTGAACACCAAGCAACCCACAAGTTTCTTAGAACTGCGCATGTTTTTTTTGATCAAAGGCTTCCATCATTGCAGCCAATTTTGTTTTATGCTCAGTCACAAATGTAATCCAGCCGCAAGGGGATGCACAAACTAGTGCATGTCTTTGTGCCGGTCCCAAGCCCGGAAATGGAGAGGGTTGCGTCAGGAAGGGCATCCGGCATAAAAATTTTTGCCAAACTAAATATGCGGACAAAAATAGAAATTTCCAAACCGGATCGGTCGAGGCCCGGGTTAACAACGACCGCCACCAGCACTGCTAGCCGACAGGGTGCTGGCGGAAATTGGGCTACTGCTGGCCAAAGAAGGAGGAAGAGAGGAGGAAGGCATGTCCGGAGGAAGGAGGAGAGGAGGAAGGTTAAGAGAGTGGACGTGAGGATAGGAACTTTGAATGTTGGTAGTATGACTGGTAAAGGGAGAGAGCTTGCTGATATGATGGAGAGAAGGAAGGTTGATATATTGTGTGTGCAAGAGACCAAATGGAAGGGGAGTAAGGTTAGGTGCATCGGAGGGGGGTTTAAACTGTTTTACCATGGTGTGGATGGGAGGAGAAACGGGGTAGGGATTATCCTGAAGGAACAGTATGTAAAGAGTGTCTTGGAGGTGAAGCGAGTGTCTGACAGAGTGATGGTTATGAAACTGGAAATTGATGGTGTGATGCTGAATGTTGTTACTGCATATGCCCCGCAAGTTGGGTGTGAGATGGATGAGAAAGAAGAATTCTGGAGTGATATGGATGAAGTGGCGAGGAGTGTACCTGAGGGAGAGAGAGTGGTGATTGGAGCGGATTTCAATGGACATGTTGGGGAAGGAAACAGAGGAGATGAGGAGGTGATGGGTAGGTATGGTGTCAAGGAGAGGAACGCAGAAGGTCAGATGATAGTGGATTTTGCAAAAAGGAAGGACATGGCTGTGGTAAACACGTATTATATATAAACACTCTCCAACTATAAGGTGGAGTTCAGGGAGGAATTAAGACAGGCACTGGGTGGCAGTGAAAAGTTACCAGTGAGCTGGACATCTACAGCAGAAGTGGTAAGGGAGACAGCTAGAAAGGTGCTTGGTGTGGCATCGGGACAGAGGAAAGAGGACAAGGAAACCTGGTGGTGGAATGAAGAAGTACAGGAGAGTATACAGAGGAAGAGGCTGGCGAAGAAGAAGTGGGATAGACAGAGAGATGAAGAATGTAGACAGGAGTACAAGGAGATGAGGCGTAGGGCGAAGAGAGAGGTGGCAAAGGCTAAAGAGAAGGCTTATGGTGAATTGTATGAGAGGTTGGACACTAAGGAGGGAGAAAAGAACCTGTACCGATTAGCTAGGCAGAGGGACCGAGCTGGGAAAAATGTGCAGCAGGTTAGGGTGATAAAGGATAGCAATGGAAACGTAATCACAAGCGAGGAGAGTGTGTTGAGCAGATGGAAAGAGTACTTTGAGGGGTTCATGAATGAAGAGAACGAGAGAGAGAGAAGACTGGATGATGTAGGGACTATGAATAGGGGAGTGCAATGGATTAGCAAGGAGGAAGTTAGGACAGCTATGAAGAGGATGAAGAATGGAAAGGCTGTTGGCCCAGATGACATACCTGCGGAAGCATGGACGTGTTTAGGAGAGATGGCAGTGGAGTTTTTAACCAGATTGTTTAATGGAATCTTGGAAAGTGAGACGATGCCTGAGGAGTGGAGAAGAAGTGTACTGGTACCTATTTTTAAGAATAAAGGTGATGTGCAGAGCTGTAGTAACTACAGAGGGATAAAACTGATCAGCCATAGCATGAAGTTATGGGAAAGAGTAGTGGAAGCTAGGTTAAGAAGGGAGGTGACAATTAGTGAGCAGCAGTATGGCTTCATGCCGAGAAGGAGTTCTACAGATGCGTTGTTTGCTGTGAGGGTGTTGATGGAGAAGTACCGAGAAGGTAAGAAGGAGTTGCATTGTGTCTTCGTAGACTTAGAGAAAGCATATGACAGGGTACCTAGAGAGGAGCTGTGCTATTGTATGAGGAAGTCGCGTGTGCCAGAGAAGTATGCAAGAGTAGTACAGGATATGTACAAGGACAGTGTGACAGTGGTGAGGTCTGCGGTAGGAGTGACGGATGCTTTCAAGGTGGGGGTAGGATTACATCAAGGATCAGCTTTGAGTCCTTTCTTGTTTGCAATGGTAATGGACAGGTTGACAGATGAGATCAGACAGGAGGCACCGTGGACTATGATGTTTGCAGATGACATTGTGATCTGTAGTGAGAGTAGGGAGCAGGTTGAAGAGACCCTGGAGAGGTGGCGATATGCTCTAGAGAGAAGAGGAATGAAGGTCAGTAGGACTAAGACAGAATACATGTGCATAAATGAGAGGGAGGACAGAGGAATGGTGAGGATGCAGGGAATAGAGTTGGCGAAGGTGTGGGAATTTAAATACTTAGGATCAACAGTCCAGAGTAATGGGGAGTGTGGAAGAGAGGTGAAGAAGAGAGTGCAGGCAGGGTGGAGTGGGTGGAGAAGAGTGTCAGGAGTGATTTGTGACAGAAGGGTACCAGCAAGAGTGAAATGGAAGGTCTACAAGACGGTAGTGAGACCAGCTATGCTTTATGGGTTGGAGACGGTGGCACTGACCAAAAGACAGGAGGCAGAGCTGGAGGTGGCAGAGTTAAAGATGTTAAGGTTTGCATTGGGTGTGACGAGGATGGACAGGATTAGAAATGAGTATATTAGAGGGTCAGCACAGGTTGGACGGTTTGGAGACAAAGTCAGAGAGGCGAGATTGCGTTGGTTTGGACATGTGCAGAGGAGAGATCCTGGATATATCGGGAGAAGGATGCTAGGGATGGAGCTCCCAGGCAAGAGGAAGAGAGGAAGGCCTAAGAGGAGATTTATGGATGTGGTGAAGGAGGACATGCAGGTGGTGGGGGTGACGGAGAGAGATGCAGAGGACAGGAGGAAGTGGAAGCTTTTGATCCGCTGTGGCGACCCTTAACGGGAGCGGCCGAAAGAAGAAGAAGAAGAAGCTCAGTCACAAATGTAAAAAATATCAGATGTTAATATTGATATGTTTAACATTTAATTTGTTTTCCTTTTGCTGTCCTTATTACACTCCAACTTATTCTCCTTTCTTTTCTCCACATTATAATCTTTTACGCCCCTGATGAACAGGTGGAACTTGGCGCTGTCTATCATTTTAAAGTATAATTTATTTTAGTGTTTCAAGTTAATAAAAGCATGACTGGATCCAGTCCATGGTCTTTCCAGACTTACACTCTGTTTTTTCCAGGATAAGCTTTAGAATAGAAAAACTCACCTTTGTATGAGTGGTTAATGAAAACAGAATATAAATAAAATTGAGACAGGACATTTTTTAACTTTATTAATGCTTTATTTGACTTCTTTTACAGAAGTTTAGCTTTTATTAATGGCAGTGTCCTGGTTGGTTCTACAAACAGTCAGACTTCTGGTCCAAGTTGTGCATCTGGAGTATACTTTGACTGTGTATGGACTTTAATTTATGTACAAATTTAGGCAGTCGCTCAACGTTTAGACATCAAAGTATAATCTTTCAATGTTTCGCTGACATCTGTGTGAACATTACTCTTCTCCTAAACCTTGAATAATGAGCAACAACGAGAAACCAAAAACCAATGCACACACAGTGAACACCTTGAATTTTCGCAGGGATTACCAAGCATAAACAAGCTCGATCCATCTGTGAAATATTATCTCATCCTAAATAATGAGAAACCTTGCATTTTAAATCCTTTTCTCTCTCAGACCAGAACACTGCTGTTACTATGCTATTACAATTGAAAATGAAGACGGTATTGTTGTAGCAACATGGAAATGGAAGTTTCCTGTGTTTTACAAATAATTTCATTAATTTAATAATCAATAATAATTTAAAATTGGATACTACTTCTAAATCCTTAGCAGTGGTGATATCAATAAGTACACAGTTATAAGACCTCCATGTCTTTGTAGCATATGAAGCAACGGAACAGCAAATGATTTTTTCCTTCATACCATGTCATGCATAAATGCACACAACATAACCCAAAGTACAAATGTACATATTTAGACTGTAGGAACAGAACTCCTTCATACATGTTTTGTTATCACAGCCCTTAAATTAGGAAGAACTATGAGGTAAGTGAAAGGAAGGAAGTTATCACATCAATGAGTTCGCCTGTAATCCATAGAGGGATTATAGTTGAGCTGTAAAGGGACAGCGTGGGCCGAGGACATTGTCATGGCATTGATCCCTTCCTATATAAAAAAGGAGGAACACTCTCCTCTCAGGTGTATCTTGACTTCCACTTGCTGAGCCCCTTGGGTAAAATTCTGTGAGGTAAGTCTAAAAACTCACTATAAATTTTAAAAAATGTTTTGTATTGTGTTTTGTATTCTGTTTTTTCTTTTCCTAAGGTTTTTTGTAAAGTTAGTCAGACCTTTCATTTGGCCAATGGTATGGGATAGTCTAAAGTAGATGTAAAGTATTTTCTTTTCAGACATATGGAAATGCTATGGTGTTTTTCCCAAAACCAGAACAATTTCTGTATATTGGTTGTTTATTAATTTTTCTTTACACAGACCAAAATTAACCCAAAAGCCAGCAAATATACAAGTCTCTTCCCACAGATGCAGAAGCCTCTTGTCATTGTCCTCCACTTTAAAATGGTATTGTGGTCTTATTTGCTTCGCAACAGGATGTCAGCTGTCCCAGCATGCACCCTGCTCATGTTCCTCTCCATGTGTCATCTCCTGGCCCCAACCCAGGCCATTTATCTGCAGCCCTGTGAGCTGATAAATCAGACTATTTCTGTGGAGAAGGAGGGCTGTCCAAAGTGCGTGGTGTTTCAGAGCACCATCTGCAGCGGTCACTGCGTCACCAAGGTGCTCAGCTGTTGCATTACCTGCAGCTTATCTTCATACCATAGCATGAGGAACAGAGCCAGAAGAGGACAAACATATTGACCACTTTATAACAAATCCCTCATACTTGCTACACAATGAAAGCATGTTGATTCACTTAAAAATTGCTCTTTTTACAGCACAATCTAATCAGTGTGAAATATATGTGTACACAGTGGATTCAGAAAGTATTCAGACCCATTCTCTTTCTGAACACTTTGTGTTGTAGATTTGATTTTAAATGGATAAATTTGCCACTTTTGCCCATCAATCTACACTCAGTAACACATAATGACAAAGTGAAAACATGTCTTCAGAAAGGTTGGCAAATTCATTAAAAATCAAAAACGGAAGTTTTGCATTTGTACAAGTATTCAGACCCTTTGCTCTCCAAATTGTGATCAGGTGCATTCTGTTTGCTTTAAGTTTCCTTGAGATCTACAGTTTTTGCACACACATTGTGTAATCCCACAAAGTCTGTGGCTTGAAAAACAAAGCTGTGTTTAAAGGACAAATAGAGAAGCAAAAAAATTGAGACAGTTTTATAGCTACCTAGATTTTGGGCTGGTTGTGCAGTGGTTAGGGCTGCTGCCTTGCAGTCTGAAGGTTGCTGGTTCAAATTCCACTTCTGCTGTGGTACCCTGATCAAAGGGTCTACAACTTGAATGGAGACCATCCTGTGGCAAATTAAAGTGACCGGACACAGTTTAGAAAGGTGCACACACCTGCGTATATAAGCTTCCACAGTTCATATTGCATGTTAGGGCAAAAGCCAAACCATTAAGTCCAAGGATTTTTCTGTAGACTGACACAGTAAAATTGTTGTGAGGCATAGATCAGGGCAAGGGTATAAAACCCATTTTTAAAGTTTTGATTGTTCCCAGGAGTAGCCAGGCAAGAAAGGTCTTTCTCAGGGAGGTGGCCAAGAACCCAATGGTCACTCTAACCAAGCTTCAGAAGTCCCCTACTGAGAAGGAGAACCTGTCAGAGAGATGACAGTCTCAGCAGCACTCCATTTATCATGTGTTTATGGACTATAAAGTATTCAGAATAGCAGTAACAGACAAACTATGTACCAATAAAGTGTACAGAAAGTGAAGGGATCTGAATATTTTCTGAATCCACTATACATAGGGCTCTAACCACATTGCTACCTCCCTCCCACCCTCTTGAACAGGTAGCATCTTCTTTTGTTCTTTACACATCAGAATATTGCAGTGAAAGAAATAAGGTAGTTGCAGGATGCTAATCCTTCCTCTCTGGTATAGGAGCCGGTCTACAAGAGCCCCCTGTCTGTGTTGTACCAGCACGTGTGCACATATCGGGATGTGAGGTACGAGACTGTCCGGCTGCCAGACTGTCCACGCGGGGTGGACCCTCATGTCACCTATCCGGTAGCACTGAGCTGCGGCTGCCACCTCTGCACCATGGATACTTCTGACTGCACCGTTGAAAGTCTGCAGCCAGACTTCTGTATGAATGAAAGGACCCTTCTGTCTGCCTACTAGGTGTCTGGCGGATATGGTGTGCTGGGTATAGATGCATGGGGAGCACAAGGTTCCCCAGATTGCCCTGGATCCAGACCTATGTGCTCCCTGATGTTACACTGCCTCACATTCAGCAGTTACACAGCTCATAGCCAGCAAAATAAAATACAAATGGGTGCCTAAAAGAAGTAAATAATGGAATAAAGTTTTTTCCCCTTCAATGTAGAGATTGTCAATTATGTTTTGTGTGCATAAATGCTGCACTAAATACTCAACTTACTGCACAGCTATCTTTGAGGATATCTTTCCAGTTAAAATGAGATGTGATGGCCTGTGTTTGCTTGGACTGGTGGAAAACAGGTGGTAGATTGTGTGATGTTTCAAAACTGTGTAACCTCAAGGCTGCTTATGCTTAACCTGAATTGCTCTAGTAATCATATATTTAGCCATATATACAGCTTTATACCTGAGCAATAAGTCAATTTGTGTAAAATTAAAGCCGGACTAATAAATATTTAAAAAATGGGACACTAACTGTGTCTAAGGACCCCCCATAGTGCATCCAGTGAACCATGGGTAGCCTCCTCTCCACTAACTCAGGCTGGTCTCCTTGAGAAATGCGTTTACCTTTGCAGTAAAATCATTTTTGATGCACAACACATTTAACTACATTTTAACTGCATAATGAAACCAAACACAATGTTTAAAAACATCCTGACACAGTAAACAGCAGCATTTCAGAGAAATTTTCCATATTTCTCTTAAAAAGTCACACCCACCAAATCTTTACTCGCTCTCAGATCACAGATTGTACGTTCTAACCTGATGTGAGTACGCTGCACATATTTAGTTGTTGAGTTTCTACACTCTGCTCACATGCTCAAATGTGTGGAGATGGCGCTTGTGTTTTTCACTTCACTGCTAGACTTCCTGCAGCAGGGAAAATCCTCCAGAATGAATCCGGTGTTCTTCCTCATAAAGATGTACAGTACTGGGTCTAAAAGCGGGTTAAAATACATCAGCATGTCTCCAATCCAAAGAAAGATGGATTCACGAGATAGTTCAGCCAAATGTACTATGATGTAGGGAAGGAACAGGAAGGTGTAATTTCCAATGACAATGGCCAGCGTTGTAAGGATCCGTCTCTTGTCTCCATTGGACACTAAGTGGGCCTTACAGAGGGCTTTCCATGTGGCCACGAACAGGTATATCAGCAAGGGGAAAGGAAGGAGCAGCAGTACAGGGACTATGAAGCACATGGTTTGAAGGGTATAAATGAAATATATTAGGACAAAAACGATCAATGAGAGCAGCCACACACCTATAGATGTCAGGATAGAGTTCCTGACAGTGCAGCGAATAGAGTACCAGTGAGGATGAGCAATCATAAGGTATCTTTCCATGGCAATGCACACCATAAAGCCCACACTGAGGACAGTACTCCAGGAGAAGGTCACATAAAAAAAGACTTTACCTCCTAAGCTAGAGAAAAACCATGGCCTGCCAGTAAAATGGACAATGTCAGAGATGAGGAGGTTTATGACATAGACATGGGCGGCTTGGTTTGCCCTCACCTGGCGGTACAGGACATAAATAGCAAGACAAACAACAGGCAGCCCAATGGAAAATGTTACCCAGTTCACCACCTTCAGGACTTCTGCCATGTGAGAATCTGTGCGATTGTCACAGTGGTTCCAACTGTTGTCCATCATTTAGCTTTGAGTGAGAGGAAATGCGCTGGAGAACGTGTACTTTCTTTTTCCTGGTTTCTTGGAAATTTAAGCATGAGTGCTGGCTGGTGCGTCTGGTTCCCTGCAGCAAAAGCAGGAGAAAAATTATTTCATTTTCCCTTTAATTTGATTTGAATGGTTTTTGCTTCTGAAAAAACAGCGCAGTTGGGCTTAAAATAAAATAAGATTAGCTGTCATTTAACTTTCTTGGCGCACACATTATTTAAAAACACACACTACACTAATGAGCTTAAAAACACGAAAAAAGTACAAAGATTTTGGAATTATCTTAATACTTACATATTAAGGGTAGCTGCTTCTCCAGCACAGTGGTTTACAGTCTGTACCAGAGGCAAGGCAAGGCAAAGCCTGGACGAGACACCAGCGTACCTTGCTTCTGGGGTAAACACACATTCACACGTAAGCACATGTTCACTCCCTAGAGACAAATTTATGTAACTTTTAATTTCTGTTACCTCCTACCTTTTAGACTTTAATATACGTTTGTACATAGTCATATTAATGTACACATTCATATGAATTCTAATTTAAAAGTATACGTCAAACAAAAATTCCAGCAATTTACTCAAATAAATGAATTGCAGCCATTTAGCCACCTTATCCCATAATTAACAAAAAAGTGGTTTACAGCAATGATTTCAGTTTCTTATGAACAAGTAAGACTGCCATTAACATATGTGAGCAGATGATACCTGAAGGAGATGCGACAGTGGTGCTGTAACTGAATGCTTTCTTCTCCGGGTAATGGAACAAACTGGTCACTGCTCACATTTACACAGTCCCATACAGCTGAAGAGGAAGTTTGCAGCCCTCTGATGTGACTCTGCCATCCCTCATTTAACATGAAGGTAGGAAATCCCTATCAGCAGTGTAGTGCCGTGTGCAGGTGGACAGTAAAGTTATGCTGTTGCTCTGAAAAAGTAAATCCAGTTATTTTCTATTAACATGAGAGCATTTTGAAATTTCATGAAGATTCCTTCAAACAATGTCAATAACATTCTTAGGTCCATATACTGTACATATTAGCTAATTCATATTATGGATTTACCATAGCAGGGGCGGATGGTCTTGCTTGAATTGGCAACCATCAGGTCACATGCTAGAGTCTTCAACTGCTGTACTATCTGCTGCCTCACAATAAACAGTTTTGCCTGTTTACTATACACTTTAAAGGTGTTCTGCTTTTAACGCTGAACATTTGAAAAGGAAATTCTGAAAAAGTCACAGTTTCTTACACACTCTGAAGACAGGTAAAGAAATTGCTATTATAAACCCCATTTCCAGAAAAGTTGGGATATTTTCCAAAATGCAATAAAAACAAAAAGCTGTGATATGGTAATTCACGTGAACTTTATTTAACTGACAAAAAGTGCAAAGAAAAGATTTTCAATAGTTTTACTGACCAACCTAATTGTATTTTGTAAATACACACATATTTAGAATTTGATGTCTGCAACACAGTCAAAAGTTGGGGCAGAGGCAAGTTTACCACTGTGTTACACCCACTTTTCTTTTAATAACACTACTAATAGTGTTATCAAAAGGAATAGTAGTAGTTTTACAATCGGAAATTTTGTCCATTCTTGCTTGATGCAGCTCAGCAGTCCATGGTTGCTGTTGTCAAGTCAAGTCAAGGTTTATTTGTCATGGGTGAACAACACAGCATAGCAGATTCTCATAGTCTGATTCTCCTCTTCCTGTTGCACCATACGTTTTCAATAGGAGATAGAGCTGGACTGGCAGCAGGCCAGTCAAGCACATGCACTGTGTGTCTACAAAGCCACGCTGTTGTAGCCCATGCAGAATGTGGTCTGGCATTGTCCTGCTAAAATAAGCATGGACGTCCCGGGAAGAGACATTGCCTTGATGACAACATACTGTATGTCTCTCTAAAATCCTAATATATGCCTCAGTCAATGGTGGCTTCACATACATGCAACTCAGCTATGCGGTGGGCACTGATGCACCTCTATACCATCACAGATGCTGGCTTTTGCACCTTTCGTTGATAACAATCTGGACAGTCGTTTTCATCTTTGGCATGGAGAATTCGACACCCGTTTTTTCCAAAAACAAGCAGAAATGTGGACTCATCTGACCTCAGCACAAGGTTCCACAGTCTTTCAGTGCATGTGAGATGAGCTTAGGCCCAGAGAACTTGCTGGTGTTTCTGCATAGAGTTGATGTATGGCTTCCTCCTTGCCTAATACAGTTTCAAGTTGCATTTCTGGATGCAGCAACGGACTGCGTTAAGTGACAACGGTTTTCCGAAGCACTCCCGAGCCCAGGTGGCTATATCTGTCACAGTAGCATGACAGTTTGTTAGACAGTACCACCTCAAGGCTCGAAGATCGCACGCTGTGGTTTCCAACCTTGCCCTTTATGCATTGAGGTTTCTCCTAATTCTCTGAATCTTTTCACAATATTATGTACTGTAGATGTTGAAAGTCCTAAATTCTCTGCAATCTTGAGTTGAGAAATGTTTCTTTTGAACTGACTAATGACTCGCTCACAAATTTTGGCACAAAGGGGTGAGCCAAAGAGTTTTATTGTCACGCACATAGTAACCGAGTATACCATGTAGTGAAATGTGGTGCCCTGAATTAAGAGGAGACTGTGCGTGGTTACATTCCAGAAAAAAAGAAAATTTACGAGTAAAAAAACAAACAACAAAACAGACAGTCAGACCAGAGCCCACACAGTAGTGTTATCATTTACAATCATACACTTTTCATACCAGCGATCCACAGAGCTACCCATGTGACTGTTTACCTCATATACCTGTGACCTGACCTGCCAAAAACACATCTCAGCTCTTCCTCCCAGTTTTGAATCCAGTAGGTCTTCCAGCATACCTTACACCCCTAAGAGCTCAGAGAAGGACCTAAATGGTCAGCACCTGGAATCAGGCCAACCAGAAAGAAAGTTAATGCATAGTTTATTCATACTGTAGATGCGAAAAAGGTGCCAATTTATGTCCATATTGATCAGCCCATTGATATTCCTAAATGATTTGATGCAGCAGATAACACAGCATGGGGTTATAACCTGAAGCCTCAGCCCCTGGTTATGGTGTAGTGCCACCGAGAAACTTATTTCACCTGAACTGCTGCAATACAATGTTTTATTACACAAGCGTCTGCCTATGTTAGTGTGTTTAGCATCTGTGAAGGATTTACTAGTGGACAACATAAGCGTAATGCACTGCAAAAAAGACAAAGAAGACATTAAACTGATGAGAAGTATCAACTGTCCACTATTTCAGAAATGGAAGGATTGCTTTCTGCCTTGGAAATGGCTGGGGGGGTTCTAGTCCTAGTGAAGGATTAAAAAAGAGAAGTTTGGGTAGCATAGGGGGCGGTTTCATCACTTACAGTTGAAAATTGCAGTTAAATTCCACTTCTGCTTTAGTGCCCTTAAGTTATCCTGTTGTAGGAATGGATAAATGTAAAATAAAAATAGTGACATTATAAACCTACAGCAGGCCAGTGTGTACAGATTTTTAGACTTACTGCGGTAATAAAATGTTTGAATCTCTGCGATAATATGACTCTTAAACACCATTATGAGAGAAAAAAGTACATATTTTTGGGAGGGAGGGAATATCTGTTCAGACTGTTAAGATATTTTAGATCATAAAAAAAATTCCCATCCTTTCCTTCAGTTCACCGCTCATTCACTGCTGCAAATGTGATGTTTTGCATTCAGGTCACTGATACTGTATGGCCTCATGACCAAATTTGTATATCTTAGCACCCATTTGGGAGAACTCAGGTGTTTGATCCTCTTATTTTACATGTTTATAGAACACTGACTCTGGAGGCTTTGGAAGGCAGCTGGCAATCAGCAGGAAAGACACCAGGGTGGGCGAATGCTGCTGTACCAAAAGAAGGTGTGATAAACAGTGTAGGAGGACAAACTGAGACCCTTTGGTATGCATCCTCTCCTGGACCAGAATCAGGACTCCGATGGGACACTGAGTGCAATGTGCTTGAAGGTAGGATAAGCGCTCTGTTTTCTTCCTTGATCCAGGGCTCCTGCTGCTGGTGGATCTGTGTGACAACCTGCAGGAGTCTTAAAGGATGGATGAACATGCTGGCACAGATCCTTAAAGGCCTTAGAATCCAAGCCGATGCCTTTCCACTGGACTCAAACAAGGTACTCAGCCTGACTTGCTACAGAAAACCAAGGCAACAGCTGATACGCTAAAGGTGTACATTTCTCAAGCCGTAAAGCTTGTAAAGAGAGCTGTAAGAGACGTAAATTGAGCTTTAAGTTTGTGAAACGCTTACGGCTTAATCGGCTTTTAAACCCAATTACACTTTGGCTCCTCGCCTTCCAAATACACAAATGGGGTTGGAAGTTTAACTCGATTTGCTCATAAATCCAAATTCTTTTTTTTCCCCCCAAAATTGATAAAACCCTAAGAATACATATTAATTTGGTTTATTCACTGGTTATTAGGTGACTCTGTATAAATCTCAGATAAATCTATTATTTAACATAACACTCTCCAAGGCTCCTCTTTTATTACTTGAATTACATTTCAAACAACATTAAAATTAAAACTAAATTATGATTAGCAAAAATAAAAATGTGTAATCTTCACAGCCTCATATTCACTCCATATTGCTGGTCCATCCTGTAAGTTTGTCCGGCTTCTGGTTTCTTTATTATCTGCACAATAAATAAAAACATAAATATACAAATTCACCTTTATTTACATGTTAGGTATTGTAAAAGTCTTAGATATGAAGATCATAACAACTTTTTTGTAAGACATTATGCTATATCAAAATAAATTTAAAAAGACTGAGAATAAAAATACAGATAAGTGATTTAACCCATAAACATGAGGTCTTTCTTGTTTCTGTTAAGTCACCAACACCAGACAACAGCTGCAAATACTGTGGCAACCAGCAGGATTAGATGTTCCTGCACACCTTTCCCGTTTGCATGCGCTTTACTACCATTCACTGGTAGATATAGGTGTCAGCCGCTAAACAGAAAAGCGATGGAAAAGCATTAAAATGAACGTTTGGAAGTTTGAGAATGCGCGAGCTGACCATGGCACAATACCACTCTTGGGAAAACCTTTAGGATTCAGAAAATTGCGGTAGCCTCAAAGTGCAGGGAATTTCTGTACGCTGGTGTGCATCAGGGAGCTCTTGTTCATTAGTGGAGCTGTCAAATATATTCTGCGGCAAGATGTTTGCTTTTAACCTTTTGTTTCTGTAGTATGCTTGCCTGTCACTCTTTCATCGTGTTAAATTTTAAATTAGCTCAATGGTAATTTCATCAGATTGTTCTCAAATTGGCATTTAGTGGGCCTTCAGTTTTAATTTCACAGGCTGATCCAGGCTTATCCAGATTGTTTCTGGGCAATAACTGTAATCCTGTAGCCCCGAGGAGCCCCTTTGTTACACAGCGGTGGCCAAATAACCACAGTGCTTGCATGGCGCTAAAGTAATGCAGGCACAAAAATGGATCTTTTCTATTATTTCAAGAATGTGATACACGTTCTATTTTTCTTAATTATATATCAGATTGTGTCTTCAACCTTCTTTCTTTTGTAGAACACCAATAGTGCGTTTATCAGGACAACAAGAGAAGAACCCCACCCTCTCCAGCCCCATAAAACCCCTTTCCATTGACAGCATGGAAAGTGTTAACTCAACGGACTTCAACAGCAGCTACACAGCCACCTTGGACAGGGTGGCGATTGTGGTGGGCTGGGTCACCCTTGGAATTGGAGTGCCCCTCAACTGCCTGGCCATCTATGTCCTGTCCCACTCGGTGAAGGACAGCAGCACTGGCCCCGTCTACATCATCAACCTCCTTGTGACAAACGCGTTCAACTTCATCGGCCGCCCATCCACTAGCACGCAGCAAGAGAACACCCTGGCTAACTCAACCTCCAGCACTGAATCTTTCGCTTACTATTATGGCGTCATCACAAACATCTCTTTCATGATGTGTGTGGCAATGGAAAGCCACATTCGCTCTGCCCACCCGAGGTGGTACAACCGCTACAGCACAGTGAGGCGCTCCACTCTGGTCTCGCTCTTAGCCTGGGTGACACCGCTCACTCTGCTGGCCCTTGCCACTAAGGGCTACTTCCTGGTCTTTTCCATCAGCCTGCTTCTCCCTCTGCCCTGCCTCATCTTTCTCTTCCTGGATTCGTGCAGGGTTTTATGCTGTTCCAGCTCCCAGCTGCCACAAGCTGAGAGGAAAAACATTGTGGCTACGCTGGCATTCATCCTGGGCGATTACACCGTGCTGTTTCTGCCCTTTGTTTTAAAGACACTGTTTGGAGCGCTGTCCTTTCAAGGTGGACAGCATGAGGTGGTAGTCATCACCAGTATCCTGATGGATTTCAGCCCACTCGTGGACCCTATGCTATACCTCTTTGTGAAGAACGACCCCAGAGACATCGCAAAGGCCTTCCCCTGCTGCCGCAGACTCTGCACTCGGGAGGAGGACACAGGAATGGTTACCACGCCAACCATCAGCACGGTGTCCGAAATAGTGACAGGCATGTAGAAGAATGTTTGCCTGGACACACAAATGCACCGCAGTACTGCTGTTGAGTTAATAACCGGACTCAGTGTCTTGTACTGTTTTTTTCTATTGTGGCAGGAAGACTCACGAGAGCTGCTTGCTAAACATGAGCAGCAGGTGGAGTAATAATTACCTGCCCCTCTCTCTTTGGACCTTCTGCAGTCATACCCTTGAGCAAGGTACTTGCCTTGACTGCCTGGACACACAAATGAGTAAATAACTAAGTGCCTCCTCAGGGATGGTAACCTAGTCCAGATTTCATTAGTAATGAGGCCAGTCAAATCAGAATGGGTAGTGCGACAAAGCCAGCAGACACTCGGCATGGCAGGTAAAGGATGCCCAAGTACAGCACTGATCCTGTAACCCTCCTAACATAGTAGAAATTCACCATCTCGCACGCGTTTGTCAAGAGAAGGGCACAGGAAGCCATCTTCACCACAAGGTGGCCCACTTGCCTGCTGAACCAGCACCACAAAACACTTCCCTTCCAGTATTGAAGTCAGTATCACATTGTGTTTCAACAGATGCTTTTCTGCAAAGCTGCTATGATAATTTGTACCTTTATACAGCTGGTTAACTTTTATTGCCACCCCTCAGGGTTAGTACCTTGGGCAAGGCCACTGGAGCCCAAGTGGAGATTTGAACCTGGATTCATTTAAGTGCAATACAACATCTCTAACCACAATGCTACCTTCTGGCCCACCACCTGACTCTGCAGCACTGAAGTCAACATGCCAAACTTTGCTTCTTTCTGTTTCAACTGCCTTTTAAGTGTCAAGTGAAGTTAGGCAAAAAGCATCAAATGTACTACCAATGGAAAGAAGATTTTAAAAAACAAAAGACAAGACCATATTTGTCAAGGTACTGTAATGTGAACTATTACAACTTCAACTCCCCCCCCCCCCCAAGAGTTCATGAGTGAGAAGTACAGCAGATCCCTTATAAATTAATTGTGACCCAGAGTTGTTTTGTTATTAGTCAAATATGCCATGGACCACATCATGGACTCATAAATTCCATGCACATCCTATTTCTCTACTGTGCTTTGGCAAAAACTGTGGTATTGGACTCTAATTGTACTTCAAGTAGCGTTTCTGTATCTTTGTTGGTGGTATGCACTGTTTATTAATACAAAGTATTAAAATATTAATAATAAATACTATTATATACCACTGTACACTGCAATAACAATACTAAACAATACTACAATAAAATTAGTACACCAATACTAGTATTAGTGACGTACCAAAGTACAGCAGCTTTGATCAGAACCCTGATTTTACATTGTCATTTTAGCAGTTTGCAGTGAGACGCAGAAATTGACAGTAAGCACTGGTGGTCAGGACCTCAATCACCACAACAGGAGTAAATGGCACCGCATAACTGTATGCTTTGTTTAATCAATTTAAAACAAGATACAAAGATTTTTGCTACACACACGACTAAAAACCTACGGGCGTCAAACATCTGGAGCCAGTTCTTAAGGGTACGAAGGAGTCGGCTGCACAAAGCAGGCGACAAGGTAAACTGTAGAGAAAAAGTGCAGAGCTCCACGATCAACAACCGTAAAAATGTTCAGGCACGGCCACCAAAGTGGGGGATGTTAGCAGAGTGTTGTAAGAAACACTTGGTCATGTTTGGCCCTGGTTCAACATTCCTTTTGCTCAAACACACCTTTTTGTTTTTGCTTTTTAAAATTTTTTTAAAAAAGATTTAAAATGCACTATGTGCGTTCTGAAAAATCTGAGTGACCACTAGTGTTAGAAAAGAAACAAACAGAAGAAAGCATACAAATAAAACATCTTCAAAAAACAGAACACTGGATATAAATTGGACTAAGTTCTTAAGAATCCTGAGTAAATTAAAATAAAATGTCAGATCACTGAAATCAACAAAATAATAAATCATCTCCTCCATCTTTGTGTTAGAAAAGTAACATATGAGTGACATTTTCCTCTGGCCACACGGCCTCATGGCTTAGGGCTTTGCTGTGTGGGTGAGGCTCGTCAACCCAGCTGCTCGAGCACCAGTCAGTGAGGAGAGGCCGGTTAAAAGGCAGGGAAGAGTGGACTAGTCAGTGCACAGAGGGGGAAGGGGGTGCAGCCTATCGACGTGGCTGGTGGCGGCCAGCCCTGGGCAGCGGAGAAGCGGAGCAGGAAGGCAGAGAGGCGGTGGCATCCTCGGCCTCCTCTAGCTCGCCCTGAAGCTCCTGGCTGACACTAGACTGCAGGGCGGCAGGTGTGAGCCACTCCTTGGGCAAGCAGCTCTGCAGGAAGGGCACACAAGAGCTGAAGTAGGCCAGCCGGTTCACCCACCGTGGTATCTCCCTTCCGCACAGGATCTGCAAACACGAGACACAAACATGAGCCTCCTGAGCTGCAACACCAACAGTAATGGCTGTCTACTTTATAATATTTTCTCAAAACATGGAACCATTCCTCAGAACTTTATTATTAGTTATCTGACACCTTTGTACAAACGGAGTAACAATAGTAGATTTGCACACCAAGTTACTTACAATAAATTAGCTCTTAAGACAGTTCAATAATTTTTAATTATATTCAACCCGGTAACTACTGTATGTTCATCAAGTCCAACAGAAGGAATACGGCTTTGAACCTGGATTCTTTGACTGCCACCCCTAAGCTACAACATTACCGCTATCTCAGTCCTACAAGTATTCTTACCAGAACTGATGGATTCACAACCAGCCTTTCCCCCACACTGGAAATCAGGGGTTAAATATTTTCTTCTGTAGGTCCTTTGTATTAAAAAAACCCCTACAATTTCAACTGTCACAGTATTTACTATGCTGAACTATAGATGACTTTATTAATTTCTCAGTGAGGATAGAACTTTTTGGTAACTGTTATCCTCCCCCATTTGTAAAAGTCCAAAAAAAAAAAAAAAAAAAAAAAAAAACCCTTTGCACAGCTCTGATCCAGTTATCTCAGTGTACAATCACATCAACAAGACACAAACCACAGCCGCTACCCAGCAGCCCTTGCAAACGTATGAACAGTAGTCATTACCTTATCGGCACCTGACTGTAGTAGAGTGGTCATAAAGAACGTATGTACTCCTTCCCTGTGAAGAGGCCGTTTGAGTGGATTATCTCGGTGTGCATGACGCGTAATGGGATTAACCCACTTTGGAGGACACAATCTCTGCAGGAAGCCCCGTGAACAAATTGGAACAAACAAGGCAATAATAACCATGGGAAACATGGGCAGAGAGGTAAGTGTGGGTGTATAGTGAGAATGTCAAATGCTTCAACACAGAAACATTGTTCCTGGAAATACCACACCCACAAAATGGCTTATGCTCAACTATTAAAATGTATTCAACTGACACCTTTCATCAAGGGGACTTACAATGTGAAGCTTGTACAATAAAGCTACTCCCCACTGTTCACCTATTAATACATTCTCTGTGGCTTTATGCACGGAGATCTGAGCAGTTGTACTCTCAGTTCTACTTGTTTTTTGAGTTTGTTATGTTTAGCATCTCACTGAGTTTTCATTCATTCCAATGATGCAGACAGAATATAAAACACTATCTCTACCACATGCCATAGTTAAAAATACCAAACAAGCCAGCTGTCATCATTCTTCATTCAGAAATGGCAACCCATAGTAATAAAGATAGTCTGCTCTTAGCTTCTACATTATACTAGCAAATAGGGCTGGCCATGTGCATGTGCTGCCATCTTCAAGCAGCTTCCAGTCTCATTTACAGACTCATTACAGAGATATTATGTTTAAAGTTCAAAAACATTAGCTTGGATCCCCAAAAGTATCCCCATCACAAAGGTAAATCATGATCTGTTGGTGGAGTTTCTATAAAGAGGCAACCATCCAATGAAAAACAATACAATGTAAACATCTGCTCTCTGGATTAACCCTTTTAAAGTTCTCCCTTGCTGATTTCCAGTGGTCCTAGGCCCAAACCAGGTACTGACATGGGGCAGAGGGGCACCACTGGACTAATCCTTCTTGCACTTAAGATTTATTGAAGGAAAGCTGCTGGAGAACAGTTATAATGTCCATTATCTCCAGAAAAGTGTACAGGCAATGTGGAGTACAGACTGGCTGTTTCTCATGTTTAAACATGTCAAACATGGTGCAGCAACAGGAACTTCAAAGGCACTGTAGCTGCAGCATCATTCGAGGGAGGCCGGCAGCACGTTTGGGCATGTGGTGCACAGCACTAATCTTTTCCTGCCACCCAGTCCAGAAGTGTAATTACACCTCCCTGTTTACTCTCTGCAAACCAGCTTACAGGGCATTTACAGATTTATTCCATAGTCCTGCCAACTGCTTCTACACACCTCAGATCAAATTCGCACAATGACTTTTTTTTTTTTTTTTTTTTGCCACCATGCCATCCGGAGCATGTTCCTACATACTTGCAAGGTGTTCAGTTGTTAAAAGCTCTCACAGGCTTTGTATTCCATGACTTTATTAGCATAAAAATGTTCCAACACAAAAACCTAATACAGCTAGATATGCAGAGCACGATGTTTAATAGAACTACAAACCCTAAGAGGGATTATAGACAACTGACAATTCAGTTACTGGAAGTTATACAAAACTATAACATACCATAAGCCGTATCAATTTGGCAAACGGATTCAGGAACTGTGCTGAACTTGTTCTGACTGCTTTCTGGTCACATGCTGTAGCTTACCTCCAAAAAAGTTAACTGAAACCAGAAAAGGGCACAAACTGCTCCACTGTACAGCTAGGATAACAGTAGATTCATGAAGAATTCAGAGGGGACAGTAACAGCCCTGGGGACCCACTGTAGAAGCTAGTGTAGCACACATGGAGCACTTTCAGAGGGTTTCTTTCCAAGCTTTCCCATCTGCTGTGGTAAAGCTTAATCCCTAAACTGCACTTCAGGTACTCCTACCTGTTGTTTGTGGAATGGAGAAGAACACAGTCAGGAGGAAAAAGTACAATAAACTGAAACAACTCAAAGAAATTACATAGCACACATTCCAAAAAAGAATGAAAAGTGTTGTAAAAGTTAAGCTTGAAAGAACTTTCAAATGAACACTGCCTCTCATTTCCCCTGACCACTGTCTTGTGCACACGCACGCATGCACACACAACAGAGGAAGCAAAACCAGCCTAGGCTCTCCTATCTGAGTGAATGACAGGGAAAGGGCCAGACTTTTGACCTCACCTCTGAGAGGGCCGAAGAGAAGTGGTTGCAGTTCTTGTGCATGAGGTGATAGGCGTTCCCCTTGTACTCCTTCCCTAACTCCTCCACAATTCGCTCCACGTCCTCCTCGGTGAAGTCTGTGCTGCCCAGAACGATGGCCTCTCTGTGGATGGGAGCAGACCGAAGCAGATTGAGTGGACTTAGACTTCGAAAATAAACCCATAAGGACAAAAATGAAATACTAAACCATAATATGATACTCTGATAAGTATTCTTCTCCACTATGCACTCACGCTGAGTAGATATAATTTACTCATTGCTGACAATGGTGTATTTTTAGTGGTTATATTTTCACACTGCACACCAAACACGTCATCAGGCTGTGTGCACCAGTAGAGCAAACTCACTGTAACCAAAGAGCACACAGACACTAGGTTTCTAAAGGATTTTCTGGCTGGTAATTTTAAGCATCCATGCACTTGATTCAGTTTTTACCCCCTGGAAATAATGAATCATCCCTTCCTTGCCCAATGCCCTCTCAGAGGGGGGAGGTGGTGTGATGCAGATGAGTAAAAATTCTCCTTAAACCACGCCATAGAAACCATACCGCACAACTAGAACAATGCAGATCAATTACAGCACAAAGGTCCGCTTTGTTTTACAAAAGCCTGATGAAGTGCCACAACTCAGAGCATCACAGGGGTCATAGGGAGCTTTCCTAGTTCATTCCTTCCTTACTTTCATTTGGCAGCAACCCTTTACCATTATACAAGCTTTAGTTTTTCCCACAATGCAGAACTGCATGGGTGTTCAAAATGAGACAACAGTCATTCAGTTTTGCAATCTAATTTAAGAATATGCTGGCTTTTACTTTTGGTTTTTAGACACTTTAATATACAAGAGAAGCTGTGGGACAAGAATGCAAAAAAGCTGCTCAGCCTTGCAACTGCAATACAGGCATAAGACCTTTCAAATCTGGCAGCCTATGAGGGAGTGTACCTGGAATCGAACTGGAAAAACCAGCCTGTGACAACCGCATAACAAAGACTAAACTGCGCCATTCTGTTGCATTTCATTGAAATACCTTCCTTCCATTAAGTGAGACGCCTGCAGCTCAGATGACGACTGATACCTATCCTCCCACCTGCATCATGTTGGAGAAAACATCCCACTAACATTGCAGTAATGCACCCAGACTGACTTCACAGTCATCATGGACAAATGCAACAGGTGTCAGAGGCAACAGAACCCTGGCCCAAGTCCCCATCACTGCTGTAGTGCATTATCTTGAGGTCAAAGTTGCATTACAGAAAATAAACAATCAACAATAGAGGGAACACTCAACAGAATCTGCTTACAGCAGCACTTTAGAAAATCGTTCTAAAACTAATTGCAACAAGGATGATGCTGCAGCTTTCAGAGAACCAGACTGTATAATATCCCTGAACCCCATCATGCGGCTCTCTAGTCAATTCAATTCCAATGTGCAGACCGAGAGGTCCCAATGAAGGATAGTTTGGTTTCTTCTGTAGTTGTGTATACAACAGATGATCCTGGTTGTCTCCCACGTGCTAAAGTTCTTACCAAGCCACCATTCAACTGGAGTTGCTGGGAGTTATAAGAAGTACAAGGGAGTTTCCAGCTGTTTTTACATAAATGCAGGCTGTTTCCCCAAGGTTAAGACTCTTGGACATGGACGGCAGAGCAGCAGAATTGGCAAAGCCTCAATGCAGGGGATGAACTCACTGTAACCCATCACAGAATGTCCTGCTGCCAGGCCTCACCTGTGTATAGTGGAGTGGAATGTAGCACCAGAGAGCAATGATTCTTCTAAAGACTGTGTACCCAATGTGGGCTGCACACCTGCCAGGATGGTTACAGCACAGTGGGACGAAGTCACATGTGCAAAGGGACATGAAACAGACCTCCCTTCAGAAGTCATTATATGACTTAGTACAGACCAAACAAGACCTTCACACAGCTAACTGAACACAGTCCCTCTCCATTATACTGTCAAACAGAGCTACACAACATGAAAGCTAAGGCTCGTGAGTGCCCTCACTATCCAAGTACAATGGCTGTGCACCCAAAAAGGCACTCACCCATTAGCTGTGAGCCAGGAGAAGCTCGACCGTGTCAATGACAGCAAATGCGTCAATCACAGCAAGACGCCACGAATTACCAAGCTCACAGTGGTAGAGCCCTTCAGGCACAGAAAACAAACACTGGATGGATTCATTGAATATAAACTGGCTACTATTAACAGAAGAGAGACTTACATATGACCCCAGCTATTTATTAAGTGCACAGGATATTAAAATCATTACTGAGTCATTAATAACATTGTTAAAAGGCTCCAAAATCTATACAGAACAACCCAAATTACCTCATATTTAAGATTTTACATATTTAGTAAATGTATATTAAATTTATCTGTTTGCAGAAGTAAGCTTTTATTTAAATATCATTTCCATTATAAATATAATTTACTTTAATTTTTTTTTTTTTAAACAGACACAGATATGGGCTAATGTTATGACACTGACCTTAATGTAAAACATACTGAGTCAGTATTGTCTCAGGCAACAGTACACATGAGTAATTAAAATTTCTGTTCCTTTCATTTCTAAAGAAGTTTGCAGACAAACCACTGAAAATGCTGTAAATTTATTTTGTTGACAAGGGACTGGAAACAATAGGTCACTGTTTACATTCTGACATAGAAAGTTAAAACTCATACGTTTATTCATTTAACAAATGCTTTTCTCTGAAACAATGGTTAAACTGACAAAGTCAACACAAGTCTAACATTTTGACCATAAACTTAATTCAGCCATGGTCAAGTGTTCTGCTGTTTTAAACAGAAACGAGAGGGAACAGCAAATTCTAAAGTTTTCCGACAGCTACCAAAACATCAATGCACCTCATTAATAGATTATTTTTGAACAGGTAACTCCTCAATACAGTGCTTTATACCAACACTTACTTGAATTTAAAGGTCTCTCCAAGTTCTGTGGCATCTCCAGGGGTGATCTCAAATATCCCTGAGAAGGGGTACGGGTGTCCCCCATAGGCAAACTCTGCAGGGACAAGAAACAGGATGATAAGACAGTTTGCTTTGCAAAGTACCGGGTCCATGTTCCCATTGCTGAAAGACATGGCTCCCCAGAACAGAGCATGACTTCAAACATTTCCTAAAGCTGGGCAAGAGACTCAACAATGTTGTAAACACATTTATTTTCAACTTTCATCCACCCTAAATACAGGTTTGGAGGAATGAATTTAGGTGCAAGGTGTAAAACAACATTATTTACTATTTGTTTTCAAACATTATAATGGGGCTCCCAATTTTGGAGGGACACCAAAAACAGAAAGTCATTTGGAACACAGCCCCGGAGTTAAGAGCACTGTGCTCCTTCTCCATGTTCTGATCCACTCTGACAGAATGCCACACTTAGTAACCGGGCTGGTCCCAGGGGATGTCTGGGAGCAAGATGTCTACAACCAGGGGGATTCTGCATATGTTGAGCAGTAAACCCTGGCAGATTTTCCAGACTTCCATCCATCTTTCTGTACAAATTTGGAATTCAACACAACACCCACATGCATTATGCGCTTAGGGTTTATCCAGATCCAAAAAGGAAATTCAGAAGCATACTGATCAGGAGTTCTTTTCTGAGGACATATCTTGTGCTTAGATGCGAAGCTGTAGTTTTCAGTTAACCTAAATCAACTATTTAATTTCCTACAACCCTCAAATGCAAAATTCCTCTCCAAAAATACAAAAATTTTCCGAATACTTTTAAATTCAGGTCACGTCCACATTTTAAAAATTGTGTGCTTCCTTCTTTTTATCCCATTTGCATCATTTACTTTACCATTTTGACTTTTTTGTTCTTTTAATTTTAAAATTATGTAATTTTATCACTGTTTTTTTTTATTTTAAATACTGAGTTTTATTTTATTTACAACTGTAACCCATGTATCTTTTTTTTATTTTAAAGTCTGTGTAAAAGCAGCTGTTAAAAGTCAAAGCCAAGATAACCAACATATTGTGCACATGTGCAAGTGAATGAGTGTGTGGCTACCCTGGAATAGACTGGCATTCAGTCCAGGGTGTATCCTGTCACACGGCCTATGTTTCCAGGACAGGATCTGGACCAATGCATTAGACAAGAGATTGTTTGATTGGTGCTTGGTCATCATGTTTAGTAAATATCATAAATTTTTAATGCTTTCATCCTGCAGCTGCACAGACTAAAACTTGGCAGTTTGTTAACGGAGCCCATTCAGCTGAGGCAGCTGCATTTAACTTTACATGTGTCAGCAAGCTTATGGGCAGCAGTCACCCAGATTGCTCAAGTGGATTCTTTCACTGCTGACCGGCTCAGCAGCCATTACATGAAACCCATGTGAAAGACCCATAAGAGTTTACAACTTACAACTGCCGTCGCTGTTAATGTCCTTAATTTCTATATAAGTGGCAAATGAGTATACATCAGCGTTTTGATAAAAAGGTTGGCCAGAAGTTTGGTCACATTGTTCAGTTTTATTATTTTGCTGGATAGTTAATAACAGAGGTAGAATGTTTACTATTTTGGGCTGCCAGTTATGCAGTCTTTGTTATTTAGACTCAAAATTCCTCTAAATAATTAACTAGATATTTCCCTCACCTGTTTAATGTGTAAATTCGATACTAATAAAAATCCACTTAGGAAAACCTGATGAACCAAGCGCCCCTGCAGGACCACCAACGCACACAATACTCATTTGAGAGAGTTGTAGGTACCATGTACAAATTTCATATGCGTGAAATCCAGCCCCAAGAAAGTAGCACACATGCATTGACAGAGTCATAAATACTACATGAACACACCCATTTCCAAGACTTGGCTCAATACTGCTTTTTGGGTACCCTGCTCCCTTCAGAAATTAAAGTATAATAATTACTGCATACGCTTTAACCAGGCCATCTGCTACTGGGGAAGTGTGCCTCCCCATGCATCAACTGCGTCTTTGGCAAGCAGGGGGGGCAATGTGCATTCTTAGATGGACCGTTGATGGTGAAGGGAGATCCAGGTAGATACGCAGGTGCTGTGAGATCTTCATCTGTCATGTGTGGTTAAAAACAGTAGCGTAACATGCAAACTGTGGTTAAAGCAAGACGCTTGTGGCAGGCACAGGTGGAGTAGTAAGCTTAAACCCAAGTCGACATCTGTGATGGTTTCGCTCAGCTACGCAATCCAGCACAACATGCTTCAGTGGAGCATGCTGCAGCCTAGATCATCATAACACTGCCATCATAATAACTATGTTTGACAGAAACTGGCCAGGACTTCCAGAACAGATGTTTAGTCTATGCTCCATTAATTGTTTGTTAACTGTTATTCCTCCCACTGACTATAATGAAGGACAGGAGGAAAGCAGCAACCTGGGCATTCTCCTAAAACAGCATGTTCATACTGCTCGAAACAATGTCATGACAAAATGTGAGGGCATCTCTTCAGAGTGCTGCATGGAAAAACTCAATTTTATCTTGAGATCTTACCTCTGCCGTACACCTCTATCCCTGAGTGAAAGACCCCAATTCCCAGAGAGGTGGTGAACTCGTTGATCCAGTACTGAAAAGAAAGTGGGCAGAACAGTTAGTCCTTGTGAATTTCCAGACTTCCACAGAGAACACCAATAGGGGGAAAAAAAACAAAAAAAAAAAAAAAACAAATACACAGCCTGATCTGACATGCAACAGTATATACCTGTACCTCCAAATGTATACTGTATATATTACAAATCAACTTCCTGGGGAAAAACCATGGAAGATCATGTTCAAACTTGAAATATGATGGAAAACACATATTGAATGTTGTGAAAACTGAATATACTACAGGATTTATAGGTTGTGACACTTGATGACTACGATGTACTCACTCAAACAGTAGTGATGTTTCCGTTTTGCTACAGGGACGCAGTGAGACACAAGTGTGATTGAAACGGTGGGCAAAGCAGAGGGAGAGTGGAGAAAATCCTACCATTCCCATGGACACAAGGATCACAGATGCTCTAAATTCCATCCACACCTGTCAACTCCTTGACAGGACTTGTTTTGGGCTGGGTACCAGACTCCTCAAAAGTGCCATCACCTGAATCACTTCTCCAACAGCAACCACAGAAACGCTACATCAAGGGCAACCCTGTGAGCAGAGACGACTGCTGCTTTGCTATTGTAACTGAGCTTTAACAGACCCATGGCAGGGGTGATGGCCATTGTAGGCTCAATTCAAACCTTGCTCAGGCCTGTGCATTGGACGTTTTCATATCAGTAAACTCATTTGTATCAAAACTGAACCTGTGCAGCATGGTTGCTTTCTATGTATCACTGACTGCTCAGTTCTTGGGTTGTGTGAGTTCAAAAAGGTTCAAATCCAGGTTGGTCTGTGTGAAGGTTGCATGTGTTTCCTCTACATACTCCGGTCTCCTCCAATTGTCCCAAGACACATATTTCAGGTGAACTGGACCACAATGGACCAGTGTCCTCGACAGGGTGAACTCTGCCTCACACTCTATGCTTCCAGAGCAGATTCTGAACCACCTTGACCCTGCACTAAAAAAGCAGATATTGAAAATGGATGGATGGAATTAACCAGGTCAATTTACATTTAACCATTTATTGAAACTGAAAGGTGCAGACAAGATTGGGGGGAGCTCTCATTTTAACTGAATGAAAATCTTAACATAAAAAGATTGCTGTATTAGTCCCTATGGGGAGCTAATCTAATCTGTCTGATTTCAAATAGGATGTAATTTCATCTAACAGGAGATTCTTTCAGAAGCCACTATAGCTCCAGGTCCCTCTAGGCAAGGTATGCATAGTTGTAAGCTATGGTTGTAAGCATCTGGGTCTGAGGATTTGTCAAGAAGCTTTATATTAATATTACTCATCCATGCAGCCAGGGAGAAACCTTCAGCCAGCGATATGGATCATTTTCTGACCTTGTATTATGAAAATGCTATCATGTTTATCACGTGTGATAGTCTTGGCTACCAGGCGCTGGAGGTGTGAGGGTGGGGGATCGATAGGGGCAAGACTGACACGAGTATGACACTGAGACAGCTGGCTTCCAGCCAGAACAAGAAGAATCCAAACAGGAACCACGTCATATCACCAGTAACCATAGAAACCAGTTTTCAGTAGAACAGGATGAATACTTGAACCCATTCCCCAACCCCCTCTATGTACACCATCCTAGCTCATTACAGTACACTTAAATAAAATACTGCCACACATTGGGTGACAAATGTCTGCTGATTAAAACCATCTGGGATAGACATGGCAAGCAATTTGTGCTACAACTGCAATCTGTTTACGCCTGCCATAGTGTGTAACCCTCATAAGTGACCTGCTCTCCAGCTCTGGCAGCTCTCTGCAGCAGAGCAGTATATAAATACTGTCACCAAACACACCAGATTTTACTCTACTGCACACAGCAAAGCATGAACAGAACCCGAACAATAACATGAGATAACTCTGCATCAGAGCAATGGCATTATAACAGGAAGTACTGTGTGTTCCCAGCTGAAGCTGTCAACTATTTTAAAATCAGGAGGCAACTAGCAAGTACAAGGGAATATAGAGAAGACAAAGACATGCAGACCTCATAGCAGAGGCCCACCAGGGTGCCCACTGAGGACCTGGCTTTGTTCTTAAAGCCCAAGTTCCTCTGTAACCCCACTTCTCTGTAGTCACTCCATACCCTTCATGTCATGGGCATGATGGATATTGGGGAGGGAAGATCCATGTTTGTTTTTCAGAAGCAGTGAGTCATATATGCCACCCTCTGCCTGCCTTATAGTACCCTTCAGGCCCATCCTTGAGAAGCTGGCAATGTTTTTAGGAATACAAGTGACTGCAACCTAACAAATCTCAAGTCTTGCTCATTGCTACTGTCATGCAAAGATTTTCATTAAATACTTAAATTAAAAAAAGTCTTAACATCCATGCTACACAACCTCTTAAGTCAGGCATCTACCAAGTGAATGAAAACAGGTGTGACAATCCTCCAACAGTCTCTCAGTAAGCCATGTGACAGCAAAGAACATAGATTCAATTAGACCTCCCCCAATCTAATTCAGAGAGACATTTGGGATCAAAAACAGGGAAGCTGCAGAAAGGCAGCAGTACAGCGAGTCCCACGAAGGAGACCCTCCACAGCTTTCCATTTCCAGAGCAATGCTGCAAGCGATGGTGTTTGGATTTGAAAGACTCTGCAGCATTTTATCGAATGACAAAAATGAGTCACAGTATCCTGACTAAAGAAAGACACATACTTGCTTCACTCCTAGTACATAAACAAGCAATGTTACAGCAACCGGCTGTGAGACTTCTCAAACTGTAATATTCAAGTATCTCCTCTCTTTTACTTGAGGCATTAAAAATTAACACAATCATGTGGCTACCAAAAAAATCTTCACTGTTAACATTTACAAGATACTGGTCAGCAGCACATTGTTTGTAACTTAAAACAACGGAGATGCATGTTCCATGTGCGTACATGCGTAAACAGGACAGACAGTCAAGGCAATCCGTAGCACTTCCAGTCAGTGCAAGAGAAACAATTCAGGTTAAAGACTTCAAAGTTCACCCTGTGGTGGACTGGCATCCCATTTGTGGGTAGCTTCATAGCCTGGTACCCTATAATTCTGGGATAGGCTACGGAATCATAGGGTGCCAGGCTATGCTGGATTAATGGTTAACAATAATGGATAGATGGATAGATTTCAAAGTTCTGGGAGAAATGAATGGCTGCACAAATAGCAGAAGGGTCATTTGCCAAAGTCCTCTTTTTCACAAGAAAAGTGTCATCTGCCATTTCTGTGCTGAGATCCATGAAAATGCCATTCTAGAAATTGGTTTTCATTCACATTTGGAGTCATTTGGGATCTGCAGCACTCTCCAAAAAATGTTCTTTTTAAAATAAAAAGGCACCCACTTCACCATTGACTTCTGCCCAAAAAAGAGGTCCACAAACAGTCTAGTTTTGAGGCACGTGTACTTGTGGGAAAGACATACAACCAGTTTGACATCTACCTTCCTACTGCTAGCAAAAAATACTTTCAAGATCTGGGTTATGCAATGTATTGTCGCCTTTTCATTTGAGGTTCCTAATAAAGTTCACACATGTTGAAGTCAAGCTTGGCTGTCTCCTAGAACAGTGAATTTACCTGCATGGACCAAAAAGAGGTGAAGCAACAGGTAGTTTGAAGACAGAGTCTGAATCACACTTTTTATTATAGTACCCTTAGTCACCATAATAACCATAAATTAGTTCAGCAAAAATAACCCAGATGTACAAATGGGTAAATCATTGTATGCATCGCAAGACTATAAATTGCTTTGAGGAAATTAAATGTAAAAATAAAAATACCACTAGAAACGGTCAAAGCCGGTATCCTGTTTAGACTGCTCCGGGCTCAGTTTCTTTCCTGAACTGCGTACAACAGCAAAGGGACTTTAAAATGCAATGGTTCAGTGGTTCAGAGTGTTCGCCTGATGCTGCACAATAGCTCATTCTACACGGGAGAAAACATTTGCATACCAAAGGCTGTCAACGCTTGTTGGGAACCGAGTGAGACTCCCTAATCATGTCATGCCACTTGTGCTCCCAAACCACTTTTCTCATGTAAATTCTGTCGGACTGCAAGGACATGAAAATAGCCTGTTGCGTTCCTGAGAGGGTTAGTGCTAATCGTAAGGCTTTTTATCTATGGGTCTTGGCATCTCAGACCACTGTGAAACTGGCAAGGGTGAGTCTTTTAACGTTTATAGTCAATAGTATTAAGATTATTAGCATTGTTGAGTTCCTTATTTTACTCACTATCAAAAGATGTTTTTATCCAGAAAGAACCTCAAAATGTGCAGCTTAGACAGATGGACATACAGGGAGGCAAATACAAGCTATTCTAATAAAATGTGCGGTACCCGTCGAATGTTATAACACACCTAGGCAATGCTTGTCAAGAATTAATTTGACCAAGGAGTTCAAACCAGCAGCCCATAAGCATCCTACATCTCTGGCTATTGTAGCATCATTGAACAGGAAACCAGCCAACATCAAAATTCTTAAACAAATGCCTTGTGGGGGGGGGGGCATTTCAAAATGGTGTACATAATCTTTAAACTCTTTAGTACTCTATGCAATTCCACTTGGGATTTAAACCTACAAGAATCGCACAATGACTGCAGTTCTCTACACCATTACTCTACTTGCATCACAGTGGAGAAACCAGATATTGGGCATAGTCATGACCTCTGTGCATATCAAAGGGATCATGCATGGTCTGCATTCTCTCCTGGAGAAAACGTCGAGACATGGAGTCCGACTAACCATGACCACCTCAGCGTTGCTGAGGGAAAAGACAGTCAGAAGAGCAAAAATCAGGCAGCTCTCCTGCACAGAATGTAAGCTTGGAGTCTTTAGTAGACCCTACTAGCCAAGTCAAAAGTATCATAGCTTCGCTCTCATCTTACTCATTTCAAGAAGCCTCCTGAACCCATCAACCAAAGCAGGATAGGATTTTGTAGACTGGGATGACCTACCCTCCCCCATTCCAAATCTCAGATTCATTTAGGCTACAAGGTCTTATCCCTTGGCCCCAATTACTCCCAATCCTATTAAAGGTACTTTAATGCCTTCAGTGCAGAGGTAAGGATCTGGCATCCAGCTCTGGGATTTACTGGGGTAGATCTGCGCCTGCTGCAACCTTGGCTGGATCCTGGGGAATCCTTCTGGCATACAAAATACTGCCAGGTTCAACGTGCAGCCACATTCTCTAAAATTGTTACATACAAGTATGAAATCCACAATCAAACTTATACCAGTTATTACCTTTTTTGTCTGACAGAAAAGACTAAATAAAACATTTACCAGAATCATTTCTCTTTTACATGATTTGTCTTGATTCAGCTTGAAAATGTGAAATACATCAAGAGCAAAACACTGTTTGATTAAATGACCAGTGGCAATTTAGCAGCTAAGCTTGCTCCATTAAATAATTATTGATCTGAAAGAATAGTGGGGCCATGAAAACGCTTCCAACACACTCACGGAATAAAACTGAATGAAACCAACCTAATAAGTACAAGAAACAGAGAAGCAAAAAAAACCCTGTGCTGAAGACCTTTATATGCACTATGTACATTTGGTGACAGGAGGAAATGTGTCAGTGTTTGTCTTCATCAAATGTCAATACTTCCTTTCTGTCATTTTTAGCACCCAAGGACATCTGCATTATAAAGCATTTGACTTCACAACCTTCAACAGAACACAAGCACACAGCCGCTGTGAGCAAGTTGGGAAAGGAATGGTTTGTCACAATCCTTAACCGGCATAGTTCCAATGAGGAAAATGCTGCACTACTCATTCCAAAAGGAGATCTCTAATATCTGCTTTGGCCCACGCTTTCAGAGAGAATGGTGATGCGTGTGGCCTCTCACTCAGTGGGATCAATGTCTGTCCATTAGAAACTGGACACACTTACTGAAATAGAGGTTCTCAAGAATCCCAGTGCTCACAATGCATCCGGAGAGCAAGCAAAGAAAAATGGGATCTAAATTATTTGGGTTGTTTAAGGTTTTACTACAGTGCTGATGAGTTACCTCCCTTTCCTGATACTGCCACTGCACCAACATTGTGGGATGAACTGATCTGAGCTCCTTCACATTGTGACGTTCATCCCTTTTTCTCTGGGCATTCTCTCATGGTCAGAGAAGACTGATTAAAATTCAAAAGCATTTTATTCAAAGTTGTTTTTTATAGGGAGGGGACTTTACATAAACCAGGAAAAAGGATAACAGGATAGGAGACTGTGCCCAACTTCATGCGATAAAGTCCTTTATGAGGCTTTTTAACTCCGATTTCTAAACATCCATTACAAATACTATGCAGACAAAATTCTTCTGTGCGTTGTGTTTCAGCTAAAACTCATAAGACAATTTTAAGCATCTGTTTCTTCTCGTTGGGACTGTGCATAAATGGCAGTACAGGAAAAACACAATGTACCACCACCACAACCTCTCCCCCAGGCAACCCTAGCTCACCTGGAGCTGTCAACTGCAGCAGAACACAGAGAGACACCTGAAACAGTGATCAAAGGAGAATCTGCTCTGCAAACTGCCACTATTTACATCCTGCAAGCCAGCACAACTCTGACGCACCACAGGGGAGCATGAGGCTGGGGGTTCTTCCCCTGGAAATGATTAAGACATCTCTTCTTGTTGAGAGGAGAAAAAACAAAAAAAAACAAAAAAACATGCAGTGCCGGGTAGGTAAACGAAGGCAGGTGGAATGGGGAAGTGTCTCACTCTAATTCTCTTCCTATTAGCTTATCGATCTGAGAGCTTCAGCTGTCTGTACTGAAGGTCATTTCCAGGAGATAGGCTTCCCTGAAGAAGGTAGTTACGGAAATGACTCCGTGAGCAAAAGCGATCGCCAGCCTCGTTTATTTCTCAGAACGCTCCAGGGCCGTAATTTGATTTCTGGGTTGCTCGGTCCATCCTGATCAGTGTCGACAGTCAAGGGGTACTCCTCCATGAAACTGTCTTGCATCTTTGTGGTCAGATGCTAGCAAGTAACGCTGCTATAAAAATAAATCAGAGAGCTACACACAAATGCAGATTTAATTACTCCAGACAGGGCCATTTTTCATATTAAGTGTTTTCTCCTTTTAATCCACAGAACATTCAGGTTCTTTCAACTCCTATGCCGTACACACTCATGATGACTATTTATATTTATTAAAATGCTAAGTAATATCTTCAAAGCTATTCATCAAACAATACTGAAAAATGGTCATTTTCTTAACACTGCAGAATGACAATTTTGAAACACTGGCAGTGAGTATAGACATGACTATCTTGTATTAAAAAGGAAGGTCATCTGAACAGGTTCACTACTTACTAAAAAGTTGCAGTTTTTGGCTTAAAGAAATGAACATTGACATAACAATGAAGAGCCAACTTCAAAAACAAAAATCTGGTTTATTCTGTAACCACTAAACATCAGTACGAGGAAGACGATGTCAGCGTTACACAAAACAGCCTACTGATTTTCATCCTGATATGCAGAAAAACACACACTTGAACTCCCATGCCTTTACTCAAAACACACAACTACATAAGAGATTTTCCATTCTAACTCGATCTAAAAAATGTAGGAAAAAAGAGGCTTAAACTCATTCTACATTTGCCATGGTGGAAGTTTTACTATCTTATATTGTGGGAGCATAAATGACACAAAATTACAAAAAATTCATCAAGGTCTACAAACAAAAAGGAAAAGTGAGGCTACATGTTTGACACAAAAAGTAAGATTCGCATCTAATGAGTGGAAGCACACAACCCAGGGCCTTGCTACTGTCAATGCATTAGCTGCCAGAGAGAAGAAGAAGACTAATCGGGCATGTGAATATTGCATGAAATATGAATAAGAACATTCAATATTCATACAGCTTTTTTTATTGAAATTGCTTAAGAGCAACGTGTAGAATAACAGAAGGGAATGCATCACGTGATGAATTGAAATTATCAACCAACCTCATTCATAAAAAAATATGTACTGTTACAGTAACAGTTGAACTTTAAATAAAGGAAAAGAGCAGAGAAATAGTTTGACATTACTGCAAATTAAACCAGCATGACAGGCTCCAACTGAACAAAAAGCTGATGAATGTTCAAATACACCTTGGCTTAATGGTAACCTGTGCATGGTTTTGTGGGCCAACTGAATTGAAGTAAGAGCAGACGTATCAGATCTTACAATATAAAGCTACCGTATTACAGCACCACCCAAGCAATTTGGAACAGTTTTACAGCCAGGAGGCTGAGAATGGCAGCACTTTGGGTCACCTGGTCATGTTTGAACATGGCAACGACAGAACTGCGGGCATCACGCACGACTTAGCTTTTGACGACTCGTAGGGGAAGACAGGAGGGAAGAGCGGTCACTAGGGACAAGTCCCGCTTTACAACCAACAGTGAAAGGGGAAATCGTGACACATTTGCACCTTTCTGCTGGCAGCACAGAGAACAAGCAGGAGATATTTTCCCCCACTGTGAGTCTGGCACTCAAGTGACAAGCACAGCAATGATATTTGGATTTCCACTATACACTGAACAGATAAATGCGTTAATGTGGCACTGCGTCAGAAGTGCACATGTGAAGGAAGGACATTTCATTTAAAAAAAATTATTTTTAAATAGGATCTGAAGGAAATATTAACATTTTTCAAAATAAAGATGTAAAAGGCCCCCCATCCCCCAGTCTGAGTGTCCCTGGTGCCAATTCACAGGCAGCAGGTGTGATCAAAGCCACCAGGGAAATCAATGAATGGTCCTGTGTAAGAAAGCTCCTCTACCAGCAAACTCCAAAACCTGTTCCAAATGGGTTTCCACCATAAATGTACAAAAAACTACACACAAAAAGCGTCCTGACGGCTGGTGTGGATACTTCAGAATACGCCCAGGGATGACAATTACGAGACAGGGCCACACACTAAACACATCCCAGAAGCTAGACACACAATGCGTTCCTATTCTAGGGTGGTGGCGGCATGTACAGGACCTACAATAGGAAGATGAATGCAGCTTTTCTCCCCACACTACATTTTCACACCCAAGTTCCTTTATTCTCAGTACTGGAGTTTGCAAGGTTTTAAATCGACAATTGTCACAGACATGACTGACAATTTGACAATAAGCAGGATCATTACCTTTGTTCGCATTGGGTAAGTTTTGACAAGTTAAAAAATAAATAACACACAATAAATTACATTTAGTAGCAGAAGAGATGTAACAACCATGATGTCCATCCCAAAGAGAGACACGCGAGTGGCAGGAGTCAAACAAAGGTGGAGCCTAAGTCAGATTTATGGTGACTGCAATGTGGAAAGAAAGATCAGCTAAAAATGGACACCCCAAAAAAAAAAAAAAAAAAAAAAATCGGAAAGGTAGCCAGGCAGATAAATTTTATGTCACAACATGCTATCATGAAACATGTACGGACTGCACCGTTAAACTGAGACATCATTTCTTAAACCAGTTCTCGGGACCAAGCTCAAACTGGTTTATCGATCTGAATGACCACTCGTGAGATTCCGTACAGTCAGCACCCCGGTAAAAGCCTGCAGCAGCACTTGCTCCTTTCACTGGTTGTGGCTCTGGAGGGGATCGTACATTCAGAGCAATGAGATCAAAGGCACATTATCAAAGCATCTGAAAGCAGCTGGCCACAGATTGAGAGAATATGTAGATGCTGAGTGACACTTGAAGAAACTGTGGTCACACAACCCTGGCCTGAGAATTGAGGGCATTTTCACAAAGATTAAAAAAAAAGATGGGACATGTCAAATGGATCTCTGCTTATACCAGAAGCTTCAGAATGATGAACCAATCCATCAACAAACTGCTGTGCAATACTTGTGAGTCTGTTTGCAGCTGGGGTGATCTCATGTCTCAGTGGTGAAATAAATCATATTCTTAACATATCCGATTTATCACATAGCACCTGAGGGTCCGTGGGTGACAGCTTTAAACAGATCATGCCTCCAGAAGGACAAAGCAAAACATGTTATATGGTTCTATGTGCGCAACAAAAACCAAATAAAAGGATTTTATGAAGTCACCCCGCAACAGACAGAACTCAGTCACAGGAAGTGATCAGAACATCATATTGTTGCTCAAATGTTGACTTTTCAAGCAGAAGAAAATGACACCTCATACTACAGAGGGAAGTCAATACATAGATCGTAGCATTAAAGCACGTTTCTAATGTATGAAAGAGTGATCAGCTTACATGGTACAACATTGTCAAAAAAGAACACAGATTTTGGCTTAATAAGAAAATATAGATCAGTCGAGAAACAGGATTCAGTCACAGGAAACTATAACATTAAGCGATAATGATTAATATTTAAGGTGTGCTTAAAGTTTGTAAACTTGTGTTTAGGTTTGGAATTAAAGAATTACAACTTTCAATATGTTACTGGTGGATAATGGCTACGTGAGCTAGTTCGTCACGGGGCATCCCAGTGCTCACACCTGCCAACGTACGAGGCGCTCACACACGTGTGATTCGGGTCAGACTTGGAGGGCACCTTGGTGTCTAAACACCCTGTCCACGGTGAGCCCAAATATGGGATTTCACACTCTCGAGTTGAGCGTCCCATCGGAAACTATGACTCAACTACTGGGCTGTTTTACATATTGCTCTCCTGAAGTCAACATTGCATGTGTGAGGAGTGCAGTGCAAGGACAGATCATTCATTTATTTAACAGGAGCAACATGCTGCACTTATGCCAGTTAACCATCACTTGTAGTTGAAGTCTAAATAACAATATTGACTTCTTGTCAACTGAAATGATACATTTCTCCCACTCTTGTTTCTTTAGCTCATTATAAATATTTATGGAACATCATGTTTGCTTGGTATGGAATAAGCAATTAGTAACATATTTTAAAAAACAAAACTACATTTAAGAAGTAATTATAATTCATTTAGTCATTTTCACAAATTGGGAAAAAAAATCTTACAAGTCTAGAAAGTTGTCCTACATGCAGGCTGCCTGTGTGTGTCGGTAACCACAAACTAACATCTCAAAACCATAAAGCTGACATTGCCTTTCCGTTTAAGAACTCTTGTGCTAGATTCCAGCCACAAAGTAGTATGCAAGATATGACATCCTGATGTTAAAGCCGTACCACTGAATTTCATTTCAACAAGAAGTGCCATGAAAGCGCTTTGATGCCAGTGTTAAATCTGAGTTCAGCTGGGAATTCTGTCCTCAGCTGACAACTAGGAAAGAGTGAAATAGTTGAGAATTTCAGCTCTTCTGAGTTTTTAGGCTCTGCAGGATTATGTAAGTCTTGGTAAACTGTTAATTGTTAAAATAAAAACTCATGATGAATGTTATTCTTTAGAGAGCTGCATTTAAATAAATAAAAAGCATGCAGGTGTTGTGAAAATACTGTACTTTAATAAAAACTTTATACTTCACATTCTCTATTGTTCTTAGTGTAATGAGCCAGAAAATATTAAATGACACATAAATCCTGGTTACCATCAATTCTGCCTGAATAAATACAGCCAGTATACATTATGATGCGAAACATGAACCAAACCTTATTCTGCGTCAAAAAGTATGTTTGATGGTGTAACAAGGCTGTTAAATAAAACAGAAAAAGTATCTTCTAAACAACACAGAAAGGGAAATTTTGACCTGCACAACCAAACTCAAAAAATGTACAGAAGGAGAGACAGTTTACATATGCAAACAAGGTCAGAATCTTAATGAGAACGCACATACTATAGTACGGCACAGTACAGTACTCTCAGGCGAAGACCTGTGCAAAGGAGAACCGTTAGGGAACGCATTTGACAAAGTAAGCCAAACCGATAAAGATGAGCAGAATGTCAGATGCAACTCATAAGAGACATAAATTTATGAGGGACATCTCAATTAAAAATAGATCCGTCACATATCCTTGCTACAAAATCCTTAAGACTGTATGCATATGAAGAGACAAACTTTCCACAAGATAAAGAGGTTTTCCTAGACCAGGCATTTACAACCCTAGTCCTCAGCCCCCCACTCCAGTTGAACCACGCTTTGTATGACTTAGCCTTAAGTGCAATATTTTACTGAATAAACTGTACAATTCAACTACATTCCACTGGGTGAACAACTCTGTGGCATGCAGGAAGACATTTTAACATCCATAGTGCAATAGTTTAAGAAACCTTACATATGCCTGCATGGTGTGAAAATATTGGCTATATTTGCTTATTTTTGGAACAAAACACAAAAACAAAGGCTTATCAGAGTCTTCTGCATTCAGCTTTAAAAGGGCACAAAAGTAAAATTCATCAATTAACATAAATCGGTAATATTGATTTCATGCATCAAAATAAATCCATCCTTACTTTACAGTTCTGGCCTACACATAAAGAGCCCTGTTTTAACACCATTTAATCCTACAGCTGACTGCAACTGTCACCCATTATTACAATAAAGTGACTTCCTTCCATTTCTGGCAAAAACTTTCTTTTTCATCTGAAGTTCATATTAACAAATGTGTGCCCTTCACTCCTCTTCTTACATTCTGACACAAGAGCAGAAGAGCTGCTAGACCCAGCCTAAAGCGTGCAGGGAATAACAGGACCCCAACAAGAGTGCACAGGCCATGTGGTTCCCAACCAAGAACGGAAAGAATTACGGGAACCCCCTGCGAGAGCTGAGGGAGCCACAGCATCCCCACCCAACACACTGGGAACCACAGGACCCGTGAAAAAGTGTAGGAAGCCCTCGAACCCCGAGTACCACACTTGGCACCCATCATACAGGGATCAATACCCTCCTCTTCAGCATCCATCTTTTGTTTCAGTCCCTGTTTCAGTTCCCGTCGCCTACCGCGTTAAGCTCTTCAGAAAGTTTAGTCGCCAGAGTTCAAGAAGGCTGCGGAAAAGATGACAATCTGGAGGAAACTCGTCGTTATAAATCCATTTTTTTATGAAATCGCCTTAGAGTCCCTAAGAGTCTCCGGCCGCGGCTACACTTCACCTTTGCCTAAACTGGCAAGACAGGCATGTAATCCCGTCACGTCGTCGGTTATGGAGGCATTTGCAGAGCTTTCCTTACACTTACCATGTCATACACGTTCAGAACGATGGGCTCGTTGGCCATGAGTAACGTCTCTCTCCAGATGCTCTTATTTACACGGAATTTACTCTTCTTCCCACGTCAGTCCCGCTCTCTAACGGGCGTCCGCTGCCCTCTTCGTCCCACAGTCCGGTTCCCCTCCTCGGAACTCGAATTTCATCCGAAATCTGTTTGACGAAACGAAAAACTCACCGGGAGAAGAAAGGAAAAACAAAACAAATCCTCCCAAAAAAAAAAAAAAAGCAACCGGTAGCTAGTGGACTTGGCGCTGAGACATTTCAGGAGCTCCCCGGTTAGCAACACCGCCAACTACACCCGCGTCGTCTCACCGCCTCTCGGGCGCTGTCGACATAGCACTGACGCTTTCTGCACAAAAATTACCGCCAAGAAGGTTAAAAAAAAAATGAAGAAATTGCTCAAAGGACCTGCGAGCGGGACATTCAGCGTCCCGTATCGCAGCGACAGGCAAAGCGGCTTTCCGAGGAGTTACTGTGAGCGCCGGCAGTCGGCGATCGATTTAGTTTGCCTGAGCGCGGAGGGCTCGCGCACAGGACCCCTTCACTAAAGGAGCCCCCAGTTGCTCTTGAACGCCGCGTTTTCCGTTCCGGTTGCATTGCTCGGGAGAAGTGGGGAATCAAAAATATATACTATAAATAAAAATAAAATGAAACCCAGTCCAGACGGGGTAGGACATCATGTTCTGCGATTCGTATGCCGCTTTGGATTTCTAAATCTTGATCTTTCCTTGATAAAACTTTCATAACCTTCGGTCATGTCAGCGTTAAGTGCACAAAAACAACGCGTTATGGTTCCACTAACTTGGTCATTTGTCATCTAAAGCTGTCTCGTTTCAGTTAATAAATGTGCGAAATGTGCAAAATGTGAATGTTCCCACAACTAGTGATTCCCGATAAAGTGACAAGAAAAAAGAAGTGGTTCTGCGGAAATCCAGTACTGCGTCCTGGTTATTGCAGGTAATGGAAAATAAAAGATTTAGTGAAACTAAATCCCTTCACGGAATAAAAAGCTGTCAAAACAAACTGCTGCCAGCCATTAAGAGCCACCTTTACAAACAAGGGGATGTGTAAACCATCAAGACAAAACAAAGACCCCCAAATTTGTATTTATGGTTAAATTTTCTTCTTGTTATTAATAAATCTTGACATTTTCAGCATCACTGACCATTCAGATTATACAAGCGGTGACTTAACTGGGAAAAAAGGTCCTGTGCATCAATGCTGTACATCCCTGCATCGAGATCATTTTTTGTTTAGGCCTAAAAAACCTACAAACGTAACGTTAAGTCAAAAGTAAGCTCCTGTTTAGTTTAGAGACAAATAGGTGTTACTCAGATTCTCTGATGTCTGGCTGCATATCTGAGGAGTGGAGAAAATGAACTTAGTTCCTCATTTTCCCTGTGGTTTTTGTTCTTTTAATATTGAACTGAAGCTAGAGGACACCATGGGTTGGTCGGTAGGCAGCCGATAAATAATGCAGTTGTACAATGGCTTAGCCCTGCAAACCGAGTCCATGTGCTTTCTCGGACCGAATTACCTACAGGATTCCAATAAAATTGAGCAATCTTCTACTAACTGTACAGTTTATCATCAGTGTTCTGGACTGCAGTCAAAATATTGGTCTCGGGTGAACAGATGTTAGGCCTCGCCATCTGTCTCTATAAACTGATTTTCCTTGTAATCCTTACCGATGGCATTTATTTCACTCGATGAAAAGTATATGGCTTACCTTTTTAAATTCATTCATTCATTATGAGTAACCACTCTGTCCTGGTCAGGGTTGCGGACAGAATTGCTTGCCACTAGGCTGTGGAACTACATCCAGGATGGGATGCTGGTCCACTGCAGGGTGGCCACACACACACACACACACACACTATGGGAAACTTAGAATGACCAACTAACTTCAAACACATGTCTTTGGACTGTGGGAGGAATCTGGAGAAAACCTATAGAGACATGAGAAAAACATGCAAACTCCACACAGACTGAGCTGTATTTGAACCCACACCCACAATGCCCACACACTGAGTGGCAGCACCACTACTCTGTACCACACTGTGCGATCCAATATTGTTTAAAGTATTTAACAATTGTTTTGTATAATGTTAGCACTTCCTTTACTGTCCTTTCACTTCATAGCTTAAAAAAAACAACAGAGCACTGTACATAAAAACATACCTAATATTTTCTTTTCATATTTTCATCAAATCAAAGCCAGACACACATGCAGTGCATAGGGTACTGGAAACCAATAACAAAATGCTAACTGACTAGAAACAGAAAGGAAATGTAAACATTTTTGCATATTTTGTATTATGTATTTATTATGTAAATATGTGAGAGGAGTTGTTTTTGCTCTGTAGATGCCGTAATGCAAAATGTTTCAAAAACTTTCAACATTTAGTCTCCATCCTGACCCATTAACTGATTATTCCCAGACAAGTATGTAAGTCTTATTCAAAGGAAACTGCACCACAGCACCAATCCATCCACAATCAGAATCAGAATCAGAATCGTGTTTATTGGCCAAGTATGTGAGCAAGCACAAACAAGGAATTTGATTCCGCAGAGATGGTGGCTCAACACGCAAGGGCAGGACACCTGTGATGAAGACAAAAAAACAACAGCAGCATGTACAGGCAATGTGTAGAAACATGTGTAGACAATATATAGACAACATGTAACAGTATAGACTAAGTCTAATCTACAAAATTACAAGATTACAAAAATAAATATATGTAGAGGTGGATGCAGTAGCAGCATGCAGGTCTAGGACTAAGAGAGTGAGGTGTTGTTGAGGAGGAAATAGCGATCGAAAGAAACTGTTTCTAGGCGTCGACTAGTCCTGGTCTGTGCAGGTTTCTATGTCGCCTGCCAGAGGGCAGCAAGTCATATACATGTCCAGGGTGTGAGGGATCTGAGATGATTTTCCCTGCCCTTTCGGTTCTCCTGGAGAAATAGGTCCTGGATGGAGGGGTGGGGGCACGATGATCTTTTTTCTGCTGTCCCAGACAGTCTGGCTGCAGTCTGTTTCTGTCCTGTTTATTGGCTGCTCCATACCAGACTGTGATGGAGGAGCACAGGACAGACTCAATTACTGCAGTGTAGAACTGGATCAGCAGGTCCTGTGGGAGACTGTACTTCCTTAGTTGTCTAAGGAAGTACATCCTCTGCTGGGTCTTAGTGAGGATGGAGGATATGTTGGTCTCCCTGAATTCTCAGGTCCTGGGAGATGGTGGTACCCAGGAACTTGAAGGTTCCACAGCAGTATACTGGGCTATCTTGATATGGTGTGAGGGGTATAGTGGAGAGGGATATTTCTGAAGTCCACTGTCATCTCTACAGTTTTGAGCGTGAAACTAGCTCCAGGTTGTGCTGACTGCACCAGAGCACCAGCGCTTCCTCAACTTCCTGCCGTATGCAGACCTCACACTATCCTGGATACAAGACTAATGACGGTGGTGTCATCTGCAAACTTCAGGAGCTTTTAACAGCTGGGGTTCCTGGAGGCAGTCATTGGTGTAGAGAGAAGAGCAGTGGAGAGAGTGACACATCCTGAGGGGCGCCAATACTCAGGGACCGAAAGGATAGAAGTGATCTCCCCAGTCTATTTTATGGTTAAGCCTCCCTGTCTGTCAGGAAGCTGGTGATCCACAGACAGGTAGAAGGTGGCACGCCGAGCTGGGAGAGTTTGGAAGCGAGGAGTCCTGGCACAATGGTGTTGAACGCCCAACTAAAGTCCACTTCTAACAGATCCTGGCATAAGTTCCTACGTCAAGGTGTTGCAGGATATAGTGCAGCCCCCATATTTATTGCATCGCCCAATCGACCTGTTAGCCTCGTAGCAGCAACTGCAGGGGGTCCAGTTGTTGTCCTGCAACATCCTTCAGGTGGCCAGAACCAGGCGCTCAAAGGATTTCCCCATGACCAGACGCCAGGGCAATAGGGTCTGTAGTCAAGCCATTCCTGTGATGGTGGGTTTCTTGGGACCGGATAATGGTGGAGCATTTTGAGCAGGAAGGGAACCTCGCACAGCCCAGGGATCTGTTTAAAGATGCGCGTGAAGATGGGGCCAGTTGATCAGCACACAGGCATTGAGGCAGGAGGGTGATACAATCGCCTGGCCCCGGAGCCTCCTGGTCTTTTTTGCTTCTTGAAAGCCTCGCTGCTGGCTCACGTCGTCGACAGGTATTCTCCTGAGTGCCGGAGGGGAGGTGAAGGAAGGTGGGAGGAGTCATTGTCTCTGGAGGTAGGGTGGGTGAGGGGTGAATCTGTTCTCTCAAACCTGCAGTAGAAGCCATTCAACTCTTTTCTGCCAGGTCTTTGTTTGATTCAGCGGGGGTGGGGGGGGCCGGTTGTAGCTGGTAATGTCTCAGAGGCCTCCACACTGGACGCAGGGTCGCAAGCCGTGAACCGTTTTCCCAGCCTCTTGAGTAGCGCTTTTTGGCCACTGTAATCTCCGTGGTCAGAGTGTTCCTGGCTTGCTGGTCAGGGCCCTGTCGCCACTCCTGTAGGCTGCTTCCTTGGTCTGGCATGAAGGTGTTTCAGTTTTGGTGTGAACCGGTTTATTGTTGTTGTATGTGCAGAAGGTCTTGGTTGGCACACACACATTCACAAAAACTGATGTATGATGTCACGGGTGTTCAATAAGTTCATCCAGGTTATCAGAAGCGGCTTCAAAATAGTCTAATCACAGTAGTCAAAACAGTCCTGCAACTCCTGCTTTGCTGCATTGGTCCACTTCTTCACAGTTTTAACCACTGGCTTGGCACACTTGAGTTTTTGCCGATAGACTGGAATAAGATGGACCAGACAGTGATCAGAGTGACCCAGGGATGCCCAGGGAACAGAGCGATAGGCATCTTTTAGAGTGGTGTAACAATGATCTAGTATAGTGTTGTCCCTGGTGGGACAGTCAATGTGCTGTCTGTATTTAGGGAGGTCATGGTTCAGTTTTTGCTCTGTTAAGTCCCTAAGTACAATAAAGGGAATCGACGTTTCCTTTCCAGGTGGTGATCTGGTCGGCCAGAGTGCGTAGCACGTCGTTCGTATTAACTTGCGGAGGAATGTAGACTCCGACCAGGATGAAGGAAGAAAATTGCGGTGAATAAAATGCATTTGCAGTCAATGAAAAGAGATTCCAAGCCTAGCTGGGTAGAATTTCTGTAACACCGTGGCATCAGTACACCAACGTTCGTTTATGTAGAAGCAAACTCCGCCGCCCTTTGATTTCCCCGAGAGAAATCAAATTCGCAAGATGGCGCCGCAGATGGCAGCCTCGGTACTGCGCTCGTACTTTCTTTTGTTTTGCGTAAGTTTTGCCACCCAGACCACGCAACTTTTTCTAGAGATCAACTGCTAAACATCAGGCAGTCGTCTCAAAACAGTTTTTACCCCTTTTTCATAAACCCGGAGAGTTTTCCCGAGCAGCGGCTCTCTGCGGGGCTTGGCGGAGACACAGACGTGGGACGCGCGAGCTGCGTACAGAAACTCCGTCATGGGATTCCGCATTGCGCTCCTCCATTCACCTGGCGAATCTCCGCTCCCCTTACGAACAAAGTGGACGAGCTGCTGCTTCTAACAGACAAATGTATTCTCGCACGTTCCATGGATTCTGGGCTTATCATATTTACCTTTTCCTTATTAAAAAGCAAGGCGATAACCAAAATTCACATTATATTCCTCTACAGAGAATCAAACATAAATTGCATATTCCACCACTTCCTTTGTTACTCGTCCCATGGCTGGTCCACACAGGCATTGCATTCTGCCAGTGAAGGTTTCCCCAGTCCTATTCAACACACAACATATCACTTTTGCAGGCTGTTGCTACAACTGTTCACTTGTAATTCAAAATATAAGCTTTTAAAAACGTATCACTACAACTTGTAATGTCAGTGCTATGTTGTCAGCTCTGATTATGAATGCAACTTTTTATAGTGTGGACTTTTAATAATTAATGTGCCACAGTTTCTAATAACCAAACCTATATATCAAAGTCTAAATAATGTCTAATCTATTAAACTCAATTCAATATCTTCATGTAGTATGTACAGGAAAAATTACAATGTTTATTTATTACTTATACATTTGATACTCAGTTGCAACACATACGGCACAATGACATTATAGTAACAGTAATGCTAATGTAAGACAAAGAAGACCGCAAATCATGGCTAAACTACTTTTCTGAAATGTACACATTTCTGTGATAGCGAAGAAAAGTACTTTAAAATCTCCAGTTTAGGGGTAAAATGCTGCAGTTTGGTAGCTTTTGTAGATGATCCACATTCCACGGAGAAAAGGAGCTCAACGTGACCTGCAAAAATACGCTGTCTTCATTCGTGCTCAGCGCTCGAGACGCTAAGCAGTAAGTTGAGAGAACACCTCATAAAAAATCACTCAAATCGGGTCTGAATTAACGCCAGCACAACTGTACAATATAGCAATAAGTTACAGAGTTTTGAGCAAAGGTTTAATAAACCACTTCACGAGGGGGGCGCAAGTTTTTGAAAATGCATTTATATTTCCCTTGGCTGTACACCAGAACAGAGTTATATGCAAGAACAGACAACAGTGGTTTTAGAATCTCAGAACGGATAGAATAAACAGTTCCATAGGCAGAAAGCCAGAGCCAAACATAAGCACGATGACACCCTTACAGCTTCTTCATTATTTGGTCATCTTTATAAATTCTGCCTTTTATACATCAGATATACACAAATAATATTGGCGACAAGTATTATGCTGAGTTATTAAAGCTGACAGCTTTGACTGGAACTAATAAGTTCATTAAAACTGCTGGTGGTAACACTATAATGTCAAGGACTTTAATTATATAAATTCCAGTCAAAAAATACTATATTCTGTAAATTTCTTTGGGTTTAAATTTCATTAAAAAGTGGTCGGAGCAAATTCAAAGTACAATCATAACATGTATACATCATGATGCGACAGAAACACAGAATGAATTTCAAATGTCCCTTCCTATTTCTGAAGGGGCAGCGCATAATGAAGGCAAAGTCCAAGCCTCATGTATGACAGACATAGATTCATATCAAAAACAACGCTAATAAATTGGACTAGCGCCTCAAAGGATCCCAACATTCCCAACCTCTCGTCCTAATCCCACCCAATATCTCGAAAAATAACACCACAGTACATATAGACCTGGTGAGATTACAGTATCTCCTGTATCAGAAAGAGGAAAAATAAATATGACCATCTGACCTTTGTGCTTTCTGGAGAATGTGTGCACTGAAAAGAAGTGTTGTGATACACCCATCCAGTTCAGCTCCGCTTCTGTCATGTGGCATCCTTGTGGTCTATTAATACACGTAAGGGCATATTGTTGGTGATGTACACCCCCCAGCCCCCACCAGCACCACCAGTACCAAGATGGCTGAAAAGCAGGGCTGTTCTGGGAAACAAGAGGCCTGCCTGTGTCCCCTGGCCAGCCAGAGGTGAGAGGCCTTGGCTAAATTGGAGATTTGGCTTTAGGTAACTGGAAACACAAAATAGAAAAAATGTTTCATAATCAATACTTATAAAAAATAGGCCTTTGTTGCAATATACCCCAATGCTGCACATATATTTATTTGCCAATGTGTTTGAATAAACTTGACTATCTTCTTACTTGCATATCCAAGAAGTTATGGAATTAAAGCCCTTTGCAGGAATAAATATGTGCACCAGCCATTGGTGTTTAAGTGAAAGCAAAATTAATGTACCTTTAATGCCTGCAGCTGATGCTTGTGGTGTGAAGTGATCTTCATGGTCATACATTAATAGTGCAGTTTGTACAGCACAGGAGCTGAAAGCACAGCACCCAAACATCCATGTGGTTTAACATGCTGCAACCATTTCTTCTGCAACCTTTTGTGCCAAAAGTTTCTATTTCAGTTATCATGACCTTCACCCCAGTCTGAATGAGCCGCAGTTATTGGATGTGATGTGATATGAACTAAAAACATGTTTAAAACAAAAAAAAAAAACAAATTACATGAATGACTCAAGAGTTTCAAAATGAGATTTTTCCGACATTTTTTCTCTTGCGAGCTAGTTGCCATTTTGCAATAGCAGGTTCTCACTGCCACCACGTGGTCACTAGAGCATATGACATTTTATGCAGTCGCACGTTAACAGTGCCGCGAAAAGTATTTATTAACTATAATTGTGTGTATTTGTCACATTGAATGGTTTTTAGATCTTTAGACACAATATAACATTCGGACAAAAGGGAACCTAAGGATTTGATATCGTCTTTCACTTGTTTAAGAAGAATTTCAGCTTTGGAACCTACTTTATTCAGACACACTGGTTTTTGAGCATGAACAGCATCGTTCAGGTTCACCACAGCATCTCTGTTGCTGGGGCCAGGGCTTTGACTAGACCCCTCCTACACTTATATATATACATTTTTTGTTTCTTCTCAGCTGTTCAGATGCAGACCACTCTTGTTCTTCTGGCTTGCTCTGACCAGGACCAAGCGGTTGATAAATTGATGGATGGATGGAACTTTTCGCAGATTGAAATATCGTTTTTACCGCCACCTCGTGGTATAATGCGGTAACGCCAAATTTTGTTTTCATTTTACTTGTTCTGCAAATACACTGCCCGGCCAAAAAAAAATGTCACCCCCTGGATTTAACTTAGTGCTATGATGGCTGCTTCAGTTGGTCAGGTCTAGATTCAGCAACGTTATGTGGGCCAAAAATGAGGTGACTACCAACGCCTAAATGAGCAGGTTTTCCCCATCAATGGCTTTTTTTTTTCCACATAAATGCCAGGATTCATAAACAAATTGTGTAAGTGAAAAGCCAGGGAGCATATGAGAGAGACATCATTTTCACACATGGATCGGCCACCACAGAGTCCAGACCTTAACCCACTGAGAAAGAATCTTGGGATGTGCCGGAGAACACTTTACACAGCGGTCCAACTCTCCCGTCATCAATACAAGATCTTGGCGAAAAATGAATGCAACTCTGCATCTTGTACATAATTGGTCTTGTACATATAAAAGTGGACAGTTGTAACATGATTAATTTATGGTGGTGGCTGAAACAGGCCCACTGTATCAGCCTCATACAGGCCCACTACAGTGCATGGGCATGGAGCTGAGCTGATGCAGCATGTGACCCCACGCGGCCTGTGGTCACACCATGCTGGTCAGTTGAAGACATAGTGACAGGCTGCTACCTGTTAAACAGCGCACATCTATCTCAAATCGCAGTCACTGTGGCGTTCATGTCAACTGCAATAAAAGCAATAAAACTAAAAAAGTGGTGCAAATGCAGAAAGGGCTGCTTAGCAAAACTAGTTGTGCATGTAATTTAGATTTTATCACAAACATGAAATTTAGCATGCAGGTAATTTCGTACTTGCTCGTTCTAAGCGTCTTTGCATAGTCAAGTTCACTGAATTACAGAAAGGCTGCTTACTATTTTAAAAATTTAAATCAGGCTTGGAGGCTTGGAAAAGAGGGAGCAGTGACATCACACATAGCACGTATGTGACACTGAGAAATCTTGCTCTAAAACACACACACACACACACACACACACACACACACGTGATTTCTTCATAGAAACTATTGAGTGAGTATATTATAAAGCCAAAAAAGTATGCTTTCACTTCTATGGTTTTGTGCATTCTCACCAAGTCCTAACAGTAGATAAATTGAACCTCGTGTGACAAACAGCACATAACAGACTTTGCTTACTTTGCCTATTATTTAATCTTTGTTAGCATTTTTTCATTGCTGAATCTACACCAAACAGCCCAGAGATATTCCATCAGAAATAACTTTAGGGGTAAACTTGTGTGACAAAGCGATGATCTTAAACAATTTCCCATACCAGTCAGAAGATTATTAGGAGCCAAGATGACCTTTGAAAGACCCTCACATCCTGTACTTCACGCCAGGCTCTGGACCACCATGGTCCTGCACTGCACGTGTAGTAATCCGGAGAACGGAGGGATTTGATTAGAACCCACAGACTGATCATCAAATAAGCTCATACGTGATGTGATAAATAACTTTATTTTCTAGACATTTCGTTGGCAACATGATTAATGCATGAAAATATTATCCTAAAAGGTCACAATTACTATATGGCATTAAGGGGGGCTTTGTTCAGTTTTTGTCTCTATTTGAGTTTTTGTCTCACTGACATGGTGGTAACCTAGTCCAAATCCCACCCCACATACACACAAGCACGGAGGGCTGAGAATCATAAAACTGCAGCGGGAAATTATGCACTGTAGATTAATGTTTACCCCCTGTGCCTATGAGAGAGAGAGACAGAGAGAGAGAGAGAAGGGGAGAGAGGGAGAGGGAGAGAAGTGGAGAGGGAGAGGGAAAGAGAGGGGGAGAGAGAAGGGGACAGAGGGCAAGGGAAAGAGAGAGAAGGGGAGAGAGGGAGAGGGAAAGAGAGAGGGGAGAGCGGTGGAGAGGGGGAGAGAGAGGGAGGGAGAGAGGGGAGGGAGAGAGAGAAGGGAAGAGAGAGAGAGGGAAATAGGGAGAGGGAGAGGAAGAGGAGAGGGGGAGGGAGAGAGGGAGAGGGGAGAGAGAGCGAGAGAGAGGGAGGAGAGAGAAAGAGGGAGGAGAGAGAGAAGGGAAGAGAGAGTGAGGGAAAAGAGAGAGGGGCGGGGGAGGGAGAGGGGGAGAGAAGGAAGAGTGAGAGAGAGGGAGGGGGGAGAAAGAGGGAGGGAGAGGGGGGGGGGGAGTTTTCACTGGTCAGGAGGGGCGGTACCAGAGGCGCACGGTGAGGGAGGTACAGTGTACAGTAGAGCAGAGCACCGTACAGTACAGTACAGTAGCGCAGAGCAGAGCAGAGAGGCGGCACAGGCAGCCATGTCGGAGAGCGGCAGCGCGGAGCCCGGGGCGGCGGCGAGAGACGGAGGGACCCACGGAGCCGGCGCCGCCCCGCGGCTCCCGAGCAACCAGGTGACGGTGGTGCTCGGGGCGCAGTGGGGGGACGAGGGCAAAGGGAAGGTGGTGGACCTGCTGGCCCAGGACGCGGACATCGTGTGCCGATGCCAGGTGAGGACAGGGGCACCGCGGCGCTCTGCGGGGACGGCGGGGACGGCGGGGAGGGCATGAAATGCCATAAAAAACAAACAAAGCGGAAACGCATGAGGTCGCTTAAAACGCGAAACGGTGTCACAATATTGCTGTGTACCGGTTTACCAGGGTAACGGTGTGTTAGTGCAGTTGATAGCAACGGAGCAACAATGTGGCACAACTGCTTTGTAACGTGGAAACAGTGTAACAAGCTGATGTTGTTGCTACGTAACAGTCTGGGGGCTTCCCCCCTCGAGTGTAGCGACCTTACGGCGTAGCCGAGGATCGCAGAGCGGCCGCGTAGCAGCACATCGGGGTAAAACGGTGTAAGGTGGCCGTTCGGGCAACCGAACAGACACGAACCGGGGTCTCGGGCAGTGCTTTCTGCAGCTGGACGACTAGTTGTGATGGGTCAACTAGCTGTCTGGGCTGCTGTGGCTCAAGCACCGTGTTAGTCTCAAGCGGCAGAGCCATGGCGGTTCCCGTTAATGTCACCTTGGAATCCTGCGCGCACTCCACGTTCATTCTAGCGGTCCATACTGCGAGTGGCAATATTTAATACAGGCGGGTCGAAAGTGTGTGCTTGTGTTTTTACTTCAGCTCACACCAGTGTCACTTGTGGGAATGTTTCACACTTAGGAATAAGGACATCAAGGACAAATGTGACATCCAGGATAAAACTGGAAAGAAGAGGGACAGAGCAGGGCTCTCAGGCCTGGCCTACTGGTTTTCTGGAGCCCAAATTGCATAAATTTAACGCTCAAGCAATGACCGTGCAAGTCTTATGAAATAAGTACAGCCATGGAAGTGACACAGAGCTCCGTGTCACTTACATGGCCGTACTTATTTGTTCCATCCGTACGTTTCGGTCTTGCTGTCGGGTTTGCGGCTCATGGTGTCTGGGTACGCTACCTTACAGCGAAGCCCGCTCAGATTTCAATTTAAAAATACTTTGTTTTCGCGTACAGAAATGCAAGGTCTTTTTGGGATACTTGAAATGAGTGGGAATATAGTTGTATTAAATAATGTTAGGAATGTTATGTGAAATGTCTTAAGTCAATTGGTGGGAGAAGCAGAAAATCCAGGCTCCTATTTTCACAACAAGGGCAAAATATTGAATTGCTTGTCTTGTAATCTCCTTCTGTTAAAAAATAAAATAAAAAAAACATGAAACAGCTGCTTTATTTTCAGATGTTACACTTAAGGGAGATGTGTAGGAACTTTTTTAAAAATGCACCAGATGCTGTTGTCACTTAACGCAAGCGGCATCCAAGTGACACTGAGGGAAAGACTGATGACTGAAAATGGGAAACAAGGCGCTGCTGCCTCCATTATCTAATAGCAGAAGGCTTCATATTTGCAGTAACTTTGAACAAATAGTCACCAAAAGTGAAAAACAGGAGCACGTGCAAGGAGTTAAAGGATGGCACCTATTCCACAGTTGTACTGGGGCTGCTCATCCTCTGCCGCCAACTGACTGCTCATTGAAACACTGTTATGAATTGAATGTCTTCTCCAAAGGGTCGGTTGGTAACTTTGCACCCAGCCGCACCAGACATTAACATCATGCACGCCTTCTTGTCCTTTTCCCACTTTCTTTCACCTCTGAGTTCTAGTGAGGACTCCATATTCATTCTGCATGGTTCCTGTTGCCTGACAGTTCAGCTGGACGGTTTTTACTGAATCCACAAACTATCATAATAAACTTGTCCCTGCATGTGTTAATTTGAAGGAATGACTGGAACCCAAATTCCATGGCGCTAACTCTGTCCAAGCAAACGCATTCTCAGGGTATTGTGCCCTGCCTGTATCTGTCTGCCCGATAGCCATAAGGCCTGCCGGTGCTGAAAAGCTAACCTGTTCAGGGCAGTGATCATATTTTTGAGGCATTTAAAAGAATTCAAGATGGTCATTTCCCCCCTAAACATTGGCTGTTACAAAAGAAGAAAGCGCCACAACTTTGCAGCTTTCCCTGAGTCCTACTTATTCTCCAGGATGCTAAAAAGGTCAGGTTCATCTTCTAAATATGTGAAGCAGATTCTTATGCTGTGGTATAACTTACATGCTGTAAAATTTAAAGACCTATTTAAAAAGTTACTTTACACTCTTGCACTAAATGTACAATGAGCTTTTAATACACAGTTGAGTCCACTTACAGTAAGTGGATACCTGATGACTAGATAATTCCCTGATATGGACACTGTTTCCAGGGCAGTTTTGGTCCTATTTACTTCAAAGGGACACAAATTCGGATAAGTGACAAGTTTGATGCTTGTGTGACAGTGGAGTCTGGTTCAACATCGATTGCAGACAGCACTTTGGGAGATGCAGAGGACAGTGATCCTACAGATGCTACCCCTCTGCCTGCTAAAGTGGACTGGACTGTATTTAAAGTGTAGGAAGCTCCATCCTGCATCCATTAAGTTTTGATTTTGTCCCACTTTGGCCTCCTTCATCGTTTCTGTTTGAGATAGACAGAGCTCGGGAGGATCTGAGTGAAGGTTAAACTTTAGGATGGGTTTCTGTTGTGGTTCTGAGAACCGCTTTGCGGAACCATAGTAAACCCACAGCAGCTATACAGGAGCAGGAAAGTATTGTCTGCGTCCTGCACCGCCGGGGGGGCAAGGTGCTGCCACCTTGCACTGCAAGCGCTTGAAACCCTGTTCCTGCTGTAGTACCTTTGAGCAAGGTACTTACCTTGAATCGATGCAGTAAAATCTGTGTAGAATATCTTTTAAGGCAAATTTTAAGTCACTTCTGAGAAAAGCGTTGGTTAAATAAATATGTGCAATTGTTTCCCTCTGGATTCTGCAATAAGTACCACTTCACAGCGTAAACATTCTTCTAAAGAAGCCGCCTCCATAGGAGGAGGACAAGCGAAGACGGAGTGTGCGGAAAGCTGATCATGGGTGTGCTGTGGTATTTGCATAGTGGGGAAAACATGGCAGGAATTTGATACCAGTTCAACGGTTCTCTTCGCCTTGTTTTCCATACAGTCCATTTAACACTGAGTCTGAGCCCATAGCAGTGTTTCCCACTCTTCTTATAAACAATGGAAACGGGGCATTGCTTCTGGTTACATCTGGAGACAGATGAGACAACGCTGCCACGCTACAGCACATGTGATCCGCCGTAAGGCACAAGGCGTAAACGTAAGCGCAGGAAACACGGGGCACTCTTTAGAGCTTTGTTGTGCTGTGCATCGTGCTTGCATTCTGTCCTTTTCAATGCATCAGTACTTAATGAGAAATCTCAACTTTGGGTTTTAACTTGAGCCACATCAGGGCAGACTTTCCCCTTCAAGATTTTTCCATATTCCTCCACGTGTCCTCAGGCCAGCTGAGATGCATTTTAATTGGTACGAAGCACTATTACATTGTGAGACTGAGTAGATACTTTGATTCTTTTGTCCAGTGCAACTTATGCATTTATCCAAAGCAATAAATGTACCTATTTTATATCGCTGCATATTTCATTGCTAGATATTTTGTTATTTGGATTTGTCAGGAGTGCAGTAGCATTGCCCTTTCTGGGGACTTGAACCACCATCCCTAAGGCTCAAATTCCTTGACTACAGTACCACTTGGTTCCCCTTTAACAGTGGGTTATAGGCTTGAAGCCGAGTGTTACATGGTCTCCCTGACGACTGCAATGGCTGCGGCTCCCGCCGATGACTCACTGAGGCCTGCGTCTGGGTCTCAGCCACCCCTCCCGTCTCCTCCCCACTCAGTCATCCCTGCTCCTTCGCAGGCAGCACAGGCCAGCAGTATGAAATGATGTTTCCGAGTTTGACGAAAATAGCCGACCGCTTCTGGTAAAAGACATTCATTAGACTGAATGAGCGGAGATCCGATGCATCTCAGTTGTTTGTTGTTTCTTATTGCTTGACCGTTGGGTCAAGGTAAACATAGAAGCTAGACGTTATACCGCTAGAGACTGTTACTGCATTTAATACATTGAAATCGATGTAAATGAGGAAATGGTTTAAAATGGTTTCACTCTAAAAGGAGGATCTTGGACTGTGCTGGGGGAGCTAAACAAGTCTTGAGGGAGTGAAATGAACAAGGAAACATCGAAGGGGTGATGAGGAAAAATGGGGAGGAAATTAGACAGTGAGGCAGATGTGAATGGCAGAAGTGTACTTTTTGTTGGATAGGATGTCTTTAGGAGATTTTAACAGGATTTGTGAGGACTGGTGATGCAGGTGCAAAGCTGATTTCCCCTCCGTCATGCAGGTTCAGGGGTACCAGAGGTGCAGTTTCTTGTTTGCCGGAAGAAGGTGATGGTTAAGTAGGTGGTGTGTATGAGGGCAAATGATAGCTACGATAATGGAAATGAAGGTGATGAATGCAGTGGTTATGAAAGAGGAGTGGTTAAAGATCATGTCCAGGTTCTCTTTCTAAAGAGCAACCTTTAGAGGTGAATGGAGCAAAGCATAAAAAAGCAAACATGTTTACATAAGGAATCCGGTTATCCAGCAATCGACTTTGGTCTGGATGTGACCTGGCTCGTACTGGAATACATCAGCCATGGCTCAAGGGCCTCCCCGGGTTGTCACTTGGTGCAAAAAAAAGAAAAGTGCTTCCCTTACTCATCACCTTGAAGTAACTTGACTCTTTCCAGAGAAATTATTTACGATCTCAAATTATTTACTCCATGTATTCACAAATCAGAATTTATTTTTATCCAGTTAAAAATTCCAGTAGTCCAATAATTTAATTTTTAAACATCCCAGGGTGTTCTTGAAGGCCTCAATGTCAGCTCCTTTGCGGCATTCAAGAATCTTCCTGCACGCTTGTCCAGTTGGCCAATGAGAATTTGTACCAGTTTTAATACCACCAGTCCATACGATTTTTTTTCTGCAAGCATTATTGTTCACGTACATGGCACTGCCATCCACGCTCTCTAACATTATGAATTAGCAAACTGAACTTCGTATGTTTATTTAACCAGTTCTATAGGTTGATATTATTTGCTATAAGCTTAGGGTAAGAACAGGAATTCCTCCCATTTGCGCTGTAGATCATTCTTGTTAAATGGAGGCTTAATGAAGCAGCACCATAAGAGGCTATTAATACAGCATATTGCGTAATAATAATAGCGAATAAACAAAGAAAACAGTCTGTTTTATTGATAACAAATATAAATTTGCAGAAAGAATGGCATAAAAGTATTTTTTGAAATTTAAAAACACGGTAAACTGACTAAACAGTTCAAATAAGAGCACTGTAGAGACACAGCATTACAGGAGGTATTACTGTACTTTTGGAGGAGAGGGGATGTAAACGTGGCTCATTAGATCGCAAGGTCTTACCTCTGACCACTGCGCCACCTACTGCTTCCTCGTGAAATTCATTCGGTTGCTACGAGACACGATTCCCCACATGATGGCTGCGATTTTTATGTTATATTAGGCGGTAGACAGTAAAACACCAACCAGTGTGGAAGGAAATGGACACTTTTTCCAGAAGATGCACAGAATGGCTAAAAGATTGTGGCTTGGTGTGCCCGAATAAATCAGTACGGGCTAAATGGAAAAGAAAGGCGCTTGTCTTATTTTATGATGATGCTGCTGATGATGATGTTGAGGGGACTCATCACTGAGAAGTGTCTGTAATTTTGACAAGTTGGCATTCAGAGCATCTTGATGCCTGCGACCAAAAGTCACTTCTTTTGCTAGACTTCATCTGCTGCTGCAGTGGGAAGTTTACCGCTGTCAGTGGTGAGCAAAGATTTTAAATAATTTCTGGCACAAACACTGTTAGGTGCCCAGCCAGAACCAGGTATCCAACAGAATGTGCACACTCAGAGTAATGCTTTTCTGCAATGTCAGTAGCTGGGTCAGTTCAGACCAGTGTGGCCAGGGGGTAACACATCTTCATATTGTCACTCGCTCACCAAAGTGGACAGCTGTGTGAGTGACACCTGTCGTGTCACCACTTTGCCAACCGTTGCCTGTACCTGCTGCCAGTCTGGTGCTGAAATCTATATTTTAGTTGATCTCGAACGAACAAGTCTGGGTTTTGCTAGTCAGGCGGAAAGCTATTGGCCACCCACCCATTTGCCCCCCTGCACAGTCGACAGCACCAAGCCCAGCTTAACATAGTGAGGATTTCTCCACTCCGTGGTTGGCAGAGAGCCAGAGCCATGTGGAACTCAAAAATAAATCACCAATGGCCTTCTGGAAACTGGGAAGGTGTAGGGTGCAGTTTGTGTGTGTGTGTGTGTGTGTGTGTGTGTGTGTGTGTGTGTGTGTGTGTGTGTGTGTTGAACATAGTTTGCAAAACTGCAACAGACTGGGACATGTAAACACAGTGACATATATTGTGTATTTAACACATACCAAAAGTAATAAACACAGGAGGTTGTAAAATAAAATTCCGGTTTTACCTTTTGAGCTCCTTGGCCAAGGTGACCTCATTTTATTGAGCTGGTTGATCCTTTCATACTGAATTTTCTCCAGGTTGTATGGAATGCGCTGTGCATCTCTATCGCTTTGTATTGCCACTACATACAAGTGTATTCTTGACACCAGTTTTGCCATAAAGCAGTAACCGTGTTGTATAAAAACTCCCATTTTTCCAGTTTGCATAATAAAAACAACAGTTTCAGTGGAAAGTAAAAAGCGACTCAGCTGAAAAAATAAGAGGTGCTCCCTTTATTGGCAATGTAGTCGCAATCGACAAATTTAAGAAAGAAAATTTGAATTTCTGCACCAATGGTGAGATTGTCAATGCAGACTTTGCAAGCTGATTTATGGTGTAACTTTGTGCACCCTGGGGGAAGAGGACGCGATGAGTTGTTCTTTCGTGTCATGGAAATGCAAGTTAAAGCAGAAGTGCCTGAATCACCCTGTGTGAGAACAAGTTGATCAACCCTTTAAAATGCTTTCAAGTTGACAGAGTATCTACTGAGTTTAGTTGGGTCTGCTGTAAATGTCCTTTACGCGACCCTGTGTGCCACCATGTTTTATTTCCGTCTGATCTGCACCTATTCCTGCTGAGATCATTTTTAAAATCAACTAAAGAACCTGCTGGAAACTCTGGCAACGTGATAAACTGGCTGCGAAGCAGGACGGCTTCTCTCAGTCCCCTCCTCTTGACCCCCCCCAATGCCAATGTCACCTCACTGTCACGTGACCAGCCTGCATGCCAGTAGCTTCGCCCTGGGTTTGTAGGACGGAGCCAATTCGGAAAGAGCGTGGGTGTGACCCCTGCACCTTCACACCTGTGATCGCATGCTCACTGCCAGGGTCGGGTGGGATAACAACACAGCTTTTGACAAGAGCGGTGACGCCGACAGCACCACCGACACAACAGCGCTGGCATGGCAAGGAACAAAAATGCAAATAAATGTTACCTGAAATAGTTGCTCTGTAATCATTTGCATCGCATGGCTCCAAGTACCTCACGTATAGTCCATATGTCATTGTCAGCCATTTATTACCTAAGAAGGGTAGGTTATGTGTTTAGCTGCATTTGGCTGGCGGTTGACGGTTGGTTCTAGCACTGAAAGGTTAGAGTTGGGCGCTCCCTCTGCCTTCACAAAGATGAATGAACAGTTGACAAAGACATTTGTTCTTGGTCTGAAGTTTCTCTTCTATACATTAAATTACAGAAAGAGGTAACTGCACTGGGATTACTTGTACACACAATGTCTAGGTTGGGTGGGCACTGACACCTGGATCCCGAGAGGTCATTTCTTACCCAAATAGGAGTTTTCCTCCCCACGGTTACCATATGGTTTATTTCATAACAGTAAATGAGTGGGCAGCAGATGGCGTAGTAGTTAGCAACACTGCCTTGTTTTCTACGGACCCTAATTCAAATGCCGCTTATGCCTGTTGATCTAGGCGCTTGCCTTGAATTGATGCGGTAAAAATGACCCATGTGTATAAATAGGTAAATAACTGTGAGCTGCTTAACACATATTTGCTTTTTTGTGAATCCAGATCTTGGGTGATAAGGTGTTAGTCTGGCAACTAATCCTGGTCTCCACGCCCATCATTCTTGGGAATCCTGGCCCAGCTTGTGAGAATCATTTGCCCCAGATGGACTGACTGTTGCCAGGAGCTGGAACAGGGTCCGGTGGGGAGTCTGACAGCGCATTCCCAGGGACAGCCACCCGGTCCCCTGAGAGGCCGCTGGATGTGATTCAGACAGAGGATGTTCAAGCGTTTTGCTGGCTTTGCACAGCAGCTCAATTCCGCAGACTTCTGGCCCGATGATGGAAGGTGTCTGTTTGATCCCGGTTCCAGCAAAAAGGTGTTTTTATTCCAGCACCTGCATTGGTGCCAAACTGAGACTCAAGTCTTCCCTCCAGGCAGCATGTCAGTCAGTATTATATTGTATGAGTGTAGCTTGCATTTTCTCTTTATTTTACCACTACTTGATCAGTTACTACCAGTTAATACTTGTCTGATTGTAGTTAATACTGCTGAGCATGGAATTTAGAAATGGTTCAGTTTGTGAGCCAATAACATGAAATGTTTTATTTAGTATTTTGTTTTTCTGTCAATAAGAAAAAAAATATTTTGAATATTTTGACTGCATTTGCAGCAATGATGCAGGTGTTTGGTGAGCTGTATTTGGCGAAGACTGCAATAAGTGAGTACTTGGAGAGAGAAGCCGTTTCTTTGACAAGTTCCCAGTTGTTAACCGTACGAAACCAAGCCTTCGGTGGTGCAAAAACGGGCTGTTAGTATGTTACAAAAATAATCACCATGGGGCAGACGCTGTTTGCAAGGTGTAATAGTGAATGGAAGTCGACATTTCACAAGGCAGCAGGTGGCCTAGTGGTTAGAGCTGCCACCTTCCAGTCGATTTACCTGTTTTTAAATCCCACTTAAGTGAATGACACTCCTGATCAAGGTACTTACCCTGAACTGATAAAGTAAAACTGTTCTTGTTTTGCAAATTGCATTAATGTGCTTTGCAAAAAATCCCAATTTTACAAAAAAAACTGATCAGTAACTGAAATCCCTGCTTTTCACTTGAGGGGTAGAGTATATAGTTACACTGGGTTTGTAGGTGAACCCACGTTGTGTGTAAATGACACCCTCATGCATTCCCAGAATGGGTAGCATCTGGTTACCCAGGGGGCCAGGTGATTATTTTTGAAGTCCCTGCATGATGAAACTTCACGGCTCATCCCGAGCAAGTGATGAGGGCCCCTGTAATGGGACACGGCTGGCAAGACCTTAAACTCGGAGCAGAGCTCCGGTCCCAGCTGGGGTCTGCGTGCGTCATAGGCGCGACAAAAAAGGAGAGGCATCCACACACATTTGTTGGATACGCCCGTCAATAAATAGCTGTCCCCAGCAGAAAGCATCATCCGTTTTGGCTGTTGTGTTGGTTCTGCCCTTCTGATCCCTGCACATTCCAGCTGTCAAGAGGAATTAGATAAATAATAAAACCGGTAAAAAATTATTATTGTGCTGGAAGTTGACAGGTTTGAGGGCCTCTGGTTTTTAGGAAGCGGGAGCCAAACCGGGCACAGTCAGGCCTCGGTGTCTGTTGAAGGCGTTTGTTCCCCTGGCGACGGCACGTCCGGTCTCAGCGGGACTTCACAACCTGATGGCATGCGCCAGCTGGAAGGGGTCAGAATACAGCACTCCAGAGCCGGTGGCAGAAGCAGGGTTCTCTTGTTCTGCTGGCGAAGCTCGTCTGTTGTGAAGGTGGCCGGCATGCACTCCCTTCGGGTCCCGTGAGCCGCTTTCCCAAGCCTAATAGGTCCTTCTAAGTACTTTGGGAGAAGCAGGTCTTCAAATGGGAGATCCTTTCTGAAACCATGAAGCCGTGGTAATGGCAGTCCTCCATCAAGGCTGTTTGCAGCGTAAACAAGCGAGAAATGTTGTTAGTACAGTGTTGTCCATAGATTTGTTTTAGGGCAAAATTTATGTTGTTAGTCATAGATTCCTGTTTTTCTGTTGACAGCCTCCATTACAATTCAGCCATGGGATTTGGGTTCTGTGTGAGCCATAACAGCCATTATACTGAAATAAACAATGATGTGAATTTGTTGCCGGGTCAGCAGGTGGTGTAGTGGTTAGCGCTGTCACCTCCTGCCGTAATACCTTTGAGTGAAGTGCTTACCCTGAAAATTGGTTCAGTAAGAATTACCCAGCTGTAAAAATGGCAAAATTATTTACAATAATTTTGGAGAAAAGCTTCCGCTTAATAGATACATGTAAATATGGACAGACCCCGCTGTATAAGCAGCCTGCTAGTTGCTTTGGAGAAAAGTGTCAGCAAAGCATACTTTTCTCAAGCTTGAAAAATGTTTCCTGAGAATCGTCAGATTTCTGAAGAAAGCCAACCTAACCAGATGAAATTACATGATAAAAGCAGTCATTCCAAATTGTTTTCACATAAATAGGCCTTCGGGACAGTGTGATACCGCTGTGGTCTGTTATATTGGGACCCACCCGCTGAACTGTCTGGGACAATTCAAAGATTAGCTTAGGAGACACATTCTGACACACATGAGTGAGTGTGTATCACAGTCGCATGGCCGGTTATTCTCTTTGATGAGTCATTTTAGCCCTGTTTTGGTTCACTGTTGGTTTCCGGTCATTAACCCACCTCCCCCACTGGTCTCTGCAGGGTGGGAACAACGCAGGTCACACGGTGGTGGTGAACTCGGTGGAATATGACTTCCACCTGCTTCCCAGTGGCATCATCAACCCAAAGGCCACAGCTTTTATTGGTGGGTTTCCGGTCTCTTCTCCCCCTGTCTGTTTGTCTGTCTCACACACACGCACACACACACATGCACACGATATAGTACTATTATACACGTAGTGATTTAACAGACATCAGAAGGCTCAAACAAAGATAACCACATCTTCATATGCCGCTGTTAAACAAGCTAAAGATAGTCAGTCGTGAAATGGAATGTCATTTTATACCAGTCACCAATTATTAGAGTTGGCCCCCCGTCTTACAAACTTTTGCGTAACAAACTGTTTTCATAACTAGAACTAGCATACCTGTTCATATCACTTGTCACAGCGGCACCCAGAGCGTCTACAGTTAGCGATTAGAAATACAAAGCATAAGTTTTTCAATATCTTGCTCTTGTTCGGGTCAGAAAGTCTTTTCTAATACTTTCTTATTTACAACGTTTCAGAAGTATCCCTGCCAAGGGACTTTGCATGTAAAGAAGGAGGCACCTTGCCACTTCCTTTCCATCCAAAAAAATCCCACTGTTACCTCCCACCCTGCGGACCTATCTGCATTATTGCAATTTGCATTCCGTTTATCGATCTATCCAACATACAACTCGGAGTAAACCGAGGTGCATTTCACCAGCAAAGGCATGCTGTTCGTCCAGTTCTGCCGTGTTTAGCACAAGTAGTGTCATCAGCTCGAACCCATTTGGGTCACGTTCAATTTAAAAAAAAACTTACAGCAATAAACCAGCTCTTTGTTCCAACTACATTTTTAGCTTCTGTTCTTGTGGGCAAAATTGTGGGCACAGACGCAAGTCTTGAGGTTCTGGTTTATTCCCGGTGTGGTCTTTGTGCCGTTTCACTTGGGAAGCTGTGAATCGAGTGACTGGGTGTGAAAACAAATAAGGCAGAGACCATCGCGGGTCAGTCAGCGAGGCTGGGTGGATGAAGAGCTGTAAACAGTCTGTACTTAATTTCTATAATGGCCTGCAGTTCTTGGCAGTGGGGAGCGGACCCTAATTCAAACAATGAAGGCATCTCAAAACATTTTCCACACACGCCACCCCTTATCTTTGATTCGCTGGCAAGAATCCTAATGGTTTGTTTGCTAAGAAGAAATACATTACTTACACACTCGTGCTTTCGAGTGTGTGTTTTGTGGTCTCTCCTGTGAGTTTATGCAGCTGCAAGGAGGCATGGTGGGGAAACAAAAACTGCACACGTCTTGTTTCAGAGGCCCTGAAAACACCTCTTTGCATGAGAAAGGAATCTGGTTTTGAAGGAGGCGCTAGAGCAAGAAATGTTGAAAAAATAAACGCTCCAGATGCAAACGGTAACATAATGAGCATCCCTCTCGGCCCCCAAAGCACAGAGGCTTGGAAACCACTTTTCCCTAAAATGTTTGCTAGCCTTGCAGGCCTCGTATTCGCTATGGTTTCCTGACCGTTTGATTACCCAGCATTCCCCAGTGTGTCCATTGCGCTTCACCATAATCATACTTCGATTTTCTAACATTTTGGGCTTCCCCCACAGGAAATGGAGTGGTCATCCACCTGCCCGGCCTCTTCGAGGAGGCGGAGAAGAACCTGCGAAAGGGCACAGGTGGGCATGGTGCGGCCTGAGTGACTTTTGTGCCTAGGATGAATTTTAAAGTTGCTCCAGTCACATGGAGACGGCATGGCGGCAAGGGTCACGTGGGGCTTTGCCGAGAGCAGCCGACAGTGGGGTTGTAATCGGCTGTTCTTTTCATTTACAGGACTGGAGGGCTGGGAGAAGAGGCTGGTCATTTCGGACAGAGCGCACATCGGTGGGGCCCGATCGCATATAAACACCTGCACAAGAATAAAAATGCACCAAGTAGCGGGCGGGGAAGAAATCGAAGGATTGTTTTGTTTGCAAGAGCAGATCTTCAGCCAGGGAGATTGGTTGTCTTCTCAAATAAAGCGCAGTAGGTGGCTTAGTGGTTGGTGCTGAAGGACACAGATTCAAATCTCACCTCCCGTGGAAGTACCTTTGCTCAAGATACTTTCCCTGAACTGAGAGCAAAGACCCAAGTAGCGTTTATTTTAGTAAAATAGTCGAAGGCCCTTTTTTGCCATGGGTTCTCAGTAGTTCCTCTTTCCCTCATTTTTCTGACCGTGTCCTCCAGTGAACTGTTTGGGTCATTAGAATGGGAGGTGTTCCTGTGGTGGACGGTTATAGTTGAGAAGAACTGCAGGCTGATGGTCACTCCAGAATGGTGGAGGAGCCAAGAGATGTTGTGAGGCCCGGTGGTGTGACTGCGCTTCTCGCCTTTTGCCTGCAGTGTTTGACATCCACCAGGCGGTTGATGGGGTGCAAGAGCAGCAACGGCAGGAGCAAGCAGGAAAGAAGTAAGTTGTCCACCTGTTCTGGGTAGAGACCCAGTGTAATGGCATTTTAGTATGGAAGCAGCTCGATTAACAAACACCCCTTGGCTCAGAATCCCTCCTTTCCCCTTTGCTTACTTTGATTTACCTGTCTGGACTGTGAATTTGGATGCAGGTTCAAATCCAGATTAGCATGCATGCATTTTACTAAATTCTCAGTCTTTTAGCATGGATTTCTTCCCACAGTCCAAACACGTGTGTTTCAGGCAGATTGGCGACTCTGTAGTGCTCTTTGTGTGTGTGTGTGTGTGTGTGTGTGTGTGTGTGTGTGTGTGTGTGCGCGCGTGTGCGTGCACCTGTGTGTTCTGTTCTTCTGCCATATAAGTAGGTGAATGAATGTACAGAGTTTAAAAGTGCAGTGTGTTTACCACTGCAACTCACCTTGGGTAAAGATGCCAGCTCAATACAAGACATTAAAAGTCATACGTCATCATAGAAAAGATCATCTGTGAAGCAAATAAATATGTAATGCATGCATGTAATATAAGTGTAAATGTAAATGGAGACATGACATTTAAAAAAGGAGTTTGCGTTTCCGTCGGTGTTATGCGTTGCGTTCTGTTAGCAACAGAAAATGTTTCAGACAAAAGCTGAAGGACCAGAAAATCTTGTTGTCACTTAGACATTTGCAGCACACTTTACATGGGGAGTGTTTAGCTTCCCTCTGGGACCTGGAGTGGTGTGAGCGAGTACGAGAGAAAGGGGATTGTCTGGGTCGAGGCTGAGTGGCCTGTGCCCTGTGGAAGTGTCAAACCCACAGAACCATGCAGAGGTATCGTGGTCAGGTGAGGAATGGCGTGCTCCAGTGCAGTCTGGTTTGTTTGGTTTAAATAAAAACTTCAGTAAGAATAAAAGGGATGACGGGAGCCACTTTAAGGAGAGGCAAGTGTTGCAGGAAAACTTGTTTTTTTCCTCCTGCTCTTGTCTGACCCATTGACACACCAGGGTGTCTGGGACTTGAAGGACATGTTGGATGGCACTGAGCACAACATCACGCACCGAAAAGACACTTTGCTTATTCCTTCCCACTGAATTTTAGCCGTCTTGCAGAGGTTTTAGCTACAGAGACCCGCCAACAGCAGTGTAGCTCAAGTGTGACAGATCTTCACGACTGACTGACAGTTATACAGAGTGTGGGGGAATAATTTAAAAAGACGCATTCTGCTGCAAACTGATAAATTTATTGGCAATAGTTCAGTCCATCAGCATGCAGGGACATCACCATTTCAGTTAGATGGGGGGACGCTGCATGTTAAATGTCCACTTGATAGGGATAAGTTTTAAGTCCCCACCCTTAGTTACTGAGTATGCATACATCATGGAAAGCTTACAGTTTGCAAGAAATGAAGACAGATGGTCAAGAAGAAAAAAACGGTCAAAGGGAACATCATAAGGGTAACCAGTTTCTGGCCTTATGACCTGTCAGACAGAAAAAGAAATAAGCACACAGCTTAGGGCAGATAAGACCAGAACAGTGCATGAGATGTTTTATACACTGCCTAGCCAAAAAAGTCACCACCTGGATTTAACTTAGTTTTATGATGTGGGGTTGCTTCAGTTGGTCAGGTCTAGGTTCAGCAACGTTTATGTGCCCAAAAAATGAGGTGAGCTGACTACCTGAATATACTCAATGCGCAGGTTTTTCCATCAATGGATTTTTTCTTCCCTGATGGCACAGGCACATTCCAAGATGGCAATGCCAGGATTTGTGGGGCTCAAATTGTAAAAGAGTGCTTCAGGGAGCATGAGACATCATTTTCACACATGGATTGGCCCCCACAGAGTCCAGACATTAACCCCATTGTTGTGATATTGCATACGCTTATAGAAACGATGCCACGGCAAATGGAATTTATAAAGTCATGTCAGCTTAAAATTTCCTCACAGGGTTCTTGATTCCTATACAAGGCCTCTCTTGTGTGGGATGCCAGATTCAGAGGCTGTATGTGATCAGGGCGCCACTGACTTTCCCTTCAACAACGCACAGCATCCTGGAGCAGAACATGCACATGCGGTTATTCATGATTTCCGAAGGCCATGTTTAAAGGCGAGGATGAGGCCTTGTTGGTGATGGTGGCAGCGGAGGTTCAGCTATTGTTACGGCGCAAGTGAAGGGCTTTGAATGTGCATTAGGAGTGAGTACAAGTTATGAGCTTCACCTGGGGCTGACAGACACCATATACAGGCGCACAAACACACTCGTGTGGATACGTCCTCATCGTGTACACTGGGTTCAACCAACGCACCGGGGTCTCTTCTGAACTGCAGTCTCTTCAGTGTTGCCGCTTCACAGTCAGCAGAGACAAGGAGCCAAACTCAAGGTGGTGCAAGAAGATACAGGTTCCTTGTTGTTAGGCCTCAGTTCCTGGCACCAGGTTGCATAGTGAAAAGGACAGGGACCTGAAGGTTGTCTGAGCCCCCTGGGGTTGGGCTGCTGTACTGTTGAGTGTGATATTTCAGTGTGACATATAAAGAGTTTAAAAGGACCTGTATAAATGGGCAGAATAGGTTTACTTGAATAAAAACATGGATTCAGTAACAAGGTAACAAAAGCAGCCATTTATTTCTGTACTGTGTGTGTTTTTGTTTTCCTGCTCAGCTTGGGAACAACAAAAAAGGGTATCGGTCCTGTGTATTCAGCCAAAGCTGCCCGCAGCGGCCTGCGGATATGTGACCTCATCTCGGATTTCCGAGACTTCTCAGAAAGGTAGGTCTGTCCCTCGCAGCCCCCTGCAAGCAGGGAGGAGCCGGTGACCGGTATGGAGGTGATTCATCCATCCCTGCAGGAAGTGGGTGTCTGGCTGCATTCATCACTATCCATAACACATCCCCACGTGGGGACAGGGCTCCATCACCACACTTAACTTGTGTCCTAAAAAGATTAATGTGCGGACCGCATGCAGGTGCTGTACAGTCACAGATGGTTTCTGTCATAACTGATGCCATGTTTGAGGGATTTCAACCACTTTTAGCAAAAGTAGACAAATTGGTGTGATCGGCTTCAAAGTCAAAATGTGCCATTTATAACACATGTAGCGATTCATCACTTGGTCCTCCTGGATCCAGCGGACAAGGTCATTGTGGCCAGACAGAGTAAGAGATGAGATGTTTAAGCACTCTTACATAGACTTTTGCATACGGAGGAGCTACTTGGTCACCATGCTGCCATATTGCTGTTGCAGAGAGGTGTGTGAGGCCTTGCCCTTCTCTTCCAGGTACAAGGTGTTAGCCATGCAGTATAAGTCCATGTACCCAACTCTGAACATCGACATTGACGGGGAGCTCGAAAAGCTGAAGGTGAACCATCATCCGCTGGAGAATTGGGGAGAGTGTGTGGCATAATTCAACGGAATTGTATGTACGTGTGTGTACGCACTCAACAGGGCTACGTGGAAAGGATAAAACCAATGGTGTGTGATGGTGTGTACTTCATGCACGAGGCTCTGCACGGACCCCCTAAGAAGATCCTGGTGGAGGGGGCCAACGCCACTTTGCTGGACATTGACTTTGGTGAGCTCCCCCTGCCCCCTTGCAGCTTAAGTTTCTGTAAATGTCCAAATGGGCTCTGAACCCAGTCGCACTGTAACTGACTAACTGAGCAATGCCTGTTTAAAGCCGGCCGGAGGCCTCCCTCAGGATCCCTGGTGAGTTTTAATTCCCTGCTGAACATTTCTCCCCGTTTCACCTCCACATTTGAGCCCAGGCAGCATCTCACACCTTGCCCAGGTTAAACGTGCTAGGAGGAGCCCAGCCACCTGTTAACAGGGATCGACTCCAAAAAGGCCGTACCTGTGCCAGCTGAGGGGACGTGACTCAGCGGAGGCGTGTGTGACGGCAGAGACGGGGCTGCTGGGATGCCTTTTGTGTTGACATAGTGGACGACACATTCATGCTTTACCCAATACGTTGCTTCACCCCCTCACCCCCTCTCTAGATTACAGAGAAACACAAAGATCCCAACCAGCTCTTTCACGCCCCAAAGACTTTTGCATGACATCTGATTAAAGTACATTGTGAAAATTTGTTTAAAGTGATGTAATTCTGAACATCCAAGACGCACCTCACTGTTTAGATGTCAAAGCCACCAAAACTTTGCTGTGCTTCTAGTCCTGGTCTTTGGAATGACTTTGATGAGTTGTGCACCTGCAGATGAGCACCATACACACACACAGACACATACACACAGATTTTTCCCTACAGCGTCCCCCTGTGTCTGTGTGCGTTGTATACGTTTTGTCTGGCAGCAGGATGTCCTTTGTGAATGCACTGCTGCGCTGAATGCATTCCTACTGAACGCACTGTGCTGGTCGCTGTGCTGTTCACTATGCTGGGGCAGCAGGTGGTGTTGGGGTTACAACTGCTACCTTTTACTCAAACACCCCAGGTTCAAACCTTCCCTCCCACTATAGAGTCCTTGCGTAAGGTACTTGCCACAATTTACTCTGGTAAAAATGACACAGATGCATAAATGAAGACATTGGTGTAAGTAGCTTAGCACTTCAGGTTGCTGTGGAGAAAAGCACTGTAAATATGTTATAAAGGAGTTGTATGTTTGCATATGAACCTGGATTCTGTGCTGTAATTCCACCCTCCCGTTTCAGGCACCTACCCCTTCGTGACTTCATCCAACTGCACCGTAGGTGGTGTGTGCACTGGCCTGGGCATGCCCCCGAAGAACGTCGGAGACGTGTATGGCGTTGTTAAGGCCTACACCACACGGGTGGGCATCGGTGCCTTCCCCTCCGAGCAGAACAATGTAAGAGCCGCAACACTGCCCACAGCAGCCAGTGGTGTCGAAGAAGGAGGAGGAGAAGGAGGAGGAAGCTGCTTTTGCGTGCATCAGGGCTGTAATGTAACTTTGAGGCCACAAGTCTGTAAAACCTTTCTGAACTTGTTAAACAGCGCCATCCGATGGCCGATCAATTGTTCCCTTATCCTGTGCTCAGTCGCACCGTAGTGAATTTCAGCTGAATTGTCGTTTTACTTTTCATTGGTGTGCCATTTTTCCGCTGTGGGCTGTGATTCCACAGCCTGCTTGGCTGAACTTTGCTATGACTTCAAACGTGTAAAATTTCTCTCTGTTGCTGTCCAGCTCCTCCAGGAGACATGAAGGTGTGCAAGGTGAGCTTGACTCTCTTTCCCTCCGTGAAGGAAATCGGAGAGCTGCTGCAGACTCGGGGCAAGGAGGTGGGCGTGACCACAGGTCGCAAGAGGAGGTGCGGTTGGCTGGACCTGGTGCTTGTCAAATATGCCCACATGATCAACGGCTTTAGCGCGTGAGTTGTCCCCACCCGGTGTCCAATAATGACATCCATCTTTACTGAGATTTTGCTATTCAGTACAGGCAGGGCTGTCTTTGCAGGCCTCAAATCTCAGCAGGTCTAGTTAGCTGCCCTGTATTTATGGTATAACATGGTACACCGCCTCCTCACCTTACCGATGCAGCTGGGACAAATGTCTATTGTTAACCCGCACTGTTCGCGACTTTAAAATCCCTTTTCTCCTGAGTTACAGTCAGAAAAGGCCTAATAATGATTTATTTGTAGACAATTTTTTTTAAAAAGGGCTGTAAAATGTTTGATTTGCGCAAAAATTGAAAATGACTAAAAATCAAACAATTGGCCACTTTATGTCTGTCATTCCTCATTTGCACGCCACAACGCTCCCACTTTGGTGGGGAAAAAAATGTACAAAAAAATGTGTCACAACCAAGGAGCAAGTGTAAGATATTTAGCTCAAAAATTTAAGTGCACAAATGTGCGTGCATCTAATGCAAGTGTTCAGATAGATGGCTTCAGTGGGATGCATTGGAGACCCCTGTGCTCTGCAGCTTCCAATCCAGAGTTTTGTAACCATGCCAGCTTCGCACAGTTACAGAAGAAAGTTGATGTTCCAACTGTGATTAACTGGCTTTTCTTGCTCTTCCTCTCATGCAGCATAGCTCTAACCAAACTGGACATCTTGGATGTGTTTGACAAAATTAAAGTGGGTGTGGCGTACAAGGTGGAAAATGATTTAATACCTCACTTTCCAGGTAAATGTTTAATACATCCAAAGCAGAACAGTTTGTCAAAACCGTTCACTAGGACACGTGTCAGATTCAGTAACATCTTCTCCCCCACCGCAGCCAACCAAGAAATCTTACACAAAGTGGAGGTCCAGTATGAAATTCTGCCCGGTTGGAAGAGTGACATATCCGGTGCCCGGACCTTTGAGGATCTGCCAGAGAACGCCCAGAAATATGTCCGATTTGTGGAGAAGCACCTAGAAGTGCCTGGTGAGTCCACGTCCACCACCCTCCCAGCCGCATAACAAAGGCTGCTCTGTGCTCTGTACATCCGGGAGCACAGACGGCAGCGCTGCTCATGCCACGGATGTGTCCAGATGCAGAACAGCCTTCCCTTCTGTCCACCGCGGTGCTGAATACCTGGCACCGGGAGAATTTTAGGAAGAATCACTTGCTTTGTTAGTTCATAAGTCTTGGTTTAAGCTAATAATGAGTGCTGTGTTGGTCTGAGCCACCATTAAAAACTCATTCACTGAGGCCATACCTTCTTGAGCTGCTGTGCTCAGAAACTGGTCTGTTCAAGACTTTAGTGGCCTTTTATTGCCCTCAAGCGTTCTTATTTTTAGTCTGAAACAACCCTTGACAGAATACAAAATTGATTTATTATACATAAACTTCTCATTAAGCTGCCAGTTTTCAAAGATCCAATACAATTTGAAAATATAATCAAATTTATTTTTCTAATAACTTATTTATTAATGCATCCTCTTCACCTACCTATTTTTAAAAATATCTTCCCTCGGCAGAGCAACCACGTTTGCCCCCAGCTCCATCTCAGCCAGTAAAACTCAAGGAGTATAGAACCACTCTAATACAATTGAATTGTTTTCAGTCATTTTAAATTCAGATTTCATTAGCTTGAAGTTAATTTAAATATTACAAAAATTTAAAAAAATATACTTATTGTACATATACAGTATAAGAATTTTTTTTAGTTGTATTTACTTAACCAAACATATTAGGGTTACAACAAAAAGCAGGTTCGCCGATTCTGGTCAGGTTCCTGTCCCGCATGTCCTGGTGAGGGTTGTGGTGGAAGCAGGCTGAGCAGGTAGGCCCAGACCCTTTTTTCCCCCACCATGGTCTCCAACTCCTTTTGGGGCAATCTCAGCCATTCCCACACTAGCAGAGAGATATAGTAATGCCTCCAGCATGTCCAAGGTCTGCCCTGGGGTCTCGTCCCAGAGGGGGCGCGCCTGGTACAGCTCCCGAGGGAGTCAACCAGACGCCATCCTCATCCTCGCAACATCCCCAGACCATCTCAGCTGGACACATGAGAAGCAAATGACTGTTATGTTGCTAAAACATGTACTTTACACTATAAATTCTGGAAGAAAAAAACATCAGTTTTATGATGCTCACTAGAACAAACTAGTTTGTTAGACTAACAAATTATTTTGAAGCTTTTGCCTTATTGTTGGCTGCACACGAAAGCCCTTCCCAGTGTGCCTTTCGAATGACACAATGAATGATCGCCAGAAAGGTTCAGGCCTGTATGTCACGTGCTGCATAGTATGTGGACACTGAGTCACAGCAGCGTAGTATGAAGAAATGTTGGAGGAGCTATCACTGGTGGTCGCTGGTCTAACGCTTCTTCTTTCCCCTCTCAGTCAAGTGGATCGGTGTAGGAAAGTCCAGAGAATCCATGATCCAGCTCTTCTGACAGTGCAAATCCTTTGAGGAAGAAGTCATACTGACCACTACTGCCCCCTTCTCTAACCCCCGTCGTGGATTTCAGGATCGGGGGGGTTGTGGAAGTGGTCCCGCTGCATGCAGACTTTTCTCTGCCCCCCTGGGTGGTGAAGGTGCCATATCGCCTTTACAGGAAGCAAAAGGGGAGGAGCATTCCTGGAGTCGCCATGCCCACCTGCCTCATCCCAGGACAGGTTAATTTCATAGGACATGGGCAACGATACACGGCGATAAATTTGTAACAAGGGCAGTCCTCCCCAACCCATCTACAGCTTCCACTGTTGGGCTTGCTTTGGAAACCTCCGGAGTCTCTTCCGTTTACCAGGAAGCCACGCTTTCAACGCCTGTCTGCATGCCTGTGTGTCACGTAGTCCCATCGCTAGCCCGTGTAGCTTTAACAACGTCTGTTTTAAGTTTGTGAGCCGCACTTTGTCACGGCAGTCCTTGACAAACGTACTCGAGTGCACATATCGACATCCATGTCATCTAAATACAGTAATACCTCGATTAGCACTGCATCTCACAGCGCTGTTTGGCCATAATATTTTTAATTTAGCCCTTTCAGTAATTTATCATATTTTTTTCAATTTAAAAAAATATTTTGCATTTTTTGAAATATAATCTATAAAATACTATGTTCCATGTATGACTACTGCGGAGGAGAATTGGTCAACGGCCCTTTAACCTCAGCCCCAAGTTGCGCACATTTCCGGTCTACAAAAAATGCGTATTGTTGAATTTTTGAGAGGAATCGATTGACGTGGCTCCTCTAAATCTCTATTGTATACCTGACCTGTAGCCTTTGACCTTCCCAACAGATTTCACCGGCACGCTGCATCCTCCACAGGGTAGCTGGCCAACTTTTAAAGCTTTTACCTTTGCACAAGATGTTATTTGTAGCATTTTTATGTGTTAACCTCTGCAGGATTCGCGGGCTGCTCTGCTCCTGTTTAAGGTGTTTGAGAGCCTAAAAGCCTCGATTTGAAGGGAGACCAAAAAAAGGGGATCGACATGCTGTGGGGGGTCTGTTCGGGGACAGATTGGCGGCTGCTTAAACGCTCTACACATTCATAAATGGCAAACCGTGATCGTTTCACAAGAAAACCCCCTTAAACCGCAGTGGAGGTGGTGGTATTCTACCTTGTGGGAGGAGATTATAAAAATACCGAACAAAGCAATGCCTTGGCACTGGCCTTCCTCTAGATTCTGCACTTGACCGACAATTTAGAAATGACACAAGAATGTATTTTTAAAGTGGAATCTGATGTACTCGGGTTGTGCTGGGTTACTTTTCTTGTTCTTCTAAACCATCTGTCTTATTTAACTTTGAGAGGGATCGATGTGTGCAACTTTTAAGCGTAAACTATAAACACGATCTGTAAACTACAGATGCTTCCAGATTGTTCTGAACCATTGAATCAAGCCATCTGACATGTTCTCAGCATTTGAATGAATACTCTGCTTTCTGTTCTTTTATTTTCTGAAAACGTGTCCCAATTAAACTGCTGTTTTTACTCAATAAATGATGTTAAAAATCATTTTGTGTGCGGCGAATGTCACCGTGTTAATGGGATTTGATCTTTTTATGAAGTGCTGTTCTACCTTTTACGTGGATCACGTCCACGTAACCAAGTTTCTGCCGCAAAACTACATCGCTGCTGCTTACCAAAATATTAACCCACCGCTTACTTACACACTGCTAGTGTAATGCTCACTTTTGAAGATTTGAATCAGTGTGTAGCAACACTTTATTCACAGAAATGAGTCAGTTTAGTTATAGCCACATTACAATGAAAGCGGCTTTTTTGTGTTTTGACATGGTCAGGGTCAAAGTCTGAAAATGTGGTTTAATGATGTAAAACTACTGTACAATGTGCACATCCTTTCATAGTCCTCTGGTTGGGGGGTACAGACTCCCTGCACAGACCTCTGCTTGGCCTCTGGGGGGCGCTGCATCTCCACTTCTCTCCCTCGTTGGATGGCAGCGCCGCAGTTAATAGCCAGGAGCCACCCCCCCCCCCCAGTGGCCTTTGCATCCCTGAGGAGCGACGGATGCAGGACAGCGGGCAGCACAACAGAGGGTTGCCTGGCAACCCCATCCTACCGTTTTCGCTGCGTGGGGTTCGACGCACGATGGAGCGACGGGGTCTTCGCATGAGATTCACTCGCAGGTCTGTGACCCGTGGCAGCAAGCAAGAAAACAAAATTCTCAAAAATGCCGACGCACACCGATTTATTTCGGGGGGGGGGACACAACGGGGCAAAGCTATGTGTGCAAATACACGGTGACACCGACGTCGAATCACAATTCCTGCAGATTCCTTCCCAGCCTGCACTGCGCGCATTGGACACCAGAGGACGCTGTGGCCTTTAAAATGAACAGATTTCGAGCACTGCTTCCGACTGCAGTAGCAAAAGGGTTCGAGTCCGATGTGTGTTCATAATGTAAGGCCCTTCATCAGGCAGAAACATATTTTTTAAAGCTAGATCGAAATGTTTCAGCTGTAAGAGAATGAGCTCCTCTTCTGTTTATTTCCTTATTTCATCTGTGTCCTTAACTGTAGCAAAAAATGCAGATTTTTTTTAATGTATAAAAATGTTGAAGCAGGTGCCACGGGCGTGAGAGCTACCGTCTGTGGACTTGAAGGACCCGGGTTCAAAATCGTCGTACTGCAATACCTTTCAGCAGGTTCCATACCTTGAACAGTTTATTAAAATTTTCCCTCAGATGTTTCAATGGGAAAATCATTGCACGCAGATCGACACTGCGAGTTGCTTTGAAGGAAAGCAGCAGGTAAATGAATAAATGCTGCAGTCAAGCGCGCCCGTTTTCTGCAGTGTTACGACATTGAGGTGAATTAAATTATCGCCTTTAGTTTAGTGCCATACGTGCGGAGGGGGGCAAAGATAGAGCAGCGTATATTCGTTCGCCTTGCATGTAAAGTTCGGAAGGCCCTCCTTTCCTCAAAACAGGAAGAGATCAGATGTGGTGATGTAGACAGGCCACTGTCGGAGCAAATTTGTATATATAATCAAACAAAAATAATGTTTGTGCCTTTTTTCCTGTGCCTGTGCCATGTGTATTACACTCATCGCATGGGACACAGTGGCCAACTGGACCCGAGGATGCCTGGTGTGTGGGAGGGGGCGGAAAGGCAGTATTGGCTGTCAGATGGTAAAGCTGTTACTCACGTGGATCGTCAGGCATAGACCTCCAGAGGTGCTGGACACCGTATTGACCACCTGACCCCGCACCCCACCCAGCCAATCCCCGGGCTTTCACGCAGCGGCAGAGTCCGGCTTCTCGCCTTTCCTTACACTCACCCAGGATGCGCCGCGTTTCACTCCCCCCCCACTCCAGGAAGGAGTATTTGCCTACATCCACAGCAATGCTTCCAGTGTGGTTCATACCCATGGGCCACTGCATTTGAATCCAGCGGGTCTCACATAAAGTACCATTGTCTTCCAGCGGCCACCACTTGCCATCAGGATCAGGAGACAGCCTGGTGCAGCCAAATGAGGCTGCCGCTGCAGATGTGAAACTGAACCCGTGCTGCCAGGGGACCTGTGACAAACAAAAGAAGGGACTCGATAACTGCTTCCATGAGGATGCATGACATCAGGGATGCGTTCCTGAGTTCGACGTCCAGCTGGGGCCTGATGTTTACTGAGCAGCATCCAGGATCAAAACCCAGATAAAAACATCAAGCGCAGAGTTGATCTCGCTCCCTGAAAGGTGAAATAATTCCCAGCTGCTCCTCTTTTTGTACTCTTTGCCGTTCTGTTTGCACTGTATTTGCTTAATTGTGTTTCACACAAAATTTTTCTTTGTGCCGCAAGATTTTGTGGGGTTTTTTTCACTGTCCTACAACATATGGCCCATTTACTTCCCAGGCTTCGCATTAAAAGTCCAGTTACAGAGGCCTTCTTTTAAAAAGCCTCTCGGTCTGGTCAGCGCATTTGCATGGGGTCAGAGGTCGGTGAGAAAGGGAGCCAAAATGGCCGCCCGGAGGACCTTGCTGACGAGGCCGCGGGGGTGTCTGCTGCGGCTGGGTGGCCTCGAGGTTCCAGCAGCTGCTCCGCGCTGGAAAGACCTCCGCCCCGGTCTGCATGACCCCTGACCCTGCTCTCTGTGGGCCAGGGAAGCGGCAGCTGTGGGCTCCGCAAATGGAGAGTATGTGTATGAGGGAGGTGCACGGGGGCTGAGGGTATGGGGGTAGGTACAAGCTGGGGCTCTAATGTGTGTCTTCAGGGCGATGCATTTCAAAAATGGACGCTTTGCTTAGCGACAACTTTGTTGTTTGCACGGTGACCGCCGAAACACCCCTCATAATTTCCGACGCTCGCTCCCGATGCCTTCTGTGCAGCAGGTGTGTTGCCTCACCTCGGAACACCGGTTCCACGTGTGTGCGCCATTCAGTGGGCCACGCAAACTGGGTGGAGCCACGGTGACCTTCCATCTCCCTCCTGGGCCATATCTCAGATGAGCAGTTGCTCTGTCTGGCCCCCTCAACCCCCCAGAAGATTCCCTCCGTTTGGACAGGTGCTGGTATCACCAGAGTCAGAGCACAGTAGCAGCTGGCGTGGTCACACCCCCAAACAGCCCCTGCCCCCTACCCTCCCCTGCCAGATGTACATAATCCACAGGTCCAGGAGAGGCCACTTACCACAATCTAGGCAGAAGACAGTGGTCCCGCCGCTGAACTTCTTTCATCCGCACACACCTGGCTGCCATGCCAGCCACCCTCTTAGAGGGATTTACCCCGAAGTCGGTGTTGACTTCACATCACGCCGGTATGATATTTATTATCACAACTGGGTCCTGCAAAACATCTGCAGAAGACTGCGGACTTCCTCCGTCTGCGAGGCCTTAGCGGAGCTGTCCAAAACAGGTGCTGAAAGGCAAGTCGTAAGCGATGAGCGGTTCCGGCCTGCGCTGCCTCACGCTATGTTTGCGTTGAGCCGCAAGTTTACCTTAACCTTAAAGGCCATCGTGGTGTTCAGGAACGACTAATCTGGGCCTTCGCTTTCTTCTCACTTTGCTGTCTACGGAGAGGCCATCTCTTCAAGGCTTGAGGGGCGCAAATGCCATCATGTTTAGCATCACTGCAGTTACGGTGGGGTTTCAGCACCCTGATGGGGAGGCCCCCATTATCACTGCCCCCCAGCTGCTCGGTGGAAATGTGGCATCTCAGCAACATCTGACCTCATCATCTCCTCCCTTGCTGCCCCGCGTCCACCCACAACCCGCAAGAGCACCTCCAGCTGGCTGTCCCCTCATCACGCTGTAGCCCTGCCCCTCTCGGCTGGACTTTAGCCCCTGTTTTTCGTACCGAGGGACTGACCAGCTAACTGTTTTGTTGTTTGTTTAGCCGTGCAGCAGCAAGCATGGGGAGAGGGCCACTTTTTCAGTGGTTTTGCAACATCTATTCAAATAGGGAGAGGAACAAAGAGCCTCTCAACAAGCCCATCCTATTTTTAACTGTAACCACTTGCAAAAAGGCTTGGCTGTTCCTCTGCCTGGTAATTCCTGGTATGCCTATCGGTTTGCATAGGGACCTGTCCTCAGAAGTTAACCACAACCGCATCAAAGCCCCTTCCGCTGCCCCGGCTAATTCAGCGCCACTTACGCTCGCCTTTATTCTCATGTCATAAATGGAAAAGAACCCATTCTTATCTTGCAGCACACATTTGTGAAACTGCACATGGCAGCAGTAAAAGTGAGCTCCGCGCGCGAAGCGCCACCATTCACTTCGCTCCTGGAGGGGGAGGCGAGGATGTTTCACTTGGGATGCATCACCCAAGCTCTGGGATCAGCTGCGGTCTGCACCCCAACAAAGTCTGCCCGGAGGCAGGGAAGCACCCATCGCCTTGTAATCATCGGACCTGGGTCTGAAATCCCACGGCTGCCGTAGCACCCGGGATCGAGGCGCTTACCCCGAATTGCCCGAGCGAAGTCACACCGCTATATAAACGCATATAAATCATTACAGGAAGCTTTCCGCACACACATAGCATTGCAAGTAGCTTCGGTGTAATGAACGAATAACAAAAGCCTAGACATGGATGTACTGGGTTCTGGATCCTTTGAATAAGAGTCACACCTAAATATTTTAATTTTGCCCTGAAATAATTCCAGACTTACAGAATTACCTACTGCTAAGTCGGCGAGGACAAAGGTGACTTCCAAGCAGCGCCGCGTTTTGCGGAGCGCAAACATGGTTTTTTTTTTTTTTTAAAAAAAGGCCTATTATTTACTTCCAGGGGAAACTCTGATAGGTGAACAGAAATCCGTTTTTGGAAAAAAGGAGACAAACAAATAAAAGGGAAATACAGACAGCGCACGGCAGTCGAGCTAATTGCAGAGGGAGGAGAAAAATTGCAAGCGTGAACTCGGGAGGGAAAAAAGAAAAGTTAATCCAGCTGGATTCAAAGTCTCACAGGGAGCGCCGAATGCCACCTTGTTGTGCCATCTGCGTATGCAAACTCACATCCCATTAAGATGCCACATGAAGGGGGCAGGTAATTGCAGAACACGACAGACAGGACTGCATCAGCAATACGTTCTACTGTCCAAAAAAATAAAAAATAAAAAAGGAAGGAAGAAAAAAACTTTCTCCACAGCGGTGGGGACGTCTCGAAACGTAGCTTCTGAGTGCTGCCAAACAGATGCCAGTACAATTGCCTTCTCTCTCCCCCCGCAGTCTAAGTATGGTGTCCATATGGTTGCGGCTGATGGGAGTGATTGTCGGTATTGTTCACTCCGTCAGCGATCCTGGGAGAGGCAGCGGCGCTAATGACAATGCGGCGTGCAGATGTGGTGGCGGGGGGGTCGAGTTTCATGTCCAAGCTGGTAGCATCCGGGACTCCCCCTTAACCCCTCCCGCTTTAACACCTTGGTCAGGTGGCACGGGCGCGGGCACACAGACGCGAGCGGAATAGCGCCGCGGGCCGCGGCTCGAAGTGAGAGCCTTCGGAGCCGCTCGGCGATGATGCGTCGAGCGGTTTTATGGTCCAAACGCTTGTTTTGTTACGGAGAAGGGACGTCTGGAAGTGTTTATGTGTTTGTATCTGACCATAATTGGTGATTATTTCGCACTTGCGCGCTTAGCAGGGATGGATCGGGCTGGATCCGAAGCTCGGCGGTTATGTAAAACGGTGGGCATTGACGTCACCTTGAGCGCGCGTGAAGGTCAGCGGCCTTTGGTGAAAACAACAGCGGTTTGGCGCTGCGGGAGTGCTGTGTGTTCCCACCGGCGGACGCGGGAGCAGGGCTGTCCGGGAGATGGCCGGGGTTCAGCTGGACACGGCCACCAGGCAGGGGAGAGCGACAGATGGGAGTGGAGAGCTCGAACTGCGGAGGGTACGGAGAGGTCGGGGTCTCAGGGCAAGGGAACACAGCGTTCCTCCTCCGCTCACAAACACGCACACGCACACACACACACACACACACACAACTGCTCTGCTTCCACCAGGAGACCCTCAAATCTACACCAGCCCACCTCTCACTTGGTGAATGCGGTTGTTTCTTTTGGCATCTTTACGCATCCAAAGTTCGACGTCATCTTTAGTCATCTTTCATTTTACCCGGTACTTTTCACCAAAGTTACGGGTAAAAAGAAAAATGAAAATGTAATGTAAATGCATCTTAACACCGTATTACCCAAATACAGAGTGTCTGGCTGTCCTTTACAACCGTCTGAGATGCACTCAAGTGGCAGGAGTTTTTGTACGAACCTGCATCTCGTGGTTAGCACGTGGAGGTTCCCTTGGAGACGTGGGAGTCGTCTGAGGGGTCGGGGAAGCTGGTGGGCTCGGGCTGAGCGTCGCCCAAGGCGAGTTGACGAAAGCCGCCTGCCTCTCCCAAGGTTGACTCTGTCTGGCAGGCTGAAGGCACAGGGTGGCACTGCGGTGCCCATCCGAGTGCCAGGAGGCCCAGAGGAGGGAGTGGGGTGAACGCTGTGCCATGGAGCATCGGGGAGGTGCTTTCGGCAGCCCGAAACGTCACGCCAGTCTGCCTCTTTCACGTTTTCCTCTTCGCCTTTTGTTCAGCATAATGGAATTTTGCACCGCGGTTTTGATATTGCGAGGAGCCCAAACCTGAACTTGAGGCCTTTGATTAAATTCTAAGCAAACAGTGAGGCTACAGACTAATTTGCCAAAATCTGACACGTTTGCACCGCAACACCATAACACAGCTTTAACCGTTCACCAACCAAGTGAATGAAATGTCCCTGCAGCAGTGCTCGTATTGACCTTGACAGCTGAGACGGCCACGAATGCGGGTCAAAGCAAACTGCGCGCAGGCCTGTTGCGGGGCATTATGGGGAATGATGCAAAACAAGCGGCTTTTCGGAAATCGCATGAAAAATCAGCAGTGGAAATCGGCACCGGACTCCGGGTCTGAGATGGAAAGCGGCTAAGGGTAAGGTTAAGGCAAGGTAGTTCAAATAGCGTGAGATGGTGACTGGCGTCACCCGTGTAAGAACCCCACTGCAGCCCTGTAAAGACCATGGCTGCGCTGTGTGGCTCTCTGCCGACCTTTTTCACACCCCCCGCCGTTGATGCCCCCACCCCCCCTCTCGGAACGCCCGAGGTCACAGACCTGGCCTGGTAGAAAACTGCTGACTTGCAAGTCCTCCAGGGGGGGTCCTGCCAAGACTGTCTATCGCCGCCACATGCTCTCCCTCCTGGTTATCTGCAGCGACCAGGAGAGGGGGGCCGCCAACAGCTGCCGGGGACGCTGCTGCACAACAGGGAGGGGTCGGAGGGGGTACCCGCCTCAGCGCCATCAAGGCAGCGCAGTTAGTCATGAGTCTGCCCGTGTCTGCATTGTTTTTTACCTTAAAAAACCTGCCAATGACCCAAACGGAGGAGACCGCAGATTCCCCATGGAGATCACCCAAACGTGGCCTCTTGCCTTGTTGTTTGTCTCCGCACTTGCAATGGCCTAGCGGCCATGGGGAGGGGCGTTGGTGAGGGTTTGGATGGGTGGCTGAGAAATGGGGGAAAAAAATACTTCAGACTTTTGTGCATTTGCATTTGAAAGGGCCATTGTCTAGAATCCTACTTGTTCAATTACAACAGTGTTAATAAGTATGTAACTACCAGAGGCTCTTCGGTTCGCACATTTCATCGCTACGGCCCGAGACACGGAAAGCGCCCAAAAGGAGAACAAGTGAGCGAAATCGCGCCGAGAACCGCTTTTATTTGGTCCGGCGAAGCCTTTTTGTTAAAAGCGCGTCGCTATATTTTTGCCTGCTTTCATTATTACTGGTGAATTACCGCACCGGTTCGCATCAATACCTTGTGTGTAAAGTCTGACTTTGGTGGCTAAACCAGGCAGGGCTGGGCTTACACCCCCCCTACACACACACACACACACACACACACACACACTCCACGAAAGCATCTCACAAAAGACTTTGCAGCGTTTAATCTGGTCTCAGAAAAGTGCTCCAAACCATTTCACAGGACCTTATTTAAGAAGGGTGGCAGGGTGGGGCAAGGGGGAGCGGAGGGGCCCCCCTCCCACCGAGGCGAAGACATTCAAGTTCGAGCTGCGTCTCCTTTCTTTTGTTCGGCAGAGCGTCGCAGACAAGCTCTCTGGGACAGCTTCCCCCTACCCCCCCAGGCCTAAAACAAACTCCCGTGGCCCCCGCGGCTGCTCAGCCGACGGCTGGCAGCACCCCTGCATTGTGTAGGCCGAGACGGAGCGCCCGCTGCCTGCCTCCTGTCTGTGGGAGTCGAGCGCTTCACAAAGCGGCGCTTATTAATACGTGGACCGTCCAAGGACACGGTGAGAAGAAAGGGCTCCTCCGGCCCGGCGGTTCGAGTCACCTCCCGCCGCCGGGCCCCTCAGGACCTGGCCTATCAAACATCACACCGATTTCCGCAGTGTGATCACACTCTCAGCCGCCCTTCCCCCGCCTCCCTCCACTTGTCTTCATTAAGTTTGGCTTTGAAGAGCAAAACTTTTTGTGCGACGCCCTTGCGCGTTTCTCCGTCTTTAGTCAGCCGCAGTTTTGAACGTCCTGCTTAAGTATGGATTTTGGCAAATAAAAAAAAAAAATTTTAAAAAAAACTGGGTGCCATTTAAAAACGCTTGTGTTTATTGTTGCTGTTCAATTTGCACGGCAAGTGATGCGGATCTCGAGCATCTTTGACTAGGTGACACCCAGCAGTGTCCATCGCCGCATGGCCCCGGACCACACGTCCTGACATTGCCTTGGCAGTGTGTGTGTGTGTGTGTGTGTGTGTGTGTGTGTGTGTGTGTGTGCGCGTGCGCGCCTCGCTCGCGTGGCAGAGGTGCGGCCCGGACAGCAGCCCGCGCTGGTCGGCGGGACCCTGCGACATGTTGAGCCCAGTACCCTTCGGCACAGCCAAATGTCTCCGCAGCTGCCGCTTTTGTCCCCGTTCCTTAAATAAACAAAGGACAGATACACACTAGTGACCCGAAATCCGTCCGGGGAAAGGCGCCCTGCGACGGGGAACAAACTTGAGTCTCCTCTGCTGCAAATTTCTAAAACTAACTGTTTAACAAAAAGTGTTATTTTGCTCCCAAGCACGGAGAGCGGAGCGATTTCCAAACATTTGCCTTTGAAGATGAATTTTCAAAGATGCCGACAGAGTTGCGCTGCTGTAACCGTATGAGTTGACGCGTGTCGCGAATGCGCTGCTTATTGTTTCAATAGACTGTCATACGGAAAAATCGTGAGCAGCTCTGCAGAGAAAGTAAAACCGCGCTATGAGAACAAACGCAGATGCAAAATATAAAAGTAACCGATTGACTTGCACTGTTATATAGGAAGTGTGAGGGTGTAAAGGGGTGTAAATGTGCGGACTCAACAAGTTGGTAGGAGGGCGTACTTAACGCGTGTGAAACGACACATCAGTAATAAATTTTATTTCTTCCTGTACATTTCCATCTCCGTCACGGCTCAATTTGCAGTGAATGGATCCGTTTGTGGGATTGGCAAGAAGGAAAGTTCTCCTCTTTTTTCTTTCTTTCTTTTTTTTTTGCGAGGCACCAAAAATATCGCAGAATCAAATGTCACAACAGAGGGAATGATAATTTAATACTTGCATTTTTTCTCCTTCTTTTTAGAAACCCTTTTAAGAATGTGCAGGATGGACAGGAGGAGGTGGGGGGGGGGGCGAAGCATCACGCCATCTGCGACGATGCCCCCGATGAATAACGCTTAGTGACATCAAAGTGGGCCTCCCTCCATGCATCTGTAAGGCCAGGTTTGCCGAGCAGCGAGACATCGGACGACGCTTTTCTTTTCTTTTTTTTTTTTTCTGGAAAAGCGCACATTAAGAAGTCTTTTGGCAGGAGCGAGGAGCCCACACCTCGGCCGCAGCGCCGCACGCACGCACGCTCGAATGTGCCTGGTTGTCGCTCTTTGGCCACGTGGGGCAACATGGAGGCGCGACTTGCTTCGGGGGCTCCCCGGCCTACGGACGAACACGTCTCTCTCTGCATTAAACGTAATGAGGTTTAATAAACAAATAAATAAATTACAGATAGCTTCTCCCTAATTCAATTTCCTGCCTGTTAGGTTTGGTCTGGCAAGCTGACCCCCCCCCCCCCCCACCCCACGCACCGAGGACCTGTAATAAAATTAGTTTTTTTATGTATAGCTGGTGTGTCACGTCGCTAAACGTCCCCTTCTCAGCCGAAGGGCATTTGAACATTTGAAATATGTGGACTGAAACAGTTATTATTTTTTTTTTTTTTTTCCAAATACATGAAATTCAGATTTTATGTGAAATTGCTTGTTAGGCTGATTCGGTAGGACCGGCCACATTAATGTTACCAATGTTTGCATCAGCATTCACACATCATCTGACTTTAAGGGGTAGCGTTTGAATCTGTATTTATTGCAAAATTGTGACCCTGCGAATAAAGAGCCTCTTCTGGATGTGGCACCAAGGACCCAGAGGCACTTTGGAAGCTGGAGATCCGCGACTGAGTAAAAGCGAGCGCTTTTGCTGGCTGTTCAAACTCGTGCGGTTGGTTTGCGGCGTTTGCCCTTATTTGACAGTTTGGCCCTAAACTGAAGGGACACAAGACAGGGGATTTGCTACTGAACCGTTGCACGGTTGTGCTTGAACTGAATTTACGGTCGCTCACAACAAGCCGGCGCTTTTAGCAGGCGATGACGGACGACTTTAAATGTTTACAAATCAGAACATATTACCAAAAAAAAATAACTAAATAAATATATCAGCTCCTCTGACGACCCTATTTTACTTTTTTAGGCTGACCCTAGAAATAGGAAATGGGTTTTTGGACCATCTAGGAATAACCTCCACGACCACGACGGTATATTCAGGTTTATTATTGCTGCATTTTAATTTTACACAAATGCAAGCAAAAATATGAGTAAAATGTACCACACCAAACACCATTTTCCTGCAGTGTATGGTTTATAAAAGTGTAAAACAATCTACCTTCTGTCTAAATGAGCAAAAAGTGTCAGAAATAGAATACGGACATCTGACCGCTGGCTTGGACGTTTCGTCAACATTTTTGCCACACAGCAGAAAACAAAACACACCGGGACATGCGAACGTTTATGGTTCTTATAATTTATTGCAGTTAGCACACAATTTAAAAATTTCACCAACAGCACACCAAAAAGTACAAAACTAAACAGCCTCATAATTTACTCCCCTTGTGAAAATAAAACGTACTATGATTGTCAAAGCTAAATATCTACATCAAAAAAAACAAAAAAAAAAAAAACAATGAACAATGTCAATGAAACAACATCTCAGAAGGATGACCAATAAAAGCAAATGTTTGAATTAAATCTGCTTCGTCAGATAATGATTGTCTTTTTCTGACAATTATTTTCCCTGCCTCTAAACATTGTCCCCTACATTTCAACTTTTTTTTTATTATTATTTATTTATTTATTTATTTATTTAAATACACTGGATCTTCCCTGTTTTCAAGTAACCAAAGAGAAATGGAGATGCTTAACACATTTTTTCACAGCTTTCTTCTATTAAGAAAAATAGTAATACACAATTTTGTATGCCAGTAATAACCTTCTAAAAAAAAAAAAAAAAAAAAAAAAAAAGCTGTTTACAGTAGTTTAAGGCGGTCAAGTAAGAAAGAATAAGCATTAAAAAAATAATTAAGAAAAACTATACCACAGGTGATGCATTTCCATGATGTTCCATACAGGTTACTGGTGAGTGCAAAGCAGAGGGAGAACTGTCACTGTGCAAAATGCTAATTGCCATGTGCGGCGTTGACACCCCCCCCCACCTGCTGATGCCACCATCGTGTACGTCGTAGTGGGAACAAACCCCCCCCCAGCCCCACCCCGTGCCCGGATGCCAGTCAGCGCACCCCCAACAACTCCGCTGCGTTCCCACGGACATCATGTTAACCTAAGCTGTAGCATTGCATCCCTCACCTTTCCGCTGAGGCCAGACATTTTTTTTAATAATAATTTCTGTAATAAGTTAAATAAAGCTGGGCTGTAAAGTGGAAATTTCCTGTAAAATTCTATGCACCTCACCGAATAAAACTGTGACCGAGTGTTGGTGAAAACACCAAAGCCAATATGAAACCTCCAGCCACTTTACAACATTTTTGTAGCACCACTTAAATTTTACGCCCCCCCCCCCGCATGAGCAAACATTTAAAATGTTTTTTAAAAGATTTGTTTCCAATTATAAGATAGTCATCATTTGTTGCCGTACTGATTTTTGTAGAAGACAATTGCAGTGGCTTGAAGTGAGACAATTTTGTTACCATAAATGTTGTGGAGTTTTCATTTAATGGAAAAATCGGCTGTTCCAAATACATATTTTTGCCAAATGAAGTCTCTCGAAAGCCAGGTGTGTGTCTGTCTCTGTGGGAAAACACAGAAGTTCATGTGAGAGAACATACTGCAGAACTCACACGCACTCACGGAAACACGCAAACACACAGGAGTGTGACAAAAATACATTTTTACACATTTTTTCTGTCGTTTTAGTGAAACAGTTCCAGGCGCGAGCAGGTGAGCGTTTCCAAAAGACCTCAGCGTTTCAAGTTCGTAGCAAGTGCCAAATCAAAATATAAATAAATAAATTACCGACAAAGCAGACAGCTTACCTTTTTTTTTTTTTAAATATGAGATTTAAAATAAAAATAGTGAGACCTTGTTTTGATACAGACAGCAGTTGCGAACAAAAATTTCTGACAGACTCGTAATGCGGAGCGTGAGAGAAGGGCGTCTTCCGAAGACTTAGCTCAGTGTTAACACGTTGCCCACACCGACGATCTGCCAGACACGGGTCACAAACCAGCACACTTCTACACACACACTGAAAATCAACAGTGCACTTGAACTATTTCTTCTTACATACAGGAGCTCCAAAATGACATAATAAGAGGGGAAGGAAAAAAAAACCTACTTTACTCAGGAATCAAAATGATCAGTTTAAAAACACACTCTCCAAATGTAAAACAACAACAAAAGTCTCCAAAATAAAACCAAATTCATGCATTTTCCGCAGCTGTAACATTTACTATTTCAACAGACTGAACCTGTGAGCATCGGCACAGCCTGTCAAGTATTTGATCAATTACAGTTTACAGTAATACAGCAATTCACATTTTTATTATACAGCTTGGACTTCATGCAACAACATATCCCATTTCCAGACAAAAAATATCTCCTTAAATCACTATAGAAATCTATATAGCCAACATAAGATTATTTTAGTCTCAAGGGATATGTTCAATGACAGTTAACTACCCAGTTAAAGAAAAAAAAAATGATTTATCGTAATTATAAAGAATAAAAAAGGTTTAAAATTATTGTCGAAAAGGACACTGTACATTGCATGAGTGCCATATAGTCTTTCATCAGTCAAGTTTCCTATTTGAAGAAAAATAATGTACAAGAGCTTAAGTAATGGAAGCGTTCAGCTTTAGCATTAGGCTTCTTTCCAGAACTATAACACAAAACCACACCAGATATGAGATATGCAAATTAAACTATAGTAGTGCACAGCATACACACAGATACATACACATATGAGGATATGTGTATGAATGCACTGTTATGCATTTATGTTCACAGTACCCGTTTAGTGTATTTAAATCTTTTTTTTCTTGCCCTCAAAGCATTATCTGCAATCTTCATACGGTGTAAAGGATTTTGCAATTTACAAATAAATTTACCTACAAACAGTTCAAGAGTGTATAAAGTCTCTTGTGTATATATACTCTGATTTCAAAGGGACAGGGAAACTAAGCGTAAACTGGTTAATAGAAAAAAAATTGGTTACCAATACCAACTTCATGAGTTTTTTTTTTTTTTTTTTATGTACAAAACCTGAAAAAATTTCCAGTCAATTCCAAGGAAATAATCTACAATTAGAGAATTAAATAACAAGAAAATACAAAAAGAAAAAGAAAAAAAAATCAGCAGTAACATTTTTCATGTGCTACTAAAGTGCAGTTTAGCAAGGTTTGCGCCATAAGGACGAGAAACATGACTGATTTAGACCCTTACCTCTGTGCCCCTCCCCCTCAGCCGAATGCCCACTTTCCCTTACCTCTCTGCCAGTAAATCTAATTCAGATTTCTTTACAACTTAAAAAGAATGTTTTTTTTTTTTATTTTTATTTTTAATTTTTTTTTTTTTTTTTTTGTTGGCGGTGGTCCTGTTCCTTCCTGCAGGTCATTTCCAGAGTTCCTGCGAGCTATCCTCGAGTGCCCAGTCTCGTACGTTGGGAAGGTTGAGGGCTTCGCTCTTCACCGAGAGCGAGTTGACCAGCTCGCAGTGGAACTTGCGGATGTGGCGGTACAGGTCCCCCGACTGCGTGAAGCGTCTCTCGCACCACTTGCAGGCGTGCGGCTTCTCACGCGTGTGAACCACGGCGTGCCGGCTCAGGTTGTGTGAGTACTGGAAGCTCTTTCCACACGTGGTGCAGGTGTAGGGCTTCTCGCCCGAGTGAGTCCGCTCATGCCGCTTCAGCGTGTACATGCAGGAGAATGTCTTGCCGCAGATGCTGCAGGTGGGCACGTTGACGTCGCCGGCCGGCTTGGCTCGCACGCCCTCCTGTTCACGGAAGTGTGTGCTCAGGTGGATCTGCAAGATATGAGGGCTGGGGAAGACCTTGTTGCACAGGGGGCACATGAAGATCTGGCTGTGCGGCGCCGCCAGCATGTTGGACACGTAGGGCAACAGGGAGCCGTCGATGCCGGCCGCCTCAGCCTGCGCCCGCTCGCTCTCAGGGCTCAGCATCTCGTCATCCTCACTGGCCTTGTCCTCACGCTCCAGCTCGCCGGGCAGAGCGGTGTCACGCAGGGCTGAGAGGTGCGCATCGTAGCCCAGCCGCCTGTGTCCACTGTGGCTGTTGGTACTGGGCGGGGGATCCTTGCCACCACTGCCGCTGTGGTCCATCTCATAGTCGCCACCGACTAGGTCCTCGTCGTCAGAGCCTGTGTCCTTTTCCACCTTCACCTGCACCAGTCCGCCGCCCTGCAGGCTATCAGGTGGAGGAGCAGAGCAGAAGTAGGGATTGCCAGCGGTCACCTCCCCGGGGGTGCCTGTCAAGCCTGAGCGGACAGAGAGATCCAGAACGCAGTCCGCATCGGCAGACACCCGGCGGGAACACACGGAGCGCCGTGACAGGGAACCAGTCGAGCTGCACGGGCTGCCGGCAGGCGATGGCTTCCCAGACTCGGGCGCGTGCCCCTCGGCCTCGCTGCCTCCCCTGGGGGCGGGAGTTCCTGCTGGATCGGGCGGCAGCCGCATCCACACGCCACCCGGCTCATGGAGGGTATCCCGCTTGTTGTCTGGATCCTCGTCATCACTGGGCAGCAGGTCGCCGGCGGCTGTGGCATCGGCACTGCCATCCGAGAAACTCTCTGCCTTGTCGGAGCAACTGGAGGCGTCCTCCTCTCGCCTGGTGCTGTCGGCCTCCGCCGTAGCCTTCTGCTTCAGCTTCTTCTTGCAGACCTTGACGATGTCGTACATGTGGAGATAGCTAGCGGCGGCCAGCACGTCCTCCACGGGCAGGGCTTTGAACTGCAGCTTCCCCTCGTACATGAACTCAAGGAGGAGGGCAAACGCCGGGGCCGTCACGATGTCACTGTTCAAATGGACAATGTCCCTTTTATCCAGCTGGTCCTTGTAAAAGAGATGAAAGTACATGCTGCATGAGGCGAGCACGGCGCGGTGGGCCCGGAACTGGGCATCGCCAACCAGCACCGTGGAGTCACAGAGGAAGCCCTGGTGCCTCTGCTCACTCAGACACTGTAGTAAATGTCTGCTATGGTCTGGGAACTCCATGCTGTCTTCATAACCTGGAAAAGACCAGCAGATGTTTGAGTCCCTTTAGAACAACAATTGTTTTGTTTCAGCTTTTATGTATTTTTTCTCTTTCCCAGCCTCTCAAGCTCTCTCTCCTTCTTCCTCACCTCTCCCTCCCTCCCTCCCTCCCTCTTTCTCTCACACTCTCTCTCTCTCACACACACACACACACGCACACACACACACACACAGAAACGATCATATACCACAAACACATGCACAGACTTTTTTCCCTTCCTGCAAAAGCAACAAGCAAATTTTTGTGCAGCAATTTGAAATCTGTTACTCTGAGACTCTTTAGGACAGAAGCTTTACCGATCATTCCTTACCAACATCTTTTTCATTCTTTGTTTTTATTTGGTTACTTTTTAATATTTGATATGCTGATCTGAAGCGGAAAAAAAAAATCATGCAAAATGTGTGAACGAGACACCGGCAGTATCTCTCTCTCACACGCGCGCGCGCGGCAAACCTGTGCTTTTACTCTCACGGCTCAGACTAGGTTGACCCCTAATATAGCCAGCTCTGGCTAAGGTACTGCTTTTAGGTAACCGGCTTTCAGGCACGTAAACACCACGCACGGACGCCGACTGCGGCACCTTTCCGCACGACTCGTACCGAGTTGCCTACAGACTTATAAAACTATTCCTTTCTTTCAACAAACAGCACGCAGACATACATAAGCGTGCTCAATCGACGACATAAACAAAATCCATGAAATTAATTTATAGTTTCACAACCTCAAAAACCTAGTCATTTTATTTTAAAATTCAGAACGGGGGGAAAAAAAAAAAAAAAAAAAAAAAACACACCTGTTACACATAAACACTGTTTCCACATTAAGAACCAGTCGGCACCCCCCCCCCCCGAAAGCAATTAGAAAATGCAAATTTTTCACTTGAATGTGATCGATTTATTGTGTAGCCCCCACATCAGACTCCAGATTTTCTTAATGAGAAAGGCTTAGAGGGACAAGGCTGTTTACCCCCCTGACACACACACACACACACACACACACACACACACACTCCACCCCAGCCCAGCCATCTCCACCCCCCCTTCAGAGACAACTGCACATCTTTAACCAGAGAAGGACCCCAGAAGATTTACAATACAATCACTTTAAGTGCCCTGTAGTCTACATCAATCCTAATCCTTAAGATGGCTAAAAATAAAGATTGCAGGACGGCTCACAAGGTAGCGGCGATCAAATTAGGAGGGTGCGAGGACAGCGAGCAACGAAGAAGGAAGCTTAAAAACATCTGATCCAGCTGACTGGGGCCATATGGCAGCTGCTGCCCAGATAAAGAGATTAAGACTAGGCGGAGTGCGATTACAGCTGTCTGGCCAATTCAGGCGGCTCAAATCTGCAAGTTCTAAATTAGTCACCAACAGCACAAAAAGGGAAAAAGAAATACAGACTTTTGCATGATTTTACAGCCAATTTGATCTAAGAAATCTACCTGAAATCAGTGTTTTTACCCTACGAAGTCGCTATGAGATAGGCCAGTTTTAAATCTTAATTTCTCAAGTGATCCTGTAGTACAACTACTTATCAAAACGTTTTTCCAACATCCTCAGCAGCAAGATTAAAATCAGTCATACTATAACAAGAACAAGCGAATGTATCGACGCAAACATTTTTTTAGCAAAACTATGTTAAAGGCGACCGAAAGGACGCTCAAATTCACCAAATTAGAGGGGGGAAAAAAAAATTAAAGGCCCCCGAAACGACAAAGAAAACCGACATTCGCAAAATCATCGTTGCGATAAGAGGAGTTAAACAAATTCTCTTCCTGTTCCCACCTGTCAATGGTCCCCCTCCACTGTGGGAGAACAAAATCCTGCACTTCCCGTAACCGAAGCCTCTAGCACGGGAGTCCGGAGTGCGGCAGCAGGGATGGACGGCGGTCCGAGAGTTCGGCGCCCACCCCCCACGACCCTCCGACGCAAACGGCCCCTCTCTTCAGACCCCCGCTCGCACCATACCTGCAGCGCACATCAACTCGATTAAGTCCTCCGTTTCTAGAAGAGTGGGGCGGACAGCTGCTCCTTTTGCTGAATGCTGGAGAGTGTGGCATGCGGGTTGGGGGAACCCACCATACACAGAAGTGCAGACACACTCGGGCAAACGTGGACCCCCCCCCCCCCCCAAAAAAAAAAAAAAAAAAAAAAAAAGCCACCAACAACAATCAAGCTGCACGAGAGACAGATGCAGAGTGGAAGAGATGTTACAGGGGAATGAGATACGTACTCCTGCACGCGGCTCTGAGCGCGCACTAACTCCCAGCCCGCGCACCACAATAAAAGACTGGCGGATGGCAGCCTGTCAGCTGTTCTGACATCACGTTCAGATGGAAATGCTACCTCCAGCTGTGCTCCTTTTCGTGCCATATGCCGCTCCTCTACACTCTTGCCACCAGCTTCTCCTTAACACAACTTTGTTTCTCTTTCCCTCCTTCGGAAAATAAAAAAAAAGGAGGGGGGTCTTTGTGTGTGTGTGTGTCTGTGCATGCTGGGTGGGGGGGGTTGAAAGCACTGAGGTGTTCCTGCTGAACGCTGGCCAGCCCACTCACCTTCTAATCTCCAAGTTTTTTTTTTTTTTTTTTTTTTTTTTTTAAACAAAATAGGTTCTGTGCAAAAACCAACACTTTTTTTCTAACCTAGTTTCCTGCACAGAGAATTTAAATACCCTCAAGTTTTTTGTCGTCAACCCCCCCCACGCTCTCTCTCTTTTTCACCCGTTCGCTGCTCTCCTTCCAGTAACCAAAAACAAAGGGCCAGCGCAGCACATTTGCAACTGACAGATCCACGCAGCTGATATTGTTTTCGACTTCTTCATGGTTCAGTGGCCGCGCTGGAGACCGTCATTCATTGCAGAAACCCTCTGGACAACCGATTGAGAGGAGGAGGAGGAGGAGGGGAAAAAATGAAATGAAATAAAGAACAATGGGACAATCATATAGAGCTCATGACTGGAAGTCTAAACAAAGGCAAAGAATTTCTTAATGGGCCAAAGTGGGGGGCAAAAAAAAAAAAAAAAAAAAGAAATGAGGAAAGTTACTACAAGGGTCCTTTTAAAGAGGGAAAACGTGGAAACGCGGCACTGCTGGGGTCGTGCAACACAATGATGATGATGGGAACGACGATGAACTCTGCCTCCCCATTAACAACAAAGGGGAAAGGGCTGAGAAACCAAGGTGATGCTGACATTAGAATAAAAGCAGACATTTGGACGGGATTAAAAGCGAAAGGAGTTTTACACCCATGCCAGACATTTCACTGTGACTCAACAATATTCAACATGTTGTTAGTGAGAAAACACATATCAATGTCACTTTGACAAGTCCAGGTCCTGGCTTCTCCACTTCTCCCTCCCCGCAAAGTAACAAACTGCCACTTTGTCACCTCTTACACTCGCTTCCCCTTGAACTCCCTCTTTAGAAACGACACGCTGGCTTCAAAATGGCATTACAAGACAAGAGATGAAGGTGAAACGCGGAATATCGTGAAGCAAAGTGTCGTGAAGTGCACCGAAGGGACCAACAGTCGCCGTGTGCTGGTGACACATTCCCCGGTTCACTCGGGAGACTTCGCGACGGTAAACACGGGCAAAAGCTGAAACGTTCACCGCAAGGGACCCGCACTGTTTACCTGCAGGCGGCTCGGCGCCGCGCTTCCCCTCCGCTCGACAGGCGAACTCTCCGCAAAACTTTCTCTTTTTTCGCATCTTTACACATCACACCGGCGCCACACGGACGGAGCCAAACAAATCCAAAGCATTATTTTTACTTCTTAACTTCTCTCCTTGAGACGTGAACCGGCAGTGAAATTACTGTTTATTTTTTTATTTTATTTTATACTGTGACCAGGTGGAGAAGAACCGCGGACAGAGAGGGGGAAAAAAACAACAACAAAAAAAACAAGAGAAAACAAACACTGTGTAACGGACGACAGGGACACGGGGGCGCGCACACACACGCACACTCACGCACACTAAGGGCGAAGAGGAAAGTGGCGGACCGACCTGCAGTGGTGCGCGCTCCCGCGCAGGCCCCGGCACCGCGCTCGCACACCCCGGACGGCCGCTGCGTGTCTAACATGGAACCGCTCGGGTCTCTCGGGTCTCACGCGGCGTAACGGCGGCCGAAAGGCGCCTCACTTTGTCACTTCTCCGCGACGAGCCGGGCCGTCCGCCTTTGCCCCCTCTCTCATCTCCTTCTGAGAAAGACACCCGCGTTCAAGGCACTTGCGAGCGCCGGGCTCCTTGTCAAGCGCTCCGGGCGACGTTACGGTCGCAAGTCGGCCGACTTTTCAGCGGCTCCCCATAACAACCTGCGGCGGCTGAAGAGACGGCGCAAGGCGGGCGAGCGAGCGGAGAGAGAGGCGAGCTGCGGCGGCCAGATGTTTCCGAGCTGTTGCTACTCAACTCCCCCCAGCTCGGGGGAGACGCGCCTGAGTGGCGGCGCGGCGAGCCAATGGGGGCGGAGATGGCAGAGGCGAGGGCAAATGGGAAGCGGCCGCCGAGGGGTGAGGAGGGCGGGACGTCGTGTGTCCTCGGCGTAGGTTGACACCAGGCAACAGAGAAGGCAGGGAAAAAAAAAAAAAAAAAAAAAAAGGCCGAAGCGAGCTGGTTCCTCGAGCAGACTGGCGGGAGGGGGGGCGCGCAATGGCGCACGGGAAGTGTAGTCAGCGCCGGACCGCAGCGCACAGGAGGACAGGTGCAGTGCCTCTGTTCCCCCCCCCCGCTTCCTGCCTCTCGTCCGTGTGCCACCGTACCCCAGGCTCTCCGCTGTCCTGCCCCTTCTGCCACCATTCTTCCAACCCCCACCCCTTCTTCTCCTGCCTCGCCCTCCTCCAGAGAGCCGCCGGGTGGGACGTGACCGCAGCGGAGGCACCGGCAGCGGAGGCGTGAGACACCACGATTTGCTACCTATGCTTTATCTGAAATTTACTGCGTTTTCAAGCGAGCGTTCTTGTGCGGTCCGCTTTAATACCCGAGCTCTTTAATGTGCTTCACTATTGCGTGCGATTAAAAACAACCCCCCCCCCCCCATCATGCGTGAAGCTAAAATTTCATGCTATTCATAAAGGCTCCGGAGTTCATCGACTGATGCGTGAGCGAGGCGTTCGTCTCATCGGACAAAGTGCGGGCACAAAGCAACAAAATTCGTACTAAAGGCACTGAGTGGGAGAATAACGTTTCGGGTGCGGTAGACGGCAGGTCCGAGACGGGTAAAACATAAAAGAGGCGACTTGGAAATGTGTCACAAACGCGGTGCAGCACATCCAACTGTTATAAACCTTCGGTCCCGCGGTCGTGCTATAAAGTACACTTGCGCGTAGGATCCATTTTTATTTTCTGCGTCTTCCCTAAAACGTTACATTTCTGTTATGCAATCGCTAGAATCACCTACAGGTCGTATAAACCAGGAAACATGTGACGCGAATACTCCCGTTTATTCAAACTGCGTCGATGACAATTTGCATATAAATAAATAATTTTCGACCCGTTACAAGCACGTTTCCCCCACGTGCAACTTTCCACGGACCCCCCAAATCTGCTCGAATTTGTTTCGGCTAAAACACGGTCAGGTGCGTGGGTTCGAGCGATTTGAATCCGTTTCGCAGTCCGTGGAGTCGGGTTTGGGAAGCCGTGCGACGCACCGGCAGTCTTATTGTTAAAATAGAGACATCAAACTTACTTTAACAAATGTTGGATGCGGTCTTTTTCTCATAGTTTCCATTCAGAAATGGGGACAGGAATGAGGTGGAGAATAAAGGGGCAGAGGAGCTATACGCAGGGCGTTATTTATTATATTATTAATAATAACTAACGACATATTAATATATTGGTGCATTAGTCGCATGGATGGTGTTGCTCATATTTGACATTGTTTAGAGATTAAATAATCATTTAAACTGGACCGTTTGGCAAGGCAATGTACAGGTTAAATACTTTATGAATTATAGCTGTTTTATCATGTCGACACGTTTTAAAGAACATATAAGAATAAGAAAATAAAACGAAAAGGGCCAAAAAAAAATTGCCTGTGGGATCATCTTTTGAGCCTGTAATGGTAGTGGACCGGGTCTGTTTATCTGCGTTCATCTGGAATCACATCATAGTTTGTGATCGTGTCCGTAAAACCTTTAATCCACGTGTTTTAAACACTGGAAAACACACGTTTTACATGCTGGTACATTTGGCAGCGGATTAAAATGCCCAGATATTCATTGGAAGCCGTACGTTTTTTTTGTTAAAAGAATTCAGCCGAATTTAAGGAGCCGCGTCCCTCTAAATATTGTTTGCTTGTGGTAGTTTTGCGCCAGAACTTAACTGATCTAGCCGAGTTGTCGAAAGCCACAGGCCTCCGACTGAAATGATCTGGCTGCACTTTGCACCGAGGCATCCGGACGCAGCCAGCGCAGTTCCTCTGGATCACAGCAAACTCCTTTTTATTACGTAATTGGTGCCCTGCTTGCAATGGTGCCTGCATTTTGGCGCTCCTAGTTTTGGCGAAATGCATCCAAACTGGAGGAAAATGTACACGGCTCTGGAGGAGCGGTCTTTAGAAGACCGCGCAAACATGTCTAATGGACGTCTCTGTAAAAGAAAGCGTGTTTTGTGGAAGGGAGAGCGGCGATCGCCGAAGCAGGACTGCGGATCTAGGACACTTGGAAGTCGGCCATCTCTACTGGCCTGCTGCAGTTTGACTGAATGGTGTCATTAAGCACAAAGTATGAGGTGTTTCGGGGAGGTGGAGGAAATCATTGCAGTGCCATGCAGAGCTCATAAGCATCTGCAACATGTGTGTTTCCATCATTTTCCAGAAGATGCACTAATTCGAACTGGAGAACATCTGAGCATCGCCGCATTAAACTCGATAAAAATGATTATATATTTAAGGCCGTCATCTCAGCCAAGATCGCAAGTGTGTACGTTTTAAAAATGACTTCAGCCATTGCGGTTTCCATTCTGTTGAATGCAGATTATTTTGGAATCTGTTAAAGGATTATCGCCGGTATTATATTTCCACAGAGTGTCAAAAAAGATTGCATCACTTTAATGGCTGCGAACACTGTGGTCCGCGCGTTTCAAAGCAGCGAACAGGACGCGCCTTGGTCAGTGAGCGTTTTCACAGATTTGGGGGGGGGGGGGGGGCATTTTAGCCTCACTTCTTAAATTCTCCTCTGAGTCCCAGGACGTCTTCTTTCAGCCCAAACAATGACCCCGCTGAACTTGTATTTTGCTTGCGATGCGTGTTGTCATGGTGGTGACCAATTAGTGGTTGCATGTCGGGACTTATTGTTGCCAAGACGCTCTCTTCGCCGCCCTGCTTTCTTCCACGAGTCGTTCCTTACAATCTGTCTAGCGTACAAATCGAATTCAGGCTTTTAATTGGGGAATCTCAATTAGTTCTAATAATTTTTAGCGAACAATCTTGCACGAAAACACGCCATCGGCTCATAAACGCTCGGCGCTCAAGAGCCTCTTCGTCGTTTCTCATATACGGTGGAATTTTTAATGTCGTGCGGCAAAACGGTTTCTTTGTAAAATTATGCTAAGGACTCCCAATTCGAGTTAACCTTCACGGTAAATGACAGTGACACAAATGGCAGCTATTACACGATTGTCTTGACATATCAGCTGTACGTAAAGGGTTATACCGGTGTGTCGACGTACCGAGTGTGGCGAAGGTGGATTTTGGAAAACCTCGTATTGGTAGCGCAAGCTTATTGCCATCGCGGGGCTCCCAATTCCACAGTCGCAGACGCTCGGCACAAACCTTTCTCCTCCGTCTCTCCCTCTCCCTTGATTGACGGGCAGTTTTGATTCCAAATGTTTGCGAAGATGACAGTCGCTTGAGTGTGTCTGTGCCGACAGCCGAGGCCGCCTGATGTTTGAAACGATATTTACTGCAATCCTCTCCATCTGTTCGCATGAGAGTCAGAAATATGAGAAAATACGCTTCTTGTGCCATTTAAAACTGCCTTTCGGATAGTTGTTGCAGCTTTTGCAAAAACACAAAACAAAACACGTTCGGGCCTTAATATTTTAAATGGTGCTTATGCAGATGCCGCCGTGCCGTTTGTGCCCCTGTTGCGCTCGCGACTGGACCCGGGGACGCCGAAAAGGTGCCGAACCGAACGACCGTTATGTGAAATAATTCCGTAACTCTGGTGAGTTGGCTGACAGGTGGGCGACGCTCTGTCGGAAACTGTAGCGAAGGCCCAACGGTGTTTGACGCTCAAGACGGGAACGTCTTCATCCCGCGTCTTATGCCAATCCACCCCTTGTTTTAGCTTCGCCGTCTCCTTGCGGAGTTCTGTTTGCGAACGACTCCACACATTCCACTCGAGTTTCTGCGTCGTCGCCAGCGGGGGTCCAATAGCATGCAAAGCCTGTTTGGTCCTCTCTGTCGCTGGCAGATGATGACAGGAGCACTCTGCACTCCTGCTGGCCCTCCTCGCCCCCAACCCCACCCCCATCCCCGAGGCTGGGGCACAGCGCACACAGGGTTGGCATCTTGCATGGGAGTGGATGATGCTGCTCTGCGGCACAGCCGAAATAGGCAGTTTGCCTCCCCGCGCCTCTGCAGGCCGGTGGCCTTCTGCATTCCATCCTCTTGAGGTCACTATAGAATCCCCTTTCGGTGAAAGAGTTCTCCACATGTAGGGTGGAAGGTATTCTCGGTCGTACGCACACCGAGCGAGGTTCTCACCAGGGTTTTCACACCCTGTATAAGAAGCACCTTTGTGCATCTGTGGCCTCACTCCCTGTCCAGCTACGAATTTCCTCTGCCACCTCCATGGTTCAGGGTTCATCCATTCTCTTTTGCTCCTGGGTCTGGGAAATTCCAACCACCGCGCACTACACGGCTTTACCGTGCATGTGTGTGAGGGCTTCACCCCATGACCCTCATCCATAGCGGTCTCAGCATTTCACGTGACTTTCCGGTCCGAGAGGCTTCGTCCTGTCCGCCTGATAGGTTGTAAGACCCCACCGCATTGTTCCCTGCGAAAAATGGTCTTCGGAAATGTCCAAACAGTGAATGTGTAAGTTTCCCAAGACTCGGTCAAGGAGTTTAAAGGATTTGCTGAAGATGATGACATTACTCTCTGTTCGTTGGCTCCTACTGTGTCGTTGCTTCTTGTGTCGTTGCTTCTTGTCATTGGTTTGATGGATTATTTTTTAAGTCTTGTTTTTTTTTTTTTTTTTTTAACATGTTCCCAACTTCTTGTTAGATTGTTCCTTGTGTCTGTAGTTCTTGTCATTGTTGGGTTGGTGTTTGGATAGGGTTAATGTTTTTGTTTCTTCTGTATGAAGCAACGACACGAGAACTCAAGATTCATCGCTCTCGTGTCATTTTTGCTTGTGTCACTCATCATCGTTTCTTCTGTCGCTGCTTTATATTTCGTTGGGTCTCGTGTCACTGGTACCTGTGTTACTGATTCACGTGTCATCGGTTCCTGTCCATATGTCCTTTGAACACAAACACCTCTTCCTTTTATACAAAGGTCTGTAAAACTTCTGTCCACCTGCTGAGCAGTTTACACTGATGTTCCACTCATGAGACAATGGACAGGAAATAAGTGTTGCTGAATACAAGAAGCTTTCTCCTAACAATCAAATTTTTATCGTCTCCAAAAAAACTGTTATCCGAAGGTTCGGTTGCTTGGCTTAAATAGGCAAATTCTTCGTGTTTTGAACAAGCTAACTGGACAAACGAAAATACATTTTTCCTGTATTGACAGACGCAGGGCGCTCTGTCGGGTCATCTGCAAAGTTAATGGAAAGGCAACAAGGAACTCTCGCTTGTACCTTACATCCAGCATGCCGTCCTGCTGGCTGGTAATTCTACGCTTTGATAATAAAGACGAGAAGTTTAAATGCTGTAGCGATTCACAACATTCAGTCATTTTAAAGAAACCGTCTTTGAGCGCTACAGGAGGTCTTGACTGCATTTCTAATCTTGGTTGCAACCTCCCATGGCAGTTTGAATCTACTGACCACTAAGAATTCCTTTTGGGCCCATAAATTGTCTTTGTTTTCACAAAATAAATCACTGTTTGTTGTGGTTTGTACATTGTGGATTAAATGCATGCACAGTTATCTAGGCCTTTTGTCAAGTTGCAAACCAAATTTCTGTCCATATTTGCTGCATAAACATGACATATTTTGAGTTAACTGCAATTCAAACATGAATGCAAATTAAGCTGGATTGGTTGGAAGGAAATGACTCACAAGTCTCACTCCATGAGACACAACTGCATCTGATCATCTCCATTGATTTTAGGAATGCCGATATTTTGCTTTGCCTTTGTCACGCTGCCCATCCTGGGGAGCTGGAAGGTCCGCCAACACTGGGATCATGGGAAATTCCCGGAGGAAATTCTCCTCGACTCCCATCGCTTTGATATGAGCCACCAGAGGAGGCAAATCCCGCTTGTCCATTATCCGCAGAGCAATAAACTCCTATAGTCTTCCATCCCAGGAAATGAGGTGTTTGCAGGACTAGAACAAAGAAATGTGAAAAGGCCATTTTTCGCTGAATCTGGAATGAGGACTGAGTCTGGTCACAAGGATATATTCAGTTAAAAGGAATGGTCAATAAAGTAATCCCTCGAACCTTCGAGAAAGCAGGCGTTGCTTAACAGGAGACCGCAAGGGAGCTAGTCGGCCATCGCCTGACTGTATTTATTTGGTTATCAATTTGAGGAGGGCTCACAGGACCCGTATGGCAACTCGCTAAGCTACACCGCTTATCCGTTCCATAAACAAGCTGGGTCAGCTGCTCAGTGGTACCTCTGCAGCATTCCAACTGGCCCTGAAACCTGCAAAACCTGGGGTCAACAGTGCAGTGCCCTAACCAGTTTTCGCGCCAGGCTGGAAAGGAGGGGCCCTTGCTGCCAGCAGAGAGTGCCACTGTGATCCGGAGACAACCCGGTTCATCGCTACCAGACTCCACATCCCCTTCACCGGAGGGCACGACTCGTGATTATGCTAATAAATGTGGCTGGAGGTAGGAATTTCATGGGCGGTGCCGGCCATTAGCGCGGATTAGGCAGATGTTTCTACGCCGCCCCCTTTGATGGGATTAACACGGCTCCAGAGCGCAGAGGAGACCGTCGGGTCCAGAGGCACGGTTGCCCAGTTTGCCCTCCCTGCTCTGGCGCATCGCCCTCCCATGATGCCCCAGGCCAAAGCTTCCTCGTATGATGATGGTGCTGGGCTCTCCACCAATCAGAATGCCAAAACCTGACTCCAGAACCTTCTTCTGTTTGGACTGGTGGGTAACCGTTTGAAAATGCAGGAACTCTTCTCAGCCGCACGCATCTTTAGTTGAATAGGGTTGTACTTTAATTTTGGGAGCAGTGGTCCTGGGCAGCAGGTGGTGCGGTGGTTAGGGCTACTCTCTCGACATCAAGAGGTTATGAGGTTGAATCCCAGCTCACGATCTAATGCCCTTGGGCAAATTACTCATCCTGAGTTGCACTGGTAAAAGCTGCCATACTGTGTTAATGCAGTTTAACAGTAAGTTGTTAAAAAGAGAAATGTGTCAGCTACATGAATGTGTGTTTCAATTTTTTTTTTGTCAATAAGGTCACAGTTGCAGCACTTCTGAGATCATTATCATGCAATTGCTGCCCTGTTCCATCAAAAACACTTGCTGGATCATAAGAGTAATGATCGCCAGACCATTGCTATGAGTTTTGATGGTTCTTAAAGGTGAAAACTATCCAGTAATATGAGTGGAATAATTCTGACAGCATTATTGAAAAATTAAGAGGTAGTTATAGCAGAAGTAAATAAAAGCACATTTTTTAGAGCGGTCCTTATTGCGTTAAATGTACAGTATGTATATCATGAACTACAGAATAGACTACCCGGATTCTGAAAGTATATTTTTGCCGTTTTTAAATTATTTCCTGCGGGACTCCCGAAACCATATCTTGTAAGTAGCTTGTTCACGGTGCGTTTTTATTATTTGCATCGCACGTGAACGGATTTGGGACCAGACAGAGATGTTACAAGATTTGGGACACTTTCAGATTGTGACATATTTCAGATGATGAAGAAGAGGACAGTCATGGCCTCGTACAAACGGACAGCAACGCCACCGGATCCAGTTTTGACTAAATCCTGTTTTGCTCACTAAATAGTTGGGCTTTAATGAGGCCTTGCAAATTAGACCCAAAATGGTTTTTGTCACATCTGGGGACAAGACCGTGAAAGCTCCAAGGGGAATCATTTAAAGCATCATTTAAGACATAATCAAATGTGTTCAGATGGGTGCCAGTGAAAAGCAGTTGTGTTTATGCCTTAGTGCCTTATCATTAATATTAAGCGTTGCTGTTTTTCTAATATATCAGTGTTTATGTACTGAGAATGCTTGTGCAAAGAGTTATTCCTTTTCTGCCAGCAAGAAGCATCATTTAAAGCATTTTTAATTAATTGTGTGGGCCCAGCGGACCACAGAAACTTCCGCTGGCAGCCGGTCCAGCTGTAGATGTAATGCAACATTCAACAAATATCAGACCAAGCGTTCTCACGTCCATATTTTCATTAACCCCCTGTTTCTGTCAGCTTCGCAGTGCTCTACATCCTGTCCCAGCCTTACAGGGTGCCAGGGTATGTGGGGTACAGCATGGAAGGGACACCGGTTTGTCACAGGGTGACCACGTGCATACCCATTCCTTCGCACTTTCAAGCACTAATGGCTGTCTATAGTCACCAGTTTACCTGGAACATCCACCTTTGGGCCTTGGGCAGAAAGAAAACCAAACCTATGCAAAGATGGGGAGAACATTCAAACTACACACACACACGAATATTCAAATATTCATTCACACTTAAATACGCACCCAAAAAGCCTAGGCACTATGAGGTGACAGCAGCAGCAGGTGGCATAGTAGTTAGGACCTGCAAAATGTTAAACTGTGGAAAAATTACCCAAATGTATAAGTGGTAAAGCACTGTAGGAAGTGTAGCGCAAACACTTTAGTACCCGAGCCACGCAGAAAAAATGAAAGTTAAATGCGCAAATAATAATAATATTTAACAGCACTGAGAGAATTTCCTTTTATTTCTTTCAGTAAACACATCCAACTGTTGGGGCCTAATGTGTCTATTTAGACCTTTTGCGGTTAAATGCCCCAGCCGGCAAATTTTGAACGAAGCTCCGTTGCTTGCCGCTCCGCCCGAACCGCCAGGAACCGTCAGGAAGCAACAGCCAGCATCGTTCACCGCCTCCTTGCACGAGAACACAGCGGGGAACTAAACCAAGCCCAAACACGTGAAACCGAGCGCAGACTGACACCAACACCTAACGCACCGTCCAAGTTCTTCCGATGGAGAGAAAAAAGCTATACGCACCCCCCCACCCCACCCCACCCCACCCCACATGACATCAGCTGTCCCCCCAAGCGTGCGCTGTAGAAGACGTCTCACCCTAAACATTAAGATGCGAACTTCAGCCCCGCGCTGCCACCCCGGCACGACGAACGGACCCCGAGAACGAGGCCTCGCGCGTTGGCGGAGAACGCAGCGGTTTGTGTGTCGGGGAGTTAAGTCGGCAACCCCCCCATCCCGGGGGACCCGGCAGCCGCGCGAGGCAGTCAAACAATTAATATATCTCATAACAATTAGTATTTAATTAAGCGCCTGGCCATATGGAAGGATCTGTCTCTTCCTGCCGAGGACATGCCAATAAATGAAGGGTTACGCGGGATGATGAAAATGCGGCCGGCGCGGCGAGCGCTCGACACGGGCACGCTGTCGCCGAGCGCGGATGTGCGGGGTGAAGCATCTGGGTGTCGCGGTCTCGCTCGCGTGCGCGATGGGTCTTCGCCCGTGCGCCGAGCAGGTGACTAAACACCCGCTCGCGTCAGACCGGCCGGGTGTGCTGCGCTCTAAAGTAGAACCCAAACATCTGGACGATTGCTGTACACCTACAGTCGCGGTTAGCGTTTATTCGGGCACGCATCTGGCCTGTATTTCCAGTAGATATTTATCGGTGTAGTTGTCTGTATTTTATAGGGGTGGCGTGGTGGTGCATCGGGTGGCGTCTCAGCTCTTGGACTTTGGGGTTAGATATGTGTTGTAATCCTCCTCCGTTCGTGCGCACCTTGCGCGTTCGCTCTGTGTTCGTGTGGATCTCCTTCCGTTGCTCCGGTTTCCTCCCACAGTCCAAAGATGTGTTTTTCTCCAAGGAGGACTGGAGTAAACAGCCAGCATATTTTGAGGGAATATGTTGCATTGCTACACCGTGCGTACGACTGCGTGCAATTTATAATGCATTTATAACAAATTAGAACTGTAACCTTGCTATGGACAGACAACAGGTCAATATGTGTATGTGGCTGTGGAGAAAAAAGAAATCAATAAATGCATGCGTTACTGTTGTATGTAGAATGCTGTTCCGTTTTCATCGCCCTGGGTCTGTCTTCCTTCCGTTTAGGAATACACCTGCTGTTTTGTGTGCAGTGCACTTCTGTGTAGACCTGATGATCTGTGACCCCTGGAGTTGTATATGCACTCGATTTGAGTCACGTACAGAGGGTACTGGAGCTCAGGCTCGTCTATAGGTCTACAGGTCTTTCCCGACTGTCTTGTGACAAATGTCTTCATGGCAAATCCATAGGTCTATTGTCATCCAGCAAAATCGCTGCGGTTGCTAGAAGTAACTGTAAACATAATAACAACTTTAACGGAAAAGAGCTGTCACGTGGGGAAAAAAAATAGCCCTGCTTGTTATTGTTATGCTTGCAGCTATGCTGTAGTTAGAAAAGAGATAGATGGGCATACCAATGCAAACTTGCCTTACGTGCAAAATGAGGAGCGCTCGCTTCTGTGGGAAATGCGGCAAAATGAAAAATTTGGGTGGCTTAAATTTTACCGGTACGTCCGTTGCGGCTTCGTTGTAGGTTCTCTTCTCGGTACAAAAAAGGGTCAAAATTCAACGTTTCTCCAATCCACTTCGATGTGTCATGCCATCAGAAGTAAAAACGGAACGTCGTTTCACACGGAATCACCGTGACACATAACTTTCATTCTGCACATAACCATTTTGTCGGCGTTGCAGGTGTCCAGCCGAAGAAGAGAAAGCTCTACCCCGCGAATGCGTTGAGAAGATTCACCCAACGCGCGGAAGATACGGACATGGATGCGGAAAATAAAACCCTCGACGGGGGGTCTAGGGTGGGTGTGGAGTCCGGGACCTGAAGTTCAAGGACACCGGCCTTTGCGCTTCGACCCCGTCTTCCCGGAGTCGCTGAGACGGACGCGAGTTTCCCGACAGCCCCCGGAGCCCCTAAAGTGAGCAGTGATGCTCCTTCCATAGTGGGCTTGCCAGGTGGGTGGCTGCCCCCCCACCCCCACCCCCTCACACCGGGATTCTGGGAAACGGATACGGGGGAGGGGGGTGCGCTGATTAACGTCCGTTAAAAGAGACCGTTCTCCTGCATGTAAATAATTCATGACGAAAGGTCCCTTTTGAATACGTCCATCTCTCGGGGTGCTGGAACAGCTGCCGTCTCCCGGAGCTCAGAGAAAACCTCTCGAGGTGCAGCATCTGCTTAGGGAGTTTGGGGGAGGGGATGCTGTGCAGTCTCTGGGGCGCAGTCATCAAGAGAGATTCTGTTGTTTGTTTAACTTGCTTATCTACAGATTCTACAGATGTCGAGGATCAGGAAAAAGAGGCGCGGCGAGGAGCGCTCGAGATCTGAGCTGGATTTGCAAGGGAGGGGAAGAGGAGGAAAAAAACGGGGGGGGGGGATTGCAATCGCTTGTCAGGTTGTTTTTGGCGGCACAGAAACTTGAAGGGACTGTCTTTTTGTTACGGAGCGCGGTATACCGAGTTATTGAAAAAGCCTTCAGTCACAAACCAGGAATGCGTCCCCCCCCCGTAAACTGACAAAGCGTAGGAGTCAAGTTGTTAGATGCGCGGTTACGTAAAGCTGCATCTTGCTGACAAGTCAGCTGACTGTTCCTCGATTGTTTGCTTGTGCTTTGCTCCAAAGGATCAAGGCATGACTAATATTAATCTCCGAGTTACACTGGTAAGTGGCCACCCCAGCTGTTGCCTGATTTAGACATCTGGACCAGACACGCTAACCCCTGCTAAACGCGGTCCCTAAAGGCCATCTATACCCTTTAACATGCGCCGGTGAAACGCAACTTCCCAACCGTTTTCTATATGCCGCCGTGGCTGAAGTAGTGCTCGTGGATCCGGGGTCCAATTTTTGATCAAGCTCTCTTCCCACAAGCAGTCCTTAAGGATAACTGTAACCCCAAATAAGCAGCGGATAAGATATCGGGCAGGATATTTCCTGCTGGAAAAAGGGTATCTTCCGCTTTTTATTCGTTGGGATTGCATCCTTCCACTGACAAAAGCATCACTACGTGAAATCGCTTTTATTTGTCGAGTTTCAGTTAGTCGCCGCGTTAAATATACTGTAAGTCTGTGCGGTCCTTTGCGGCCATGCGTTTTTCGGCAGACCATTTGTTTTCAGGCTTTATTTCATGATTCCTTATTATGTTTAACTTCTGTGTTAATCAAAATAAAAGACATATCATAAAAAGCCATTTTAATAAAGTGGGGAACCAAGTCATATTTATGGCCCATGTCTCCCATGCTTATTTCCATACATCTGTTGTCCACTGGTGCCAGAAGTGGGATTCATTGGCTTTTACAGCGCACTTACATACCTCAGAAATCTGTAATCCGCAGCAGGGAGGCACTTCCGAAAAAGGTAGAAGAAGCGCATTTTTACCTGGGTCAAATTTTAGCTGAAATTTTAGCTTATAAAGAGTGTGTAATACGAATTCGGTTACAGTATGTATATGTACAGTGTGTCTGCAGAGACCCGGGTTTCCAACATCTTGTTTGTAGCTGTTTAATGGGGTGAGCACAGTATATTAGAATCGGTGCTATTGGAAGCTCCGTCGCCCGTTGTTTGATTTATACCACGTCCTTCTCCGTGTCCTTCTGAGGAAGCACGGCCTTCCGTCAGCCAACTCTTCCCCCAGCATTCCCGGCGCACACCACCCACCCCTGGGGGCGACGCTTTCTCGGTGTGGGTGGAGCGCAGATGCAGCAGCAGCCCTCGCCTCGCTGCCGCAGGAAATGGCTGACTACCTTCTGGCCTGGAGGCACCATTAACCAATTTGCCTTCCAGATGTCCATCGGCGAGCGAGGCCAGCGCCGCCCAGCTCGGGGTGGCTCAGCCCCAGCCCCCATACATCTGGGCTCACGTCGCATCGTTCTCTGAGCAGGAGGACCTTCTGCTTCGCAGTGGCAGTGCAAACCGAAGACTCTGTGGAGGGCAGCGTACATAGGAATGCTTTCGGTGAAGTTCTCTAACTAAACGCAATGTGGAACCGAATACACTTCACAAATCTTCATACAGACTAAATTTACAGTCTTCTGAACACAGTTGACAGAAAACTATAATGTTGTAAACAGCATATTGCATTGCATTCTGTACTTTGTTTTATGTACATGCATTTATAGTATATATCAGTCAGCGGGGGGAAAAAACGTTGCATAATGTCTGAATCTTTTGGCCATTACAGCTATATGTCACAGGTTTACATGAACATTTGTATTATTTTATGTCATTTACATATGTCTAATATGTAGACATTTTTAAAGTCTCTCAAATGTTCTTTTCAGCTGGTTATATTCACAGGACTCTTTGGAACTCAACATTTTTCAGGTTTGTAGTGATTCGGGAAGTGACCCATAGCGGCTAAAACTGTACTCATACCCAATTTCACTCCGTTCCGCCAAACCATCACGCCAGTGAACTGTCCTCTGGAGGCCTGTGGTCTTCAGCAACTCGCAATTCTCCGTCTCCTCGCTGCAATCTGGACAGGCGCCAATGTACTGCCATCAGATCGGCCGCTAAGTCACACCAGTGGCTTCACACGCTCAGCAACATTTAAGGTTGAAACAAGATGTGTAAATCTCTGCAGCCGTCATTATTTATTTAGTTATTTATTTTTTAACCTCATGTCCTGCACTTGCTAAAACACTCCAGAATGCAGGCCTACGCATAGTATAGGTTTCATTGGCGGTGTGACGAATGCGTTTTACCTGTGCGGTGCATGATGGGACCTTGAGACAGTGGATCAAAACCCTTTGACATCAGAGGTCTTTGGTTAAAATCGGGGCGATGACTTTGACGTTCCCCAAATTCGTCCATTCAAATCAACCTCTTACCTTTCCAAGCGCACATTAAAAAGCAAGGTTCAGTGCTACCCTGTAGTGCTTTCTTTGTCCTGTGATTTCTGGGATAATTTTTATATTTAACACCTCCATAGGCTAAAATTATATGGCGGTGCAATTTTCCCATCAAGCATCTTCACAGAGTAAAACATGCATACTTTGGCGTATCAAACTAAGGATTATAAGGCTGAAATAAACTATATACTGTACAGTATGCAGAAACAGTAAAGAAGATGTTGATTCCTTCCAGGAAAAAAAAAAGCCACGCAGTAAATTGCTAAGGTTTTTACATTTTGCCGGAAACATCTTACTGCATTTGCCAAATCTGCCTCCTCTTTGATCTGCACATGTCGGGGAAGAACATTTTGTACCCCGAACAGCAGTTTCTCAATCTTCTGTTTCCCAAACCCATGGTTTTTGCCCAAGTTTAACTCTGAATCACCTCCCTCTATAAGAAATAACTAAATCCGCCATAATAAACCAGCTCTTCCCACTTGAGGGGAACCGCTCAATATGGTGTCTTTCCTTCATTTCCTCTGTTAGATGTTGTGGGGAAAGGACCCCAGATTCGGCAGGCTGCGGAGAAGGACGTTTCTGGCGTGGGCTGAACCGCCTCGCACCCCTGATTGATGATACCTGCGCTGGTAACGCCAGGCTCCATGGCAGAGCGGGCCTCCGCCAGAGAGAACATTTGCCTTGTGGAACAAATTCCCAGGAACGGCTAACCTACGCCAGCTGTTGGGGACGCGCTACCTGTGCCAGCATCGCTGGCTCTGCCACTGGATCATCTGTTCAGGCACTTCCATCTGTATCATTTGTACTAATTCTCCCCTTCCTGCATCTGCACCTTCTATAGAAGGCCTTCCAACGATTCCGCTCGCGTCGGGCCTGCCAACGGTGCCAGATGTTCGCTCCGTAAGCCCCGGGCTAAATCAATGTAGCTCTGTGCTCATTATTTGGGACCGGTTGAATAGCAGACGTACGCAGCAAGCTCACTCCCCCACACGCCGTTCCCCAGCATGGGGCTGCGGTGGACGCCAGTGAGTTGAGGCCTTTTTCTGAAAGGGTGGGCGGTGGCACTGGAGTGGTGAAGTGCGAGAGTGCGCGAGTGTTAAGTGTGTGTTGGGGGTGGGTGGGTTGTGGGGCGCAAGGAACAGTCAGATGGTTCTTTCACACATCTTGGCCAACGGTGGAAAGCCATTTGAAATACGGTTTATTTGGGGGGGGGGGCATACACCCACAAACACCTGAGAACCTGAACGCCCTGTGAGAGGGGGGGAGCTGCGTCAGGAGTATGGGTAAACAGGACTATGGACTTGTGCATCGTGAGTAACATGGCTCAAGGTAGTGGGACCGCTAAATCGATGGTGTCAACCCATGTAGCTTCACAAGGCGAAGTGGGGGGTGCGTCAGGGCGCACCCCCCACAGACACACACCCCCACCGTGAGGGCGTCTGTGGGACAGAATCCATGTGCTGGGCACTGTGTGGCTGGGAGGGTCCGCCCAGATGGTGTTAAAACCAAACAGTCTGTACTCCTCACACCCCCCCTCCCCCCCACACAGACACATGGCAACCAAGGTTTGTTGTACGACGTAAACAACAACTGGCCACCATATAACGACTTTCCGAATCTGGCAGTTGAACCATGGATGAAATTATCAAAATTATTTCGTCTAACTCATTTTAAGAAGGGATTATGCCAGAAAAACAATATTTTCGCTGGACACTGAAGAACATACTTGAAATACGATTGAATGCCTAAATTCAGAAATTCAGAACAGAGCAGAACTGCTCCGTATGTACAAACTTACTGGCGAGAGCGTTCTGCACGGAGTAAAACTATTTGTGAAACGTGTATTGTATCCGTGCTCCATGGTGACCACTGCAGTGAGAGTAAATCTTTTTGTGAGCTTGTGAGAAAGGCTGTAACCAGGAGAGCAAGCTATGTGCCTGGACACGTCTGGATGTGGCAGTTTTTTAGCCTTGTCATCTGGCTCCTCGGAGCTCCCGGTTGTTCAGTACTCAGCCAAAGCCACATCGCAGTGGAACAGAAACCAGCGCCTGACGAATGCCTCAACCAGGTTTGGTTTGGTCGCTCAGCAATAACATCTTTTCCTCTCTTTTGCTGTTTCATCTCTCCATTATTTGCTAGCATTGCTGACATGAAGGCCATGGCGGCACAGGGGGTAGCACTGGTGCCTCGCAGTGCCCGGGCTGTGCGTTCAGTGTGGGTTTGAAGCTGCATCGCCCTGTGTGGGGTCTGCATGTTCTTCTGGGGTCCGCATGACTTTCCACCTGGTGCCAGGTAAATTGTAGGCTTCAGTGTCGTACTTTCAGCTGTGCAAGTTGCCAGCTGAATGCTAGTTAGTGATCATACATCTCTTTGGAGAAAAATGTCTCCTGAAACAAAAAAATGTTATATAAATCTAATGGGCATCACCTGCCTTGAAGGGAATAACAAAATACTCTCGAGTATAATTTAATACCTTTTCCCCTGAAACATTTAATTTTTATATCACAGTCTTTGCTCCCATGATGCCATGACAGGGCTGTATGCAGTTAGGCACTGTTTCTCATTCCTTGGGCTTTTTCTCGGTTAAACCTCCGTAACAAACACATGGTTTCTGTGGCCTTTTTATATAACTCTCAGATATGTATCTGGAGAGCTTGAGAACCTTAGCCATCTGAGGGACTCGCTCTGGCCATCAGACGTGCTTATTCCCAGAGAGAGGCTGTCCGCGTGGCAGCCATATGGACATGTACTCCCTCCGCTTTGCCGCCACACCTGTGGCATGGGGGGGGCACGGGACCTCCCTCATCTGGGCTGAACCCTTGGACATATGCCGGCATCCGTGTTGTGTACGGGGGAGGAGGGATCAGCACCTCAGCTGATGTCCGATGAAACAGATTTGTGGTCACATCTCTGTTTTTTGCTCGTGTGTCGTGTGTCGCACTGGACCGCACTTCCAAATTCAACCTGAGGTCAAAGTTCAGCTGGGTCTGTACATGATTCCTTTAGCCTTTTCTTTGTTTTCCTTTTTTTAAATTATGCTTACATTTCCAGCACAAATCGACCAGAAAGCGACTTGAAGGTTCATCAGAGTACCTGGCCTAGTAACGTGAAGGTTGTCGGGTCCATTTTCGGAAAAGGACCGAACGGCGCGCTCGCATTTGAATTGCTATGCGGAAATACGCGGCCGGGTCTAATGGATATGGCTGTAAGCTGACTTGGACAGGACTGGGACCGAAGGAAGGGGTTAATTATCAAATAAGAAGCAATCTGTGCCTTTAAACGCTAAAGTCAGGACGTATAATCCCCCACCAGTTCATTTCGCTGGTTTTGCGATTATGGAATTTTCCAGAACCACATTCAAAGAGGTAATGTCTGCTGAGCACCTCAGTTGTTGTGATGACTGTTTAGTCATTGTCACCCTCAACTGCTCTTCATGGTGAAACGGGGAGATTTTTATTAAAAGATCCGGCGGCCCCCCCACTGGGAGCATACAGCATCGTCATGGCAGAGACTAAGCAAACAACCACAGTAGACAGGGGACATAGTAGGGGGATGTGATGCATTCCAGTTGTTAAAAACCAAATACAGTCTGGGATCCCAGATGTGCTCACCGCAGCCACCACCACCCCTCTGACCTAGTCCCCACTGGGAGAGTGACGTCAGTTCCCCAGGAGCCCAAAGTCAATATATTAGTAAATCCGGGAAGACGTTAGCGTGAGCGCAGGGGTGGCTGGGTGCTCCAGCTGAGCTGGGTAAGCAAGGCACTGTCTTGCATGGCTTTGCTGGCAGCAGCACCGGGGAAATTCCCCCAGTAGATCAGAGTAAGAACTCACCAGAGTTCCTCCTGATGTTTTCTTTCATTTCCCCGGGGGGCCTTGCAGCCCTCGCACGACGCCCACCGCCCTCATCCACATACACAAAAAAAAAAGAACAAAGTGACATCTGCTCATTGGCAGTGAATCACTTAGCCCCCTTCCACATTTCTCATGGAGTCTTTTTCTGAAAATGTCAACAGGGCTGTCTTAGCGGCAAAAAAAGTTGTGCAGGGGAACAAGGAGGTATGAACATCCAAAGAGCAGCCAGACAGCAACAACTGAAACGGTAGAAAAGAACCAAGGAGGTGACAAATATCCACAGGCAGGAAAAGTGCTCAAGTCAAAGGTCAGCGGTTGAAGGTGACAAAAGGGCTGCAGGTGGCGTAGTGGTTGGAGCTGCCGTCTTCCACTTGAAGGACCCAACTCCTGCCGTAGTACCCTTGAGCAAAGTGCTCACACTGCACTGCTCAAAGAACATAATTCCCTGCTGTATAAATCATAGTACATAGCTCAGTATCCCCTTTCTTCACTCTCTCCATCGACTTCCAGTAGCTGCAAGATGGTCAAAGAATGCTTCCTCTGCTCCAGGCACCCTCGGGGAATAAATCAATCTGAACACCTCAGAAAGCTAGGCTCCTGCACATCCGGCTGCTTGGCGGGTCTGGTATGTTCAAGAACCCCAAAATCAAAGGTAGGCTCTCGAATTTGGCTGTAGCGTGGTAGAATGAGCGCACGCAGAACTGCCGAATCCCTTTCAACATTCAAGGAGGGTCTCAAAATTCTGAATCCCACCATCCATCCCTATAGTTCCTACATCCTCCATAGGCAGCTACAGGGCGGTGTAATGCACAGCAGCAAAACTGTGGTATTAAGACACACTGCTTGTACTTCAAGAACATCTCTGTATCTGTAATGTCTTTGTCTGTTGTCAAATGCAGTTTTGTGTACTCTGTTTACCCGGAGCTTTTGAAGAAAGCATTGCTCCAAATAGATGAATGGGAATGTAAATAAAGACAAGTTCCTCTGGAGAAAAGCGTCTAAAATGAAAAGTGCTAAATGGAAAAAGGAAATGTTATGTAAACAACCGGAGTGTCAGGGTGTGTCTCACATCTTTATGTAAGGAATACTTCATCAGACCGTTCATTCAGTCCATCACATCAGCCTCCACATGCTTCTGTCAAATCAAGGTCATCATCCCACATTGTTCTTGCTCCATCCATCTTCAGTCAGTTCTTTTCCTCGTATGCTGCCGGTAATCTGCTTGGAAGCACAAGGTGCAAAGCGGTGTAGACCATGGGAGGGCGTCCAGTCCACAGCAGCGGGCTCGCAAATACGCAGCGGGGACAACATGCGTGCCAGTTTCTCCAAGCAGAATGTCTATGATACCTGGGAGGAAAGCAGAGAGCATCTGGAAGAATCCCAGCGACATCTTGTAAGTTCCACACAGACACGCCTGGGGTCCGACCGGAACCCGGTGACCCCGAGCTCCGAGGAGTCGAGGCACTGCAAGGTCCCTTTTGGCGATTTTCAGCGCGGAGATCTTGATTTATCTTGTCATCAGGTGTTCATCAAGAAAATCGAAAGACCGCACCAGAGGTTGCAGGAGAGAGGAAGTGATGTCTCATATCTCAAGGAAAGGCTGGCATTTGCCCAGAGAGACCTGGAAGCAGGGCCAGGCCTTGCCTCTGCTTAGCTGTGGATGTGGCGTGCTGGAGCAGAGCTGGGACTGGCTGGAAGGATCCTTCCACATGTCAGCAGATTCCTGGCACACAACTGGAAGCTGCGGGTCCGCGGGGCGTGGCGGCACCGCTGCCGCAGGAAACCAGCGGAAGGGGGGGGGGGGTCAGCGGAGCGGATGCTACATTAAAATCACTGCAGGGCACGGCCAGCTCCATAGCGATTGGGTCGCTCCCAGATGTCTTGCACAGGTAACAGCTGCATCAGCTGGGAGCAACGACAAATTGCATTCCCTGCCCAGGGGCTTCCTCAGGGTGAGGGAAAGTGGTGGTGGGGGGGCTCCTTGTCAGGCACACGTCTCTGCAGAGCATAACTACAAACTGGCGTCATCGAGCAAACAAAATATATTTCTCAAATGTCATTAACCGTATTCGGGGTTCCCAAAAACCCAGTTCACCAAGTCTTAATAAATCACTCTTGGATTGCACAATGCAGCTGCACGGCGAGCATTTTCATTTACGTTCATTCCTTTAACAGACGCTTTCTCCTAAGTGCAAAGCACGGAGGGCAAAAGTGGAACGTCGAAACTAACATTTAGACTCAACTCGGGCACAAGTTCGCTTTATCTTTACAGGCGCAGTTCGGCCTAAGTAACACAAGATCCCAACCGAAGAGTCCCTTCCGAAATTCAGAGTCACGTCCGTTCCCATGTCAGGCTGTCATGCTGGGCCTCAGCAAGTCGGAATCTTCGGCAAAAGTGCGGATTTACCAAAATGTCTTTTATTATTTGTTTGCTTGGCGGACACTTTTCTCCAAGCCAGTTTACAATGCGAGGTTTGCCTACTAAGCAACTTGCAGCGGTGCACTCATTTACGGAATGGGGTAATTTGTTTTAATGTACCAGTTTGTGTGGCTTTTGCAGTGTGAGCAGTAATTTGAAGCTGTGTCCTTTGACTGCGGGTCTAACCGCTGTGATACTGCTTGTAAACTGCACATCAACATACTCGCGTGTAAGACCCAATTCGATTCCCCTTTTGTGGTCTGGACCATGGTGCAGTACCACTACATGCTGGTTTCAATGTTGACATCAAAAGTTTAAAGAAAAGCTCACTTGCTGTTTCCATCTCACTGTTTAACTGGATTAGAACGTGAAATTGTGCCATAAAGTTGTATTTAATTGAATAAGTCCTACTATAGAAGTTAAATCTTGCTTCTGAAAGAACGGGAAAATATGTAATAGAATATGTACCGCTATGTTAAAAATATGCAAAGTGGTACGGCCTGGAAAACCGTTTGAACTTTCACCATCTTGAAAACATTTGACACGTTTGAATTAAGAGCTAAATTGAGGGCAAACACACTGCAGCTGCAGACCCAACCTGTGCAACCCAGACTGGGCTTGGCCTTAGGGAGAGGATGGGTGCGTGGATGAGGGGGTTCAAGGCCCAGATTGGGAGGCCTCGGACGGCTTCTAAAGGGAAACAGCCACGCCAGTAGAGACCTGGACCCTTCTGTTTCTGCTTCCCTGGCCAGAAGTGTCCCTGTCATGTCATAGACACACACATGCAATCCCACGGAGCAACCCCCCCCGCCGCCACCCCATTCCATGTCTCACCCTGCTCTGCCGTACCTGGACCTCACATGTTGGCCGTGTGCATTTAGGACAGTGTGGTCATTCTCACATTTTTGGCTTCATTCCTACAAAAGCTCTGTTTTTTCATGATGCTGCATCACACTTACTGCATGTGTTCTGTTCATGGCTGTCAATCCCATTGATCTGGCAACCACTCATTTGATATCTGAGGATACTCCATGACTACAGCTCCTTTGTGGGTTATACACTCAGCAGTGTCATCCACACAGGGTTTTTCATGTGGAATCCCTCAGGCAGCTTGTCATAACCATCGGTATGTATCAGGGGTAGAGCGATGGAGAAATGTGGGCACAAATAGCCAGACCATTTTGGACACATTTTATGGCAGTGAGATCAGGGCCCTCTTCTGTGACAATTAACCCTTAATAAATCTAGACCTTTAACATAATTTGCTATGTGTCCCTATTACGCAGACCTAGCCAGCTCAAGGTGGATTTAAGGTCCAAAGCAATGTACTTATATTGACCCTAGTTGACAACTGACCCTCAGGTTTAAGGAGATTAGTGGGGTCAAGTCAAGGACTCCAGAAAAAATAACATTGATCGGTAATATGTGGGCCAGCTGTTGGAATAAATAAGCATGTTAGTAGCTTGTGGGGTTTTTAGAAGTTAAGGTGTCTTCAAGCAATATTTGCCAACCCATTACAGCCACAGTCCAAAACCAAGATATGAGCCCAGCACAGAACCATGTAGTTGTTTTACACTTTGTATAAAACAGAACATATTATTGTTATTATTATTATTATTATTATTATTATTATTATTATTATTATTCCTTTACCTGACACCTTTGATCAAGACAAAATATTGTGTTGTGTTTTTATACTGTACTATTTGCAATTGTTTATATATTTATGGAGTAAAATTACTTTTACTGGAGCAATTGAGGATAAGTCCCTTGGTTAAGATGAGGGCTTCAAACCCAGATCCTTGCAAGGCACTAACTCTAACCACCACATCACCTGCATATCAGACCAGCTCACATCTCAAGCTCAAGGACTTCTCTCAAAATCGGTGACCCTGGAAAGGATTAGGGCTCCAACTTTTCGAGTGTACGACACTATCAGAGATAAGCAGCACAGGAAGATTTGCTCAGTTTCCTCTTTACTTACTTTGTATTGCAGCAGAGCTTAAGTGAATTAATCGAGTGTAATGACCATAATGGGGATTACAAAATGGTTAAATGCCACTGCCAGCTTCACAGGAATCCCCAGAGCAATGTCTTCCAGGAAGGTTTTGTTATAGTTGCAAGGTTCTGTAAAGCCAGGTCTGAAATTGATCCTTCAGCCACATCTTGTTGGACAGTATGTCAGCCTACGGCGTTTTGGATCAGTTAACATCTACAAAAGGTTCAGTAGTGAGTGTGTGTCCTGTAATCTAAATACAAGTTATCATAGCAACAGCACAGGAACCATGATTGACTCTATGCCGTAACAATCTGCTCCACTTGGTGGCGTAATGGTTAGAGCTGCCACCTTGGGATGGCAGGCTTGAATCCCACCTCCTGCTGTAGTCACCTTGGGTTACGTATTTGCCTTGAATCACACAAGTTAAGAAATAAAAATTGTAAATCAGTTTAAGTAAAAGCGTAACCTAAGGCCGTAACAGGTTCACGTTTCGTGTAATTCCCAACGTTATTATTAACGCTTATATTATTGTGCTATTTGCAATCCATATGTTATGTGTTCATCATTTTACCACAGTATACAGGAATACAACATTTTTACTGTACATTGTGTGTGTGAGATTTATAAAATACACAGAAAAACAGTGAGACTAGGCACAGTTTTTGCATATGCCCCCTCAGTTCCATGCATATGGACCCACGTGGTGCTGTTCTGAGACTGCCGCACCTCACCTACAGCCCACCTATCAGGAGGGGGCACTGGAACCCAGCACCGGCGCCCTTGACCCAGGCCAGCGCTGTGGCCCTCTGTGGATGCCCGTTCTGCTTTGTTGTACCCAAGCTGGACCCCTCTCCCATACCCCGCCTGCCAGCTGAACCCCCAAAACCCCTGAACATTCCAGAGCAGCACCGGAGCGCAGGCAGGCCGCCAGCTTGGACCTAGGGGGGGCTGAGATGGGATCGCTTCTGAAACTTTAATGCGTGTCCAGAGTCATGGGGGCCCTAAGCTCCACTGGATGGATGTGGAGAGTGGACAGCTGCGGACAGGCACGTTGCAGGAGGGGCAGTGGGGCAGCTGCAGCCGCGCTTGAAGGTGTGCAGGAGAGCCTCCTCTGTGGGGGTAAAAACACAGGGACAGGAATGTCCATTCTGGTTCACCTCACCGCAGCGCAGTGCCAAGTGGGGCCCTGGAGGAACAGCGGCCTGCATGAAAACATAGCAAACGGGATCCACATCTCAAACAGTAAGCAAATAAAATGAAATAATAAACCTTTGTTTTCAATAACTTTTAACTTCATATCTGCATGAATATTCGCGTGGTTATTTTAGCACTGATATATGTAAAAATTTGTTTTGCGTGCGTGTGCGTGCGTGCGTGTGTTTCTAAACTGTGCCCTGTGGGACCACATGAGTGTGGTGCCATTTGTCCACATGTATGTATGTGTGAAGCGGTGGGACCGGTCACTCTAGCCCCCTGGAAAGCTGCTGATAGCAGAGGGGGCTGGCTAGGTGTGGAGGGTGTGAGTGTATGTGTGTGTGTGTATGTGTGCGTGCATGTGTGAGAGGGGGGGAAGGTGAGCTCCACCTGTGTCTCTGTGCCGCCTGCATCTCCACCTTGCCCTAAGCAGCCAGATGGATCACGGAACCTGGTGAGGGGGGCCTAAAGCTCCCCAGATGGCTGACGGTGCTTGGGATCATCCTCTGTAGAGAGGGTCAGATTGCAGGGGGGTTGGGTTGACATGGCTGGAGTGAAATGTTCACCTACCGGCCCCCTGGTCTGTCTTGACCAACAGCAGATAATGTAGCCCAATGCTGTGCGTGGATTTCATCCGTTGTGTGTATATACAGTTGAACGCACCCACAGCTGCAAATATCCTGCTTTCCACTTAACACAGAATGGTCAGGTTTTACAAACGTTGGCGTCAGTTTGAAAATCTCCTTTGCAAATTTTGTCTTTGTTTCTACTGTTATAATCATGATTGTTATTATTATTAGCAGTAGTGTTGGTGCTATTAACCATCCATCCATCCATCGATTATTTAATAATTGTACAGTTCAGGTCACAGTGGTTTAGAATGCATTCTAAAAGCGTAGGGCAAGGCCAGTTCATTACAGAGAAGCCAGACGCACAAACTCACTCACTCACACAGCCTTTCACCTGACGCACTCCTACATCACACACACACACACACACAGCATATCCCCTGATATATTAATAAATTTGTGAGTTAATTAATCATAAAGTCAGCCCTCAAGTTCAGTTGGGTCACCGAACAGTGCTTCAAGGAAGAATAAAGACACAGACCAAGAGAATGCCTAAGAAAAAAAAAATTGTCCTGGGTGAGGGATGAATCAAAACTGCGAGTTTAATGAACAGTGACAAGGTCAAAGGTCCCCGTGCTAGAAAACATCCACTTCCGAAGCCCGCGCAGGCAGCAGTGGCCTGATGGAAAAAAAAAAAAATTTATTCACAAAGGGAGCTTCCTCCCACTCATCTGGTGCGTCGCCCCATTTGAACTCAATACTTTTTTATTTAAAAAAAAAACAACAAAAAAAAAAAAAAAACAAAATCTCCGGATGGAGTGCTGCTTTTATCTTTGTGCAGCATCAGGCTATATTTAGCGAGCGGAAGGCTGGCGTGGCCCGCCATGGGCCGCCACCGCCGTACTGCTGCAGTACTTCCTGTCGCCACAGCAGCGCCTGGTGCACTATAACTAAACATGAGCAGCAGAAAGGATTGTACCAGTTCAGCCAAAAAAAAAAAAAGCACAAATTTCTGGAAATATGGAGGCAGCGCGGAATATGCACTGTTTAAAAAATGAGTGTATTTGTAAGTTAAAATGCAATTTATATAACAATTCAGTGCATTTTGTCAAATCAGTTCAAAGAGATTCAAATGTCTTACTTTTATATCAATTTCATTTATTTTCAGGAGTGCACCGTATCTTAACATGTATGTACAATATAATGTAAGCTATGCCCAATATTGCTACTTTTTTGCTTTATCTTCCATTTTTTGTACCCAGCTAACAGAAATCATGGTCACATGTATGTACTTCATTCCAATATGACAATATTTTCCTGTTGGTTAGAGATCAAATCAAATAATTAAAATGCATTATTTTTGTATTTCTTGTTTTTTGATACATCATTTTTATGTCATTAAACTAAGTAGTGATTTCAAAGTCTAGAAAGCATATTGTATGAGAATAATAAATAAAAAGAAACGGTTATTTTAGTTATTATAAGTGTGACTACCATATGGCTGCATTGCTCATATGAATGAAGTTCTGGTTAATGCTTCAGTTTTGCAGAAACCATAAATCATGAATCGTAGTAGCTAAGAACATGGATTTATGACAAGGTTGCTGCTTTAACTCCCGCTGTGCCTCCCGTTACAGTACTCTTGATCAAGAAATTTAGATTGTTTTACTCCAGTAAAAAAACATGGTCTAATAAAAGAATCAAATGCTGCAAGTTGGTTTAAATAAAAGTAAAACTTGGGCAACATATTAATAAAAAGCACTTTACTTCTCCCTCAACCCATTTGTTTCTAAACCTAAATATAGAGGAATTGTAACTTTCAAGTGTTCTCAGTGTCCATTCGTGGAGGTCACATTATTGAAACTCCTGAGCTGGACAATGTGGTGTTTTTAGCTTGATATTTAAAAGGTGAAAGTTGAAGGAGTGTCAAAAAGAGGAACTGAGTCCTCAACTACAGAAATGACCAGTTCTGTTTTCTAAGAGTACAAGACAATGACCTCAGGAAATGTCCTGTACGTCTAGAACATGAAAAAACAATCCACTTTGCTTGTCACAGCTTCTTTCTGAGAAAGGAATGACAGCGCAAGCAGGTAGCATACTTTTGACTTACAGCTCCCCAGCTGTGGGACTGGTTGTGTGTTCCAGTTTGGCTCTGTCAGTGTGGAATGTGCATGTTCTCCCCATGTTCAGCTGGGATTTCTATAGGTGCACCGGTTTCCGCCCACAGTCCAAAAACATGCGTTTCAGATAAACTCTAGGTTGCTCTTGGTGTGAGTATATATGAGTGAATGTGATTGCTGTGTCTCATGGTCTAGGCTTCTGGGATAGACTCTGGTCCATCGTGACCCTGCATTTCACACATGGTTAATGATAATTGTTAAGTATTTTTTTCTTAATAGTCTGCACATATACATAGTATTAATATGTGAATAAACCCTGGGTACATTTCCTACTTTATGAAGCATCAGATGAGCAGCAATGAATTGGCAATATTGTTTAAAGTTGCTTTCTTTGTTTATTGTTTCTTTGGCAATAATTGCAGTTTACCGTACATCATTTTCCCGGTTGCAGCACATATCACTGCAACGGTTTGATATTATAAATTAAAGCCTGGATGACAAGAATAAAAACAGGAATGTAATGGAAATTAAAAGGAAAGGTGACATGAATGGCAACTGGCACACGATAAGAATAAAAAGAGGTAAAACTTACGGACAGGCTACAAAATGTAGCATGCAGAGAAGCCTGTGGGTGTACAAATGGGAAATTCTGTTTCGGAGCAGCAAGTGGTTGTAGAAAAATTGGAAAGGTCACCATGAAATTGTGATCCACTGCTTCACACTTTTCAAAGGAAAAGAAGAGGGATACGAGTGGAAAATGTATTAAAATATAAAAATTTTCAGCCAATGACATCAGACCAATCATAAAAGGCTAAGAACTGACAAAACAGCAAGGACTGCACCATGGGACACACACAGGAATCCATTTTTATCACTCCTCATATTACGTGGGGGCAGGAGGTGGTGATTCTTTTGGAATGATCACCCTGTAACCTCAAGGTCCTGGGTTTGAATTCCACTCCTTGTTCATAGCAGATACTCAAAATAAGTATTTATATCATTAATCTTATGATGCTCCTGGACACACCACCAACGAGGAAACCTGGGTAATGGGGGGTTTTAGGTTTTTCATCTTCAGATACCCTCACCAAGGCGATTCACCTGCAGAAGCATACTAAGTGGGGGCTGCGGAGTGGTCTGCCTCAGGTGCTAGGCAGAAAGGGGGTGCCAGGGCTGTAAAGGAATGATTGCTTGCAGAGAATTTAAAAAATGTGGAGAAAAGAAAATTATCCAGGCTTTTTTCTCAGCTCATTCTTATTTGTATCAGTAATTCCTCAACTAGTGTACATGTGTGAAGTGCAGTCTGGACTACAGCTGTACTGTCATCCCTTAACTTCCCAGTGTATATAAAAACTTGCTACGATACCAGTCTTGTTTACATCTATCATATCCATTTGTAAGCATTTCACTACAATAACAAACAAACAACTCTAATTTCCTACACATACCACAAATGCGCATTCCTTTTATTCACGCTAAACAAAGCATAGAGAAGACGCAAACCTTCAATTTTCACTCTGAAGGCATGCAAATACAACCAAATGCAACAAAAGCCAAACTGGGGGTGGGTAACCAGATATTACAAATATACAAATACAATAAACCACACCAGTTACTAAACCATCTTTATACCTGTGAAGCCAAATCTCTGTTTGTTTGTCCATTTGTGTTTTACGCACAGCTTTGTTTTCACACCAGACTTAAAATTTGGTACACAGGTACTTCTTACCCTAAGTGAGGTTTTTCCATAATCAAAACACTATACAAATTTGTGAATTGTGTCTGAAGGCAGTTCCAAGCTAATTCGATGTCGTCATCATCATCATCATCATCATCATCATCATCATTATTGTATTTGGGATTAAATTTTTTGCTTTTTTTGCTGATACAAACACGCAGATTATCCTGCCAAGAAAATACACCCAAAAAAGCGAGTTGGGTAGTACATATAAAAGCACGCATGTCCACTTCTCAATGCACATCTCAATACACTTGCATCACCACCCTAGGGTTTATGGGAAATGTAGTCATTTACTGGAAATACTACAGAGCTGTAGTGCTTGCCTACCTTGATGGCCACAGACCATTCCCTAAAGCCTTTTGAGTTTCACTGCTCCACCAGTACTTCATACTTTGCTTTCTTTCTATAATTGGCCTCTTCCACTTGCTCTTCCAATGGCACTGTAAGCTTCAACAAGATGACCTATTTCTTCTCTTCTGAGAGCAGCAGAATGCCTGGACTAAGAGATATCTTCGTAACGGTGGCTGAGAACCTAAGTCACCTTCCTAAGTCAGCCTTCAACTGTAATTCTTGGTCTATCACAAATGGTTGTGAACTGGCAGCGGGTCCTGATTCTGCTCTTTTGCCGTCTGTGATAAACAATAATGGCCCTCATTTAGTGCTATTGTCCAGCTTCCAAGACATTCCCCAGTGTCGCTCTCTTTGGACACAGTGAAGACGATGGCGAATGAACTTTTCCCCAGGTTAACAGGTTGGACTGATGGCACAGCATGTCATTGCGTGGATTTAAGAATTAACATGCTGAAGCCATAGGGTTGGAGTGCCCTTACTCTTTGTACCATATTTTGTATTTAGTTTCCATTTTTAACAACATAGTCATCAGTATTCAATTTTAGTGTGTCTTATTTTTACTTCATTTTATCTGACGTCTGTACCTTCTCTTTTGTTTTGTGGACAGCAGGAATGCTCTGCTAAGGAGATGCATATATGGTCTATTATATATACATATATTATTATATGTGGTTATTAGGTACAAATAAGCTGGCTATAAAAGGATGCTGGAGAGATTTGCAGTGTCAGTCAACTGCTGTAATGGACAACATGTGGACATTTACATACAGAATTAGCCTAGAAATCCTGGAATAAAAATTCTTTCAATTCATTAATATTTAGGCATTAGACGTAATTACTTATTTTTACTTATACTTATTGACTATTATAATTATATTAACTATGAAAAACTCATTTAATCAAATACAGAAAATACATTACATTGAGTTAGGAAAAACTACAAATTTGTTAAATATTCATAAGTATGACTAAAGGAGTCAAGTATTGTGGATGATAGAGGTGTAAAAAGGGTGTAGCCAGGGGACATGTGTCTCCCTTTGTATAACTCTACCGGATAATGCACTATTCGTAATATTTCCATCTGTCCACAACCTGACAAACCCTTATGCCATTTGGGGATGTAATATAATAGTACACGGCTTTGTTCAAATACTGCAGGGGCACAATATTTACTCGTCACATTTACTGTACAAATCGAATAAATGTCTCTAACCTGTCAAATAAGGCCTGGCCAAACAGGGCTGCTGCTGTGGTATTCAAGATGCACCTGAGAGCCATAGCTGTGGTTATTATGTAAGAGAGGAGGAGGGGGGTGATAAACACACACGCAGATACAAACTCACACATGCAGAGACAGTCACATCGCACACAGAGGTGGCCTTGAAGTGACCAATTTCGTATAATTTCGTACTTTATAATGTCAGCGGCTGTAGTAGCGCATCAGGCCACGTAGAGCAGCGATGCCTCCGCTCTCCTCCGCGCCACCCATCCTCATCCTCCTCCTCCTCCACTCTCGCGAGCGTTGGCCGCGCGGACGGATCTGAGTGGGGGCGGGGCGCGCTGAGAGAGACTGACAGCGGGGTGGGGGAGCCGTCATGCCGTCACGCAGTCCGCGGAGTAGCTGGCCGTGACGTCACGAGCTTTCCTCAAAGTCAACAACAAGGCGGAGCGGCGGGAGCAACGGCGGCATCGCCAGGGGCCGGAGGACCTGCGGCCGCGTTTCTCCGCAGTGGCGTTGCTGCTCGTTCGACGCGCCTTTTTTTTTTTTTCCTCCCCCCCCCCTTCTCTTAACGGCGTGCGTGCGCGATTCCTCTTTCTTTCCTCCCGTCGCCGGGCTCATTGCTGCTCGCAGTTCTCGCACAAGGAAGGCGTGAGCGTGCAGGGGAGGCTGCCGAGGCGAGGGGGGGGGGGGAACCCATTGGTCTCCCCATCGCTGGCCGCGTCAGGTAATGCATAACAACAATGATGATTTGCAGCTGTGCTATTGTCACTTAGCCAGGCTACGGGAGGGAGCCGTGGCCGTTTGTTGTAATGTGCGAGGGCGTCCCGGTTCGCCGACGATGCTCCGACTGTCAGGGTGGCGAGGGGCCGGGGCTGGCGGGCGGCTCGCGGCGCGGGCAGGAGTCAGTCGGTTGATGATGGTGATGGTGGAGGAGGTGGAGTCTTGCTCCGGCCTAGCGCGTACCCATCGGCTTCCCCGGTCCCTTATGGTTCACCCAGCACACCCACATTAACATGTATTAAGGAACGATATTATAGAGCGAAAGAAAAGGCGCCGTGCAGTTCCGAATCCCCCCGCTCCGTTGCCGCAGACGCACACACGAGCCTGGCCCCCTTTTCCTGTGCGGCTAAACGCGGCGCCGGGAGATGCTGCGGCTGCTCTGGCCGACCGAGCGACCGCCGGCTTTTCCTCCCGGTTCTCCCCCCCACCCCGCGACGGCAGCTTCACATCTGACAGAAAACGGCACCCGAGCCACCGAATCCGCCGGCGTTGTCGTCTGACGGTTCGCCCGCCCCGCTGTTTGTCTGTCTATCGTGTTTGTTTGTTTGTTTACTCGGAAGGCGCCACTGTCGCCTCCATTGTTCCGCACGCCACGGCTGCACAAGAGCGGGCCGAACGGAATGAAACGGGGGGGAGGGCAACAAACAGGCAAGAACGGAGCCGCACCGTGACATGACAGCCATTGTTGTTGTTGTTTTTTTTTTTTTGCACAATTTAACGATTCTGTCTGCTGGCATGAGCGACTCCAAACCCTCGCAAAAAAAAAAAAAAAAAAAACTGTAGCCGACAGCCCTGTCGCTTATCCATGGTGTAATGTGGTGACCTACATGAATCTATATGTTTAGAGGTATGTCACACGCACAGCCTAAATATTGTCTTATGAATGATGGCCAGTGTAGTGTAACATTAATTCGACTTGCAGCAGGGGCTGGTTTTGCTCAATGTGGGCCTGAGCACCCCAAAATGGCCATCATTGGACTTTCAGGATAAGGGAATTGTGGCAAGCATACAGGTTTCCCCTGTTCCAGCACTGCTTTGTATCACAGAAAGCATCACTTTTGCAAGCTGATGCGGAATATTAATGTGTAACAAAACAGATGGAAAGGAGTAAGAGTGGAGATTTCGGAGACTGGGGTGGTCCTTCCCCACTTTGATATGGATGCTGCAGTCAACAGTGAAGGTGATCATTACGTGCCAGTCCTTCCTCCGCATGGGGAATCTTTGTTTTGCCTTGCAACCCGTTGGCATCTGTACATTTCTTTACCTTAACTGGGCATAAACTGCTTTGAAAAGGCTGCGGTCTTACAGTACAGGGATGGATGTGATGTTCAGGTTCAGTCTGTTGTGGAAGCTGCTTACGGAAATGTAACCCTTCTTCGTCTCATTTCTTGTTGTTCCAGAGGGCTGTGTGCTTCTTAATTGTAAATATTCATTGACTTTCTATTATTGGCCCAGCAGAAGGCATAGTGAATAGGTGTTTCCATGCATTTGAAGGGTCTAGGTTTGAATCCCTGGTCCTAATATAGTACCACTGATCAAGGTGCTTGAACTCAACTGATACAGTAAATATTACACAACTTTGTTAATGCTTAAAGTATTGTAAGTGGGCAAAGAAAGGATATAACATTGTTATTTGGAGAAAGGCATGAGCTAAGCAAATATATGATAACTACTAGACATACTAAGATGCTGGAACATAATCATAAGTGACTATACCTGGATATTAGCCATTAAAAGCACCTTTTTGGACTACTAGCCCACTTGCGAGGAGTACAGCATGGGTTGATGACAAAGAGTAGCTTTCAGTGAAGTGCGAATGATTTTAGTGGTTTATTTCCTAAACGTGTGATTGTTCATGGCAAACCGTGTGACTGTGACAAATCTACAGGAATGTGACACTCTTCTGTGACCCCTTCAACCGGACTGTTTGGTTCAGTTGACACGTGTGCCATGCCAGATGGTTCTGTTGTGCAGGAGTACTAGTTTTGATTATTAGAACATTGTTGTCTCGAGGAAGAAGTCGGTGCGAAGGTTCAGCTGGCGCTTTCTGCAGATTGGGTTACTGCCTTCCAAGATGTTAGACATGAATGGAAAGCAAGCTGTCATCATTCATTCAAGAATTTTTTTTCATTTCCCCAATTCTGGTTTCACATTAATCTGCGGCACTGTTTTACTTTCTGTGTCAGATTTTCTTAAATTCACGGTGCTGCTCTTTTAATGATCGACCAATTTACATTTTGTGTAGAAGAAATTGCCCCAAATTTGCCAGAAATTGTAGCATGTTTTTAAATCACAAGTTAATCTCAAAGACATTCAGATGAAAGTGTGTGGTTGCCTGTTTGACTGGAGTCTGAAGTGGAGTTGTTTTAACTGAGTAGTTGCGATGTTTTGAAGATGTTTGGTGATAAGATGCGGCAGTGCAGCATGTGGCTAAGCATAACGTCCTAAGTGCTTCCATAAGCCCGTCTCCAATTACAGGGCTGATGCAGTTTTTATTTGGATTCCTGAGTGCACAGCAAGAGTAGAGTAGAGTAACATGATAGCCTTTTTGCCAAGGAAATGCTTGTGCTCTGGACTGGGTGAGACAAGGTCATCATCAGACCACATCCTCAAATTAGCGTGACTTGAAAACAGGAAGTCCATGGTGCCCTCAGGTATTGACTAAGACTTTTTTTTTTTTTTAAAGAATATATTTAACATGCTCTTCTACATTTCTGCATGCTTTCTAGAATACAGATCTTATGTATTGACCTCTGGCACTGGAATACAGCAGCCACCTCTCACCTGCCCCCATAGGAGTCTGCAGCAGGTGACAACTGTGGGATTAGGTGTCATTTTTGTGGATAAATAATGAGATGGAAAAGGATGGCACCTCTGTCCAGACCGTCAAAATTGCCATGTGCTTTACAAGTTGAAGGCATCTTAGCTGTGTGATTGCAGTATTCTTTTGGTCATCCTCTCTCATTTGAGATTGTTGTTTCCAATTGAATGGCCATGAGGAGGCTATGCTATCGTCACATGTACAGGCCCATTAGATGCTTTGGCACGTGACGGTAGTAGTGACGGACCTCCTTGTCTGCCATGTTTTAAATTTTTTTTCCTGTATGTATGTTTCCCAAATTAATAAAATACATACAGGGAATTTAGCTTTGGTTCTCAACGGTTCAGTGTTCATTAGTAAACACAACATACATACATACATACACACAAGTTCAAGATGCTGGAGAATAAAAATAAATAATGAAGGAGGGAATAAATAACAAGGATGGGAATAATTGCACAGACTAACAAATTAGCTGTTCGTGGATGTAACAGCATGGGGGAAGAAACTTTTTGTATCTGGTTGTTTTGATGCACAGTGATCTGTAGCGTCTGCTGGATGGGAGAAGTTCAAAAAAAGCTGTGGCCCAGGTGAGAGGGGTCGGTCACGATTTTCCCTGCCCGCCTCTTAATTCGGGAGTAGTATAGGTCCTTGAAGCATGGCCGTCTGGCACCAGTGATCTTTTCTGCTGACCTTACTATGCGGTATAGCCTGTCCTTCTCTTGTTTGGTGGCTGATCCAAACCAGACTGTGATGGAGGAGTTAAGAACAGGCTGAGGGACTGCTGTGTAGAACTGCATCAGCAGCTCCTGTGGCAAGTTGAACTTCCTCAGCTGGTACAGGAAGTGCATCCTCTGCTTTGTAATGGACATGTGGTTTTCCACTTTAGCACCTGAGAAACTGTGGATCCCAGGAACTTAAGTGTCCACCACAGTTGCAACATTTTTTTTATGCGTTTTTTTTCAGTATCGAATACAGGGCCAATATAAAGAGTGTTGGTTTAAAATATTAAATATTTCTATTTTTTTTTTTTGAAAACTTTCAATTACTTTATCTGATGATGCCTGTTAAAATATTTACTTTAAGGCAAAAAGTATGTTATTTTTGAAGGTGGTCATCTGTAAATCCCACCTCAGTTGTTGTGTTCAGCAATAACAGGGACCTGTTGAAATGTTTCCGATTTTGTAAAGGTTACATCTTCTAGGCTGAGGTATTGGAGGGAGCCTTGAGCTCCACCGCCCGCTGCCAAACCCAGCATGCCACAGCATGTCACTTCCATAACTCCGGCATCTGTAAAAGGCCAGGGGTTGCTCTCAGTGCAGTTTCCTCACATTCACTTGCTGTGTGTGTTTCGCGCTATTCCACAATGCTTACAATGCGTTTTCAGAAAGCAGATGCAGAAAAATATCTACTGTTACTTTAAAAGGAGATATTGTTTATTACTGATAAATGGGAAAACACTAGCTGATAGAGGCTGTAGGACTGTCTGCATGACATAGGGTTCCTGAGTGCTTTCCAGAGCCCATTGACTGCAGCTGGCCACGCCTCCCTCTGCACCCCTTCTCTGGATCAGACTTTGGCACTGCCTGTCTGGTCGGCTCTTTTATTTTTATGGCTGATTTTACAGCTGTTTTTATGGTGCGCACGGAGCCAGTAGCTCTGCTGGTGCTGCAAATTTATCCCATCAATAAAAAACAAAAGTGTGACAGTATCCTCTATCTAAATAATTACAATCTGCACCTCAGCCCCGTGAATTTTCCTAATGCAGTGTCGTTGTACTTATTTATTTATTTATCTATTTATTTATTTATTTATTAAATGGTGCTCTGTGCTGCGGCGAGACTGATTAATGGTGTGTGGCTGCTGCTGTCTGGACCTCTGCCCCCCCCCCCCAACCACCCCCTAGCTTCTCCCGTCAGAAATCAAATGAACATCTCAAGGGTGTTTCCCCCAGTTACATAAAGAAATGGAATTTTGCAGGGCTGCAGCGGCGGGCTCCACAATGACAGGCTTACATTGGCAGGGCCAGGGGCTTTGTCACGGAGGGATTTGCCTTTGTGTCACACCGAAAGGTGCATGTGGGTGCATGGGGGCAGGGTTTGGGGGAGCGATGGAGGCGTGGTAGTGGGTTGCCCACACGTAGCAATGGAACTCTGGGCAGGGCTGGCATGGAGCTCCCTCCTCCTCTGCTTGCCACCCCCCCCCTTCCAACCCCCACATCCACCTCAGCCACTACACAGCTCTTGTTTTTCTACAGAGCCTCCTTATAAATATTAGTGCATCATGTAACAAGACCTTCCGTGATACTCAGGGCAGATAGTACTGGGTGCCATTAACAGACGTCAAAGCTAATATTCGTTTTTTATTTTTCATGACAGCCTTCTGAAGTCTGTGATGCACAATACGACTCAGAAGCAGATGATCCTGAAGGGAATTTTTCTAGGACCAGCTTGATGTTCCTGGGTATGGTTGGGATGCTCTAATATGGGTTGTTTTGAGTTGTTTTGAGTTTTTTATGTAGTGTGGGACTCTTCCTGGTTTCTCAACCCATGGAGCTCATGGCTATTGTGTGTCGAGTTTCTTTGTTTCAGGTTTCAGAATGTCTGAGAGGCTTCTACCCTCCCCCCGACTTCATTAGATGTATAACAAAAAAAGGTTTAACTGCGAGTATAGCTGTGTCCCTGTAGCTGGCAACATGCAGCCCACAGATGCAAACTGATTTGCTGCTGTTGTTTGTGAGTATATTGTTTATTTTTGCTTGTATGACATATTATTAGGTAATGTGGATATAGCATTTCAGACCAGTGCCATAGTTTGGTCAGGGCAATGTTGGACTTCTGAGACAATGGAGATTGGCTGTTGGGCTTCTTGTTTTGCAAAGAAGTACAAAAGGAAATGACAGGAACAGAAGAAGACAGAAAACAGTCTTGGTAATGGGCATACATCCTGATTGTATACATTGGAAGCCAGCATCCTCATATAAATGATGACTTTATATCAACACAGTCTGGACTGATTTTGTGGTTCCACCAGCATGTTCACTCACGCTTTATGAATCGCACTGTGTCGTTTGCGTTGGCACATTGCTGCTTGTTTTGCACTGCTCCTTCGTTGTTTTATAACTTGTTTTTGTTTGTCCTGAAACACCAACATAAGATGGGGGTAAAAAATAAAATTATCAAAGAATTGGCTGTGTCTCAGAAGGGACATTTCTTGTAGTGATTTTGCTGGGCTGTGGTGATGCTCTGGTTTTCCTTGTCTCTGATCTGATCACAAGGCACTGGTCTGTCCTTAGCTGCTGTAGTGACGCACAACAGTGGGACGTTGATAAGCTAAATGCGTAGCTCACATTCCATGATTCCATGTGTCACTGAGACTGTGGCCTCGCCTGAAAAAACCTTGTCAGTGGTGTTGGATCCTACAACCTGCTAGTCACTTGTCATGTAAGGTACTGCACTGATGGCAACTTTGAGGTTTACTTTTCTTAGATTTGAAGTCTGCCTGAGAGCCGTTGCAGATGTCATTCTGAAGGTGATACTAAGGGCAACTCCAGGCGTCACTTACCTCTTATAGTTTTGCATTTGTTTTCTGGTCAGCTGCTACTCCCGTGATCTTCCCAATCGTGACTGGTTTGGAGGCCAAACTTGTGATGTTCAGTATCGGCTTGAAAAGCCGATGAGACGATTAACAGAATGTAAGAGAATACGGTCTTCTTGTAGCTTTGATAGTTAAAGGATTTTTCCCCCCCCCGACAGTTTTTTTTTTTTTTTTTTTTTTTTTTTTTTTGCAATGATAGTTTAGTCTATAAATATCATTTTGCCTGTGTAGTGACAGGGGGATTTTTTGACTTTAAGTACTATTTTTAGACTTCTGTGTCTCTCCTACTTACTAAAATACATTAAACACAATTTTGAAGGAAACATGAAAATTGTAGAAACAGAGTGGGAGCCAGTTTGTTTCTTTAGTAGTATTTGTGTTGGTGTTAGGTTGGTTAGAAGTGGGTTTTGCAATCAAAACCATTTTCTTGGAGGAATTATTGAGTTTAATTTTGGGATGCGAAGCTGGTTAGATGGCCCGCTTTTTCAAATGTGGTTAAAGATTTTTTTTTTCATGTGGTTAAATTTAGAATGTTCACATTCTACTTAAGACTCCTGTAGTGGATACAGTAGGATTATGAAATGGGGAAATCTTATCTAGTATCGCTGCTGTAACCATCAGTGAAAAGCTGTTGATTTTACTGAATCGTAGGGATGATATCCTGTAAAACAGATGTCCAGCAAAGATTACAATAAAAATAACTGGTTCACCTTAAAGCACATCGAGGGAAGAGTGATATGTAGCAAGTTGTCTTAAGAGCCCTCGTTTGGCCAAAGAGAGCCGAGCCCCGAGATGTCTTTGAGGAGTAGTGATCCTTGAGGAGCCTGTGGAACTGCCGGGGGCTACTGTCCTCTTCTTCGTAATTCTTAGCCCTTTGTTACCCATTATGATGCTCCGAGATGGATGTAGCTGTCAGCTGACTGATTGAGCTCCCACACTGGACCAAAGGCAGTATCTTGTGGTTGCAGCCACTTTGGTTAAGTTACGAAGGTCCTTTTGACTGATTAGATTTGTAGTGTATGAAGATAGAAGGAGCTTGCTGTACTGATTCTTCATGAATTGGAGTACCAGAAACACTGGCCAACTTTCTGTTTTTGGCCCTGAAAGAATGCAATAAGTGGTTCTACATTAATCTTCAGGAAAACCCACTTTCAATCCTAGTCCCCGATTTAATTTCTTCACTGGAAAAGTACTAGAGAAATAGTGGTTGTTTTAAATTGCTCTACATAGCGTAAATTCTGAATATAACGTATTACTTAAGGACTTTGTAGTTTTCATCCAAAATTTGTGGTCCATAGACTTGGGGATATGTGGGTTAGAGTATTTTTCCTGGTTCCTATTAGCTTAAGCATAAACTTAAGGGAAAGTTTGAAGGATTTTAAGCATAGCTTCTTATATGCCTTTGCCTTAAAAATGTTAAAAAAAAAAAAAAGCTTTTTCAGGATGCTAACTAGAAAACCATACAAAGAAAATGTATCATGTTTCTCGTGAATGTTTTGTTAGCATTGTGGAGTAATGGCTGCATTTATTAAGGGCTGAGTTGTGTAATGCTTTAATAATGATCGATTACTGTTAATCCACATTTTATGTCATGATGCAGACAGTGAAGATCTTTGCTTTATGTTATTGGTTTTGAAAAAATAGTTGCAAGTCATAACAAGGAAACTTGCACATTATAATACAGCATGCACGTGATGCTGTTGTAACGTAATGATTGACTGGCGCTTCCATGCACTGGCAAAATGCTGCTGTCAGTAGATTCTCTCAGATAGCTGGCAGTTTTTCTGAAGGCATTTGTGCGTCATTAATTCCCCAGCTAGATATGACTAGACTTTTTTACTTTTGAGTTGTCGGAAGGCAGGCAGTGGCTGATCTGAATTCCGATGTAGGACCACATTGCTAAAATGTTCCAGCATTCCTGTCCATCCATCCATTCATCCACCCAGTCACTCACCCAAGGAAGATGCTTTTATTTATCAGAAATTTCAAATAAATGAATGGCGTTGTTGCCTTCTGTGGCTTGTGTTCCTCAGCGTATAGCCATTAAAGAACTTGTTTTGTTAATCACAATGCTGTTGGTTCAGATTTCTGAGGGCCGTGGGGGTTGTACTCTTATCAATGGAGTTCTGCCCAAATTGTATCAGTAAATATTCAGCTGTATAAATCGACAAGTTGTAGAACTGCAAGCTGTGGAAGTTGCTGTGGGCAAATGTATGTTTTAAGCAATTAGATGAGTTCAGCAGGGACAACTGTAGTCAAACAGGAAACCCTATGACTTTATATTGATGAGTCCAGTTGAAGTGATGGAGGGAAAATGTTTTGTGTTCATTGCTATTTCGAAGCAAACAAATGAGCTACCAGTGTGCATTTGCCATTATTTATAATAAAATCATTTGTGTGATTGATTTTTGAGATGTCAAATACAGGGTCAGTTGGAAACCTGCCTTGTCTGCCAGCAAAAATGTCAAGTTGTCTCCATCACAGAATACTTTGGGATTTGAATGGAACAAGTACGAAATACATTTCTTGTTTAGATCACTTTTGGGTTCATTTGGTCCCAATCTTGATGTTTAAATCTGTGATGCTGTGATAGCTTGTAAAGGCTAATTGTGCAGATGCAGTTTTTTGTGATATTTGAATATACCTTGTTCCTATATTGAAAGATGGTGCAGCAGGGAGTGCTGGTGCCTCAGAACTTTAAGGCTTTGGATTAGAGTCTGGACATGTATGGAGTCTGCGTATTCTCCCTGTATCTCTGGGATTTATAGTAGTGACTACTGTCCCCAGTGTGCATATATGCGTATTGTCCTGCAATAGTTTGGTGTCATATCTAAGGTATAAAGACCACCACAACTCTTTATTGGACGAGTGGCTGTTGATAGTTAGCTGAGATACTGGATGCTGCCCAGGTCAAGAACTGTAGCAATGGAAAGGTTTAAAAAAAAAAAAAAAAAAAAAAAAAAAAAAAATATATATATTTATTTATTTATTTATTTTTATATATTATAAATTTTTATATATTATAAACTGTTTCACTATTTAAGTGGTTATTTTTAGTGCATGGGTATTTTCAGTGCTGATGGATAAACGAGTGCCGCAGAGAGTGTGCACGTGCTGGTCATAGTCAAAGTTCATTACTCTTACATCACTGATGTGTGCCGTGCTGTGCGTGTAGCGAGAAAATCTGTCAGCATCTTTACTTGAGCTCCGCATGTGACGCTACTTCGTGCTGTGTGTGATGTCAGTACTTCTCTTCTCCAAGCTTTGTCATTGCCACAGTTAAAAAAAAAAAAAAAAAAAAAAATTGCATTAAAATAAAAACCAAGTTAAAATAAGTAGTTTTTTTTTTTTTTAGAGTTTAATAAACTTAACTATGCAACAATCTCATTCGTGGTTAGAAGTACCACTATGCCAAATTTCAAGTCTGTGGCTTGAAAAATAACGTCATGCATGAAGGACAAACAGACAGAGGAGCAGAAATTGAGCTTTATAGATGCAGAGATGGATAAATGGTGTTTATATGGATTTCTGAAGCCAAATGTCCCTACAAGGCCAAGCTTACTTTGCTAAAGCTCTGCCCACTGTACCACAAACCACACCTACTCCATTTCAGACTGCTGTCTCCGGGGGTTCAGCCCCCTGTTGTTTTCATCACGCAGCCACTGAGCCGCTCTGATTCCGACTCCCGTACATGCACTACCCTCCTCGCTTTATGAATGATGGCTCCAGATTGTGAATCGGCTGCCTTTTGCAATTCAAACCAGGCTTATGAAAGCCTCTTGTTCTGAGGCTGAGTGGGACGCAAGACAGCACGCCTTGACCCATATTAATTTCTCTTGGAGCACCGAGGACAAGCTAACAAAAACAACATGGTCCGTATAACTGTTTCCTGTGGTTTCTCCAGTATTCCTCTGTGCGTAGGACAACGTGGTGTGCTGTTTACTTGTTGACCCCAGTCAGTTCTTGAGGGTATGGCTAACTGTGCCAGGTACCGTGTTTGGGGTTTTTTTTTTTTTTTTTTCTTTTGCATTTTCAAAAATATTATGATAGAAGGCAGTGCTGAAATCCCTTTCGGTACAAAAATATAACAATTTCATCAGAAATTAGTTTTCTTATGGGGCATGCTGTGGTGGTGCCAGATACCGATTGCCCCACAGTACACATGGCCGGATAGGAGTCATCGCTGGGTTCAACGACTGCATCCAGCGGCTGGAGATGGAATAAAGAGGGAAGCAGTGGTTGTGTTTGGCAGGAACGTAGGGGCTTCTTGTTTGTGCCTCGACAATGACTTTCTTGTTTGTTATGGCAGGGTGTGTATGAATCGGGGTGGGGGGGAGCAAAGAGGAGAGGCTGGGAGGAGGAGAAAAAAATCCATGCCTTTCTTTTTTCTGCTACTTCCTTCCAGGCTGAGTCACCATCGGAGAGTGGGAAGGACCGGAGAGAGAGCACGAGAGAGAGCGAGAGAAGGTGAAGCACGAGAAAAGTAACGGCTGCGAGAGTGAGAGAGACACCGGCACACGGTGTGCAGGAAACGGCGCAAGCTAGCAAGCGAGAGAGACCGCCCCAGTAAGCAAGCAAGCAAGCAAGCCAGCTAGTGAGTGAGGGAGGGAGAGAGACAGCCGAGCTGGGAGAGCTGACCCGCCCTCCCCCGGCAGCGCCCCTCTCACCCCCAACTCCTCAGGAACCTGTTTGCCGGACCAGTGAGCTCGTCGTGGAGCCATCATGAGCGATGTCACCATTGTCAAAGAAGGCTGGGTGCAGAAAAGGGGTAAGTGGCTTGACCCTGTTGTAAGGGTTGTTTATATAACCAGCTCTCTCTCTGTGTCTGTCTGTCTGTCTCTGTCTGGCTGTCTGTCTGTCTGTCTGTCTGTCTGTCATTGGCTGCCAACCTCTTTTCTCATTTCCTCTTCAGAGATGACCGTTTATTGGGCTGTGTCCAGGTAGGACTGTGCCAGCAGCAGTGGACAAGGAGGTCATGTGTCCGTGTGTGTATGCCTCAGGATCAATGTGCACCCTCTTGTGTGTATGCATGTGTGAAAGGGAAAGTGTGGCAGCTAGCATCTACCACAATAACTCTGGCCTTTCTCTTTTGTCCTTGCTTACCTGGCTGATGCTGTTGACACTACTTTTTGAATTCTGGGGAGGAATGTACAGGAGTGCTTTGCTGGTTTCCTGCCGCTGCAGTGACAGTAGTACGGAGAATCGCTCTCCCCTCCCTTCGGCTGCTGACAGAACGCAGTCACGACCGTGTTTGTCTCCTGCACATTCATAGCATCCACGCTGATGTAAAGAGTACTGCGCTTCAGAATGTTTGCGGCGCCTTTCTTTTGGTGAGGCCGCATGTGCCTCAGTGTACGTATGTTCTTCTTGTTACGTAACAGACATGATGTCATGTGAGGTGCAGCGTGTTGTAAGGAGAGCGTGGCCCTGTTCATGCAACGCTTCTGTGCTCTGGGAGTACTCGTCCGGGGGAGGAAACTGACAGTCAGCAGCCTGCGTTGTGCAGCTGCACTCCTTCCCTGATTTGTATAGCATTGCTTGGTCCTGTGATTCAGAGCGCAACAGGCCTTGTCAGTGCCCTGTCCTGTCGGGCGCTCAGCCATTGATCCTCACTGCATTCGGGATAGTTATCAGTACCTTTTCTAATTGGTAATTGCTATGACATTCGGTTCTGAACTTACCTTCTGTGTACTGGACGCTTAGTTTGCTGTATTCATTGCTGGGTACGATAAGCTCCTGAGTATTTGGGCACTCTGTTTGCTGAGATGTTCATTGCCTTGGTGTCGGCTAAAAACGTACTGTTCTTGCTTAGAAGCGCTCCGTATTTATGTGGCACTTCACAGATCACATGTGGATTCTGCTTTTGGTTAGAGATCAGTACTGAGAAATTGTACTGTGTTGCATTTAATCTCTGACTTTTGTTGATGTTGTTGTTGGGGGAGTACATGCACTATCCAGTGTCTAATCCCTAGTAGTGACACAGAACATCCTGCTTGCTCCTTGTGGTTTCAGTATGGTGACTGACTGACTCAAGTCATCTCTCCCCTACTGTTTAGCTGAATTATGGGCTGCCAGTCTATGCTTGATACACTTGAGCTGATTTAGGAGACTTAGAGTGTCATTTGAGCAGCTGAAATTTATTTTTTATGGAGAAAATACAAGCACTGAAGTCAAGGGTCAGTGGACTTTCTTGTCAGATGTGATTTGTGGCCAGTGTTGCCTTTTGAGCTCCTGTGCTCATACCAAATTGTGAAATACTGTATTTAGCATGAGACATGGATCTTGTATCTGGGCTACTTTTTAAGATGGGCACACTGTGTTCTTTCTTGAGGTTTTGCTTTCTCTTTTTCAGAAAGGTTGAAAATAATTTTCAAACATGGCTAATATGTGAAATTGGATGACTAAACCTATTGTATTGACTGGATTTTCATACTGATATAAGTGAAATTTTGACTTGTATGCAGTCATTTGTAAAATTGTACTCTTTAAATTGGTCTAGAGAGGCATCAGAACATTTTGGACTACAACTTTGTGTGGGTCTTTTTGTGAAATCTTCAGCAAGAGTAATGCTCAGTATGCCATCGTACCCACACCTTTTCTTTTATCTCTTAATACTGTATTTTTGATCCCATGTGTCATAGCTTCTCCATGGAGGGACAGAAAATGTTTTTTTTTTTTTTTAAATTTTTTATTTATTTATTTTTTGTTCAGCCAATGAGTAGTTCCCAAGTTATGGAAAATCATTATTACAGTGTTTTTCATTCTTTGGTAAGATGCTTGCGAAGGCAATACGCTTGCTGGGGAATTCACAATTTTTGTAACACTTTAAAGATTTGCTCTGCAAACTGGGCATCTTGCTAAGCTCTTGAACAGCCAGTTTGATTTTGATGTTGGAAAACATGATTCTACATGTTGCATTCATAAACGTAACAGGAGATGATACCATGAAAATAAGTTGGTTTTGATGGAAAAAGTATAGTTCCATAACAAGTAACAAAATGAGTTGGCTAGAAATTAAAAAATTCACTTATCAAACATTTAATTAACTAGCCATTAAGTTGAGGAAGGCTGAAAATATAATTATTTTGAAAGGTGTTTTAGATGAAAACAAAATTTAAAGCAACATCTTGTGCTTTTGGTTATTGTCAGTTAACATCTACATTAAATATGAGTTGAGAGAGATCTTGGTCTGTCATTTCACTGTCAAATTCTTGGGTCAGTCTGCTACAGGACATTCCTAAATCAAATGCATACCCCTTGAAAGTACGATTTAGACCAGTGGGATATTTCACCAAAGAACGAAAAAACATTGTAGATGGTTAACTCTTGTATATGTCTCCCAGAAGTTCACTTTTTTCTGGGAAGTCCTCTCTTTTTTTTTTTTTTTTTTCCAGCTCAGATGCTTACTGAAACTTCTTGGGATAATGGACTTTCCTGTTGGGTGAAGCATCTCCTGGTGCTTCATTTCTTTGGGAAAGCAACAATTTTGGCAGACGACAGAGGCTTGATTTGTAATCCCTGAGAATAAAGTCGTGTTGTTGTCAGCTGTGGCTGCCGAGTCATAGTTTCTCGATAGTCTGCCCTTCCTTCTTCGTGGACAAAAATCCCATGCCATCTTCCAGAGAGCAGCTTGCGAATATCCAACTTTGTTTTGAAATTCCCTCCTGCACTCTCTGTGGGCCTCGCCTCTCTGGAGCCGGAGTACGGCACTGCTGAGGAGCTGCAGCCTGAGGCTGGGAAACAGACCTCGTTGTTGTTGAGCTTGGACCATCTCCAGAATGACCCTGGTCACCCCCGCTCTCCCTCTCTCCGCATTCCCTGTTCGTTCCAGTGGACTCCACAGTCTCGCCGCTGCTGCAGAAGTTTAGTTGGCTGTGGACCCCAGCATAGACTTCATCCATCCATTCCACCGCTTTTAAAAATAGAGCTGTGTGATTCAATGGAAAAAGGGGGGGGGGGTGTCGTGGGTGACATAATTTCCTGTTTACACCATGCCTTGAATGGGGCTCATCTGAGAAAGGGCTGGCTCAGGGACCTGGGGCATAGCCCCCTATTTGCAACCCCCCCATATGGCTTTGCACACAGAAACAGGCTATTTCTTCATGGAATCCCTCCAACAATGGTGGCCTTCCCTACACTCTTTGCAGGTTATGGCAGTTCTTTTTATAAAGAAAGTCATCCTTGGGTTTCTTTGGTTTCTCTGCATTAGGATTGTTTACTTGATTGAATCCTACCATCCTACGATCCTTGCACCATAAATTGAAGTCATCAGGTTCTTCAGATCAGTTAAAATTGAATATGAATTGACCTGTGGTACACATTTGAAGGGCCAAAGCACTACAACTCTTGCTGGTTGTTTTGGGTTCAAACAGTAGGTTCCTGCAGCTACTGCACATTTGTTCCTTCATTTGAATACCTGGGTGGAGCTCTTAGGAATAAATGATACCTTTAAATATTCATATTCTTTATCAGAATACTGTGAAGCTACCATAAAATAATTCTGTTGTTAGTTACTAATATTATATGCTTTATCTAGAAAGTCAGACCATGTATATTGTCCAGTTAATGTCTACTATAAAGTCCCTTCTACATTAGGTTTTGAAACCACTGTTCTTCGGATGACAATTATATATAGTCTTTGACTTTTTTTTTCTTTGACTGTGACTGCGTTAGCTGTGTGTTCTTTTCTAAGTTCTATTCCTGAAGAAAAACTGGACCCAAACAAGAAAGACTGATGCTTATTGATTCTTCTACCCTTTTTCACCCAGTGCTTGTGACCATCAGCCTCTGTCAGTGGCATGACAGTATTGCTTAGAATTACTGACCAATTGGTGTCAGGGACTGTGTCCCTGGATAGTGATAATGTTTGCCACAGAGACTAGAACTTTATTTAAAGAGAAATTTCTGAGCTGGAATTTGACTGCAAATTTTAAGCTTCCAGGAATGGGGGATGACTAGTGTTCTTTTGAGCAGGGAAATTTGTTGAAAAAAAGGTTTAAAAATGCCAAACAGTATTTCCTCTTGCTCCATGAAAACACAAGTTTCTGGTTGGTTGGCACTACATGCAGATTTCAGTAGCGTGTCAGTGGGTGGGTGGGCGGACTTGGGAACTAGAGTTGCAGCAATGGGCTTCTTGCTTTTATGGAGATCATCTAGCAAGCATGGTTCTGTTCCTTCTGCTGAGCTGTCCACCTTCTAAGTTGTTCTGGGTTTGTCTTCTGTTTGCAACCCCAGCACCAGATCCAATTGAGATTTGTATGATAAGGGCAATCAAGTATAGTCTGAAGCTTATGTCATTGCGAGAGCATAGAAAACAATGAAGAAGCCCTTTTGTTAGCTGGTGTGCTGCTAATGCTTCGAACGTGTCTTTCATGGTGGAGAGACTCCTGGTACACAGAAATTGTGACGGGGCTCCCCTTTGCAGCCTGTACTGGAACACACTATCTGAAACAGTCTGCAATACACCGTGGGGGAGTTAGATGGTTGGTTGGGGGTCACGGAGAGGCTTGGAACTGTGTAAGGACATGAATGAACAAAGTGCTTCTCTCATGGTGACCTTGCTTCCAGCTCTGCTGACTCCACAGCCACGTCATGCCTGCCTGGCTGCCCATCACCTCTGCCTCAGGAGTTGTGCGCCTCCCTCCATCCAATCCTCCCACCCATATTGGAGTTGTCCACCACAATCTCTGCACCGAACCTCTTGCGTTTCTTACAGACTTAAACTGAGAGATCTTGTTTGTTAGTTCTCGTAGAACCCCTTTTTGTGTGTGATCTCTTTTGTCAGCCTGCGCAAAGCTTTCTGGGACTACTTCTAACCCCCAGCATGTGAGCTGTATACTAAATACATGGCGGGAGATGACATGGATGTATGTCACTAATAAAAAAAAAAAAAAAAAAAAAAAAAAAACTGATGTTAAGTTTTATGGAAGCTTCTGAGAACTGCATGCCAGTTTTGTCTAGTCATTGTCAAAGTAGGCAGGTGTGCACAGCGGGTGATCTCGCTCAACCTCTGAGGCAGCAAGCTGGCATGGCTGAACTGCCTCCCTGCTATGGCATGTGATCATCTCACTTTTTGTGATGAATATTCACCTAAGTTTTTAGCAGTGGTTTAAAGTTTCTCCTTCTGGGGGGCCCGGTCCAGGACTGTGGGCTGAGTCACGACTCCCAGCCAATCCCTGCTGCAGTGTTAGTCATCACCCCATTTCTGGCACACACTGGACCAAATCTCCACACACACCCCCCCACACACACACACACCCTCACCCTGTCAGTAAGGAGTAACGGCACATCCCCTTTGAGAATTCAAAAAATCTTGTTCCTTTTATGAAGATGCGGTCTGCACCCTCTTGCCCCTGTGCCCAGTGCATGTTTTAATTATGAGTGTGGCTGCGTGGTCTGTGAGCTGCCCAGGGCTGCCTGTTGTTCTCCCCTGTCTGACTGTAAGTGCTGCATTCCTATTAGTCATCCTGCTGACTGATGCCTGTGTGGTGCTGACCAGATCATTGCTGGCCTTGTTTACTGGCTGGAGCACTCCCTGGCCTTTCTCAGAATTTACATCACCAGCAGCTACAACCTCCTTCACCCTGGGTCTCATCTGCAAAGTCTTTCTGTGCTCTAACAGCAGGATATACTCATTTTTAGATGGTATGCGTTTATATGATATAACTGTTGAAAGTGTCTGGTCCTTCCATTATATATAATCCATGTTTCAGATCTGAATACTGAATGTTCTCTTGTAGCTCACAAAACACAGTTGAGTGTGGTGCAGCTTGAAGAAGTGGCTTGCTTGGAACAAATGAGTAGCTTATAATGTGTAGCTATGCCGTGGAAGTGATCTCCAAACAATGACGTGGGAGTTGCTACAAGAGATTATTCATTAGGAACGTGTGTCTTGGTTGGCACAGGGTATATTAGACATTGTTTACAGCGCTTGTGTTGTTGTTGGTCTTGCATTGAACAAATTGTACTCTTAACCTTGGTGTTAAAATCTGTAATTTTCTTTTTATTGTCTCAGAAATGAGTAGGAAACTTTGAATAGATTTCTTTGCGTCCACTGTTGCCCATGTTTATACAAGACTGGAGCATATGGCCATGAAACAGAATTATTAGCAGTCTTGAATACATTCATTGGGCTGTTGTCTGCTCTTTTCTGTTCTTTTAAATCTTTCTCCATCAGATTCTGTGGATTGGATTTCCATCGGAAGCATCGGTGTTTTGTTTTTCTGAGAAACGGTGCTTCACAAGGTGTCAGTCACCCATTGTAATAAACTTCTGGTTGTTTATGATGATATGCAGCTGTTTAGAAAACACCCCCCCCCCCACATGTTGTGACAGAGGGGGTTTGTGACTCATAACACGGAAAGGAAATGACAACAGTTCTGCTGGTGGTATCCGTTGGCCTCTGATTGTGGTTGTGCCGTGGGTTGGTGCTTTATCTGGCCAGGGTATCTAGCCCAATGTTTCTGTAAAGTTCTATGGTACACATGAATGTCCCTGTTGTGAAAGTCATGAAGTATATAGGTGGATGACAGGGAAATCTGTATCTTTGCGAGGGGTGGGCAGAGAGGGTTGCAGCTTTTACCTGCTGCAGGAGGGTTGGGCTTTTTGTGTCTGGAGTTGGGGGATAGATGTGATGAGAGCAATCTTGTAGAACCAGGTATTGCCTGCTTCAAGGCGAAAAGGGAAATGTCTTCGTCTGTGAGCATAATAAATAAGTGCGCCAAGTGAAGAACAACCATAGCTGAAGTTAAGATAGTCGAGAGCTATATTCTGTATCTCCGCTATAAGCTGACTGTATCAAGTGCTTTAGTGTGGCCTCTAGCAGAATATTCTTTGTTCACGTTGGCTTTGCTTTTTATGTCTGTGTTGTTCATTACGTTTAGCTGTGGAAAACAGTCTGAGCTTGTGTGTGATCTGACCAAGTATGTTCTGATAGTCCCAGTGTTGCTTCTAAGAACTTTGGCAAACAGGGGCTTTACACTACAATTGTGGCTTATGGTTAATTCTCACGGTTATAAAATGATGCTTTATGTTTGCTGTATTGAAGTTGAGGCCCATGTTGATTTGTTGGTATTTTGCTGTGGCCTGTAAGTTTTGTTCCGTGTGTGTGTGTGTGTGTGTGTGTGTGTGTGTGTGTGTGAGAGAGAGACAGAGAATGTGTGTAAATGATTATTTTCTGTTACTGTGGGATACTGAACGAGACTAGAGCATTCCAGAGCCCCTAGGACAGGAATACAGCCACAAATTGAATACTTGTGAAATTCCATTGTCCCCTTACCCAACTCATGAGATGTGAGTGGGACTGCAACCAACATAGCAGGCACTTGCTGGATTTCATTGGTACCTTACCCAGCACTTCCCAGATGTGAGTACAATCATACCAAAATGCTGGATTCATGCTAGATTTAAGCTGTGGCTATGCCAAGAAACTTTGTGTGCTGCACACCTGTTGTATTTTCAGCCACTGCCTCACATCTATTGTTTGAATATTTGTGAGTTTGAGGGAAATGGCATTGTGTCCGTTGAGCATTTGCACAGTTTTTGCATGGTGTTTACAGCTGTTGAAACTGAATCAACAATTTAATTTTGCTTGTACCATCCAGTGGAGAGGCACCTGCTGGTGTTTGAAGGGATTGGATTTATTCCCTATAATCATTGGTGCAGTTGCCACAAACCCAGCTCATCTGAAAGTCAGGGCAGTTGGTCAACGTGAACATGTATACTTAACCAGTACTCCTGAGGAGCTGGTGTGGAAAAAAATGTTTTGTCATATTACTCATTGACTTCACTGTTGTGAACTTCCTGTGTGAAAACTCTTTTTCTGCGTAAGGCGGTAGCTGTGCTTGCCAGCCTTCCCCATACATAGCAGCTGTAGGCCAGAAAGGAGTCAGCACTCACTAGCTCATATATCCAGCCAGCAGTAACTGTAGCAGGCAGGTAGGCATAGTTGGAGATGCCACACAGATACCTCTGACCATTAGGTTTTTTTTTTTTTTAACCTGTATCTGGAATTTGATGTCCAACTCCCTCAGTGTGTTCTGACAGTGCGAGCAATTTTAAAATTAGGAACTTCGTTTCAACCTGTGATCGCCAAGTGAATTCTAAATTGAATGTTTCGATTGCATACTGCTTTACCACAGTTTGTGATGTCTGATTTAATAGTTGCTATATATTCTATGTATGCCGTTCAGCTATTAATCTCAATACAATCTGCAACTTTTTTTCATGTGGGGTGTGCCCCATGACCCTCATTATGATGTCTTTATATTCTCTGTGTACCTGGGGACTCCTGCAAAACCAAAGGGAAGCACTGGGATATGAACCATGCCATCTGCAGCTCAGTTTTATTAGGTTAAGTATAGCTATTGCACTGGGTTCCAGTGTCTACATCATTCTGGGCTGATCATCCCAGACAACAATTATGTTCCAAAACTATTAATATTTTATAGCAAGAAATGCATGTTACGAAACCGGGGATGTGTTATGTGTGAGGGGAGGGCCCCCGGGGTTTGCGTGTTGGGACTTCACAGTCCTGAAGAAAGGATAACGAATAGTTTAAGCTACATACTTTATTTACGTGCATCTGGCGGAGGGAAATTATACGTCACCAAGTGAACATGCAAGCTGATAGCTACTTGGATCCTTGCAGATGCTGTTTTTCCATATCAGCCCAGTTTGTGGGCCAGCAGTGAACGTCACCTGACTTGTGACTGGGAACAGATGGGGATGACTTTGGAGCGGTAATGAGAGGTGGGGTGGATTTGTGGGTATCTAGAAGAATCCATTAGGTAACAGTAAGTCATGCTTGCCTCCCCATTTGCCCCAGGAACCCAACAAATATGGAATAACTTCAAGAGCTCCACCCTGTTGGGCCTCGGTTGAGACCAGAAAGGTGGGGCACAGAAGCAGCTCTCATTCATTCTATGATAGAAAGTCAGAAGTAGTACAGATTATTTGTGTTGAAAGGCGGGGGGTCTTACTGCCTTCACAGATAACCCCAGGGAAACTACACTTCCTACCATCTTTTCCTGAATGATTTCTGCGTTTCCAGGTCATTTCGGCAGATTCGCCACCTTTGGGGACATGATTAAAATAGTGCTCCAAAGTCAAGTCACTGAACGATGATTTTGGTGAGCTTCAAATAACGTTTGCCTTCAATACAGGGACATGTCAGCTCCTCAAATGTGGTTGGATCCTGGCAGTGAGGAATTAAATCCAAGCCACAAAATATAAAGTGATATTCATTGCATCTCTAGCAGCTCTAAATAGATGGAGAAGTAGTTATATCTGTGATATTCCTTATATGCCACTTTCAAGGGTCTTATTTTCTGTATCAAGTTCTGGTCCATTTGCCTTTTACTGGTAGATTTCATTAACGTATGAGATGCCAAGTCTAGGGCTGCTCAAAGAATGAAGCTGCTACCTTGATGACAAAGCCATTTCTGTAGTACTTGCCTTTCATCAGGTCACCTTTGCGCCCTGCTGACTGATATAGACCAGGTCCCGTGTGCATTTGCACAAATGCATCTCTGGTCATCTGTAAACTTGCTGTTTATTTATTTATTTGTAGAATGCGTGTATGCACATGCACAGAAATCTTCATCTTCCTCCGATTAAGGATAGTCAGCAAAGTCATTTATATCACTGGTGGTCTGTATGTCAGGGAGATGGGTACAGGGAGAACTCACTCTGTGTTTGTATGTTTTACCGTATGAGATGGCGTGTATGTCGGTGGCCTGGTGAAAAGGTTTTTTCATTTATTTATTTTTTTTTGGCGCATTAGGCTCCAGCACCCCCTCCTTTCCCCCTGCTTGTCTGCCGCAGTGGAGTAGGCCAGCCGCCACCACTGCACTGCGCCCCTACCCCACCCCCCCCAGCATGCTGCCACTCACTGCTTGGGTTCACCGGGTTCAACGTCGCAGTGTGGGGCGGGGCAGCGCGGTCGGACTGAAACATTTTGAAATCAATCACCTGCCGCTGCCTTTGTAAAAAAAAAAAAACCCCCGGCGGCCGTGTGAGTGCCACTGTCTCTTGTGCTCTCTCTGTCTCTCCCTCCCTCTCTCACTCTCCGTCTGTCTCTCGCCCTCTCTCACCTTCTCAGACACACTCATACTTGTATATCTGCAAACACACACTTGCAGTCACAAGTATGTGTACACCTATATGCTTATATGTGCATACACCGCCACCGATTAATCGGTTAAACACAACTATGTCGCATCTTAATAGAAGTCACTGTCAGGCACGTTTGATGTGTGTCTCGGGTTGACTGGAGTTTTTTTTTTTTTTTTTTTTTTTCCTGAAAAAATTCTGGTCTTTGTGATGTTTGGAGCCCATCTCCTGTTCTACATTTGTGACACTGCTACCAAACTTGGGTTTGCAATACTTGGCAATTCAAAAAAAAATTCTGGCACTGGACAGTCACATGACCAAAGGAGTCTGTCCGGTTTGCTTAGGCCACAGCTGTCACGATAACCCTCTTACGCTTATCTCTGTGCTGCTGTTTTTGCTGCTTCCAAGTATTTATTATATTTTTTTTAAAATCTTTTCTCCTCTGCCCTTAGTCTAGTCCAGGTTCAGCTTTGCAAAGAAGGGGGTGAGGTTCACCACCTTCCTCCTTCAGGATGCATGGAACCATAGCTGAAGAATCCCTCATCACCACATTACTGTGCCAGAGGTCTTGGGAGGCAGTGAGGTTAATGGGATTAGGAGCTTAGGACCAGTAAGCAGCTGAGAGATTGTCAGATCCTAACTACTGTCTGTCTTACTTGTAAATGCCTTAGCTATTCTTGAATAAAAACCAACAAAGCCTCTGTTGGAGGGGTAAAGTTCCATTTCTTCCTCTCTTGTTTTTGACAGCGATGCTGGGTTGTGCCTTCACTGGGGTTAGATTGTGCCTGCAGCAGTTGCCACTGAGTGTTAAAACTAAAACTAAAGGATCCCGTTGAGCACAGCTGCTGAGCATCAGCACTGCCGGAGTTGAATGGCGTTAAATGTGACATAGGAGTCGCCATGGCCGCCTGCTGCCTTCTCTCTCATCCTACATACCTGCCAGTTCCAGTTAATAACTGGCTTTGTCTTTGCATTGATGGGCAATGTTATAGCTGGATTCCTACCCTGCATATGATCTGGGGTTCCTGAGTTCCCTCTTCACATCCAGCTGCTTGCTCCAACCCAACCTCTGGGTATACTTGCATTCTGTCCTGTGAATGCAATTTAAGTCATAGTTCGCTTATGAAACTGGGTAAGTCTGAATGGGCATCTACTTCTTTGACATTGGGATTTTTCAATCGCTGCTTCTTTTCCCTTCCGCATTCCTCTTGGTGATGCCTCCACCATACATCACTGCTGTCATTAGGTCCATGTTGCAGAGATGTTAAATGCTGCAACAGTTTACTGAACTAAAGGACCACCTGATTGCTATAAATGTGTTGTTTGGTTTGACTAGCTGCTTTTATCACTCTGAATCAGATTTCAGTTTTGAAGCCGTGGCACTTGGAACCGCTTTATTTCTTGTCTTCCTATGTATTGTAGAAGCGAGGTCTCTTAGTCACATGAGCATGCATGCAGAGCATGTGTGTTCTCCCTTTACTCTTGCACCATTTCACTGTGCACATTGGCCTTTGGTATGCAATCCTTTACCAAATCTGTCTGCAAAGAAATTTTTTATGCTCACCCACACTTTTTGTACTTTGCGACAAAAGAAAACAAAGTCAATAAAGGCCTCTCCAGAAGTGCAGTCCTGGGGATTAGTGGCCAGGTGGCTCATTTTAGCGGGTGTCAGGCGAAGCACATTTGAAGCACTCTCCTTGAGCCCTGGGGAGTGTCTGTGCTTTTATTAAGCACTGTTGAAATAATGCAGGGACAGCAACTTTCTTGCTTTACTTGGCTGCCCCTGAGGCTGTTGTTCTCCCCCCTTGATTGAGTGCATGGTTTCAGTCTGTTCTGTCCCTGGACATTTATCTGTCCATCCAGATCATGTTTCTGACCTGGACAGGCTCCTTTTCTTGTTAGTGTTCCCTGTTAGTCTTCAGCACCCAGGGGTTACTGGTTTGAGGATGTGGCTGTGAGGTCCAACCCTGATGTGCGGTTCCAGACTCCCATGCTGTCACCACCACTAGTGGGAGTGGAAGTAAAGGCAGATCGCGCTCTCCAAATCAGATACAGTAATGCTCTTTTCACAACAGCCCTTTTATACATGTACTTTGCCTGTATCTGTATCCTGAGGTACAGACTCTTCTCTTCCAAGCTTGAGGAAAAACAGTCAATAACTTGTTGACATTACTGCACACTGGGCAGTGGGGCTTTTCAAATGGGATACTCAGATGATCTCCGTGTTACGATGGTCCGACATACAATTTTTCGACTTTACAATGGTGCAATAGCAACGGCCGTTCAATAGAAACAGTACTTTGAATTCTGGATGCCCCCCCCCCCTCCCCCAGGCAAGCCATATGCGGTTTGATACTCTTTTAGAAGCAATCCACACCTCCCAGTCTGCCACGTAGTCATTAGTGTATACAACCAATATTCTACAGTATTCTGTGTTGCCAGCAGTTTTTCGAATGCCCCCCCCCCATATATACATTGTGTTTTGTGCATCCATCATGTCTACGAAAAGCCCGTCTACGTCTTCTGAAAGTGACATGAAAGCGGAAAGCCAGTAATGACTTTTAAGGTAGGCTAGGCTAGACTATGATGTTCTGTAGGAGTTAGGGTGGGTGGGTGGGTGGAAGCAATCGCGAGACACCACGGTAATAAGTTTTTGTTCCGTTAAACTCTTTGAGCGTTATTTCCGACAGTGTTAGCCAGGCGCTAACGCTAAACATTAGCGATTGGCAGTAAACAAAAACAGAACGTGCCATAAATGAAAATGAACAAAATACAAGATCTTTGCAAGACCGTTGTTACAGGAGAGTTCACAAGGGGCAGCGGAAACTGAGCACCGACAGGAAGTCCGGGTAGGAACTGAATCCCGTCCGCGATCGGTTCCTACACCAATCAATGCTCCGTTTGAAGACGGGGGTCATGAGACCGCCTACGTTCCGTTGCTGATGCGTCCACAGGCGTATTAAATGCATTTTTGACTTGCGATGGGTTTATTGGAGCATAACCCCATCATAAGTATAGATGGTCCCCATCTTAATTTAGTAGCTGTCCTTCAGACGTGTGGTGAAAAAAGCCATGCCATGATGATGGTATGGTATTGCTAGCATTTGGGCTTCTACACATGGCTACATTTATTTTATTAAGCTTTAGTAATAAAAGTGGACATCCGCTGAAAATAGTTATCTAAAACTGTTCTGTCATGTTTTCAAAGTCCTAAATCTAATATTGTTAGCAAATAATCAAATGATGGATGAATCACTTTTGCTTTTTCTTCTATGGACTTCCGTATCGAGATTGTGCACAGGATAAAGATGTGGGAGGTGACACTTGTTGAGATGGGCTTAGACAGTTTTTAAAAGATAACCATTCATTGAGAAACCAGTGTCTTTGATCAGGGAAGCATAAACCCAAAATACAAAAGTAAGGTTTTAGGTATTACTGTGTATTGCACTACGTTCATGGGAAATCTATATTTCATTACAACAAAGTTAATGGGGCAGTGGTGACAGTGGTTACAGACATTGCTTTGCACTTGAGCAACTTGGAATCAAATCCCTGCTCCTGGTGCAGTACCCTTGAGCAAAGTACTTAACCCTGAATTATACTGTAAAAATTACCCAGCTGTAAAAATGAGAAATTCATTGTAACTTGGTGTACACACCTAATATAGTGAGTTGACTTGGAGAAAGGCATCAGCTAAATGGGGGGAAAAAAATCTGAAGTTAATACATTTGTTATGGGGCATCAAAAGGTTAATGGGCCTATGCTTCAGTCTGTTGTTTTATTTCAAAGCAGTAGAAGGTGTTGGACACTGACTAGTACCCCTGACAAATCAGAGGACTTAGGGTTGTCCTTAAGTGACTTCCGTTTTTTGCCGCCAACACCTCCCATGTGGTTCAACAGGAAATTGTGCTCAAGGATTGTTTTCACAAATGTGTGTTCAGAAGGCAGAGAACAATGGCGGGAGATGGGCCTCGGATACAGACACATTGTTTGCTGCGGGTGAGCTTGTTGGAAAACCGCAGCCAGACCTTTGCCGGCTCTATGTAGTTTTCCTTTACTGTTTCAGGAACTGCTGCTAGTATGGAGGAATTGAACGAGAGTGAGGGGAAACAAGGGGGGGGGGGGAGATTACCTTTAATGTGTACTAATAGGGTTGGTATAGCTAATGAAATTGAGTTTTATACATTTGAAGTAATAGCCACATTGCCTCTTTGCAGTGAATTCTTGGCAAAAAAAAAAAAAACACCATCCACTTTCTCTTGTTTGCACAGGTTTTTACGTTGGTACGCAGCATCATATTCAATCCTGAAAAATTACATAATGTGGGGGAAAAAGCGAAATCCTGGGAAATTTGCTCACTCCATCCAACAGTGTCCTGCCTGTTTTAATGCAGACAGCATCTAATTCCGTATCTGTATAACTAGACGTGACTCTGTGCATTTGTGTGAGTGGCTGTAAGCTTAGGGTACGTGGGTTTGTTTGTTTCTGTTGATGTCTCCTAAGGCACCTCCTGCTTTCTACCTCTGCAGGGTGCCACATGTATGGCAAGAGAGGATGACTGATGTCGGCCCTGTTGTCGCCCCAGATCCTCTTAACTAAACTCTGCTACCCCCACATCTTCTCTGCGGGCCTTATTACTGACTGTGGTTCAGTAACTCAGTCCAGAGAGGTATTATCCAGCAATGTTAGGGGTGTGTGTTTCAAGCTTGTGGAAGCAATGCAGACAGACGGCAATCTCATTCCTCATGATGCCTCAGTGTTCAAGGAGGAACTGTTTATTTGTGTGTGAAAGCAAGAAACTAAACCATGCAGTCTATCAGATTAACAGATCCCTTCTGTGACTGTCTCTCTTTTTCTTCTGTCGATATTGGGATTGGGGAGAGAGGTAGATGAGACAAGTCTCAAACTGTCATTCTTCTTAGTGCCAGCACCATTAACCTCCCTGTCCCTCATTTCTTACATAACTTCCCTCCTTTAACAACAAACCTCTCTTTTAGTCACAGAGAGCCCCCTAGGAAAAACCCCTTTTGGTCAAATGTGATGTCATGTGGAGTGACGTGCACGGGTATATGTTGAGAGAATACAGAGAGGGCAGTTGCACTTCCTGTGTCCCATAGGAGACCCCCCCCCACCCACTCTCCGGCCTGTAGACCTCCTCTGCTAGATGGAGAGAGGAGGAAGAACAGGAAATGCACTCGACCAGAAAAGCATCAGGAGACTTTTTATCCTGTCGGCAATGAAGCAAGTTAGAAGGATGCTTTCAAGAAACACTAAACCGCATATCAGGAGTTCATTTAATTATTTTTATATCTTTTTTGTCTCTGACTTAGGCAGCCTGATCATACTGAAGGGCCTCACTGAAAAAGACCACATTCCCCCATCGTTGCTGTTACTCTCCGACTCGATCCACTAGATAGGATCTTCAAACTGGTTGCTATGGCAGTGTGTGCCCTCAATGCTGTTTTCCCAGATCAGTCTTCTTGGTAATGTGAAGGTGAGCCTAGCTGTCCGTCATGGCTGTATTGGTCAATACACAATTTCTCCACAGCTCATAAACTGCTAGAGCACTGGAAAACGATTGTATATTCAGGAAATTGATGTGTTTTGGACTTCTTATGGGAGAGACTATGCACCTGTTTAGGCAGAATTAGAATTGCTGTTTAGAGGAAAATGACCATAGCACCAGTGAATTTCTTTAAAAAAATTATTTTTCTATTTTCTATAATGCTCATTCTTTCATGATTAATTGGCCTTTAGACTCCAAACCATTGAATCCCATTGACTTTCATTTAATCCCAATTCTTAGTGGTTCTTAATCAGTATTACAAGGTGGTTTAAAACCCTGCTGCACTTTTGTCATGAGTTGAACTTATGTTCATTGTTGTGGCCTTTCTCCATGTTCAGCAAATATTTATCTCATGGGAGATGACAGCGCAGTGATAGACAGTGGTATGCACTCCACTCTGACATGTTGACAGCCACATCACATCCCTTGGGGTCCCAGTGACTGCCGTGTCTCTGCGCCAGTGCTCTTAGCTCTCTGTCCCATCCTCAAGGTCAGATCAGGGCAGGTCTAGATGTTAAAAACCCACACTGTTCCTCTAATAACTCAAGGTGACCTCTTGCATTCCTGAAAGTGGATTTGAAATCTTTTACCTTAACAGGTTAAACATTTGTCTTCACTGACATGAAGTCATCGATCACTTTCTGATTAATTATTATCTGCATTAATAAATCCATGACTCCATCTTGTCTGAGTTGAATGTGACATCTTCAGGATCAGTTTTATGGAGAATCCACTTGGCTTATACTTGGCATGCTCTTATTGATGAGGATTGGCAAAGCTTCTTCAATATAAACAGGTCTGTTGATGACTATATAGCATCATGGGAGCACCTGACTTTGTTGGGAGGAAATGACACCCCACCCCCGCAAGCAGCCACCACTGAGCCAGCAGCCATCCTGCATCACGCCACACTTTCAGCTCAAGGTTATTCACCAGATGTGGCTATTTGCTTTTTTTTTTTTTTTATTGTCCCCTCCCAAACACAACTTTGTTATCCACCCAGAGATGGCAATTAAACATCCAAGGGCAAGTGTGCAGGCAGTATTTTTAGCCGAGAGCCAGGAGGGCCCAGACGGTGTGCCTGGCACCAGCACGCCAGGGCAGACAATTCGTCACAGAGCCCGTTGCCATCACTGTCATGTGTCCCTTCAGATGGCAATGGTGCTGTGAACTGTCAGCAGGGGCCAAAGTTGCTGTCCTCGGTGCTGAGTGGTTCATGGTCAAGTGCTCCCTAAGTTGGGCTGACTCATTTTGAAAATGTTCTCACTGCATTTAGTTTACAAAGATGACGTGTAAGTCTAAGGCAAAAACGAGCACAACTGTAGAAATGTGCACACAGGTTAATGCTGCTTTCATGCATGAGGCCCAGTTGCTGAAGACCTGAATTGATGACCTCAACTTCAGTTGTTACAGTAGCCGTGGCGACTAACCCCAGCAGGTCTGCGCCATTGTCCTTGTGTCATGCTGGTTCCTGTAAGACCATTAGATGCGATGCCATCTGCTTGTGTTTGATATAGATGCAATCTTGTTCAGACAAAATTGATCTGGAGGCAAGAAATTGCTATGTAACACAGTCCTATGCCTACAGTGCAAGGGTGTACAGTACAAAGCACATTGTAGGTTTGGTCAGATACATTACTGAATGTAAGGTGGTAGTATGTGCGCTAAGGTGAAGGATATCAAAGTGACTTGGGCCCTTGTCATCTAAGGATCGATGCCACACTTATGCAACCTTCTCAGTCCCATTTGCTTTCCTTGTAGCTCAGAACTGTGAGATCCCTGGGAACAACTAGCAGAACCACTGAACTTAGTCAAGATAATATGGATTTACAAAGAGGTTATGGCTGCCAAGGCATGAATGCACAAAAGGCCACTGGTCACCAGACTGTTTTTCTTATTATTTTTGGTTTAGACTGTTGTGCATGCTACTTATGACTCCTGGAGGTTTCACCCATCGGTTTCTTGATCCAGCCCTAATGTTACCACTACCAAAGGGCCGGGGAGTCCAGCCTAGGGACAGTGAATATGGCAGCTGGAGGAACATAAATGGGAGGGCTCAAGAGAAAGGGGGTGGGTGGCAAAAAGAGTTTGAAAAGTGGTGATGGTGGCAGTTGGGTTAGATTCAGAGGGCAGCCTGGCTTCCATTGTAATGGAGCCCTTTTTGCACAAAGCCAGCCGCAGGGCGCACAATGAGCACAGATGGCACCCAGCGATCGATGTCTATCATAATGGCCACCGTAGAAGTGAAACAAGGGACTCAGCCTGCTGTGAGGAATTAGGCTCACTTGGCCCTTCTTCACTCCTGCATGGTCTGTCTGAAGTGGTGTTAACCTCCATCTAAGTGTCCACCCCCCTCCCCACCAGATGCCCCTTGAAAATCTGCATCTACACCATTCAGCATGTGGAGGTTACATGACTGCTTTATGCCTCTCCAGGAAACACACAGGAAACTTGCAGTACAGGTGCAAGCATTCAGATTACAGTGGGTATGATGTTGGGAGGCAGAATGTTGCTGCTGCTGCATAGTACACGCAGTGTCCTGCAGTGTTAACATAACTGGCTTGCTAATATTATAAACTCAAAGCACCCCTGTGGTAAATTCCTGGCTGAACCATCACTCGGCCATATTGTGCTTCAGCATCTGTGGTTGGAGTTGGTGAATGGAATCGTGCTGAATGGGTTTGAGCTGTTATCTGGAAATGAAGGCAGCTGTCACCTTGGATGCATCTTCAGAGCCATGGTCCCCCAGAGCATTCTAGTTTGTCCTCACTCCCAAACATTTCACCTTGCCATGCACACAGAGAACACAGATCCACCTTCTTCATTCTTTGGTTCTGCACTCTGTATTGTGCTCTGTCTCAAGGGGATGACTGGCATGAATGGTAGCCCTTTAACTGTTTTAGAGCTCCATCCCACAAACCAAGAAAGACAAAAAAAAAAAACTACACATCATAAGTTATTTCTTAACTCACAAGCCAGGTGACTGTTCCCTTGTAGGGCTGTGGTCAGGTGGAAGGACAAAAAGAGGAGATGTGTGAAAGGTAACCAGGTCAGCCAGGTGGCAGCTGGGCCGACTACTGGAGGCAGGAGGGAGAGGGAGGGGCTGTGTGGTTCTGCCAGGCGCCCCCTAGGAGTGAGGATGCTCTCTCTCTCTAGTTCCCCTGATGCTTTGGCTTTGTGTTACAGCTCTGCTTTTGTGTCTCCTGAACATGGGGCTCATTGTTTTTATTTTTGCTCCTTTGTGCGAATGGTAGTGATGTATCTTTGGGGGATGTTCTCCCCATCCCCCAACAACTGAGTAGAGCAGTTCAGTCTCCCTCCAATGTAGATACCCTTCAAAGAGCACATTACGAGGAGTGCTGAAGTTTAGCTGCTGAAGACACACTGTGCTGGAAGAGGTGGGTTTTTTTTTTTTTTTTTTTGAGAAAACATTTCAGTACAGCAGAAGTTATACTCAGTGCTGCCAGTAACATTTTTTTTTTTTTTTTTTTTTGCTGAAGTTTTAAATGAAGTTCAAGTGCTAATGAAAGGTTTTTTTTGTTTAATTTGAAACGTTATTAGTTAATTTATTATGTTGTGTGTTTTAATGAATTGTTCACCAATCAGCCACAATATTAAAACCACTGACAGGTGACATGAATAACAGTGATTTGGCAAGCGTAAGGATCTGAGCCACTTGGTCCAAACTGTGATGGCTAGACAACTTGCTCAGAGCATCTCCAAAATGGCAGGTCTTGTGGGGCGTTCCCGGTATGCAGTGGTTTACCAAAAGTGGTCCAAGGAAAGGTAATCGGTGAACTGGCGACAGGGTTTTGGGCACCCAAGGCCCACGGATGCATGTGGGGAGCAAAGTCTAGTCTGTCTGATCTGATCCCACAGAGGAGCTTCTGTAATACAAATTGCTGAAAACCTTAATGCTGGCCGTGATAGAAAGGTGTCGGAACACACAGTGGATCACAGCTTGCTGTGTATGGGACTGCGTAGTAGCAGACCGACTGGTCAGAGTGCCCATGCTGACCCCTGTCCACTGCCAAAAGGGCCTACAATGGACACATGAGCATCAGAACTGAACCATGGGGCAATGACAGAAGGTGGTCTGGTTTGATGAATCATGTTTTCTTTTAGATCAGGTGGATGCCCAGGTGCATGTTTGTTGTTTACCTGGCGAAGAGATGGCAGCAGGATGCACTATGGGAGAAGGCAACCTGGCAGAGACTAATGCTCTGGGCATTGTGCTGCTGGGAAACCTTGGGTCCTGGCATTCATGTAGATGTTACTTTGACACATACCACCTACCTAAACATTGTCGCAGACCACGTACACCCTTTCATGGCAACAGTATTCCCTGATGGCAGTGGCCCTGCCACACTACAAAAATTATTCAGGAATGGTTTGAGGAACATGACAAAGAGTTCAAGGTGTTGTCTCAGCTTCAAAATTCCCCAGATCTCAGTCCGATCGAGCATCTGTGGGATGTGCTGGAAAAACAAGTCAGATCCATGGAGGCCCCACCTCGCAACTTACAGGACTTAAAGGAACTGCTGCTAACGTCTTGGTGCCAGATATCACAGGACACCTTCAGAGGTCTTGTGGAGTCCATGCCTTAATGGGTGAGAACTGTTTTGGTGGCACAAGGGGGTCCTACACAGTATTAGGCAGGTGGTTTTAATGTTGTGGCTGATTGGTGTATGTGTTTTGTGTCTTGGATGGAACAGACCTGGTCCAACGGGCATTGGCGGGGAACAAAGTTGCGGTGAGACAGCCCAGACGTGGCTTGGTGCCTTTTTGTTTCGGCGCTTTTTGTCAGACACGGAGAAACCACAAAACCTCGGGGACTGTGACAAAGGAAACGAAACTGCAGGGGAAAGCCCTCTGAGGCAGCATACAGAGGAGGAGGAGCAGGGTTAAGGGGGGCAGGAAGCATGTGTTGTACAGCTGTATAGTACAGCAGTATTAACTATAGAATATGACAGATGATGGACACCAGGTGCTTATGCACTTGATTACAGTATGGACTCCTCTGCATGTATTTGCACAATTCACAATGCAGCAGAAGATTTTTTTCACAGGTGATCATAAGATTGAAGGCTATTGTGCTTATTTGTTTGACAGTGCTCACCTTTTGTGGTGTATGGCAGTTAAAACTGATGATTGGTAATGATCTGTGCTGATTATAGATGCACATATTAGTTTTATTCGAGTTTCCTCTAAAATCTGTTTGAACAATAAGTTAATACAAGATTAAATTTACATGAAACAAAATACCTGAACAAACCTTTTGGTTCTTATGTATCCCCACCCCTCAAAGACATTTAATCCTGTGTCCTCATAACTTTTCTTGCTTTTGTAGAATATTTACAAACCCCACTGATCTTCAATGATCTAAA